>JAJTUV010000239.1:1960000-2560000 GCA_021653895.1 Mastomys natalensis | reverse complement strand
CCAACTGACTCTGATCCTTGGAATCCATGTCAAGGCGGAAGAAAACTGACTTTCCAGAGTTGTCCAAATGTGTACACACACACAAACACACACACATACACATTCACACACACACTCTGCATGTGCACTAAAAACTTGTAAGTTAAAAAAAGAGGTAGTACATAATAATTCTTCACAGAGGAATTGAGCTACACGACAGTGACAGAATTCCAGACCCACCCGGATGTAAAGCCAACAGAACCCTGGGCTTCTGACGGTGGACTCGGCAGAGTGGGTCTGGAGAGACAGATGCACTGAATGAGAAGACTGGAAGTAAAGCACGCTGCCTGTCAGTCCAGAAGAGCCCGGTACTTTACACACCCATTGTGCAGCCTTCAGCCAATTACTTAAAAGCAGAAGCAGAAAAACACTGATTCTGAACTGCAAACAGAGATGTAAAGAGCAAAGGCAGATTTCATCTCAGGTTTGTCACAGAGTCACTAAAGGAGGTGAAACTAGCCATGCTGTGTCACATGAGAGAGGGAAGTGGGCTGACGGTGAGGGAGCTGGGGCACTTCTGTGTTACCTCTGCATCATATCTGACTGCAGCAGAGAACAATGAAAATGCGTTCTCCACAGTGATTCCTCGCTTGATGATGTGCTGACAAAGCCTCTTCAGTCTGTTCTCACAGTACGACGTCGCCAAGTCCAAAAGGCCTGAAAGGCAGAAGAACTAAATCTCAGCAGTCGCAGTGCACACTGTGACTGACGTCACTGTCATTTCATGGTCAGCAGCTCAGATTTACTTTATACAACTTCTCCCATAGTAAAAGAGTAAAAAAGATTCACTTCTTTATTTTGTTTCTAAAAGGTTAAATGCATTAGAAACTCATACTTTAATATTAAAAAATTTAAAATAAGTATAATTACAAACTATGTCCATAATTTTAAACTATACTAACATTTTAGTGATGTTTACTTAAATATTATTTTTAAGTATACAAAAGTCAATACACCTGTAAATTACTGTATGTTACCGCTCTAAGAACAGGAGACGGCCATGGCCACATGGCCTGGCCAGCCCCAATGCAGTACCTATAGCGTCCTCAGGTGGCAGGTCCACTGTGTCTGTGTAGAGGTACTGGAGAAAGGCACGGTACACAGGGTAAGAAAACTGGTCTATCTCTATCACCTCCTTCATGTCCTCATTCCAATAGGACTGAAACATAGACCGAAAGTGCTCACACCTACAACAAAAGCAAAGACTTACCTAATGGAAAGGTTGAGATCAAATAAACAGATATTAGAGGTATCCTTTACCTTTTGTGCTGGCATAAACTGGGATCATTAACTATTAGCGCCAAAAGTATTTGCTATGCAAGGACTTTTATGTACACTTAATAAAATCACTCTCATCCTGATATCACCATTTAACAGTATCAATCATCTAGAGAGCCCAGAAGTCCCTAGTACTTCAACAGCACTGTCTCCATCAGTCCCCATTCTAAGCACATGTTTGGATCACATGTTTTTGGTTTTATGTATGCAGAAATACATACTAAACAACACAGTGAGGGCTGGGGATGTAGCTTAGTGATAGAGTGAAATATAGTACAGAAATACGTAATATTCACTCTGAGTCCTAAAAAACTTAGTAGTTCAGGGATAGTTACTTTGTGAAGTTAAAAATATTTCTAAGCAAGACATAATGGAGTAATTGGTTAGAAAAGTTATAGAAGATACACACAAACAAACATACACATACACACACACTCAGTTGATCAGTCATACCTAATCATCTTTTTATCTACTTCTGTGGTTCATATAGTTATTGGACTAAGGAATTAACAACATATAGCTTTGCAGTTGTCTTAAAATTTTATTCTGCTGCTTATACCCAACAAATGCTGGGAAGCACCAGTTTCCTGCAGCGGGCCTCTCACAAGGTAGGCAAGTGCTCCGCCAACTGAGCTGTATCTCCATCCACCAATGGGTTTTTAACTGAGTTTCCATAAAGACATAAATGGTTAATTCATGGTTTGAGTTTTTGTGTATTTTCTCTGTACTGGTAATCTAAGTAAACACTCATTCAATCATTATTAACTAGTGCTCAGTCCCTCACATTTATTCAGGAACTCCTGACACTTACTCTGTTTAAACAACTTTTCTTTAGTTGGCAATTTGAATTCCTGATTATAAAAGTTCTCTATAAGGGACAAACTAATCTTGAACAGAAGAAGATATATATTGACATTTACTCACAATTTTAGCATGTAAATAAAATATCTACAAAAGCTATTTTTAATTTGTTAATTATTTTTACTGTTGGGGACTCAAACCCAGGGCACTGGCCATGCTAGACTAGTGCTGTACTACTGAGCTATATCGCTAGCACATTATAATCTGGAAAAGAAGGTAAGAACTAGGGATACTTGCCTAGTATGCACAAGTACTGGCTACAGTTTCCAGGACTGCAGAAAACTAAACAACAGAAAAAAAAAAAACCCACAAAAACAAAAACAAAAACTCCCCAAAACATAAATACTTATACTCCCCTCATTTCCTAAAAGTTGCATGAACACAAGTCAAAACACTCTTGGGGAACAAGTAGTAACTATCTGCCAAAAAGACTAAGTTGCCATACTTCTTTGTCCTGTCATAGCCATTTCTTCTGAGTGTCTATTCTGTGACGTAATAAACAAGTGGAACTAGTAATATTACTGATAGCTCTACAATCATGCAAAAATACCTGATTTTCAAAACAGCTTTATGGACATGAATATATTTTCCATCAATTCGAAACTTTAGATCAGCAGTTTCTGGACTATCAAATTCTTTCTTCAGTGACTCTGCAACTGTTAAAAAGTCTTCATGCTCTGAAGGCAACAGAGACACTGTTAACACACAAAGCTCAAGAGACAGAGTCAGGCATGAAAGGCTTGCAAAAGATAATTATGGTGTCCGATTCTACTCTATTTCTGGTCAATAAAGCTCACAACTCAGTTGACAAATCTACTTCACAGTATTAAAGTAATTCATCTATAAACTACCAACAAAACAAAATGAGTATGGGCAAAGTCAAATGACAGTCTTCCTGTGTAATTAAACATGAAGATAAGCACTACAAAAAACCCTCACAGGTAGTTTACTGGGATACGACTCATCTCTCAGGAACTGACTAGTTTCTCTTCTGGGTCTAACTGCTTACCATTTTCTTTGACTGAAACACTGAGAACATCTTGGCTCTGATTTGGGTAGTTAGTTGGCATATTCAAACCAAGGTGAAGAATCCAAACACCTTACCATGAAAATAGTTCTTAGGCAGAGAAACCTTTTAGCCATTTGAAATTGAAACATTGCACTTAGCTCTGAAGACTAATGGTAAAGCAATAATACTCCCATGCTATCTTTCCCTATAAGGACTCAAGCATTTACAGGGAAATCGATGGTGTTACCTGACAGGAGCTGCTATGAGGAGTCTACCTAAGAGCATAGTGTTATTGTGAACAATCAAGGATCCAGTACAAATCCATCCCATACTTTATATGTATGAGGGAACAAAAATAACAAAAGACACTGAGAAAGATCTACCCAGAGGCTGGGTACTGAGCCAAAGCAGACAAGTCTCTACTGTCCTGGGCTGAGAACAATGGAGGAGCCAAGAGTGCTGCTGGCTTTGAAAAATAGTTAGGCCTTATATGAAAGACCAGTCTCCTTTGACCCATAGCCTACAGTACTCCAGAGAAAAGAACGGGAGTGACTAAGGTGAGTGTCCAGGCATGAATGATGGCTAACCACTCGCTCAAAACAAAGGTTTTCATAGGTGCCTCAGCATCTCCTCACAGGATGGAAACAACCCTTTCCCCTCTTGGTCTATGATGACCAATACAATCCTTCTGACTTTTAGGAAAGCAGCCATGTATGAGATAGGCTAGTACTCTCCAGTGTTTTGAAAACGATCTCTGTACTTTAACATACAAAGACTCAGGAAGCCTTTCATACTTAGGCCAGCTGAAAGAACAAATGGAAATATCAGGCAGTGCTGTGTATGTTAAACATAAATGTGATTATAATCAAATGGTCCCACTCACTGAACCAATTTCCTTTTTCTTTTTTTGGTCATTGTATTTATTGCAAATATACATTGCATTACACTAACTGAGGTAGTAAAATACATTTTTAAAAAAATGTTCTTTGTTTCTCCTTAAGTTAAGCAGCAGCTTAATTCTTTTTTCATTGACGGGGCTATGGATGAGGCATGGCTGCTTGGTGAGCTGTGGTTGCTTTGTGGAGTAGTGGAAACTCTTGGAGCTTAATATGGCACAACATGGGTGCAAAGCATAGTGAACAGAATAAATGCCACTTGATTGTATTGGTTAATTTTGTTATTAAATATGAACTCAACTAAAATAGAAGAAATACTTAGGGAAGAAAAAAATAAGACCATAGAAGTGTTTTATGACCTATGAATAAATTTAATTATTATTTAGGAAAAGCATTAAAACTAGCATATAGAAAACATTCTAGAACCCAAACAACTTACAATAACCAAATATGTAGGGAATGGGATTTGGTGCCCCTGGGTGGAAACAGGCTTAAGCAGCTTACCGACAGACAGGAGGCGCCATGAAACAGCTGGGGTGCCAAAGCAGGCAAACACATCATCGGTGCAGGAGAAGTGGGTGAGATGTGGCAGGATCACCGACTGGCCCCGGCACTGGCCCCACATGTACACATGGCCACCCTGCGTCTTGGCAGCAGATGTGTGGGTGGAGTGACAAGCTGCAATCTCTATAACCCTGAAAAATTAAGACAAATTCCTGTTACTTCCTTATCACCTTAGTCTCCAGCACACGCCATAGAGTGATTTACACGCTCATGCTTCAGCAGCTCACGAGTCAGCCAAAGATCACTGATAAGCAGTAAGTACTGCTTACAAAAGCACAGATCAGGAACCATCCCTGACACCACCCACACACACACACACACACACACACACACACACACACACACACACACTCCTCTCTCTCTGTCTCTTTCTGAGGTCCCCATTTCTCACCTAAGGTCATCCTGAGGTTGGGATAGATAAATAATGCATACTGTTGAGGCAAACTTGGAAAGAGACTGGAAGCTAAAGTCAATGAGGACAGTGGACAATGACGAAAGGTTTTCACTGTTCTGGGATTATAAACAATAAACAAAGAAAAAATACTGGGGCTGGAGATATGGCTCAGAGGTTAAGAACACTTTTTTGTTCTTGTAGAGGACCTAGGTTTGGGTCACAGCACCAACGTGGTTCATCTGTAATTCCAGTTCCGGAAGATCTGAGACACTGTTCTGACTCCACAGAATTAGCACACATACAGTGCACACATATACACTCAGGCAAAAACTCATACATATACATTAAACTTAAAAAAAAAAAAAAAACAAAACTAGAAAAACCTGTTTCTCTGTGTGTGTTGTGTGTGTGTGTGTGTATGTGTATGTGTGTGTGTGTGTGTATTTTCATGGGGGTGAGGATGGAGTACACATTTGTGTCAAAGCCAGAAGATAACTCAGGTGTAATTCTGGATACTTTAAAGCTTTTTATTGAGATAAGAGTCTCTAAGTGGCCCATAACCCAGCAGATAGGCTAGGCTGGCCAGTACTTGTCTCCACTCTTCCAGTGCTGCGATTACAAGTACACATCACCACATCTGGCTTTTAAATACGGGCTCTGCGGATCAAACTCAGTTACTTACAAGCATTTTCCTTATTCAACTATCCCTTTCCTCTCCACCATACCTTCTCATAAATCTTATCTTCAACACAACATTTCCTTATAGGTACATTTTCCCCTTCATCTCTATCCTGAGTTCAGCATCATCATTAAGATGAATACCACTGGTCTGGGGCTCACAGACCCTGAACATTTCAAAAGCCACACCTGCTTCAATTTTCTCAGTGCCTCCTAAGGCAGGGTCCCAAACAAACTCTCGCATAAAAACTTATAGTGTGATGAACAAACATGAAGTATCCATCCCAATAGCAGACATTAAACAAAAATCAATATTTAGACAGATAATGCCCTTTAAAAAGCAATTTTAATTATTTAAAAGTGAGTTTAGTTGGTACAAAGTTAGTGCTACACTCTGAATTTCAGTATGATTGTAGACCTTAGATAATCTCCCTTTGAAATGGACAACTCTAAGTCTTTCAGAACTAAGGAGTTTAGTTTCTACCAACTACAGGTGGGTGCCTCAGAAGACAGAACAAAATTACACATGTTCTTTCTGACTCATAAACCATTTTGATCAAAATGAGAATGTTAATCAACAAGAGTCACAGGCTAAATATTACAGCTCTGCTACCATTCCAAGGCCACATATGCATAATCTCCAAGACATGGCATGGCTAATTTACCTTTCTTTTTCCACCATGATTTGTGTTGGGCTCAGCAGGTTATTTTTACTTCCAGTTCCCAGCTGCCCATATGTGTTAGCTCCCCAGGCATAGAGCAAGCCCTCATCTGTGAGTGCTAGTGTATGTGCGTAACCGCAGACAATCTGAAAGGAAACACAAATGGTTACCACACTAGGAGACAGGCAGAGCAGGGCAACCAACTGCTTAGCCCAGTCAGTCTCTGCAGAAGGCCAGGTCAGCTGCACATGTACACTGCATTTGCTGGGATAGTCAGAAGCACCAGAGAACTCCAACCCTTTGACCACTAGACTTCTTGATGAGCTTCTTTACTCTGTGAAGACCTTGTCCAATACCATGGGTTTCTCTTTTCTCATGGAAAATTGGGGGCATAAAGACATATATAAAATGGGGGGGAAAAGGTGAGGGCATAAAGAGTTGCCAGACATGAATGACAAAAGAATTAGCCTCTAATACATCTGCCACCATGTGGGAGTCATGAGATGGGGAGTAGGCTGCAGCAACAGTGACGTTAATGCATGTCCAAACCCCCAAAATCTTATCTCAAGACGCTCAGGAGTAGGACTGCTCCTTCACTGCCCTGGGCCTGCATGTCCTTATCCCTACACCTTTGCCACCCTTGAGATGGTCACATAGCCTGGTGACCAGGTTACAGGTTAAGCTTTCTATCTCCTTATAAGGTCATGTCCAGCAAGCACCTGGAATACTTCTTCATGCAAATAAGGCATTCCCAATACCTTGGCCCTGGCCAGTGATGTACATTGACCCTGAAAGCCTCTACCCACCCCCAGAGGTTTAAATAGCCTTTGTTCCCCTCAGTTAAATGAGCTGTCTCACTGAAGCTGTCTCCCTAGCACTGGCTGTTTCTCGAGCCTCACAGCTGCAGGCTAAGCTTCCCTTTTTCCAGTTCAGCTCGAGTGCAACAAGCCTGGCTATCCTGAGGGGAGAAGTAGACATGGGGCAGCACCAGCAAAGCAGGGAGGGTGGGTGGGGCTGCCCGGCAAGAAAATGCAATGTGTACCTGGTTCACACACATGCCGTGTAAAGCTGCCACTCTCACTGGGGTCAACTGGTTGCCATTGTTTCCCAAGCCCAGCTGTCCATTGCCATTGTAGCCCCAGCCATACACCTGAGCGGAGAGAAGAGAGGACTGTGGAAACTGCCAATGGGAAGAGAAGTCCTGTCCTAAACAAATCAGATCCTCCAGAACCTGTACTGTATACTGTGTGATCCTACAGGTGGAATTCAGAGGCTTGAGGGAGAGAGGAGTGAACTGACCATCTATTCCCACCTCACAACTTCACAGAGAAGGAAGCTGAGGGCCAATGATGATCAGAAGCACCTAGCACACATCCTACAGGGTAAAGGCAGTAAGGAGGAGTCTTCAGCCAAGTTTAACAGAGGCAAAGAACATGTGCACACTTGGTAAGTGGGTAGCCGGAGTCATGACAGAGTTCATCGAGGCACTGCAGGAACAATGAGAACAGGGATTCTTTCTAAGAGGAACTATTAGGAAAGGCTTTTAGAAAGTGAAGCACCAAGCAGGGTTAGATGATGGCATTCCAGGCAGAAGGCACACAGAACGTCATAGGAGGAACTGAAGGTAAGTAGGAGAAGAGTCAGATAATAAAGAGTCAGATAATAAACTAATCTAAAAAGAAGGTAGGTATTATGTGAATGCCTGTAATCCCAGCTCTAAGATGGTGAGGCAAGGAGATTGACTGCCATAAATTCAAGAACAGCCTGGGATACAAATCAAGTACCAGACTAGCAAGTGCTAACCACCAAGATGCCATCTCAAAAACAAAGGAACAAACAATCAAACAAAAAAGAAATTTTTACTACAATATTTTAAAATAGAGATTACACTTTGATTTTTAAAAGATCACAGAGAGAAGGGTAAATGAGTGACAGACAGAGAAACTATTTAGTAGGTAATTTCCTGTCTCATCAGTAAACAAGTGAGCTCTCACAGGCTCTGAGCTAAGGAGTGACAGGGAACCAAGAGCGTGAATGGGAAAAAAGGGACTGGACGGGGAATCACAGAACTGGGTGGTCCCTCAGTGTTTTAGGTGGCACGCACCACTTGCTAAAAACAGCAGCTAGCATAGGCTAGTCAGAAGGGTGAATGGTTTGGAATATCCAATGAGGGTCATAGTAATAAAGTCTAACAAGATTTTTTTTTTTGTTTTCTGTATTGTTTTTCTTTTTTTTTATTGGAAATTTTTTATTGGAAAATTTTTTATACATTTCAGATGTTCTCTCCTTACCCCATTTCCCCCCCCCTCCCTCCCAGGAACTCACTATCCCTTCCCCCCTCCTCCTATCTCCGCGTTGGTGTACCCCCTTCCACCCTCCCCTGTACCTCACCTCCCCACCCTCGAGTATCCCCCCCCACGATGTCCAGCCTTCATGGGACCAAGGATCTCTTCTCCCACTTATATATAGCTCCCTTGCATATATAGCTGGAGCCATGGGTCCCTCCCTAAGTGCTCCCAGGCTTGTGGTTTAGACCCTGGGGGCTCTGGTTGGTTGGGATTGTTGCTTTCCTCATGGTGTCTCGAATCCTCTCAACTCCTTCAGCCTTCACTCTATCTTCTCCATTGGGAACCCCGTGATCAGTTTAATGGTTAGCTGTGGGCTTCTGCCTCTGAGTATGTCGGACTCTTGCAGACTTCTAAGGAGACAGCTATATCAGGCTCCTGTCAGCATGTACTTCCTGCCATCCACATCAACCTCTACCTTTGGTGACTGCACATAGGATGGATATGCTCCACTATGTTCATAGCAGCTTTATTTATAATAGCCAGAAACTGGAAAGAACCCAGATGCCCTTCAACAGAGGAATGGATACAAAAAATGTGGTACATTTATACAATGGAATATTACTCAGCTATTAAAAACAATGAATTTGATAAATTCATATATAAATGGATGGAACTAGAAAATATCATCCTGAGTGAAGTAACCCAATCACAAAAGAACATACATGGTATTCACTCACTGATTATTGGATTTTAGCCCAAAAGCTTGAAATACCCAAGATTCAACTCACAGACCACAAAAAGCTCATGAAGAATGATGACCAAGTAGGGGGGGGGGCTTCAGTCCTTCTTAGAAGGAGTAACAAAATACTCAAGGGTGCAAATATGGAGACACAGTGCAGGACAGAAACTGAAGAAGAGAAAGACCATTCCACCTGGATATCCATCCTAACAAGATTTTTAAAGATTAAGTTCAAATTGCAAGCCTATAGCTTCTGGTGGCACCTGCACTGACGTAGCAAATGAACAGTGGAGCTTTCAGGACAGAGTAGAGATGGGCAGAGAGAGGAGGCCATGCCAGTAATTCCATCAAAGACAGACGTGTAATAGGCACTGGCCTTCTGGAGAGCAATCTCCAATAGCTTGTCCATATTCTTAATGACATACTTCATGACCTAGAAGTTCTATGCTGGGAATTTATTCTATAGAAATACTTTCATAATATATCAAGATATGCACACACAAACAGAAAATCAGTGCAACATTATTCACAACAGCAAAAAGACAGAAACAACTGAAATGCCTTTCAGCAGAGTTCCATGTGCATGTCACCCACAGAAGCAAACCTAAGCAGCATTATGACAAATGCTACAGAGACAGTCTGAGACACCAGAGACTGCACATGCTGTGAAGCGAGCCAGCGAACAGCAGGCCAAAGAATGATAGAGAGAGGCAGAGAAGTATAACTGTCACATTTGTTAAAAAAATAATTAGACTCATCTGAAGATATCTGCTTATAAAGAAAAGTATAAAAGGACACACATGAGACTATTAGGAAACTCAGGAAAAGGCTATTTAATGTTTTATAGAAATGTACACACATTTGCATGCTTCATTGTCCTTCCCTTTGTAAAAATAACAACATAATAATCATTTTAAAGTTAAATTTATTAAAATATAAAAAATAAAAAAATAAAATTAAAAAAATATAGCAATAGTCCTAGAGAGTAGCTGGCTCAGCAGTTAAGAGCTGGTACTGCTTTCGCAGATGTCCAGTCTAGTTTCTACCTCAGAGGACTCCTCACAGCCTGTAATGCCATCTGTAGTAGATCTGACGGCCTCTTCTGAACCACGGGCACAATGCATTCATGTGTATGTGTGTGGGGGGGTACGCACACATACACACAATTTAAAAAAATAATAAAATAAATCTTAATAAAGTAAAACCATGAAGAACACTGAAACAGAGGATATTAGATGACTGCCTACAGAATTCTGAAGTATTCAGGGATGATAACAGGATTGAGTAAAGAAAAAGAGTCAACATGGGTTGACTCTGTATAAACGAAAGCATGGTAGTAAGTGGTCCATTTAAGCTGCACTAGCAATTTCAAAGAAGTAACCATCAGCTCAAAAATTGGACTACATTTACTCCACCCTCTGCCTTCCCCATGTGACTACAGGGATCTTGCAAAAACTAAAATTAAGACACATTAGAATGTTTACTCGAAGTCTTCAGATTTGTGGTCATTCTGAGGACTGAACACCCGCTAGCTAGTCCTCAGTAAGGGGTCAGTTAACCAAGACGAGCTCTCCTCTCCATGCTGGCACCTTTGAAATGGAGGTGGAGGGAAAGGGAAACGAAGAGGACGAACCTCACCACTGTCCAGAACAGCCATGGATGAGGTCTGACCACACGCAATGTTGACCACTCTCTTGGTATGTAAGCAGTTTGTAACTTTCCGAGGAGTTGGCTGATTTGCTGTGGATCCTGATCCCACCTGACCACAGTTGTTATAACCCCAAGCAAATAACTGCAAGAGAAGGATAAACCAGTTGTCAGACCTTTGGCATAGTTTTGAATGCTTTATGTGTACTTACCTACTTATTTTCACAGTAATTCCATACAGTGACCCTAGAGTAAGTACTGTCTCACGTCCTGGGAAGAGCCCTTCTTTAAGTTAATTCACATTGTGTAAAATGGTTTTTCAGACTGTATCTTGCCCTGAGAGGGTCCATTTTATAAACAGTTTTTTTCTCTACTATGGAGGATGATCCTGCACTTAGTGGACAGGTAAACAGCACCATTTGTCTGGCACCATCCACAAGACAGTATTCAGGGATGATAGCAGGAGAATGATTAGTAAGGGTACTACTATATAAATGTATCAATATAATAAATCGGGACTGTAGGAACCCACCAGCACAATAAAATCACACCAGAAAAGCCAAGCACAAGAACTTCTCAGACACACCAGACTAAGAAAAAGGTGCAGCACTTGTACCTGTATCCCATTAAGAGGACAGCTAACTCTGCAGTGGTGAAAACCTCACAGAATTTCATCTGACCAGTGTGTACAAGAAGCAGAGAATTCCTGTCTTAGGGTGTCCTGTTCAGTTCAACATGGACATCCTGCTGACAAGGCCTATGCAAACTGCTATGTACCTGTCTGGACCTGCCATCATCCATGTGCCCATTCATCCCTTAGACCCAATCCTACCTCTTGCCCCTGAGCCTCTACTTCATCTTGCTTCTGAAGCTCAAGTTTGATCCCACACGTTGACTCTACCAGCAGCAGCAGCTATCACCTCTCCCAGAGAACTCCCGCTTGGCTTCATCATTTGCCCCTCTACCAGCTTTTACCTTTCAGGTCTCTTTGTAACTCCTGTAGCTTTGCAGTGGCTCCTTTAACGTCTTTATAATATTTATGTTTTATGCAAACTTTTACACACACACATGCACACACACACATGCATACAGAGGGAGGGGCGTACAATATAACATGTCTGAGAGTTAATATAAGTAATCAAGATTGGAATTTAAAAAAAAAACAACTGGAATAAATAATTTGTGATGGCCTTCAGTCACAGTACCAAGGAAAGCTGGACTACTTGAGGAACTGCTACCAAAGCTGTTGTACTCAAACTCTCACGTTATGTGAAGACACAAACGTTCTCCTATGTGTCTGACACAGTACATTTACAACAACCATCAAGCTTATTTTTTCACTGTGATTTTTCACCAAAATAGTTGTAAGTGCGAAGGTCATGTCTGTTCCTACAGAAATACAATTGATTATGAAATTGTTATTACAGTACTTGAGTTCTCACTTGCTACTTGTCAACTTTGCACAACCTACTTTTGCTATTATTTACTGCAATCTGAACACGAGATTTTTATTGGAAACACAGAAACAGGTTTCTATGCTACAGCAGCTATCAACTGCCAATAGTTCCCAGAAAGGAGTGGAACCTAGTGTTATCTCCCCATCTACTGTGCAAATTTGGGTTGACTTGGTCGTATGTGGGTAACCACAGCCATTGTGAGTTTCTGAGTATGATGACCATGTTATGTCCAGAAAACAGTATTTTACAATACCCCACCACATCCTCCAGCCCTTACTTTCTTCTCATTTCTTCTTTCATGACACCCCTGAGTCAATTTCCAGTGAATGACCCCACACACATGCACATATGGGCAGTACTAATTGTACCTGGATGGCTTATCAAGGACTGGGGTGAAGTTAGGAGGAGATGTGTTAGGAAGGATGTAGGGGACCGACCTGGAGGAGAAAATGGAGAGCGGAGAGGCTTAATGATAGGAGAACCTCTTCCAACACTAGCAGAATTCCTAAGACCCTGTCTCTACCCCATGCCTTTGCTGTGACAAGCAATACTCACACACCCCTAGTTTGGCTTCTATATTCTACACTGGCTTCTTCCTTCCCTGTAACACATTCTGCATTCACATGATATCCAGACAACAACAGTAAAACCTACTGTTCATATATTTGAAGATAATGCTCTATGATATGAAAACCTAGATGAAATATGTGTTTCATAGGTTCAAGAAAAATAACCTATACTTTACCAAGGGATAATCACAGAAATATCTAGTTTAATAATGCACCATTATCCAAAGTAAAACATGCTAACAATTGAAACAAAGCAAGAATCTAGGCTTCAGAAATGAACAAAACTTGTCTAACTTCAATAATCATTCCTCTGGTACTTCTGAAATATTCCAAGTTCCTTTAAAATGCCACTGCCTTCTATTTTTAATGGGGACCATGGTTCCTCTGAACAAGCATTAGGCAGAGAGACAGTGGGTTTGGACACAGCCTGTGTGCTATGCCTACCTCTGGTCCATCCTAACTCTGAAACGTTGCTGGCCATCAGCTTTGTGGTCTTTTTCTCTCTAAGTTGTTCCCACGTGGTAGAACTAACACCACTGTCGAACTTTAAACAAGGAGCAATGTCACTGACCTAATTTATACTTAAGAAATCACAGAGGGTCAGGGAAGTAAGACTGGACAGGTGGATCTCAGAGTTACATAACAAAGACCAACAGTACTAGGTCAGCAAGAGACAAGACCTAAGCAAAGGAATGAGGTGGAGAGCAACAGTCACATGAGATCAGACGGAAAGTGAACAGGGTCCTTCCAGATAACCAGAGACACGAGGCTCAACAAGTTACTCACTACAATCCTGAGGAAGTTGCTTTCCGCCAAAATTATTATAAACACTGAAAAACAAAATATACCCTAAGAAAGTGGTCACATTTGTTCTGTAATAATGGCAAAGAACATAAGCTTTAACACTGTAAGTTTTTTCATCTAAAGGGTCTTTTGAAATAAACAAGCTAGCTCAGAGGGTGAAGGCCCTGAGTTTCATCTCCAGATGAACATGGTAAAGGAGAGGACTTCCACAGGTTGCCCTTTGACCTCTACATGTTCACCATGGCATAGCTCACAAATAAACAAATAAATAAATGCAATATATTCAAAACGTTTTGTTAGTTTATTTTTTCATTTGTTGAGACAAGTTCTTCCTCTATAGCGTAGGATAGCCTAGAAATCTCCATCCTGCTTCAAGTCTTTGGTGCTGAGACTATGGACATAGCAAGCCAGCTAATGGTGATTCTGACTACATGACACAAATATTACTGGAGAAAGAATTCATCATTCACATGGGTTTTACTGTTTGGTTATTTTAGCTACAAGGTGTAACAGGTAGCAGCAGGTTTTTACAATAGCTGAATAGTGGGAATGCCCAATATATTCTTGAAGATAAATGAAATGGGTCAAGGGTAGAGCACTTGTCTAGCATGTGTGAGGCCATGTGTTCAATTCCTAATACCTCCTTCTACACACATAAACAAAATGTAACAAACATATAATGGGATATTATTCAGCCTTAAAAAAGAATAATGGAAAAATGCTGTGAACTGCTGTCTTCTCGACAAGACATGGCTGTGCACTAATGAACTCACTGCAGTTATGGTTGCCTGCACAGGACAGTAAGATCAGTCAATAGTCCAGCAGCACTAACTCAGTGGGTTAACCCAACACCCAACCCCAAAAGCGACCCAAAGGTAAGGAGGAGCATGCAGCAGGGTTCCAGAAGAGTGGAGTAAGGTGGGGAGGATCAACATACATTGTACATATATGTATGAAATTGTCACACACCATAGAAATGAATGAACCTTGAGGACACTATGCTAAGTGGAATCGGCCACCCACTGACAGCTATTATTTGATTCTATATACAGGCAGTACCTATGCTCAGTTACAGTGTCAAGGAGAATTGACATGTAACAGATTTGGAGCTTCAGTTTTTTAAGATGAAAGAGATCTGTGAATGGATATACCTAACAGTGTGACTGTACTTAATGTTACCGAGCTGTGCACTCAACATGCTTATAGCAATAACCTTTGTATCATGCAGTTTATGACAGTCTGAGAGAAATCAAAGAGCACACTTACCTCTCCATCAGCTGCTAAAGCCATTGAATGATGTGAACCACAAGCTACCTCAACCACCTGCTTGATCAAGAGATTAGTACAGACTTGGACAGGAGCAATGCCTTGGTTGGTGGTCCCATTCCCCAGCTGGCTGTATCCATTATGGCCCCAGGCATAGACGACTCCATCTAAACACACAAGCACATGAAGCACGAGCTCAAACAACAACTGGTAAACCTCTGCAACTCCCATTGCGTCAGCATTTGTGCTCTCTTCTCTATAAGATGACCACTAGTAGGGAGTCAGGGAGCGAAGGGTTAAAGAAAGAACAGGGAGGGCAGAAGCAAACCTCTCGTGACAGGACTTGGCACTCATACATAAGATCAATATTGTGGCCAAAGTCAATGTTTATGTATTAAAAATAGGCTTCTCTAGATTGGACTCTTGCACAAGATAGGAGAATATAGAGTTCAAGATCACCATTGGCTATACATGAGACAAAAACTTTGGGAAACAGACAGATGTTGTAATTAACAAAGCAAATCAGAAAAGGCATCAACCAACATCTGCAAAAGGGAAGTGGGCAGGGAGCCAATTCTAGCCCTAGATTTCCAAGGTGTGCCATTATTTATGAGAGACTCACAGCAAGAACGTACTGGGGCTCTCCTGTCATCGCCAGTTGGGACTGGGTTGTGTGGTGCTCCAAAGACTGGGTGAAGACTTGGAGCGTGCACATACACACAAACACACCATGCACAAACACAGCTATAAGTAAAATATTTATTTACATAGGGTTTTATTAAGTTTATTAAATTTCCAGAGCATATATAGGAAGGAAAATGTAAGAAAATTAAGAAAATCAGGTCAGAATTTCTTATGTAAGAAAAATTCTAAAAAGAACAGTGCAGGAAAGAAAGAAAAGGAATAAATAAATAAATAAATAAATAATCCATGAAAGGTTGTAAAAATCTTTTCTAGAAATCAAGGCAGGACCTACAGATTACTAATAAGCTAAAAAGTACCCACTCTGGAGCAATCATGACTCATAAAATACCTGGAATAAAGAATGAAGATCTCTCTCTAATGTGGCAGATAGAATTTAGCTCTTTGTCTTCTTTCTTGCCTTTACCCTTTAAACACGGGGATACTGCTTTCAGTTAAATTGGTATTGCCATTTTCATTATTGGAGACTGTGTAAGTATTATTTATAGCTGGGGCTCTTCCTTTTCTTTAGAAAAGGAAGAAATAGTTACATACAAAAAAATAAAAGTGGGATTGAGGAGATGGCTCTATGGGTCAAACGCTTACAAGCTCAAGCATGTGAAACTGAGTTCAAACCTCTAGCACATGTGTAAAAAGCAGAGCCTGCTAATATGCAGAGTGACCTCAGAACTGGAAGGCAGACACAGGAGGATCCATGGTGCTCACTGGCCAACCAATCTAGTCAATGGATGATGAACTCCAGGCTCAGTGAGAAGCCATGTCTCTAAAGATGCAGGTGGAAAGGAACAGGTAACACCAACCACCAACCTCCACATGTGCACACACAGGCATGCACTCGGGCACACACAGAAAGGACAGAGGTCAGGATGGAGTTAGTGTCAGTACTACATCTTTAAAAAGTGCCATGACTTGAAAATTACAAGAAAAACTCTCTCACCCTAAAATCCTGAGGTGAGGCCAAACCACTGAGTCATATCACTAAGAGTAAAATAAGACAGACTCAGATTCTCTCTCCCTTTCTTGTAATGTTTCTAGAGAATGTTTTACCAGGTAAGAATTGAATCCAAGGAAAATGACACCACATACACACACACACACACACACAAAAACACACACACACACACACACACAGGAACTAGAAAGGGCGAAGTGAAGAGACTTTTGAGGATGACAGTGACAGAGAAGCTTTGGGCTAGCAGCTGTGCAGGCAGCCCGAGAGGGTAACCAGTCAAGTTCACAGTTCTGGAGGAGAGACAGGGCTCCAGCGATTATCTGATATGTGCTAGTCTGTAAACGAGTTGGACACATGTTAATGATAGTTGTACACAGGCATCAGTAAGTGAAAAATGCTCAAAGCAATTAGAGTGTGTGTGTGAGGGGGTGGGGGTCAGACAGAAAGGGAGAGGCCCAGCTATATATAATACTTACACAGTCCCCAATAATGAAAACAGCAATACTAATTCAACGAAATGGCAGTATCCTTGGGTTTAAAGGAGAAAAAAGACAAAGAACTAAATTCTATCTGCCACAATACATAGTTAAAAGATACGACCCCAGATTGAAAACTCATGTAGAAACAGAAATATCTTCATTTTAAAAATAGGAGAGAAAATGGCTGGTAAGTGGTTCAGTGGTGAAAAGCCCATGCTATGCAATCTTAAAAACCCACACTAAAAAGAAGAAGAAGAAGAAGAAAAAGACAGATGTGATGGCATTCATCTGTAATCTCAGCATACAGGGAAATGAAGACAGAGACAGGAGCATCTCCCAGAAGCCTAGCTGCCAGCAAGCCTGGAGTACACGGCATTGCTGACAGACTGCCTCAGTAAGGTGGAAGGGTGGGTTGTCAGTGGGCAAAGGTAGCTGCTAACCAAAGATGCAAGCCCAAGAGAAAACCAACTTCAAAAGTTGTCCTCTGAACACATGCATGCATGTGCTCATACTCACACATACATGACAATAATAGATACAAGAGATCAAATTCCTAAAGAAACATCTAAAGAATTAAAGCGATTTCTTCTAAACAGTAGTTCAATCCCCAGTACTACACACACACACACACACACACACACACACACAGCAAGTCAGTAAGAGAAGCATGTGTATGTGTGTATACTATATGCATGTGGATGTCCGAGGTGGACATCTGGTGTTTTCCTCTAACACTTGTGTTATTTTTTGAGAGTCTCTCAATGAACCTGGAGCTTACCACTGACTAGGCCAATTTACCCACAAGTTACAGGGATCTGCCTATCTTCCATTCGTCCAGCACTGGAGTTAGAGGCATGCACTGACACATCTAGCTTTTTATATAGGTCCAAATGCCTCAGCAGTAGATACTGTACCAGTTGTGCCTTCTCCATAACCCTTTGTGTTTGTTTTGAGACAGTCTCATGTACCCCAGGGTGGCCCAAACTCAATATATAGCAGAAGGTAGCCTTGAATTTCTAGTTCTGGTACCTCCACCTCCAAAGTGCGGGGGTTATAGGCATGTACTACCATCTCTGGTTTTAAGTAGTACTGGAGATAGACTCCAAGGCTTTATTAATACATGCTAGATAGATACTCTTATCAACAGAGCTATAACCCCAACCTCCACCTGTCTAAAGTGTTAAATTGTTTTAAAAACTACTGGGGAGATGTCTCATTGGGTAAAGTACTTGCCATGAAAAAGATGAGGACCTGCATAGGAATGCCCAGAACTGATGTAAAATTGGGCAGGAGAGTAAATGTCTGTAACCCAAGGAGAATCCCAAGAAGTTTGGGGTACACCCTACATAGCTTCAAACAATAAAGAGGTCTTGTCTTAAATGAAGTGACTGGCAATGACCAATGGGTCATTTGCACTGTGACATTCCTACACCAACACTCACCCCTCCACGCCCCTACCTGTAGTCAAATATGAAACACACACACACACACACACACACACACACACACACACACACGAGTTTTAAAATTATTTGATTGGCTATAATACACATAATAAAAATCTATTAATCAATTATACATATGGCATTCAATGTATAGTATGCTTAATATACTATATAAAATTAATATACTATATAGAAATTAAACAAAAAATTTTCTCATCAAACACTAATTATTTGTATACTAAATTTAACACTCAAGATATTTAAAAAAAACATATTGTCTAGACGTTCAACATAATTCCAAAAGGATCATGACAGCTTTCAAAGATCACAACTTTGAAGAAAGTCAGTAACTTGAAAGTGTGTCTTTCAGTGTGTTTGCAATATAAAAGTGTTCTTAGGGTCAGGTATAAAGAACTGTTTGGAAAACTTCAAACCCTTAGACCACAAAGAGTAATAGTGAACCAGCTGGTAGAGCAGCAGCTAAAAGGGTGGCAATCAAATGACTACTTAGAGTAGCTGTGACAGACTGCCTTACTATGCTCAAACCCAGTCAGACTCCTGTATGAGGATCAGCTCTCACAGCCTCTGAGAAAGCTGCCGAGAATGTAGAGTGGATCTAGACTTGAGGCACTAGGCACCAAGGTAGACACAGAGGCTGACACAACATCAATGGAAACTGGGGTTCCTTAGAACAGACACAAAAGTAGAGATGCAATCTGTCTCCCAAAGGCTGCCCTACAGGACCGGCTAACAAAACTGGAGCACCTCTGTATGTGATAAAAGACCTAAAACTCACAGGGAAGAAGTGACACATGACAAACTTTCAGAGTGCTGCTTGCCCACAGTACTGACGATTACCAAAGGAGAGTATCTGTGGCTTTTTTGGTAACCTTGGTGAGGCACAGTCAAAAGGATAAGAATCTGTCCACTTCTCCTATGCCTTTAATATGGCACCCATATGGATGTTTTTCAGAATAAACTAATATCTTGATTTAAGATTCAGCAACTACACGAAGGAGAAAGTCTAGATCATGTCTGTTTATAAACATACACTAAAGAGGGCTGGAGAAATGGCTAAGAGTACATACTACTTTTCCAGAGGACCCAAGTTCAAGTCCCAGCATCCATATCAGATGGCTCACAACCACCTATAACTCCAGCTCCATGAGGCTCTAACACCTCTGGCCTCTGCAGGCCTTGTACTAATGTATACATACACCACCACTGCACACACATGTATTTAAAATAATAATAATAAAATAAATTAAAATATATAATTTGTATATATTTACACATATTTATATTATATATCAGATCATTTGTTTATATGTATTTAATACATATTCAATTTATTTTACATAAAATATGTTTACATAACATTAATATATTGAACATATAAGCTTATATACTATATGTAACATATATTTATAAAAATATAATTATATATAAATTATATATATGTGTACATGTGTGTATAAAAGAAACCTTCTCAAAGTTACGTTGTGTTCATAGAACCACTGAAAAATCAGACTAGAGGAAACAAATCCTTGGCCCTGCCAGCATTCTGCAATTTACATTGAAAGTCTAAGAACCTTCCAGACTGTCCATGTACAAGACACACTGCTGTTATTCTAGAGTTGGCCTCAAGTGTCTTAAATTTTTCCTTCTTTGTATATTCCTCCAGAAATAAAGAACAATCCAAAATTAGTTATTTGATTTGCCTTTTCCTTGGCTCAGAATTAACTGTCAATTACCCACAAACCAAAAAGCCACAGTTTTCTGTCTTTACCTTCAGTGCTGAGGAGGACATGGGGGCCACTCCCATAACTAAGGCTTTTGATCTTTTTTCCACACAAAGCTTCTAGTTTCTTGGGCACCAGAGTGCTCTGGTTATCTCCAGTTCCTAGACAGTTACTATAGTTCAGTCCAAACACGAAGACCTAGAAAATAAATACCTTTGCTTACATCATCTGACTTGAAATCACAGCTCTTTGTCCCGTGCTCAGAAAATAAGATGTACTCAAGTCTAGTTTGATAGCCCAGGTGGCAAGAAAAGACTAATAAAGATACAAAGAAATCCGCAGTGTCTGCTGATAACACTCAGACTCTGCAATGTTGGACTACACTATAGAGCAGAAGGCACTAAAATATGAAACTGGAAAACACATCAAGGTACTCTTTCTGAATTTCAGATTCTCTTCATCCCAAACCTATTCTTAGTTTTCAAACTATTGGATTTCAAGTCTAACCTCCCAGTAGACTCCCAAACTTGTTTCTGGTCTTACCTCATCATTGTCAGTGACATAGATCGCCTCGTTGGCTGAGGTACCAAAGACACATGCTTTCCTGATAGATTCAGTTTCCTGGGGTGAGAGCAGAGTGAAGATTGGCCACTTTCCTACATCCACCATGACTGTGGCTTTGGATGATTCCTATAAATAAACTAACATCTCTGCTGCAAGAAATGAAAAATAATTCAAGAAAAAATTAATAGTCACTAAGCTAAATTTAACAGGAGTTTTTAAATTATTAATAAAAGCCACCAAAAGAGAATTCCAGAAAAATCAACCTACCATTAGTGAAATGGATCAGTCACTTCCCCAATGTGTTAAATTTTTTAGTAACCTTCAAAACCAGGCAGTTTCCTGAAATGAGAGCACAATATACTAAAAACAGGTGCTCCTCTTGCCAAATACTAGTAGACTTACCTGTTATAAACATGCACATGCTAGTATCCAACAGAAAAAGCTGGCTACCTGTATGGATCTGGTCTCCCTAGGGATATTTCACTCAGGTATTCAGAAAAACATTATACTCCTAAACTAGCACTCTGGAAGTAAAAGGCAGGTGGATCTCTGTAAGCTTGAGATCAGCCTGCTCTATATAGTGAGTTCTAATACAGCTAGAGCTACATAACAGAGATCCTGTCTCAGACAGACAGATATTACAATCCTAATTTTGTCTGTCTGCAGTTCTTATCTGCAGGTTGGAGCAGGAGTAGATTAGAAAATCAGAAGCATTATTTCCACCTCCACACTCACACACTCCAAACCCAGGGCACTGAAAAACCTGCTCCTTATAGAAGGCCCTACCACACAGAGGCAATGCTTTATGGCAAGAATGTGGTATCCCCTAGAAAGCTAAGAGTAGAAGCTGCAAGAGGAAGTGAATGAAACTGTCTACAGACACACAGATGTCACCTCGCATTTACAAAGAGGGGGCTGTTTACTCCAATCTGGGTGCTGAGCTAATGACTGTGGACTTTAGGCCAGGTTCGGGTAGCTTAAAATGGCGCCTATGTAGCCATTTTTAAGGCGATATGTACAAACACAAACTCTGAACAACTGTTCATGGAGGTTTATGCAAAGAATACTAGGTGAGGTTCCAATTTCTGTAATGCTGAGAAGAATTCCAGGGGTCTGCTCAAACACAAAACCCTACCAGGCTGGTGAATTTCCATTCTGGCTCTCAGCTCTGGAAACAGAACAAAACTAGGCTTTCCTAGTGAGGACCCAAAGTACTGACATTCTCACTAACTCTCCCTTTGCTCTTTAAAATCAGCCAGGAAAGACAGTTCTTTCTGTAACCCCTGCCTTACTTAACACACACACACTATGAGAATGTTATGGGGCTTTAGCACACCAGCCAATGCCTCAGTTTCTACCACACAGAGACTGCTCCCAACTGCACCAAGGATCTTAATTAGCCCTAAACATCATCTCACATATTCAATGAGGAGTGAACACCATAAAACATCACTAGAGGCATCTGTCTGTCACTGCAACCAGACACCTCTAGTGATTCTTAAGCATTCTTAAAGATATGGGTAGGGCAAAAAACATATGATAAAACCATTTCAAATGGTACAAAGAATATTGGAAAGTTATGTCAGTTATGTCTCTCCCTACACCAAAGCAATCACTATTATCAGTGGTTTGTAATTCCTTCCAGGGGTAGTAAACACCTGTGTGTGTGTGTGTGTGTGTGTGTGTGTGTGTGTGAGAGAGAGAGAGAGAGAGAGAGAGAGAGAGAGAGAGAGAGAGATCTGTGTGCATGTGTCTAGCACAAATGTGTTTTAGAACAAAACACAAATGGAAGCTTTCCACTTCTTTGTAGCACCAGGAGAGCTACAGCACTTCAACAGTTCTAAAGCAGCCCATTTCACTAACATAACGGTGCCTCTTACTAGAGACATTTAAGTAACTTGTAGCTTTATTCTGGAACACTGACAGTACTGCTTAAATGTCTGAAAATGCTAAATAAATGTCCTATTTTATATATAAATTTCTAAAAATGAAATTGCTGGGCTCAGTTCTAATAAGTATTTTACCATTGACAACTATTTCAAACTATCTTTTATAACTCATCATAAATGTACAGCAGGTCTGTTTACCCTTCATTTAAAGTAGGGTCAGAGTACCTCAAAAGGCAGTGACAAAGAGGGGAGGGGAGAAGAGGAAGGAGGAAGCAAAAAGAAGAAATGTCCCTCAAATGTCAAGTCTGCACCTCTTACAGAATAGATGTGGCAGAAGCCATACACGGTGTAAATGCTGTTAAACAGGTTGCTGTTTCAAGAAAATTCAGAAGCATCTTTTCCTTTTACAATATAAACCATACAAAATTAGTCTTTATCATTCAAATTTTTATAATATAGAATTTATTGAAAACATAAGATTCAAGGCCAGCAAAATTGGCCAATGACTGGTCAAAATTGGTCATCTCTTGCCAAGCCTGACGACCTGAACTTAAGTCACAAGACCCAAATGGTAGGACAGAACCAACTTCCAGAAACTGCCCTATGCCATCCACACCATAATACACTCACATCAACGTACAACAGTCACACAAAATAAATAAAAATGTATTTTTAAAAGATTTGAGTGTAAGACGACTCCTAGGCTGAGGCCTGTAGTTGAGTTGACACAGTGCGTCCTTACAATGCACAGAGCCCTAAGCTCAGTTCCTGTAACACCAACACTACAGAAACGGAGGCAGAATCATACATTGAAGTCATCCTCACCTACGCAATGATGTTGAGACCAGCCTGGGATAGATACCTGAGACAGACAGACAGACAGACAGACACACACACACACACACACACACACACACAGATTCAAACACAAAGTGATATTACTATTCAAAACCATACAACTTTCAATGGTACAATTACTCTGACAGGTAACTCTGCCCTCAGGGCTTGGCAATTTCCTTCAAGATCAAGCTCACCTTCTAAATGAGGGTTCATTTTATAATTTTATGAGCTGAGTTTGAATGTGGCTAAATTAGGTGGAGCTTTATTTTACAAGGCATTTATACAAAGGCTGATAATTTAAAAGTCAATGTAAGAACCTGCTCAGATGTCTCCACAGGTACAATCCATCACACAAGAAAAAGTACCACCTTGGCATAGCAGCAGGGACACAGTGTCCTGAGTGAGTCCTGTGCTTCAGGCCCACATTTACTTTCAGCCAGTCAGTGTAGTATGCTTTTTATCTTTTCTGAGCCTTGATTTTTCAAAAATCTGTTCCAGTTGTAAAACTATATAATTCATATTCAACATGTAAAAAAGTGGATTCTTGAGTACATGACAGTTAGTGTTAACACTGGACAGTTGGGAAGAAGGCCTGGCTAACAATATCATTGTCTATCATGTAAAGAGCAGTATTAGGCTGGTCTAAACAAGAAACACATACAGATTTGCTACCAGCATGGGTTACTGCATATGTAATCATATAAATATATTAATTTACTTATTGAGGAATGTGGTTAAGTAAGCACACACACACAGACAGACAGACACACACACACACACACACATCCATGTGTGTGCATGTGGAGACCAGAGGTCAAGCTCAGGTACCTTCCTCTGTCTTATTTTCTGAGACTTTCTCTCACTAAACTTGGAACTCACTGACTGGCGAGACTGTCTGGAGCAAGCTTGCAGGATCCACCTGTCAGTCCCACACAGATCACTGACCAACAATCACATTCTGTCTAGGAAATGCTTTTCACAACATAATTAACAAGTCAACCTGAAAGTTTTGAATGTTGGTGTTTGGAGATAATACAAGAGACCCTGGGATTCGACCACAAGAGCGAAGTTAGAATTCATCTTTCACCCCATCTGCATCGCGATCAAAACCACCTCTTGCTCTCTTCCCTACTAGTTGCGATCATCCACTCTCAGCCTGTCATACGAAGCTATGTTAACCCACAAAGGTGTAATACAAAAAAATGAGACTTTCAATCCAAAGGTAAATTCAGGAAGCAAGCGAGCTAATTTCTAGAGCTTTAAGAGCCTGTTTATTTACTTTCTGAATAGAATTTTTTGTTGTTAAAAATCATTCTTTCCTTGGTAATCAAGAAATTAAAAAATTTACAGGAAATTGGACAAAGTACATGAATTTGTTTTGATAAACAATAAAAAAATAAAAATTGAGATAATTAACGACAAGTATTTTAAAATCTCAAGTTCTAATATCTAACTAACCGACCTTATATTGGATATCAATAGAACCTAGGTCACCACAGATTACCCATTTTGAACAAGGCATTTTGTCACCGAACAGGATTACTCGAAACACTCTTTTGCGAGAAAGGAAAAAATTAAACCAGTGTCAATGTCGGGGTACAAAGTGTCCATGTGCATGTGGTCTGGAGCAGAAGTCGAATGATAGCACAGAATCATAGGGCGTGAGACCAGCTCCAGAGCAGTTCAGATCAGGACTTCTCAGTTCAAACATGGTTTACTAGCACTTCAACTTTTCTAGCCAATGTCTTTATAAAATGATGGTCTTTTTAGTCAATGGTAGAAGTTTAATGCCTTTAAGAAGTTTAACTGCTTCAGTAGTTTTTGTATTAGAGCTCATAACAATTAAGATCCACACACAATAAAAGCCTGAACACAAAATATAATGTGTAGCTAACTAATCTTAGCAATTAATCTGATACAATTATCTAGGACCGAAAGAGACACTAAGACAATCAGCCTCTGCCTTCTGAAGGTCAAAGGGGCTGACCCAGGGAAACGATTAATGCAAAACTAAATGACTAAACAATGATGGGAACATGATGTGAAGACGTACACAATCCATGCGACAGAACATGTGCTAAGTCTACAAAAAATGACAACTATTTGAAAATTATTATAGAAAAGCTGTCACGTGGAATTCTAGAGCTCAAATGCTCAGGGTTCTAGTAATAATAATGTATAAGCATTTCCTTAATAAAAACCATCATATTCTTTCCAGAGCAAGCATCGTTAACTTTCTTCCTTTTATAACAGCCTTCTCCATACTGGGATGATGGGAATGTGCTACCCTGTCCAGCTCTACGAGCCTATTTGTGCATAAAAGACTTAAGGATATATTCATCTTCTCTATTTTTTAGTTCACTGTATCTGTATTCTAGGAAAACTTTCAAATAAAGTGGTTCTAGGGTTTAGGACAAACATTTTGGAGTACAACTTGGCAACTACCATCCATCTAAGTTACAACAAAAGATCAAGAAATCCTTTGGCTTACTGTAGAGCCAAATGCTACCTGTAGCAACTCCTCCATACCTACTCTGGTGGGCTTTTGGATACTGAGATGCTAACCCTCCTGATTAGCCTGGCAGTACAATTTGCAGGTCCAGACAAGTCTCTAAGACAGATCAGCCTCAGATCTTTTAGACCAGGAACACACTTCACAGTTTCTTCACTCATTCAGTGTTGGAACAGCTACAAATACAACACAATTTCAAACATTTGCTGAGACACTAATTCTATCATTGTCCCAACTGCTACTACAACTTATAGCACGGGGGAAAAAAAAAAGAATAGCATGCCCTGAACTGGGACAAGACTTAAGTCTGTGAACACCGCATTCTGTCTCCATCAGACACAGCTAAGACCACCTGTACAGAGGTCACTAAATACCAGCCTCCCAGCTTCATTTGCAGACAGCATGACTACTGCCCTAGAATTTCTCAACCCTGCCATGTCAACTTCATCATTTGTTTAAGATGAGAATGGAAGGTCCTATAGCTGTCCTTCTCCAAGAGCCAGAAATTACTTGACATGAAATACAACCTACAGTAATGGCCCCTGGGAGCATTTCTTCAGCCCTGTCACCCAAGGGGCTGCTTTTATTTCACTGTCCAGAAGTTTCTGGCAATTTTACAAGAGACTCTGACAGTTCATTGTTGTTAAGAGATGATATTGAAATCATGTGCTCTGGTTGGGAAACAAACCACCCAAGTGGCTGTAGGATTAGCAGGAGAAAGCACATCCTGTGATGCGGACTATGACAAAGGACACTTCTCTTTAATTCCAGCACTCAGGAGACAAGAGACAGGAGGATCTGTATGAGTTCAAGGCAAGTCTGGTCTATATAACTAGTTCCAGGTCAGCCAAGGCTACACAGTGAGACCTTGTCCTAAAAACAAACAAACAAACAAACAAAACAAAAACAAAACAAAAAAGGTAAGGCAGAGCCCAGAAGTTAAACACCATCGTCTAGATTCTACACTCTGGAGGTATATCCTGATCTCAGCATTCTCTCCTCCAGGAAAGAGGTCTGAAGTGAGCTGCTCAGAGTACTCCTAGGAAAGCTAACCTTTTGTTTGTCCATTTCTGAAGTGACAAACACATTAGAAATGACAATTTGCTTAAGATTCCTTTTCCCATATGTGTTTATGGAAGATCTAACATCTTTTCAAGACAAGGGTTTAAATTATAAGCATGATGCTACCTTCATTAAAGGACAAACTACACAGCGAGAACATAGCACATTCATCATTCAGATAATATCACAAAGTGTTAAGTTAAAACCAGTAACATAATGACATCAGTAATAACCAAAGACACAGAAGAAAGTAAATTTTATATTTAGTCAATTATACAGTCTTCACTTTAATTCAGTATATTTCTTTGTGATATAAGACTTAAAGATTTGTCACCAAAGCATGCTACTAGACATGTTGACAACAATTTTGTGCTCAGGGTTTCAATCTTGGGACTCTCTGTCCCCACAAGTTTTCCTCTTATATCAGAAAGTTATTCCAGCTAACAGCTTGGAATGTTCATGTTTCAAACTACAGACTTTCCTAATCTAGTACATGAGTATGATAAAGTGTATCTACTACCCTCCAAATACAAAAGTAGCCTAGCTATTTGAACTGCTATTCACTATCTAAATTATAGAATCAAGCAGATTTTGGTAGTACCTTTCTCTTACAGTCTGAAATCTTACTGAATTCTGGAACTCCCCAAATTTCCAATGTAAATAGAACTTATACCCTAAAATATAAAATGTTTTCTCTAGGTAGTAAAATTACAGATTATGGACATTCTTCTTTATATTTATTTATATTTTCTAAAGTTTTCTCCATTCTTGTAAATGTTTTGTTTGTTATCAAGACAGGGTTTCTCTGTTTAGTCCTGACTGTCCTGGAACTCGCTCTGTAGACTTCTTATAAACTGTATATTGTGGCCTAGATATGATTGACAACCTTAAATTTTGAGTCCATATTGTGAGTCAAATACATAGTAGATAATTATTAACTGATATGTTAGGAAATCTATTCTAGTTAAAGTCCAGCAGTTTTCATTAAAGTCCTGAATACATATAAAGTAATGTAATGTTTTAAAATTTTAACTATAGATCCTAGTAAGAAAGAAAATGTATCTCAATGTCTTGTCTGGTCTCTAGACTCATGAAAGGCCCAACCTTTGTTTCTTATGCTTCTTTTTAAGTACCAGATACAGAAAGAGCCATTCAAACGAATGACTCTCAGATATCCCAGACTTCTTAGCTCCTGGACCACACAGGCACTCAATTTAAAACCTTAGAAAGCAAATTTTAAGCTACAAGCTTAACAGCTTTAGTTTTCTGTATATTTTCTGAGATTCCTGGAACTTAACCCTTTGGATCATAAAACTTAAAAATCACAGAAGAAACACTTGCAAGATTAACGCATCACTTCCTCTTCAATAGGCACAAAGAGGGGGGAAAGAAAAAAACCGCCCAGAAGTACTAGCAAAGTCACTGGTGTTCACACAATGGAGTAAAACCCAGGCCACATATGAAGAGAACCTAAATACTGCTGTGATTTAAATTCAAGTCAGAATTTAAAAGACACTCTAAACTCCAGTCAGGGTCCAAGCATCATCTTTATGTCTGCCCGCAATTCTTGCTTTTGATGCTACTCCCGGTACAGCGCACGCCAGTCTCAGAAATTCCGATTTTTTTCCCCACCAAGAGCTTTAATCCTCGTAGTAACAGGGCAAAGGCAAGGAAGACTATGAATGTTCTTAAAAGCCAGATTTATTGTCTTATAAAACTGCAACCCTCCGCTTCTGCGCTCTGCAGCAGTCAGCTTCCCACCGCTAACCTGCGTGCTTGGTGTTCCTCTCCCGTAGGGCGGGCAGCGCGGCTCCTCAGAGGCAGGCCGCGGGCAACGCCATTTACTCAGCTCGCCGCACACCTGGGTGAAGTTCCCGCAAGACAGAAACTGGGGGTGCAGAGTGCGCGTCGCCCGAGAGTCGGGAACGCGCCTGGTGCGCACGGCCCTCGGGAGGGAGCGGACTCCGCAGCCGCCAAGCAAGGGCCCGCCCGGCTGCCGCGCTCGCCCGCTCGGCCGCACCTCCGCCCTGCAGCGTTCTACCTGTCAGGCCGCCAGGCCAGGCCTTGTCTCCTCAGGGCCGCCGCCAAAGCCCGCTCCTCCCCCAGCCCGGGTGCGAGCGCTAGCGCCAGCGCCACTGGTCACGTGGGCGGGCCGAGTCACGTGACACCGGCGCGGCGCTCCTGTTTTGTTGTAGGCCGGGGCGCCGGCACCGCGTAGGGTCGCGTGGGTCTCCTGAGAGAACCGGAAGGCGAAGGCGTCCCGGGACGGCGGCGGAGCTTGGTCTTCCTCCCGCTCCGCCCACTCCAGGCTGTTGTTTATCAGCACACGTGTCTCCGTGCCGGGTCGGAGGAAGGCCTGGACACCTAAGTCAATTGGGCAGAGGCAAGGATCCTGACAGCTGTCTCTCTGCCCCAGAGCTCTTCTTGTGCTAAGCGGGTAAACTGAGGTCCAGCCGGAAGGAAGCGGCTGCTTTGTGCATCAGGAGTCTAGCTGAAGAACACTTAGCAGTTGTAAAGTCCCCTACCGCCCTAGGCTCTCTCATTTGGCAGTAGAGACCAAAGTCTATGTTTCTTGGCACCCAACATTCAAGCAATCTTATTCATATTCACCTTTCCCTTTTGAGGTGCCAGTGGTAAATACAAATCCCCTTCGTTTTCTCGTTACCACTAAGTAGATGCGGTCCTTAATGTCAGCAGATGTTTTCCCCAACCACAACATTGCTTTCCCCTTATAGGGAATTCTTGTTTCTCTTGAGTACTTTTGGTGGATTACATTTTTTTCCCCCTTAAATTGCTGTAGGCTTCTCTGGATTTGTTCATTCTTTTGCCTTGATCTCAAATGTTCAGAAAATCCATCTCCTTTCTTGAAGAAAAACAGAAGGAGAAAGAGGTTAAAAACAGATTTTACTTAGAAATTATTACAATACAGGAATTGAGCCCTGTTTTATATTCCAATGTCTCTTTCCCTATTTTACTTGTCCCTGAATAAAGTCTATTTTTACCAGTTTAATGACTCTGGCTCAGTTGTTTTTCTAACAATTCCCAAAATATTCATCGGTCTCCTCTTGTCTTTCAAATTTTAGGTCAGACACCATCTACTCTTCTTGAAGATTCATCATCTTCAGTTGTTGTAAAAGTTCATTCAGACAGCCTCAGCTGCAACTACACCTCTAGTTTCCACAGCACTACATACTCAAAACAGGGATTTCACAATGCAGGGAAATGTATTACTGTGCATTTCCTCTAAGAGATTAAGTATCTATTGTCACCTGATTTCACACATTATGAACTCTTCATAGCAGGACTCTGGTTTTACTACAATAACTGACAACTGGCTAAACTCTCACTATCAGCCAATGGAGTAGCTCCACCAAAAGAATGGAAATCTGATATACTTGAGGGAGGACAGAACTGGAAAATTGTGGGGACATAGGGAAGAAAGGAGTCCCTTACCTCAGAGTCTTTCTGAAGCCTTTTGACAGCTATGAATAGAGCATAATTAATGTTTGTGCTGAAGGTTGCCTACAGAGAGACAGTATTCCTTTTATATAGAAATATTTTCAAGTAAGAATGTTAAAATACCAATGAACTATAAGGCCTGAGTGTATCTGTGTATCTGACCTTAGAATACCACCTTACTTCTTTCCCAGATGTTTTGTAGAATTCTCAAATGAGAACCTTTCTCTCTGTCTCTGTCTCTCTGTGTCTCTGTGTGTGTGTATGTGTCTGATGCAGGCCGACTCTGTGTGTGTGTGTGTGTGTGTGTGTGTGTGTGTGTGTGAGAGAGAGAGAGAGAGGAGAGGAGAGAGGGAGAGAGAGCAAGTGCAAAATGTAGATGCAGGCAGTGTGTGGTGTGTGTATGCAAATGTAGATGCAGGCAGTGTGTGTATGTATGCAAATGTAGATGCAGACAGATTTCATTTGCAGTGAAACATTAACTTCTGTAAACATTGAAAACATCCACCTTCCCCATACATCCTTGTGATCTAGATTTTGTTTTTACCTATCAGCTATAATTCTATCCTGTTTGCATCAAGACTTCCCTGTAGTATCCTCATTTAATCTTCCTTAGGAGCCCTTGAGGTGCAACTTCAGAAGCCATCAACATCCATTGTATACAACTATAATAAACTCAAACTATGGTGGGGATTTAAAAAAAGGGGGGGGGAAGCATTAAGATTAACATGAAAGAAGCCAGTTTGCAGAAAGCCTGGAGATCCCTCCCAGAAGCTGCATGAAACAAAGCCAAGCATGCTGGAGAAAAGCCTCTGGGATGGTCGTCTGGGTGTGGGAGAAGGCTGAAGCTGTTTAAATAACCTATAGGGGTCATGACATTGGAACTGAAGGTGTTTGAGGACTGGTCCTGTCCCATCTGTCTAGACTCCTCCCTTTCTGAGGAGAGACTCTTTCTTCTGTTATTAAACCTCTATTTCCATCATGTTCCTGTGTCCTGTGTTATTTTGTTCTAGGAAACAATAACCTGGAACTTGGGCAGGTGTCCCCAGCCTCAGAGCCCCATCTAACAAAGAATCACACACACTCTTTTGAGAAGGAGACACCCATGTGCTTGGCAGGACACTTCCTTCTGCTTAAGCACTTCTTTATTAACCTTATGCTTAAATATGTGTTAAAATCTCTTAAATGCCAGCTCTACCTCTTTTCAATTGAAGTTTTTAAGAATTTCTAGCATAAGTATTGTATCTACATTATTTGTGTCCTCCTCTTTCTGCCCTCTAGCTCCTCCCATGTTCCCCTGATTGCCTCTTAAATTATTGAATCTCTTCCCTCCCTTTCTCCCTCCTTCTTCCCTGCTCCATCTTTGTATGAGCACATGCAAATGTGTAGACAGGTAGATTTCTTCGAAGAAGCGTGAAGGTCAGAGGACAGTTTGTAGGAGTCTGTTTTTCCCTTCCACTATGTGGATCCTGGGTATCAAACTCAGGCCATCAGACTTGGCAGCAGGACCCTTTACCTGCTGAACCATTTCAACAGTCTATAAATCAGCTTTTCCATCAGCCATCCTTACACTGGTGAAAAAGATTTAGGAACAGAGATGACAAAGCTATGAAGAGGATAGCTGCACATGAACCTACTTCGTGATCTCTTACTTACCGATGCTAATCTAACAACTGCAGACTGCCACCAGAAACCATTGCCAAGATTCAGTGTAATATAAAGTGGGAAGGTAACACTTAAAGATAGCCAGTTGGTGGTAAACTGATCATATTGGACTCTTTACACCCAGGAAAGCCATTTATTTTAGTATCATAGGTGGGTATACTCTTTATGGTTGTTATTTCAGGATCTCAGCCAATAAGACTGTTTTTAAATTTTAACTTTATTATTCTTGTGTATGTACACACACACACACACACACACACACACACAAAACAGCATGTATGTAGAGGTCAGAGGAAAACTTTTAGGAACTGGTTCTCTTTCAACCAAGGGATCTAGGGAATGAATTCACGTCATTAGGCTTGAACAATGTCTATGTTCTATTTGATTCACCAATTTGATTACATCTATGATTGCATCAGAACAAGAAACCTACTTAACAGCAAATGAGAAATAGCCTTGCTCACATTTCTATAGAAGCTACTGGACTGGTCACATGGTACATTACCTGGAATCTACTGACCTTATTAGCAACAAAGCAGTCAGCTGACAACATCCTGCTAACCTTCTTTCTCTACAGGTTATTACCAAGGAAGGTGGTCTGCTAGTGTCCTAAAGGAGATGCTCCCAGAACTTGCTGGGGATAGACTCTGCTGGCATAGGCAATAGACCATCCTGGATGATGTATTGTCTTGCCTTAGTTACAGCCATTTGTCTTTTTTAGATTGCTTCAGTTGAGGAAAGCTGCCTCACTCAAAGGAAGCCCTCTTCTGGGCAGCAGGTGTCCACTGATTAGACTACCAATATTGCTTCTTTCCTGTTCACCCAGTGTTGATTAGATGACTTCTTTAAAACAGTTGTGTTTATGTGCATTAGTGCAGACTTGTACACACTATGGCATGGGCATAGAAGTCAGAGGACAAATTTTAGGAGTCAACTTTCTCCTTTTGAAGTATAATAAGGTAGGAAAAAACATTAGGTGTTGACTTTTTAAAAAAGATTTATTTATTTATTTTATGTATATGAGTACACATAGCTGTTTTCAGATAACCAGAAGAGGGCATCAGATTCCATTACAGATGGTCTTGAGCCACCATGTGGTTGCTGGGAATTGAACTCAGGATCTCTGGAAGAGCAGCCAGTGCTCTTAACCACTAAGCCATTTTTACAGTCCAGGTATTGATTTTTTTAGTGATTTACTTAAAGCACTGCTTGTACTGCCTGTTTGCCAAGCTTGACTTCACTTGCTACCTGAAACAGAACGGCCTGCAGAAATAGCTGAAACAACGGGCCACTGGCTGTAACAATCTACTAAATGCCATACATGCTTCTGTATAATTTTGATTGCTTGCCCACCCCACCTTTTGATTTTAGAGCATTAAATGAGACTACAAAGTAGATCCGGTTTGGATTCTGTACAGGAGCTTTGGTCCACTGCAGGTACTGCGCTGGAAACCTAGGGTAGCTTTCCATGACGGTGGGTCCCAATAACACAAGAAGTCCGGAGTTCCAAGAGTTTTATTGTTCTTGGTGTGTGATAGATGGTCGAGGTGCACCCCCCAGTTTAAGCAAGGGAGGAGCTGGCTTAAATAGAGGAGGAGGAGGAAGAGGGGGAGTCACTTAATTTAGCTATGCCCTCTGGCCATTAGGTAACTCATGAATATGGAAATTTCTTAAGAATGAAGTCTGTAGTCACTCCCTCTACCTGTAGGTGGATGCTGACACAAACCTCTCTTGGAAGGGGCTGCTTAGCCAAATGTGACTGCAAGGCGCAGGTTAAATGGAGGTCTAGACTGCATGTAGGAGCCTGGATTCTGGGGGAGTGGCCGAATACCTGCTATTTCTCCATGGGAGTCGGAGTTCAAAGCCCATGTCCAGCCAAGAATCAAGATATCCTTCCACAGCCCAGACAGTACACTCGTGACAACTCCTCTTTTCCACTCTCATTGATGCCAGATATTCCCAATGTTAGTGTCCCCATGAAAGGTCAGAAAAGGGCACTGGAATGATAATGGTTGCGAGATGTCATGTCGGTGCTGGTTATTGAACCTGAGTCCCCTGCAAGAGCAGCAAGTGCTCTTAACCACTGAAACATCTCTCCAGCACTTAAGACTAAGATTTTAAGCAAGGCTGCATGAGGAATGTTTAGTGTAGTATACCATATATACCTTTATATCTTTATATCTTACAGTGGTCTTTTAAAATAAAGTCCATGTATTTATTTTTATAAAGTCCACTGATTTATTTTGAGACAGGGTCTTACCATGTAGCCCTAGCTGGCCCAAAACCCATAGAGATAAACCTGCATCTGCCTCTGCCTTTTCTTAAGTGCTGGATAAAAGGCATGCCTGACTAAAGTCCATTTTGATTATGGTAGACTTAATAGATAATCCAGAATAATTTTCCATCACAAGATCTTTAATCACATGTAGTAATAGTTGCCACATAACATGATATATATGTAAGCTCTGAAGCATAGATATCTTTGAGTATTGTTCAGGTTATTACATCTTGTAGTCTTGCCAAAAGATTTTGTTTATGCCTAGGAAGTTCCCTTAAGATTGTCTATGTGACCCCCATGTGACCTGGAGAAATTGGAGTCTTTTTAACTTGTAACTTACTTTGCCTTGCCTAGAACATCCCAGGAAATATGCATATAGATGACGTGAGCATCCTTATCTTGTTCCTGATCTTAAGGTGTGCCCTAGTTTGCTTCATATTGCTGTAATAAAGCACCATGACCAAAAGCAACTTGAGGAGGAAAGGGTTTATTTCCTTTTATAGTTCTATGCAGCAGTTCCACATAGAAGGAAGTCAGAGCAGGAACTAGAGGCAGGAGCCTGGAAGCAGGAACTGAAGCAGAGACCAGGGAGGAACACTGCTTACTGCCTTGATCTCCAGCTAACATTCAGTCACTGTCTTATGTTTCCCAGGATCAGCTTCCCAGGGATTGCACTGCCTACAGTGGTCTGGCCCCTCCCACATAACATGCTTACCTGCCAACCTGATGGAGCCACTCTCTCCATTTGATAGTCCCTCTTTTCAGATGACTGAGCTTGTGTAAGTTGAAGGGAAAATCCAAAACCAAAACCAAATCAAAACAAAAACTGACCAGCACAAGGAAAAAGCACTCAGAGCTCCACCATTAGGCATGGCTTCAGCTATGGGGTTTGGTGATGTGTTTTGTCACAGTGAGATCATTTCCTTCCGTTCCTAGTTTGTTGCATTTTTCTTCCTTTCATTAAGGGGTTGGGCTTTGTCAAACGCTTTCTCTGAGTTCTACACAAATGGGTTTGTGCTTTATGGATTTGATATAGAATTTCAGTTGTATCCTGATGCTAATTAAATCTTGATTTTTTAAAGAACAAATTCTATGTGGAATATAATATAATCCTTTTTATATGATGCTTTATCTTGAGACATTTTTTCATGTATATTCAGAAGAGAAGAGATATTGTTTTGTGTTTCACTACCCTATGAGAGTCTGATTTGGTTTTAGCATCAGGGTATTTCTGACTTCCTATGTGTATTGGGAAATGTTTGTACCTTGCTACTTCTTATGAAAATTTGGTATCACTCCTCCTTTAAATATTGGGTAAAATGCAGTAACAACACCATCTATGTCTGACACCTTATTGTAGGAATAAGTAAAACACAAATCTCTTTGTCAGACACCTGTTCAGATATTCTGCTTTTAAAGAAATTATTTACATAGAATGCAAATCTCAGCAGTCAGGAGTCAGAGTCAGAGGCAGGTGGCTCTCTAAGAGTTTGAGGCTAGCTTGGTCTACACAGAAAGTGAGTTCCAGGGTAGCCAGAACTACATATGCTTGCTACATAGTGAAGCCTGATCTCAAAAATAAAAAAAAATTGCTCTCATTTATCTAAATCGTCTAACTCATCAGCTTACATTTATCTATAAAGTTGTTCATGATCCTTTATGTTCCTATAAAATCTATGCTGACATCTACAGCAAATGATTTTTAATAATTCGAGTCTCTTTTGTTCTTGGGTCTTCTAACAAAAAGTTGGACAATCTTATTGATCTTTCCTTAAAGATGTAGTTTATTTATTATATATACAGTGTTCTGCCTGCATGTATGCCTGCAGGACAGAAGAGGGCACCAGATCATATTATACATGGTTATGAACCACCACATGGTTGCTGGGAATTGAACCCTGGTCCTCTGGAAGAGCATACAGTGCTCTTAACCTATGAGCCATCTCTCCAGCTCCCTGACTTTCTTAAGGACTCACTTTCCATCCTGTTTACGCTATCCCGTTTTCTTTCCCATCACATTGGTCTTTAATTTGGACTGTATTAGTGCCTTCATTCTGCTCACTTTTTGTTTAATTCCCCCTTTTCAGAATGTGCAAGACTAAGCTATTGATATGAGACCTTGTTTCTTTTTAAAAACAGCTATTTAAACTATAAACTTCCTTTTTTACCATAACACATTATACATACATATACATAATATACAACACATAAATGTATCTAGTACATTCAGGGATGCCTGCTCTTCATTCTATACATTTTCAAAGTGTTTTCTTGTTTATTCTGTAATTTTATTTTAGTTCATCTGACAGCACACTGTTTCCTTCTCTCTCAAGGCTCAGGAATATTAGTAGACGTGGTGGTTGAAAGCAAGTGGGTTCCATTAGGATCAAATAAATATTTGAAAGCTTGATCTTCAGTTGGTGGAACTCTTTGGGAAGGATTTGAGGTGTGGCCTCTTGGATAAAATGTGTCACTGGAGGTGGACTTTGAGGTTTCAAAGGCCATTCCAGTCCAGTTGGATCTCTGACTCAGATGTTGTCCCAACATGTGAATCTTAGCTTCTGCTCTAGCACCATGCCTTCCCTCCTGCTGCTATGTTCTCCCAGCCATGATGGTCATGGACTAACCCTCTGAAACTGTAAGCGAGCACCCAATAAATGTTTTCCTTTATTTTATTCGATGCAAAAGCAAGAGGTTTATTTTCTGATTTGTTGGGGGTCGACATTCAATTAGTTCCTCAAGACAAGTGACTAGAAGGTGCAAATGTTTTCCTTTATAAATTGCCTCAGTGATGGCGTTTTGTCATGGCAATAGAAAATTAACTAAGACAATGAATTTCTGAATTCTTCTTTTCATCAAATACATAACACTATCAGATACTCATTGCAATCTCCACAGAACTGGAGTTTGCTCACAAATTGACAAAGCAGTACGGTACGAGACGACAGATGGACATGAACACAATTTGCCTTATTACATTTAATACTTTCGTAGCGAAATAAGTGACTTAGCTGTGATGCACTATCCAGACTCAACCTCTGAAGCGTCTTTGGTGATGATCACAGGTCCATCACATCGCAGGTCCATCACAAAGCTATCACAAATATCTAAAGCTTTTTATCATTTTATAGCTCACTAGTTTTTATCTTCATGGAAATGAGTTCTGGGTACCTTCTGAAACAGAGAGAATCAATACATTTCCCTAGAAAGAATTGGAAATGGACATGAAAAATGAAACCATATGCGTTCAAAGCTCTTGTATAATGGATTCACCTCAGCAATAACTAGAGTAGTTAACTCACTAGGGATGCTTAGTCACCTGCTTTTTTCTATTCAGCTACTACCTGCACCACAAATTTACTGAATGTAAACCAGAAAATTTTTAAAAATCAGTTCAGCCAGTATGACCCTAAACTAGTTGAAAGAAAATATTTCTCCTGACTTTTCTCTTCTGAGACATTTTGAAGTGTTTCCTGTTGAGTAACATTTTGTTTTTAGTTGAAGTATGTTTGATAGATTTGCAATTACTCAATTGAAAGGTATATTATATCCTTTTCTCTTTGCTGTGGTGAAATGCCTGACCTATACAGAAAATAGTCTTTATTCTAGGGGATTTTCCCTCATGGCTGAGACTACATGGCAGGTGGCAGAGGAACCAGCAGCTAGTGACAAGACAGAGCAGTGGTAGTGGTGGGTGGGGTGGGAGATGGGAGGTGTAGTCTTTGAGCATATAGTCATGCTCAGGAAGCAGAGGCTGAATAGGAAGTGTGAGCCAAAGGCCAGCCCCAGTGACTCACTTCCTCCAGAGAGCCCTCACCTCCTTAAAAGTTCCACGACCTTCCCAATCAGCACCACTAATAGGGAAGCAAGTATTCAGACAGGCAAGTCTATCAGGGACCATTTAAACCATAAGCAATTATCCTGGCCAACTTACAAACAGAAATGTAAGAATAGTTCCCTTAAAATTAAACCCATTTATGTGAAATTTCATATAAAATAATCTCCAATTCACACATTTTGCATTATATATAATAATAAAACAATGATCACAGATGCAGTTTTTCTTAGTAAGATGTTTAGGGAGTAGAGAGATGATGGCTCACTGGTTAAGAGCACATGCTGCACTTACAGATGACAAGAATCCAGTTCCCAGCACCCATATACATTAGGAAACTTAAAACCACCTGTAACCTCAGCTCTGGAACATCCTACACCCTCTTCTGACCTCCACAGACACTCAAATGCATGTGTACATACAACCATGTGTGCACACATGTGCATGTGCATGTGTGCATGCATTCAAGAGTGCACACACACGAATACATTACAAAACAAAACTTTAAAAATAAAATGTGCTTGCCTAAATGGATGTCAGTAATGCATATGCTCTAATTTTTGTTTGTTTTTCTTACATAATTAGGAAACTCAGAAATAACATACTTTTCTACAGGTACAGCCAACAGGGTTAAAATTTGTGGTCCTGTTAACATTGTAAAGTTCACTTTTAGTATTTAAAGACTTGCTTATTTTTAGCTTCTCTGTATGCCTGAGTGTCAGCATGTGATGTGTTATGTGTGATGTGTGATGTTATGTGTGTGTGTATGTGTATACCATGTAAATCACCAATGCCTGAAGAGCTAAAAGAGGACATCAGATCCCTGGAACTAAAGTTACAGGTGGTTATGAGTCAGTTGATGTAGGTGCTGTAACTGAACTCAGGTCCTATGCAAAAGCAGCCAGTGTTGCTAACCACTGAGCCATTATCCCAACTTGACCTTCCCTTAATTTATATTTTATTTATACTTACATGTTCTATTTGGTTTCTGTGGCACTAATATTTCTCTAGCAATTTTTTTTTTTTGTGGGGGAGGACTAGATTTCTCATACTGTAGATCAGGCTGGCCTAGAGCACACAGAATTATGCCTGCTTGTGCCTCACATGTGCTAGGATAAAAGGCATGAGCCACCATGCCAGGCTCCTTAGTAATTTTTAACTATAAAACAGATACATTGAAAATCACTATAAGACACTATATAGCAGTAAAGAGAGTTTTAATTCATAATTTTAAAGGATATATTACTTCTTTTGGAATTACAGCTTGCATTCTGCATGGCTACTCTGTGTGGAAGTTCACTACGTTGTATAATCTTTGGATCTACTTAATTTAGGTGTGTGAATTGTGTGTATGTGTGAGGGGAGTTGTGACATTTTTATATTAATAAAGTTTAATTATTTTAATTGAAAAGGTCAGGGATGGAAGTTTACTTTTGAAATAAATACCTTACTTATTGTAATTACATATATGAGTAGCAATATAGTCATGAATTTTGAATCTTTTTTAATAAAAATCTCATCAGAAACTATTACTTTGCCATAATGTAGTTTAGTTAGTAAAAGAACAAGGAAGAATAAAATGATCCAAATTCTTTAAAGCATATGGCTTCCATAAGATACTACTGCACATGTATTACCTGGGACTGTGCTTAATTTTGTTTTCTAACATTTGGCTTAGGGAATCATGTACTTAATTCCTTTCCTCCAGTGCTTCAGTGCTAGGATCCCCAAGAGAATTCTGAAATGGTACCTGAGATACACATGATATTACAGAGCTGTAATTTGTCATTCTCAGCAAGTAGAATTGTATTAAAATTAGTTTTAGATCTAATGGGTTATTATTAATGTCTCATAACTCTGGGAATTGTCCAGTCTACTTAAAGTATGTTTTTTATTCAATTTTTTAAAAAAAAATTTAAAAAGTGTTTAATGAGTGTGGTGGTTTGAATACACTTGGCCCATAGGGAGCGGTACTGTTAGGAGGTGTGGCCTTGCTGGAGGAAGTGCATCACTACGGGGATGGGGTTTGGTAGCACTATGTCTGCCTGTATGCTGCCATGCTTCCTGCTATGGTGATAATGGACTTAAACCTCTGAAACTATAAGCCACCCCCAATTAAATGATTGCATTTACAAGAGTTGCCTTGGTCATGGTGTCTGTTCACAGCAATAAAACCCTAACTAAGACAATGAGGCTTACAGTGCCAGAAGGTTAGAGTCAATGAACATCATGGTAGGGAGCATAGTAACAGGCAGACAGACAGGACACTGGACAAATAGATGGGAGCTTACATCTGATCCATAAATACTAAACAGATAGATAGATAGATAGATAGATAGATAGATAGATAGATAGATAGATAGAACAAACTAGTATGGTATGGGTCTTCTTTTGAAACTTCAAAACCTGCCACTCACTAATATACTTAATCTAACAAGGACACACTTCTTATCTTTCTCAAGCAGCTCTACTGACTGAAAACGAAGTATTGAGATGTATGAAACTATGGGGACCATTCCCATCCAAACAACCACATCCCATTCCCTGCCCCCCAAGTCATGTACCCATAATTCAAAATGTATTGTGTCCAACTTCAAGAGTCCCCATATTCTTTCAGTCTCAACTGTTTAAAAGTTCAAAATCTGTTTGGGGACTCAAGTCAATATCTTAACTGTAACCCCATATAAAATCAAAGAGCAAATTATATACTTCAAGCACACAATGGCAAGAATATACATTGCCATTTTAAAAAAGAAAAGCAAGGTTGAAAACCAGCAGGGAAAACAAATCCTGTTACTCCATACTGGAGGTGAAAGGGCTTGGATGACTCTCTGCTCCCAGCTTTGAAGACTGCAACACATGACTCCCTTGTGCAGACTCCATTCCCTGTGTGCAGCACGCTTTGGCAGGTATCCCTCAGCTCTGGCATCTCCAACATCTTTGGTGCTCCAACCCAATCCAAGCTCCATGGTCATGGTTTTACAAAGTGGTCCCTCAGGGCCTCAATGCAGGGACTTCTCTGCTACATGGCAGGGCTCAGTAACTGTTCTTAAAAATGGAGGGAGACTCTACCACCCCTTTATTTCTGTATCTTGCATGACTCTAAGGCCAGAACCAGGTTGCCAGTGCTGTCAAGTTCTGCTGCCTGCTTGGGATGGATCTGGGCCCCCCTCAATCACATTGCAAAAGCTTTGGTTTATGGTTGCTTTCTAGGAACAGATAATTCCTTAGGCCTTTTCATTTCACAAGTTGGAGGATTAACTGGATGGGGACCAACCTTTTGGATGACCCTGAAGGCAACCCTCTATTCCATTTCACCTCATCTCTTCAGCACAAGCCTTAGCTCCAATACTCAACTTCTAGGTGCTCCTTTTTTTCTTCAAACTATACATTCTGTATTTTTTCTTGCCTCTTTTGTTCTTTTTCACTGTAGACCTGCACAAGAGTTAGCATTAATAACTACATCACTACTAGATGTCTTGGAATTTCCTCTACCAAAGAAACAAGTCCAAAGCTCTTCAGTTCAGTCTCAGGCAGAATCTCAGGACAAGGGCTGATAATTGCAGCCACATTCCTTGCTAAAATAGCACAAGAATGGTCTCTAGCCCAGTTGTGAATATTGTTTTCCTCTGAAAACTCTTGACCTGGTGCTTCAGAGTCCACAGTGTTCTCAGCAAGAGTGTCTTCTGAGAGCTTCAGAGGATGGTCTATAAAGCCCTAATCACAGTTTTTACCCTCTTCCCTAGTCTAAATTTCCAAAGTCTTCCCATTGTTCCCCAAACCATCATGATCAGGCCTGTCACAACAATACCACTACTTCCTGATACTATCTTTGTCTTAGTTACTAGGGAGAGACACCATGACTAAGGCAACTTACAAAAGACAGAAAGTTTTTAATGGGTTTACAGTTCCAGAGATTGAGTCCATGACCATCATGGTGGGTAGCATGGCAGCAGGCAGGCAGGCATGATGCTGGGAGCAGTAGCCAAGTGGCTAAGAGCTTCCATCTAACCCACAGACATGATGCAGAGAGAGAAGTGTGCTTTAAAAAGAGACAAAACCCCTCTAATCATTTTATTTGTTCAACTACATGACATGAAAATCCTTTAAAAAGGCACATAACCCGACTTCCACACATTTCTCCATTTCCTGGTTTTTAGGGCTACTGCTCCAGGACCCAGGCACATGGACCTAGCCGATGTGTCTGACCACTCTCCAGCAATGCAGAGAAAGCTATATCCAATGGCAGAGACTCATGCGACAGCCCAGATGCTCAGTGCCATTTGCCATGGTCACTCTTACACTTAGAGTCTGTTTCTCTGGAGGGTGAGCCTGGGGTGCTGGAGCAGAAGGAGGGCATGTGCACTTCACAATGGGCATTCTGTCATGGAATGAGGTGAGAGTCTCATAACTGTCACATCAGGTCTGGCCAAGCTCAGTCACTAACTGCCATTAGTAAAGCAAGGACTGCACAGGGTCTGGGAAGATGAGAAGGAAGCGGCCAAGGGCTTTGGGAAGTCTTCGCAACCCTCTTCCTCATCAGGTTTCCCCACTGTATATTTTTCCCACCAGTGCTCACCTCATCCCTTCTCAGCATATCAGCCTTCATCCTTCTGTTCACATCAACCCTCTTTCTGTTTTCTACCCTACCACATTCCCTTCTCTGAAGAACACTTCCTACTTCCCCACCTTAATGATGGCCATGCCCAGCTCCTCCTGTCTATCCAAAATTGCCTCCAACTACCCTGTTCTCTGTGCATCCCCTTCCTATTTGTCCACCCTCATGACTACCTCTCCTAAGAGTGCACCAACGGATAGATGCCTCCTTTCTGTTTCGAATCTGAAAGTTAGAGGCCTTCAGCCAGTCAGGGTAAGTTTAAAATCCTAAGGAAGAAATCCTTGCAGGTGGCTCACTTCTCTCATGGTTTCTGCACTGACCTTTTCTCAGACTGATTCTAGCTCTAACTCAGGAATCCCATAAAAACACTGAATTGGAAGACACACACACACACACACACACACACACACACACACACACACACAGAGAGAGAGGAGAGAGAGAGGAGAGAGAGAGAGAGAGAGGAGAGAGAGAGAGAAGGAGACACAAACATGTAGGGTATAAAAACAATAAAATGAAATTTTTTAAAAGGAAGAGCCCTGACATGACATAACAAGAAAAGGAACCTCCAAAGATGCCTTTGAATTCATTTTCTGTTGACCATTTATTGCTGGGAGACCCTTGGAGGAAGTTAAAATTCATTTTCAAGTGGTTATCAACTGGAGATTGTTTCTGGGTTGGGGATAGGTGTATGTGTCCACTTCTTTCATCTCTAGAGCCCCATCATCTGCAGACTAGGATAGGCTTGTCAATGCTGCCTCAGTCTATATGAGTTTGTATGTCCATCAATCATGTTGATTTAGAAGGACTAGGGGTTTTTTGAACTCCTCCTCTGACCCTTGTACTCTTTTTGCTTCCTCTTTCATGAGGTTCTCAGAGCCCTGAAAAGTATTTGGTGAAGACATCCCACTTAGGGTTGAGTGTTCTGGGAAGGTGTGTGTTCTCCCCCTCTGTATAATGTCTGGCTGTGGGCCTCCTTATTTGTTCTCATATGTTGGAAGAGGAAGCATCTTTGATGATGGCTGAGCAAGACACTGATCTATGAGTTTAGCAGAATGTCATTAGAAGTTATTTTATTACTATGCTTTTTTTTTTTTTTTACCTTTTCTTTTTAAAGAGCAATAGTGCTTGATTTCCCCCTATGTTTCTGGACTATCTACTCTCAAGTTCTTGGCTCCCCAAGCAGTATCAGATATGGGTTCAATATCACGGAGTGGACCTTCAATCAAATCAGATACTGGTTGGCTACTCCCACTAACCTTGTGCCACCATTACATTAGTATATCTTGAAGGCAGGACACCACAGCAGATCACAGTGCTTGTGGCTGAGTGGGTATTTATGTTTCTCCTTTGGGAGTATGCAGGGTACCTAAGTGTACTAAAGACACTAGCACATAGGAGTAAAGACTCTTAAGTAGCACCAGCTTGACTTCTCCATGCTCAATGAATTGTATAGTGTTGTCTTCAGTGATGGAGACTTGGTGTCAACCAATAACCTTAGAAATAGGCTGGTTTTTTTTTTGGGGGGGTGTTCCCATGGGACCCCTCTGGCCAACAACTCAGTTAAGTGTAATCCAATCCTGGAACTGGATGCTTCATTTGGTGACAAGAAACTGTCAATTCAGGCTCTATATCCCCCGTTATTTGGCGATTTCATTTAGATCTCCTTCATATCTGTATATATTTTAGGGAGCTTCTACTGTCTTAGGTCTTACTATCTTTCAAATCACCCTTGATTTTTGCTGCCTCTCCCCATATTTCCTTCTTCCTCCAATTCTTCGCTCTTCCTTTCACCTCGATTTTTCTGGTCCAGATTCCCCACTTCTATTCGTAACTATCTAGTCTACTTCCCTGTCCTAGGCATGGCTCCCTGTTCCCACTAGTCCCTTACTATATATCTAATATCTGTGGCTCTACAGATTGTATCTTGTTTATCATCGACTTAACAACTAATAACCACATAGAAGTGAAAACCTAAAAAACTTTCTTTCTGGTTCTGGGTTCCTCATTTATATTTTTTTCTAGTTTTATCCATTTACCTGTGGATTTCATGATTCCATTTTTTTTAATGACTTCATTATGTAAGTGTACCATATTTTCTTTATCCATTCTTCTGTTGAAGGACATCTTCAATTGATGATTCCAATTTCTGGCTACTATAAATAAAGCAGCAATGAACATTCCAAGGAGGTGTCTCTCTGGTAGGATGAAGTGACTGTTGGGTATATGCCCAAAAATTGTATAGCTGGATCATGAGGTATATGGAGCTCCATCATTTGAAGAACTGTTACACTGATTTCCATAGTGGCTGTAAAAATCTGCACTCCTATCAGCAATGGATGAGTTTTTCTTTCACTCCACATCCTCGACAGTATGAGTTATCACTTGTTTTATTGATGTTAGCCATTCATACAAGTGTAAGATGAAATACCAAAGTAGTTTAGATCTGCATTTCCCTGATGGCTAAGGATGCTGAACGTTTAAGTGTTTCTCAGTCATTTGAGTTTCCTCTATTGAGAATTCTCCATGTAGATTTAAAATCCCATTTTTAGTTTGTTTATATAGTGGATTACATTGATGGATTTCTGGATGTCAGGATGTACATGCTGACAGGAGCCTGATATAGCTGTCTCCCTAGAAGTCTGCAAGAGTCTGACATACTCAGAGGCAGATGCTCACAGCTAACCATTAAACTGATCATGGGGTTCCCAATGGAGAAGATAGAGTGAAGGCTGAAGGAGTTGAGAGGATTCGCGATACCATGAGGAAAGCAACAATCCCAAACAACCAGACCCCCCAGGGTCTAAACCACCAGCTGGGAGCACTTAGGGAGGGACCCATGGCTCCAGCTATATATGCAAGGGAGCTATATATAAGTGGGAGAAGAGATCCTTGGTCCCATGAAGACTGGGCGTCATGGGGGGGGATATTCGAGGGTGGGGAGGTGAGGTACGGGGGAGGGTGGGTGGGGGTACACCAACGTGGAGGCAGGAGGAGGGGGGGAAGGGATAGTGAGTTCCTGGGAGGGGGAGGAAATGGGGTAAGGAGAGAACATCTGAAATGTAAATAAAATTTCCAATAAAAAAAAATCCTATTTTTAAAATTTGGTTATTTGTTTTCTTGATGTCTAGTTTTTTTAGTTCTTCATATATTTTGGGTATTAGCCAAATATATTGGATGTGTAGTTGAAGCCTTTTCCCATTCTGCTGGCTGCTGCTTGTCTGAAATGATGCTGTTATCTCTAGGCAAAAGCTTTTCAGTTTCATGAGTTCCCATTTACAGTTGTTGATCTTATTGCCTGTGCTAAGAGTCTTCTGTGCGGATAGCTGTGTCCTGTGTCAATGAGTTCAAGGCTACTCTCTGTTCTTTCTTCTATCAGGTTTAAGTGTGATATATATAGTTTATGTTGAGGTCTTTGATCCATTTGGTCTTGAGCTTTGTGTGGGATCTGTTTGGATTCTTCTACATGCATACAACTATTCAGTTTGACGAGAACAATTTGTTGAAGATGCTGTCTTTTTCTAGTGTATATTTCTAGCTTTTTCATAAAAAAAAAAACATATGTACATAGGCATGTGGATTTATGTTTTGGTCTTTAATTTTATTTACCAACAAATCTGTTTTTGTGCCAATACCATTTTGTTTTTATTACATTCGCTCTGTAGTACAACTTTAAATTAGGGATGGAGATACCTCCAGCAGTTCTTTTATTATTAAGGATTGTTTTAACTATCATGGTTTTCTGTTTCCACATAGAGCTGAAAATTGTCCTTGGAAGTTATGTGAATAATTGTGTTGGAATTTTGATAGCAATTTCATTGAATCTGTAGATTGCTTTTGGTAGGATGGGTATTTTTACTATGTTAATCCTACCAATTCATGAGCATGTGGCATCTTTCAATCTTCTAATATTGTTTTCAGTTCATTTCCTCAATGTCTTAAAGTGTTTTTTTTTAATCATATAAACCTTGAATTAGCTTGGTTACAGACACCTCAACATATTTTTTAATTTTTATGGCTTTCTCCATGTCTTAAAGCTTTTCTTATCATATAAGACTTTACTAGCTTAGTTAGAGACACCCCAAAATATTTTATATTTTTTTGTGGCTATTGTGAAAGGTATTGTTTCTCAGACTTTTTTCTCAGTCCATTTATCATCTGTATATAGGATGGCTGCTGATTTTTTTTGAGTTAATTTTGTATCCTGCTACTTCACGCAAAGTGTTTATCAGCTGAAATAGTGTTTTCATGGATTTTTAGGGTAATTTATGTATACTATCACATCATCTTCAAATAAAGATACTTTGACTTCTTCCATTCCAATTTTATCCTCTTGATCTCCTTCAGCTATCTTAGTGCTGTAGCCAAGATTTTAAGTACTGCATTGAATAGATATAGGGAGAGTAGACAACCTTGTCTAGTTCATGATTTTAGTGGAATTTCTTTGAGTTGATGTTGGCTATGGGATAGCTGCCAACCTCCTTTTATTTGTTGAGGAATATCCTTTCAATCTCTAATATCTTCAGGAATTTTATTATGAAGAGATGTTGGATTTTGTCAAAGGCCTTCTCTGAATCTAATGAGATGATAATGTGATTTTTGATGTTCATTGAGTTCGTATGATGGATTACATTTATCAGTTTTATGCATGGTGAAACCATTCCTGCATGCCTGGGTTAGCACCTACTTGATCATGATGGATGATTTTTTGAAGTGCTCTTGGATTTGCAAGTATTTTTTTTTTGAGAATTTTTATATCTATGTTCATAAAAGAAATTGGTCTGTAATTTCTCTGTTGGGTCTTTAAGTAGTTTGGTTATGAGTGAAACTGTGGCCTCTTAAAAAATTGGGCAATGTTTCATCTGTTTATATCCATGGCACTTCTGGCTTTTAGAGTCTCCACTGAGAAGTAGGTATAATTTGAGGAGTATTGGCATTAACTTATTTTTGAAAGTATGATAGAATTCTGTGCTAATACCACCTGACACCTCCCTTTTGTAATTAATCATTTATTTATTTATTTATTTATTTATTTATTTATGGTTTGGAAGACTTTTAATAGGTTTGTTTAAGTTGCTTATCCACTCCTAATTTTGGTGGTGGAATGTATCCATTCATTTTAGATTCTCCAATTTGGTGGGTTACAGGTTTTTTAAAGTATGTCTTTATGATTCTCTAGATTTCCTTCATGTCTGTTATGTTTCCTTCTCACTTCTTTTTTTTTTTTTTTTTTTTTTTAACCTTCTTAGTGTAGAAACTTTATTTCCACATTCAGCTTTGGGGATACTAAAGTATAACACTTGCATTCTCTGTTATCTTCTTTTTTTTTTTTTTTTTTTTATTGAAAAATTTTTTATTTTTTACATTTCAGATGTTCTCTCCTTACCCCATTTCCCCCCCTCCCTCCCAGGAACTCACTATCCCTTCCCCCCTCTTCCTGCCTCCACGTTGGTGTACCCTCACCCACCCTCCCCTGTACCTCACCTCCCCACTCTCGAGTATCCCCCCCCCCCCACGACGTCCAGCCTTCATGGGTCAAAGGATCTCTTCTCCCACTTATATATAGCTCCCTTGCCTATATAGCTGGAGCCTTGAGTCCCTCCCTAAGCACTCCCAGGCTGGTGGCTTAGACCCTGGGGCTCTGGTTGGTTGGGATTGTTGCTTTCCTCATGGTGTCGCGAATCCTCTCAACTCCTTCAGCCTTCACTCTATCTTCTCCATTGGGAACTCCATGCTCAGTTTAATGGTTAGCTGTGAGCATCTGCCTCTGAGTATTTCAGACTCTTGCAGACCTCTAAGGAGACAGCTATATCAGGCTCCTGTCAGCGTGTACATCCTGCCATCCACATCAACCTCTACCTTTGGTGACTGCACATAGGATGGATATCTAGGTGGAATAGTCTGTAGACGGTCCCTCCTTCAGTTTCTGTCCTGCACTGTGTCTCCATATTTGCACCCTTGAGTATTTTGTTACTCCTTCTAAGAAGGACTGAAGGCTCCCCTATTTGGTCATCATTCTTCATGAGCTTTATGTGGTCTGTGAGTTGAATCTTGGGTATTTCAGGCTTCTGGGCTAAAATCCAATAATCAGTGAGTGAATACCATGTCTTTATGATTCTCTAGATTTCCTTCATGTCTGTTATGTTTCCTTCTCACTTCTAATTTTGTTAATTTGGATATTATCCTTTTAGTTAATTTGGATAAGGGTTTATCATTCTTATTTTCTCAAAGAACTAATTCTGTTTCATGAAAACTTTTGTTATTGTTTGATTGTTTCTTTTTTTATTTATTTCATCCCTGAGTTTATTTCTTAGTTTACTCTTTTTCAGTGTGATTTCTTCTTTTTGTTTTATGCTGTTATGTTACTGGTATGAGATCTCTCCAGTTTTTTTTTTTTTAAATTTAGGCACTTAATGCTATGAACTTGCTTCTTAGAACTGTTTTCACTGTGTCTCATAAGTTTGGATATGTGCGTGTTCATTTTCATTCAATTATAAAAAGTCTTTAATTTTAATTTAATTCAATTATAAAAAGTCTTTAATACCTAGTTTTCATTCAGTAGTCAGTTTTTCAGTTTCCATGAATTTGAAAGCTTTATGCTATTTCTGTTGATGTTTATATTCAGTTTTAATTCATGGTGGTCTGATAGGATGCAGAGAGTTATTTTCATTATATATATATATATATATATATATTTGTTGAGATTTGCTTTGCATCTGAGTATGTGGTTGGTTTTGGAGAAAATTCTATAAGGTGTTGAGAAGTATGTATATAATCTTTTGGGTTTGGTTAAAATGTTCTGTAAATATCTGTTAGGCTCATTTGATTTGTAATGTCATTTAGTGCTAGCATTTTTTTGTTTAGTTTTTGTCTGGATGACCTGTCTGTTGGTGAGAATAGGGTACTGAAGTCTTCCACTCTCAGTATATGAATGTCAATATGTGACTTAAGCTGCTAGTAGTGTTTCTTCTACAAACTTGGATGCTTTTGTGTTTGCTGCATAGATATTAAGAATTGAAATGTCCTCCTGGTGAAGTTTTCCTTTGATGTGTATATAATATCCTTCCCTGTCTCTTCTGATTAGTTTGTTTTGAATTTTATTTTATTAGAAAGAAATGTTTATACTAGGTTGCTTCTTAGGTCTATTTGTTTGGAATATCTTTTTCTATCCTATTATCCTGAGGTGATATCTATCCTTGATGTTAAGATGTATTTCCTGGATGTGGCAGAAGGATGAATCCTGATTTTGTATTCATTCAGTCAATCTGTGTCTTTTAATTGGGGAATTGAGACCATTTTATGTTGAGAGATATCAATGACCAGTGTTCTTTTTTTTTTAATTAATATTTTATTGTAATGTTAACAAATAATTAAATTTGATGAGATGATAAATTATTAACTTTAATAAAGTAAAATCTTGATAATTAAAAAAAAAAAAAAAACAAAACGAACCAAACAAACAGAGGAAAGAATTAAAAGAAAACAGGTAGGGATGATTCTGTATGTAGCATATGACTCTCACTGGCAGTTTTGTTCCATCTGAACTTAAGTGATCTGTGATAAAAGGAGCTAAATTCACTCTTGTGTTCACTCTTAGCAGTGATATAGCTGATCAAGTCCATTTTCATATCTATTCACAAAATCAAATTACTACATATGTGGGGTGTGATGATGAGGGTGTTAGTGGACCCACATTTCAAAAGCAAATAAAAAAAAGACAAAGAAAAAAACAGTAAAAAAAAAAAAAAGAAGAAGAAGAAAAAGAGTACAGTGAGCTTTCAGGCATTGCGAATATGTAATTGTGCATGGAAGAGGAAAATTTGCTTGGGAACAAGCTAGTGCTCAAAACATTGATTCAAGATTGGGTATGAGTTCCTGGATTTTGTGATTTAAAGATGTAGTCACAGGTTTTGATGCACCATAAAAAGACAAGGTAATGAACAAAGAGTAAATAATTCTATTATGAGTATAGTTCTTAATATCTGTTATTTTGTTGTGTAGAATGTGTTTTGCTCTTTTGATTTGCTGGTATCAGGTTATTTATTATAATAATAACCACATCTTGGATGTGGTTAACCTCTTTAGGTTGAAATTTTCCTTCCAGCACCTTCTGTTAGGCTGACATTGTTGAGAGATATTGCTTAAATTTTGTTTTATCATGAAATGTCTTAATTTTTCTATCTATGGTGACTGAAAATTTGCTAGGTATAGTAGTCTGGTCTGACATCTGTGGTCTTTTAGAGTCTGTAGAACATCTTTCCTGGCTCTTCTGGCTTTTGCACTGTCAATTGAGAAGTTAGGTGATATTGAATATGTTTGTTTTTATGTGTTTCTTGGTCCTTTTCCCACACAACCTTTAATATTTGTTTGTCTGTACCTTCAATGTTTTCATTATTATGTGTGAGGGGACTTTGTTTTGGGATCCAGTTTTTTGTATTCTGTATGCCTCTTGTACCTTAATGGGCTCCTCCGACTTTAGGAAACTTTCCTTTTATGGTTTTGTTGAAAATAGTTTTGATGCCTTTAACCTGTTACTTATACTTCCTCTATTATTACTAGATTTGATCTTTTCATAGTGTCTAAAATTTCCTGAATATTTGGTGTCAGGATTGTTTTAGATTTAAATTTTTCTTTTAATGAGGTATCCATTTCTTCTCTCACATCTTCAATGCCTGATATTCTATCCTTCCATCTTTTGTATTCTGTTGGTAAGTCTTGCCTCTAAGGCTCCATTTTGAGTTCTTAAGTTTTTTTTACTTCCAGATTTCCCTCTGTATGGGTTTTCTTTATTGAATTTGTTTCAGTGATCATATCTCGGATGGTTTTGTTCATTTCCCCTCATTGTTTGTGGTTCCATAGATGTTGTTAAGGGATTCACCTTTTTCCCTCTTATCACATTCATAAAAGCTATTTTGAAGGCTTTGTCTTATGCTTGAGATATGTTGCAATATTCAGGGTCTACTGTAGTAGGGTTCCTGGCTCTAGTGGAGACATATTGTCCTAGCTGTTTTTGGGTTTTTATGCTGGTGTCAGGCTTTGGGAAGATTGTAATTCTAGGTGCTGACATCTGATCTTGTTGTTGGGTGATTTATTACTTGCTTTCTGTTTCCTCTGTGGTTTTTAGGAGAATGTGGAGTCTGTTGCATGGTAGAAAACTCTTCTGGGGTCCTTATAGATGTGGTCACAGCACTGTAAATGAGCATGGGAAGATATGATCATAAGTCACTGACTCTTCCTAGTTCCTGATTCAGGAAAGCTGCTTCAGGTCCCAACAAGTTGCCTCTGTTCCTTGCCTTGTGCTTGTTAGCAGAAGGAAAATGTCCATGTTATTCTACAAGCACACACTGATGTAACACCTCCATTGGTTTTATTTACCACCTCCCCTGATCACTCTTAGACTCGACATAGGGGCCTCTTGCCTGGTTGGTGAGGTTGATACATTGGACCAAGAGGCAGGCAGCAGTGTTTTAGTGTCTGTTAGTCACAAGGGACATGAGTTACCTGGAAGGTGACTGCCACTGCAGGTCTTGCACATGCTGCAAAGTCCCTCCCTGTTTTTATTGTAGAGAAAGGTTTGGAGTGTCTTCTGAAAGAGATGACAAAATGGCTTCCCACCATTTTCCTTATGAAACCTAATTTCCCACTCCCATTCTTCTTCCCTGTGCTCGTTCTACCTGTATTACCCCCATCCTGTCAGCTCTAGTCTTCAGCCTGCTCCCCAGCCCAATCTGTCCTTTCTGTTCTCTGTCCTTCGTCCCCCTCTGGTCCACACTTTCCCCCATTATCCTACCTTTTCTCTATTTCTGGCTCTCCCTTTTTTCCAGACTTTTCTCTGAGCATCCTGTTCACCTTGTCCCCTTCACTATTGGACCCAACTTCTTCTAGCATTTCAGTTCAATAGTTCTCTATTCTCTTATCCCCAGTGCAAAGCCAGCTGTGCTGTCAGTCCTGATGCATCCATCTTCCTCCATGAGAGAGGTCATCTGCCACACCTGCAGTTCAGCAGTGCCAGGACTGTGCTTCCCCAACAGACTAACCTGGTGTTCATGAGAATAAGGATGACATAGCCAGCATGCTCCTTGAGCAACACTGTATCCATTTCCTCATTGGCCTCTTTATCTGGTCATACCTGAAAAACATCCTAGAGATATGAGTGGAACCAGTGTCCTAAAAATTTTATAGCTGTCAGGATAATGACCTAGCTTTTCCCCTGATGAACTAAGAGAACTGGTCACAAATCTCATTCACTGTTTTCTCAGGTACAAAGGAAGCCACAGCAACAGACAAAGACTGGAAATCATGAAGTGGTAGGGAGTCAAGTCCTGGTTAAGCTTGGTGCCTTTACTCAGTAAGTATTGGCAAGCACAGCCATAATGGCAGTGCTGCCTAAAAAGACAGGGCATGGATCCATTCTTGCTGGAGTGTGAATCTGGACTCAGTTTCCTATTTGGTTCTCTTGGTTTGGCTGGGAAGCCATGAATTGTGTGGCTCAGCATTCTTCTGGAAATTTGAGATCAGAGTCGCACTTGTTCAAGTTTCCAAGTGCCAACTAATTCCAAGTACTTGTTCATCATTATAAAACTAGGGACAATGACATTTGGTACTTGTAGCAAATATCATATTTCCATAAACTTTCAATTCAGGAGACCTGGACTCAGACATTAATTAAGCTATGATTTCAGAAATATGTGCTTGTGGCCAGATGAGACCTAAGTGACAGCATGTAGGCTTCACGGCCTAGGATGTCTTTATACTCTTCAATATAGGGAAACATGAGTTCATGGAAGTTTGCCTCATATCAACATGTAACTTTTGATGAATATATGTGTGTCCTTCTATTTGCTTTCTATTGTTGTAATGAACAGCATGTCCAAAACAACTTTTAGTTTTAAGGCCAGGGTTTAAGCAGAGGGTGTGTGTGTGTGGAGGGGAGAGGAATGGACAGATGGATGGACTGCTGTTCACTGCTATGCTTCCTGTGGTTTGCTTTCTTAATGTCAACCTGGACTACTAGGCTAGGGGTGGCATGCCCCACATTTACCTGGGCCCTCCCATACTAATCATTAATTAAGAAAATACCCTACAGTCTTGATTACAGGCCAAGATTATGGAGTTTTTTTTCTCAACTGAGGCTCCCTCCTCTCATATAATTCCAGATTATGTCAAGTTGGCAAAAACCAGCCAGAACAATATCCTCTCTATTCATTGTATTTGTAGATTCTCTAAGAGTGTTATGTGAAAATACTGCTTTTTATTTAGTTCCATGAGACTCCAATAGATACATTATTCCATTAAATATGTCTTAAAATGGAATTCCTACAATAAGCAGTGTAGTTTCTAAAATCTAGGCAGTCAAGCATAAGGAATAGTTTAGCAGTCCAGAACTCTTCTTGGTTTGGGCTATACATACAATACTTTCTAATGATGCATTTGGCAGCCTGAGAGCTGCACTATGCAGTTCTGCATATGCAGCTCTCATCTGCACTATGCAGACAGCACTTCGATGCAGCAGAGATTCTCCTGCTTTAAAAACCATCAAACTTTGAGAGTTTCTATTCAAATGTATTCTCAGTACTTCCTGATCCAAGGATAGAAGAACCAATCTGGCCGGAACAGGTTTTAGGTACATATATAGTAAGATAAAACTGTGTCCTCAAGTGAATTTTATTGAAAATTGCCTATTTACCATCTCATACCTATATATAATTGGGTATGCACATGATTAATAATAAATTCTAGAAGGGAAAATATGTAGTAGAAAATGATTAGATCAATCTAGCAATCAAAATAAGAGCACACTCACTATGCCTCTGAGTAATCAAACACCTCTTTCTCTTGAACCACATAAATAAACACCTCAGACAGTAACCAAGACTGTGTATTCACTCTGTGGCCCTTGGCCCTCTAGTCTGATCTATTCTATAGATTTCTCCATTACTTCTGAAAACTGTGCGAGCCTATACTTTAATTGCTGGAAATACCTGGCTTAAACCTGCACCAACAGTAACACCAGGACTCCACCTAGGACAAAGGTAGTAGTCACTTCTAACCTCTGAAGATGACTTTCTCCTTGGGTTCTGTGTGTAAGCTCCCTCTGCACCCAGCTTTCTATTGGAGTAACAGAAGGCAGGAGCCTAGGATTTTCACAGTACATTCTATTATTACACTTTTGAGCTCACGCGACAATATCTCTAATTCAGAAATAATATTTATCAAGGAAAGGACATGCCAGAGCATTATTTAAGTCATAGTCCAAATAATTCTAATACAGTCCTTTCCAGGTCCTGATAGGCACCTGTCTGATCATATGCTATTTTTTTCCTCCCAACCAGAGGAACCTGAAATGCTAAGACTACAAGATGCTCAAGTAACTCCGAGACCCAATGTGACATCACTGTTTACAAAACTAAAATATGACACCTAGGACAAGTTGATTATTAGAGAGGTAGCATACTTCCATGTGGCCATCCTGTTTATTGAATATAAATAAAGTGGACACCAGTCACAGAAATAAATGTTTCATTTGCAAATAAATCAATGACTACAGATTTATTAATTTCAGACAGAACTGATTCCTAAACAAGGGAAATTAAGAAAAAGAAGGATATATTTTATTAAGAGGAAGAAAGAGGGACTATTTTATATTGACAAAGGGGTTATTATTCACTGAAGGAAAGGAATACACTTTCTTCATGAGAAAAGTGACAGGTTGCTTGAGGGTAAATTATGATAAAAATGAAAATGGAAGCAGATGAATATAGGCATATATTTTTCTCAGCCTACTTTAATAAGCATTCAATCTTCCCTCTAGCCCACCACCCACCAGAGGTAGTGGAAAAGTTATTGGGATACAGGGTAAGTAGACCAGTTTAGAAATAGTTCTCTGGGGGTGAGTTCAATTGTTGCTGTCAGGATATCAGCAGTTCAGTCCAGTAGCAGACACCACATAAAAAACAGCAGCTGCAATCCAGTCCTCTTGGCAGACACCACACATAAACCAGCAAGGGTAGTTCAATCCAGAAGAAACCATGAGGCTTGCCAACTGACACAAGGTCATGGAAACTGCAAGAAGCCACATGAACCTTAAGAGACATTCTTTGGCAAGTTTCTTTTTATGACATTACCATAGGTGAGCTCAACAATACAATGTAAGGCGAATCAACACATATGTACTGTTAGCAAAGAATAGTAAGACACAGCAAAGTGAACCAATGCTCGAGCTCCTACTGTCTATGGGGTCATATTTATATTCCTTCTAAACATCATGCATCCTTTCATATGTTTGCTTTAGCAAAGCATCCTTTGACATAACGACTTTCCGAAGAAACCAGAAGTTTCCACGTCAAGTGAGCCTATTTTTTTTGTTGGAAATTTCAGCTTCCCATTATCAGAAATGGAACAAAGGAGAAAAGGAAATCAACAAGGATACAGCTCTCCTTGATCATTTACTTCTTGCACCAACAGCATGTCTTGCATTCTTCCCAAGGTCACAAGATAGACCACAATCAAGGTCCAAGCACATTTAAAAAAAATAACTTTTTATTGATTCTTTGAAAATTTACATCATAGACCCCAATCCCACTCATCTCATTGCTCCGAATCTGCCCTCCACGCTTGCAACCCTTACATTGTATTGTTGAGCTCACCTGTGGTGATGTGATAAAAAAAAAAAAAAACCTACCAAAGAACTTCTCTTGAGGTTCATGCCTTCCCACCAAAAGGATACAAAAAATAAAAATAAAAACAAAAAAAAAAAAAAAAAGAGAAAAAAACCCCACAAAACCCAAAAAATCAAAAAGAATATCTTATATGGAAGTTTTGGTGTGTCATACTGTATACCCTTTTGCCCCAAACATCTGTGCTTGGAAATGTTCATTTCTCTGGCTTCTTCTATACTATAAATATTGCATCCTCACTGGGACTCCTCTTGACCATCCTGTGGTTGCCCTGTGTCATGGAGATCCTGCAGCTTTGATTCTGCAGGATGGGCCTTCCACATGCTCCAGTAGTTCATAAACGGGATAGATATTGGGGTAGGACAACTCAAAGCCCTGAATCTGGTCTCAGTGGTGGCTCTGTTGTTCAGCTCACCAGCTCTCTCCTGCACCCTCACGACAGGAACCAGCTCTCCCATTTTGCCTAGGCAAGGTACAGAGCCAGATCTCCCACTCTCATGCCCTTGGGGCTGCCTGAGACCACAAGGGCAAGCTTTACTGTGTTGCCCAGGTGAGATATAGGCTAGCTGAAGCCAGTGAGGGGTGAGGCCAGTCTAGGGCATGGGCAGCTTGGGAGAGCTGCCCAGGCAAGGGGGTGAGTAAGGTTAGTCTCTCCAGTCTGCTCAGGTGGTGAGAGATGGGGCCAACTCTGAGTAGTCCTCAAACAAGGGCTATGGGAGGCATCCTAGACTGCTTTAAATTCATTTAACTAGAGTAGATAAGAGACATTTGTCCCCACTAAAGGAGAGACATCTGAGAGATGAAAAGTAGAATATTTATAAACCAACTCACAAGTTCATTGTTGAGAAGTGTTCTCAGGAGAGATTCATTTCCAGGCAATTGGGGATTCCAACATGTATGACAGGGTGGCTTTTTGTCATTAACAAGAGGTTTGGGTGAGCTTAGATAGTTTTCTTTTGTGTGTGTCTGGTGTGTGGCCTTGCCCTTACGTGACTGATGGCCACAAATCTATGGAGGGCTGCAACCTCGTGCCCAGAGCCTAGTGTCCAGGAACCAGGCAAAAGGCTTGCCGTCCCTTTAGAGTCACTGGGGTTTCTAACCTTAGCTCAACCAGGAACTAGGCTCCCTTTCACGGTTCTATGCTCCATGACCTCTTCTCTGATAACTAACATCTGAACCCACCTCATTCCTGGAAACTAACATCTTCCCTAATCTAGGATGAGCTGACCAAAGGCTCTACCCACTATAATCTGAGTACCTTACCCATCCCTGCATCCATGATTTCCTCCTCCTTGTCTTTGACACCTTAAGTACTTTAAGGAAGGAAGCATTTATTCTTTGTCCCTTTCAGGGGATCATTTAAGCATTGTATGGAAGACCTGGCAGCAAGGGAGGGCCAGCATACTCTGAGGCTCTGCAGCCTGTTTAGCATGCTACTCAGAGAGCAGCGAGTAAACAGCTAGAGGGACAGAACTGTGAAGTTTCAAGGTCCTCCTCCAGGCTCCCCTTTTCCATGCAGGATTCACCTGTTAAGGTTTCCAAACTGTTTTCAGACAGCACCACCAAGTGTTCTAATAGAGGCAAAGGCTGCACTACCAAATTCCCTGAAAGATCCTTTTATCATACAAAAGTTAACATTCATGCTGCAGTGTACTAAAAATCAGTTAGGTTCGCTAATATATCAGCAACTTGCAGCACAAAAGTTTTTCAATGCATTGACATAGGTATTAGAGTAGTTAACTGGCATATACTGTCGTTTTTATAACCCATGCCCACAAGCTGACAAAGGCATTTATGTAGCCATTGGGGTGAAAATCAAGTGGTTTGTTGTACTGAAAACTGAAAAATGTCAACTTCGTGTCCAAATCTCAATCTCTACGTCCTGTAATGTTCTCAAGTAAAATAAGGAGTGAATTCTTTTATTTCTCTAGAAGTCCTACAGCAGCTCTGTGAGCACTGTTCTGGTGTTTCATCTTGTCATTTTTGTGTGTGGGTGCTCACCTGCTGTGTATTGGCTTCTGTGGGTAATGTATGAGTTTGCATGTGCCTACATGTGTGCACATGTATATAGAGGACAAGTGTTGATGCCTCATATCTTCTGCAATTGTTCTTATTTTTTGAGATAAAATCTTTCATTGAACCTGGAACTCACCAATTTGTCTACACTTGCTTGCCACTACAAGAGGTCTGTCTTGACCTCTGTCCTCATTCCCAACACTGAACTTATTATATAAATGAGCACAGCCTTTGCCTGATTTTAACATGGAGTCTAGGGATTGGAACTACGACTCTTTATCCTGTGTGGTAAATGCTCTATACAATAAGCCACCTTCCTACTGTCCACTTAAATCTTATTTGACAAAAATTGAATGTTTGCCGAGAGCAGGGAGATGGGTTTGGGAGGAAGTTCAGAGCACACCCTCATAAGAATAGGAGGAGGGGGTATGGGATAAGGAGTTTAAGGGGAGAATGGGAGAGGAGATAACATTGAAAGGTAAATATGCAAAATATCCAATAAAAAAACAAAATAAGTCTGACCAAACAAAAAAAGATAGCTTACTTATTTCAAATTACTTTCAAAAGTTTCTAGGAGATGCTAATTAGCTAAGATCTTATTTTAAGCTCTCCACAAAAGAATTTAAGTCTCTGTTTAATATTCTCAAGAGAGATGTAAATCCTAATTTCCCTCAACAATTAATTGACAAAAGAGGAGTAATTTTACAAAAAGTAGAAGAAGCTATTATTAATTGATATATTATATAGACTGATTAGTTGTTGGCTGTTCTATAACAGTCCTTTGATAAAAGAGATTATTAATGTAGATTTATATTTCTTTAAATAGTGTCTTTATGACTCTCTGAGTGTGGAAGAAGCGGCTGCTAGCGCTTCTGCCCAGATTTTACAAGAACTCTGAAAAATGGGTTTTAAAAATAAAAGAAGGGGAACTGTTTCCCCCCAGAAGGAGTCTCCTGAAACACTCTCCATCATGCCTTGTTTACTTTTAACTGTCTAAAACTGAAAGCTCATGGCAAATCTGCTGCTGACTGCCTCTGGCATCTCTGAGACCAATAAAAACTATGCCATAGCTATGTGGAAGGACCCTCTTATCCTTAAATGGAATGGCCGGACCCAGTTCTCATATGGAGCAGAGGACTGATATGCCTGTTTGATACCACAGAAGGCATAGCTAAATGGCTGCTAAAAAGATTAATGAAATAAATAGATACCCTCACAAAGCCAGGCCCAACTATAGATAAGATGAATAACAATTGACCTCCAGGGAAGAGAAATCTCCCTGAGAATTCCCTTCTGTTTTCTTTCCAGGTAAAAATGAAACACCTGTGATGTCTGCTGGTAGAAGTTCTAATCCTGATGCTGGCCTCCGGACTTATACTTCTTAGACCTTTGATGGGCCATTGACAAGGACACCAAACAGCTAGAGATTGACATCACTAATCTGAAGAAATCCCTCTTTTTGCTGTCTGAAGTGATCTCCAAAATTGCAAAGGACTTTATTGGACTTGATTTACTCTTTTAGAATAGAAAAGACTGTGTACAGCTCTTGACTGTGTATAGCCCTTAAAGAAGAATGTTGCCCTTACATAGACAAGACAGGGATGGTTAAAGAGAACATGAAAAAGGCCAAAGAAGGCCCTGAGAAAAGACAGAAAGAAAGAGAAAGATGAGAGCTGGTACAAGGATTGGTTTTCAACCTCCCCATGGTTGTCAACCCCACTTCCTCCCATTTTGGGACCATTACTTGGGTTATTTTTGCTGATTTCTTTTGCTCCCAGGCCTTAAATAGGGTGACTAACTTTGTGATACAAGAGATAGATAATTTGGTAGGAAAACCTATTCAGATACATTATCATAAGTTAGTTATAGAGGACCACGAGACTCAAGATGAGTTTGTTACTCTATCCAGGGTGTTCCCAAAACCCATCTCCACCCAACCTAAAAGAGGGGACTTCCACCCCTAGACCAAGCAGAGAGGGGCCACCCAGAACCCTCTCTGACTAGTGATCTGAATTCTTGCTTAGGCTGCGAGGCTAAGCACTGCAAGGGAATATAAATAAAAGTTAAAAATATCTATCTGGGTTCCCTGAGGGTCAAGCCTGACTGCATAGGGGTTGATGTCAAAAGTATCCCCTCTCCAGGAAAAAGACATTGGGATGGGTATGGCCCTCATGCCTCACAGGAGGATCAGAGCCATTACAAGTTCCCCTTCAATTATTGGAAGTCAGGCCTCTATCCCCGCCTTCGCAAGATTAGAATTGTCAAGGCCCTTCTATATTTAGAGAAGGGAGGAGATGTCAGGGGCAGCCCTGCTTATACACTGAAAGCCTAAAATTAGCCATAGGCCTAAAATCAGCAATAGGCCTGACATACATACATGCTAACACAAAGTCTTGGGTCTCTGTAGAAAAACACTGAAACAGATGCTATAAGCTATTGTAAACAGGCAGCTTTTGTGGAAATTTACCAGCCTGAGTAGTCATAGATCTTGTAAATAGGTAGCTTCGGTGGACAGTACCAACTCAGATAAGGACAAGTGAATTATAGGCAGAGTCATAGTGACCTGTCCCCTGAACCTTCACCCAGCTGATACCCTGTTCTGAAAGGTATCTGTACTCCTCCTGAACACCTATGCTCTGGTGTCATTCCCTTCCCCACATCTTGCCTTTTTGTGTTTATAACCCCTGTGTGAATAAGTAAATTATGATTTGATTTAAATAAATAAATTTAAAAAAAGAAAAAAAATGAATGTTTGTCACATATGATATTTTGAAATGTGTATATTTCAAAAAATAGGTCATTGGGCTAGAAAGATGGGTCAGTTATTAAGAGCATTTGTTGCTATTCCAGAAGACCCAGGTTCAACCCAGTATCTACTGGGTCACTCATAACCATCAGTAATTTCAGTTCCAGGACATCTGATACCCTCTCCTGACCTGTTCAGTCACAGACAAACATGCAGTCATACACGTTTAAAAATGTAACTCAATTGCCTTAGCCAACATAAGAATTACTTCACATACTATCCTTTTTTGGTGTGTAGTAAGAACATTTAAAACCTACCACTGGCCTTATGAAAGAAAGCATACAAACCAACATTATTTAGCAGTCATCAGAGATCTCTTTTTTTTTTCATCACAACTCAGACCAAATCCTTTGACCAACAACCCTGCCAAACAAGTACCTAGTAACCAAGATTGCCATCCATCAACACCCTGGTGTAAAAGCTCTGTCACCACTTAGGCTCTGGTTTAAATGAGTCTTCAAATCACATTTGTGTTACTCAGAATCAATAAAAACCATCTTGTACTGAGTGTTGTTTATTAAGTGTTTGCATAAATGGATGCTGTCAATGTTTAGACTCCATTAGTTTTGCTCACCTTATGCAATTATAAACACCTTACTTAACTGTAATTAGTTTTAATTACTGTAATTAATTCGAATGTCTCAGTCTCCACAGAATGGGGATAGGATTCTAGACAGTCTGTGGTATCTTAGATTCACCTGAACAATGACAGAACTTGAAACCAGTCATCCCTCACTGAGAAATACTACCCTGTACTTACCTGATTGTAGGGTTTTTTTTCCTTCTGTACTTGAAAGTCACCATTTCCTTCTTCAAAGTGTACCTGAATGCTTTTTCACTTTTGTCTCTACTTGCACGGCTCTTTTCAAATCACTCAGTCTCTCTCCTGAGTTTTCCTTTCTTTGCTTTTCCTCCTCTCTTCTCAGTCTCTCCTTCTCTCCCCACCTCTCTTTATTACTTTTTATCACTCCCGCTGGCACCTTTTCCCAACTTTCTCCACTTGCAAGAGGTATTCTCAATAGAATTGACAGAGCCTTTTGAAATCACCTGATATGTGTGACCATCCACATCTACCCTCAGAGGCTACAAGCAGCTCACGAGTTTCAATGCCTGTGGGTCATGACCATTGACATATTTCCAATAATCTTAGGAGTCCACAAACATAAATTTATTCTCATTGCTACTTCATAACTGTGATTTTGCTACTGAGCAGTGTCTCAGTTCCTAAGACCATTGAAAATATGTGTTTTCCAATGGTTGTGACCCACAGATGGAGAACCACTGCCTCAGGGGAAGCTGAAAGAGGTCTCTTAGCCACACTGCATTTTGTCTGGTGGAACTATAGTTCCAAGACCACAAGCCACTTCCATGTGCTAAGGCTTATATATCTTAGGCACAACCTGACCATTGTCATTCTGCAAAATGAATTATTTTTTATTATAAATATATATAGTAAATTAATTCACCAGCTATATTTCTTCACCTTTGCTAGTCCTCTGTAAGCTTAGATTTTTCAAAACCTACTTTAATTATGCCACTTTAACACTTCAGCCTCTAGCCCACCACCCACCAGAGGTAGGGTAAATGAAAGGTTAATAGGAAACAGGGGTTGTGGAACTGTTTAGAAATAGTGTTTTTGTGGTGATTGCAATCTTCATTGTCAGCAGTCCAGTCCACTAGCAAAACACCAAACACGAATCAGTAGCAGCAGTTTGATCCAGAAGAAACCATGGGGCTCCACCAATTGGCACAAGTCCATAGAACAGCAAGAACCACTTGGAGTACCACCTGAAGTTCTTTGGTATGTTTCTGTCTACAATGTCATGACAAGCAAAGACCATTGAAGAGTTGGAGGGTGTGAGTGTGTGTGTGGGCTACAGTGATGGCTCTGCAGTTAAGAGCACTTCCTGGGCTTCCAGAAGTCCTGAGTTCAATTCCCAACAACCACATGTTGGCTCATGACCATCTGTAATCAGAACTGATGCCCTCTTTTGGTGTATCTGAAGAAAGCAACAGACTATTCACATACATAAAATAAATAAATCTTTAAAAATAGTTGCAAAGTGAGCAAATGCAAGAGCATGACTCACTGTATGTTGGGTTATATTTATACTCATTTCAAACATCACACATTCTCTCAAGCAAAACATCACATGTCCTTTTATCATATAGCTTCTAGTACAATGTCTGTTCTCGGCAAAAACATCCTTTCATAATACAGCTTCCAGAAAAACATCATATTATACAACTGAGTCTTCAACAAAACTAGAAATTACCATTTCAGTCTCCAATAACCACACAGAGAGACAGATTTATTAAAATTGCCTTGAAACAAATACTGAACAATTATTACTCCATTCTAAACATCCAAGCTAGTCAGGGTTCCTCACAGACAATATCCCTATAGTACTTGCAATTTTGTACTTTTTTTGTTCCAGTTTTCTTCTCCTGATGCTTCTTTGACCTCTCCTTCTGGCTCCCTCCTTCCTTCTTGTCTATTTCTCCACCTCTCCTAGAGTTGGAAGTCCCACCTTATTCTCTCTAAAGGTCTGTATTGGCTCATTTGCTTTTATCAGCATGGCAGAGAATGAATGAGGAACAATGTTTATATGCCAGAGACAGACAGTCAGTCAACGAGGAAACCATGGCTAGGGGAATAAGGGTAATTATAGGAAAGGCAGAAAGAAGATGCAAGAGACAGATATGGGAGTGCTGCTGGTCAATACCATGACAGCAATGAGTATTTTCTCAGTGTCTTTTAAAGGCAAGCAACAGAAAGCACGATCAACTTCCAAGAAGTTAAAGAATGAACACAAATGCTTATATGGTGAATTTATGGTACACAGTATTTATGTTTGACTAAGGCCATTTTCCTCAGGCTTGGCCAGTCTCTCAAGGACATATGCATAAGCAGAGGAGCTTGGCAGGATATAATGCATATCTTAGCTAAAAACAGACAGATGTCAGCAGACTCACTTATCTATAAGGAAGAATTTTGTCAGTCATGGAGCAGAAAGTTGTGCCTGTTTTAGGTTGCCATCTGGCACTCAAACTTGTATTCATGGTCTGTTATAGGTTAAGAAGGTTTTCAAGATGACCTTACTGGTCATTGACTACCAACTTCTGCTAGGAAAGACATTGGAGCTTGAATGTATGTAACTCTGCTTTTACATCTGTAAAAGCTCTGATAATTCCTCTCAAAAGAACAGGTAATAGACATGCCATAAAAAAGATCATAAAGCCAAGTCTTGCGATGCCCAATAAGAGAGATATAAATGAGGACCATGAAGGAAAAACGGCCTGTAAACTTTTAGAATATCATTTGCAATGCCAGCAGCATCAAAAGACAAAGGCTTTGTATTTTGTAATCTTACAATCTCTTTATGCAGGGCTAATACATCCAAAGAAGTCTTAGTATTACGCCATATACCTTTTAGGTGCCTTTTCACTCTAGTCTAGTTATGCTGACTCTATACATTTTGGAGTTCTAAAAATCCAGAGATATCGAACATGACATTTCAAATGGCTTCTGACTTTCATTCCTTGTACTTCATCTCCCACGATTTGCAGTGTATCATATAATGAGTCAATTCTTTGTTCTAGCTGTCTATCCAAATTCTCTTGTACACTCAGGGTACTGATTACATTCTCTGCAGGATGATTAACAAAACTTGTTGTTTGTACCTCCTGTGCTAAAGCTAAGCAGAAGTAGTAGCATTGACTATAAGAGTTATGAGAGCAACAACACCAGGAATAATCTGCCCAACCATATTTTTTGCTCCTTGCAAGAGCATGATCTAATTTTTCCAGTATTTGTAAACTTTCCTTAGAATACCAGTGTTCAGATAAATTTACAGGAATCATAATAAAACTTCGGTGATATATTACCATTACAGCCACTATGCTCCTTCAGCATCCCATGAAAAAACACAAACATTCCCTCTTCCCCATATTAATATTGGATTGGAACCATGCCATATGGCAGTAAGCAGATACTTCTATTTCACCTAGGCATAAATGCACCTAGTCGTAGGGTGCCATAGACAGTCAGCAGCAGAGAGTCCCTTGGCATTCAAGGTCAAAAAATTCAAAATATAATTTTATGATAAAGGAGTACATTTCTCTCCCTCCATTATTATTATTTTTTATGTAATTTTTTATTTTTTTAGCTATCCATGGGCTCATTCCATAATTCCTTGTCTTTGTGGACATGCAAAATTATGTATTTTATATAGATTACAAGTTATATTTTATAGATTTAATTCATATTTAATTCATATTTTAACATATATTTTATATTTAATGTATATAATTATCACTTAAAGTATATAGTTAATATTTAATGCATATGATTTGTATTGATGATATAATATGTATATATTAACATACATAAATTGTTATTCAATGTATATACTTCATATTTGGGGACATCTGCTGGTTTGGATCAGAACAGGCAAGTGTTCTTACCTGTAGTCCATTTATCTGTGACAGACAGGGCCACGTCTTAGGACTCTTGATTCTCTGAAGCTTATGTGAACTTCAGTTTACAAAAGAGTGTACATTAGTATTTACCATTGTATTGAAATCCATATTTTAGAAAAAGTAGTTAACAGATGTCTGTTCAACAACAGGAGGAGACTCATGCCTTTGAGACCTAGTGAAAGCTACAAGTTTGGGTTAAAAGGCACAGAACATTTTTCCTCAATCCAGGAGCCTAGATACACAGATTGGACAGAGATGTTTTTAGCATGATGAAAAGCACATTTAAGTCTATATTCAGAAGACAACCAAAGGGAAATTAAAATCTTAAGCTTGTGACTGAATTTTAAACTGTCAATGTTCCATTAACTTATCAGAACTCCATTGATCAATGTTAAAAATCTTTGAAATAACCATAGCATGTGAGAGGAATATGAAACATTTCCCAGTTTTAAATCATTTCTTACCTCTCCATAACTTGCATTTACAGACTTTAAAACATCTTCTTAGACCCCCTAACATTTATAAATTGCATTTACCAACTTTAAACATCTTTACTTGCATTCACCAACTTTAAACATACTTCATCTGAGGCATTTCTTATTCCTAAATCATTATCATCTAAGTTTGTTTACAACCTCTAACCTTTATCACTCACATTTATCAATCTCAAAATTTTTCATAAACATTTTTCTTAGACCTTAATCTGCTGGGTTGGATGATAACTCGCCTATGTCTGCAGTGGTGCTCTCTGTGCTGCTACCACTGTAGCGGCCTGAGAAGGGAGAGGTAGGAGTGAGCTCTGGACACTAGATGCTCAGGAAGTTGGAATCCAGCTCATGCTGGCTTCTCCAGCTGCTAGCTGGGAGTCATTCTCCTCCCTGCATCCCCAAAACTGCCACCCCCACCTCTGGGAATGGGGCCCACAGAGCACCCCCAGCCCCCCACTATGACTTAGATTCATTTCTTTTCTCTTTTTAGTTGAAGCATCCAGGATTGCTTCCCCATAACCCACTTCTTACAGGGACTTTATCTAGTCCATGCACATCATAGTAATTTTGAAGTCTTGCCCCAACCTTCTTCCAGGTTGCTAAATTTATTGTAGCTTCATCAGGAAACCAATGACAAGTCTTCTCTATAAAATCTAAAAAACTGTCTAACTGCTGTTGCCCTACTTTAGCGAAGTTTACTTTTTAGTGTCTGTACAAAAATCACACAGCCACTTTCATTTCCTGTTTTTTTCATTCTTTTCTTTTTTTTATATTTTTCTCTTTTGCTTTTCTCGAGCTCCCTTACGTTTCCCGAGCTGTCTTACTTTTTTCCAAGCTCCCTTATCTACATTTTCCTACATCTTTTACTCCTGAAAGTCACTCACTTCTGCCAACACTTTTACTTTTCCTGAGCCTCCACTTCCAGCAGTGTCCTTCACTGGGTCCCACCCACATAGGATGCCATTTCCCCCTTTTTTATCTATATAAACTTGAGACAGGAGCTTCTAGGAATAAACATAGCAAAGCATGTCTGGATAGAAACTAGATAGTGGGATAGAAAAGTCAGCATTTAAAATAATACAAGGGTAAACTTTATATAGTGATTAAGCCAGCTCAGTCAGTCAACAGGGTCTCAAGGGAGGGAATGAGGCTTGAAGAAGAAAAACAATTAGACAAAATTATAACATGACTCCAGCCAGTACTGAGGCTGAAGCGGGTTTACTTTTTTTTTTCAGCCTGCTTTTATATCATTCTAGGTACATCCAAAAAACATGTTGAGTTCCTAGATCAAAGACAAAGTAATCAAGTGAAGTAGTAAACCAGGAGATCACACAAGACAATAATCAAGCAGAATAGTAAGCAAAAGGATCACACAAAGTAATACTTAAGTAAGGTAATAAACAAAGCCCTATGGTCACTGTTTCTAATATTCTTATCTGAGCCTACTTCCTTGTTCCAACCCAGTGACAAATGCCAAATTCCTAAATGCCACGCACCACAAAAGCTCTCAACAACATAGCATACAAAACTCAAGTTTCAAGCAGGTAAAGTGTCTGTGGAGGGCTCTTAACTTGACTTGCAAACGGCTGCTTGCTTGTCTTGCCCTGCCTTCCCATGGTAGAGAGAAAAATTTGGGAAAATTGCATCACTCATTAACAGTGGTTTATCAGTGTAAGTTAATGCTATAGGCCTAAAAATAATTTACTTAGTTTACTTGGCTAGGTAAGTAGGTGTTTCAGTTGTTTGAATAAGATATCATTAAGATGTAATGAATGGTCTACAGAGAAGGTTTTGGTGCATAAAGGTGCTTATCACCAGTCCTGATGACTTGAGTTTGATCTCTAGAATTCACATGGTGGAAAGTGAGAACAGAAGGCAAGTTGTCTTCTGACCTCTACACACACGCAATCCCTCTCTCTCTCTCTCTCTCTCTCCTCTCTCTCTCTCTCTCTCACACACACACACACACACACACACAGAGAGACAGAGAGAGAGAGACAGAGAGACAGAGAAAGAGAGAAGCAGAGAGAAGGAGGTAGGGAAAGGAAATTAGGTAAATGTAAAACAACAAAATATTAGAAATATTAAAAATCTAGCAATTCTGCAAATGAAGATTCAGTGACTAAATTTACCAATATAGAAAATACAATATTGAAGCGGAGTCTTTATCTAGTAGTAGCTGTCACTATCACAAGTCATTGTAGATGATACAGTGTTGAGTGACGGGCCATACAGTGTTGCGTGAAATTGAATGTAGGCTAGTTTCATGGACTCTATATAATCTAAGAAAATCACTGTAAGATGTTTTACAAACAGGAAATAATAAGCACAGGCTAATAATGGAGAAACGCCAATTGATATAAAATGTTCAATTAGGACCACGGTGTTAGGAATGGTGATTGATAAAACAGTAACAAAAAGCAACAATCAGGAAGGAGTAAGGGACATTGGCTACTGTTCCAACTAGTGCCAATGATTACTTTACATGGCAGTCCTCAAAAGCACCAATAAAAAGACATAGCCAAAGTTGAATAATAGCTCCCACCTACATGTGGTCTAGGAGATTCCCAGTCTAAATATAAACACATACATGTAATAAAAATGAAAGAATGGGTCTGCCTGCTTATGGCAGTTCCATTCTGGGAGGAAAGTGTTCTTGCTTGTTAAAATGAACAAAATACCCTCTTTGATGACTCAGTTATGTCCTCCCTCATAAGGTAGTGACTGTGGAAGGTGACTTTTTTTTTTCCTTTTTTCTTTCTGAGACAGGGTTTCTCCGTGTGGCCCTTGCTGGAACTCACTTGGAAGACCAACATGGTCTTGAACTCAGAGATCCACCTACCTTTGTCTCTCAAGTACAGGAATTAAAAGGTATGAGCCACCGCCACCTGAACCTTTCTTTTTCATTCCACTGGCCATTTGTACAATAGGAAGTAGACATGCTAGCCAGGAATAAATGTGCTGCATTAACCCATTTAGGAAAAAAAAATGACTACTTAAAAACATTTTGTTCTATGGGGAGGTGCTTTCTCACCAGATAATCCCCATTTAATTGTTAAAACTCTATTAAATCATTTTATTACAGGGTTAATATCTAAATTATATTCTTATATTTAAAATAAAGAATGCTATCTATCTATCTATCTATCTATCTATCTATCTATCTATCTATCTAATAGAAAGTCATTTAGTGGGGCTTAAAGTTCCAGAGGGTTAGAGTCTATGACCATCATGGCAGGGAACATGGCAACAGGCAGGCAGGAGTGGCACTGAGTACAAGCTGAGAACTTACATCTGATCCACAAACACCAGGCAGAGTGAGTGAGATGTGGGATGGCATGAGGCTTTTAAAACTTCAGTCTGCTTTCCAGGCACACACTACCTCCAAAAAGGACAGACCTCCTAACCTTTCCCAAACAGTTATACCACTTGGTAAACAATATTAAAACATGAGGTGATGGAGGTCATTCTCATTCAAACCAGCACATTTTATCCCCTGCCCCCTCATAGGCCTGTGACCATATCTTAATGCAAAACTCATTTACACCAACTTTGAAAGTCCTCATATTCATTCAGTTTCAACAGTGAAGTCCAAAGTTGGAAGTCTGTTCTGAGACTCAAGGCAATAGCAACTGTAACCCTATATAAAATCAAAGAGCAAATTAAACACTTCAGCACACAATGGCACAGAATATACATTACTATTTAAAAGGGAGGAAAAAGCATATAGTGAGGAAATACTGGATCAAAGCAAGGCTGAAAACCAGCAGAGAAAACAAATCCTGTTACTCCATACTGCATGTGAAAGGGCTTGGATGACTCTGTGCTCCCAGCTTTGAAGACTGCAACACACTTTGAAGTCTCCCTTGTGCAGACTCCATTCCCTGTGTGCAGCACGCTTTGGCAGGTATCCCTCAGCTCTGGCATCTCCAACATCTTTGGTGCTCCAACCCAATCCAAGCTCCATGGTCATGGTTTCACAAAATGGTCCCTTAGGGCCTCAATGAAGGGACTCCCCTGCCACATGGCAGTGCTCAGTGGCTATCCTTAAAAATGGAGGGAGATCCCACAACTCCTTTACTTGTCTATTCTTCATGACTCCGAAGCTAGAACCAGGTTGCCAGTGCTGTCAACTTCTGCTCCCTGCTTGGGAAGAACCTGGACCCCTTCAATCACATTGCACAAGCTTTGTTTTGTTCTTGCTTTCTAGGAACAGATAATTCCTTAGGCTTTTCATTTCACAGGTTGCAGGATTAACTGAATGGAAACTGATGCTGAGGGAGACCCTTAACACCACACTATTTCATTTCTCCTCATCTCTTTCAGCAAAGGCCTTAACTCTTAACATTCAAATTCCTGATGCAGGTGGAGCCCATTCCAGTGAGAACAGGTAAGAGCCCAACCTTCACTCATAACCTTCCCATGCCCTTGGTTCAGATCCACCCCACAGACATCCCTTTCTTTGCCTCTCTGCCAGTCCCCATCACTGTACCACTACCACCACCTCAGGCAGATACCTGCTACTCAGGTGCAGGGCATATCGGTCAGAATAGGTAAGACCCTGCCCTTGGAATACTCTCACACCCACAGTTCAGAGCTGAAAGCACCAACCCCACCTACTGCCTTCCCACTCCTGATGCCATGCTCCCACACTGGACATCTGCTGCTCAGATGGTTCAAAGCCCATGTTAGTTATCAGAAGTCCAGCCTGCTGACACTGATGGAAACTCCCTGCTGGATCAGGGGCCATGCTGGCTGTCAGAGATATGGACCACAGAGACCAGAAGATCAAAGGAGAAACAGAAACTAAGGAACAAAACACCCATCAAAAAAATCAGCACAAAAATTGATACCTAGACCTATCTCAAATCCAGATGTCGATATGCCAGGCCAATATGGCACTACCAGAGCCCAGCTATCCTAATACAGCAACCCTGGAATAGTTACACACAGTTGAAATACATGAACTTAAAGTTAACTTTAAAAATATGGTAGTGGTCCTTAAAGAGGAAATGAATGAATCTCTTAAAGAAATCCAGGAAAACATGAAGAAGTCCTGGAAAGAAATGAATAGATGCCTTAAAGAGAGCCAAGAAAAAAACCCCAAAGAGATGAAGGAAATGAATAAAACACTGAAACCTCAAATATAAGCAATAAAGAGAACACAAACTGAGGGAATCCCAGAGATGGAAAACCTAGGTATGTGAACAGGAACTACAGATGCAAGCATCACCAACAGAATACAAGAGATGAGAATCTTAGGCGTAGAAGATATGATAGAAAAATTAATACATTGATCAAAGAAAATGTTAACTCTAAAAAGTTCCTGGCACAAAATATCCAGGCAATCTGGGGCACTATGAAAAGACCAAACCTAAGTATAATAGGAATAGAAGAAGTATATATCAAAACACTAAACATACAGAACAAAGAAAGAATATTAAAATCTGCAAGAAAAAGGAGACCAAGTAACATATAAAGGCAGACCTATTAGAATAACACCTGAATTCTCAACATGTACTCTACAAGCTAGAAGGACCTGGACAGACATCTTGTAGACTCTAAGGGACCACAGAATAGATATCATGGATAGACTGAGTATAGATGGGGTTGGAGATTGGATCAGGGAAGGGTACTTGGAGAGACAACAGAATTAGGGGGCATTTAGAAGTTGAGGTAGAAATCTAGTGCAGTGGATACTCCCAGGAATCGAAGAGGGTGACCCTAGCTAAGACTCCTAGTAATGAGGAATATGGAACCCAATCCAGCATCTCCTATAACCAGACAAGTCTTTCAGTGGAGGGACTGGGACAACAACTAACCATGAAACCTTTGATCTACAATTTGTCCTGTCTACAAGATGGGGTAAAGGTGGTGTAGAAATTCTGGGTGTGGCCAGACTGAGATCCATAGCCAAACGTTAGGTGCAACTTGGGGCATCTTCAGAAGAGGGGAAAGAAGGATTGTAGGAGCCAGAGGAATCAAGGACACCAAAAGAAAATCCACAGAATTAACTAGCCTGGGCCATAGGGGCTCACAGAGACTGAACTGCTAACCAGGGAGCCTGCATGGAACTGAACTAGGCCCTTCACACAAGTTACAGTTGTGTAGCTTGGTCTTCTTGTGAGACTCCTAACAGTGGGAATGGGGACTGTCTCTTACTCTCTTTCCTGATTTTGGCACAATTTTCCTTCTACTGAGTTACCTCATCCAGCCTTAATATGAGGGGAGGTATCCTAGTCTTATTACAACTTGATATTTGGTTACTAACCCTGAGAGACCTGCCATTTTCTGAAGGGAAACAGAGGAGGAGTGGATTGAGGAGCAAGCTGGGTAGGAGGGATTGAGAAGAGAGGAGGGAGGAGAAATTGTAGTGGTGATATAAGAGAGAAGAATAAACAAATAATTTCCAGGTGCTCGTTTTTCCTCAAACTATACATGTTGTATTTTTTCTTGCCTCTTTTGTTCTTTTTCACTGTAGACCTGCACAAGAGTTAGCATTAATAACTACATCACTACTAGATGTCTTGGAATTTCCTTTACCAAAGAAACAAGTCCAAAGCTCTTCAGTTCAGTCTCAGGCAGAATCTCAGGACAAGGGCTGATAATTGCAGCCACATTCCTTGCTAAAATAGCACAAGAATGGTCTCTAGCCCAGTTGTGAATATTGTTTACCCCTGAAAACTCTTGATCTGGGGCTTCAGAGTCCACAGTGTTCTCAGCAAGAGTGTCTTCTGAGAGCTTCAGAAGATGGTCTATGAAGCCCTAATTACAGTGTTCAACCTCTTTCCTAGTCTAAATTTCCAAAGTCTTCCCATTGTTCCCCAAACCATCATGGTCAGGCCTGTCACAACAATACCACTACTTCCTGATACTTTGTCTTAGTTACTAGGGAGAGACACCATGACTAAGGCAACTTACAAAAGACAGAAAGTTTTTAATGGGTTTACAGTTCCAGAGATTGAGTCCATGACCATCATGGTGGGTAGCATGGCAGCAGGCAGGCAGGCATGATGCTGGGAGCAGTAGCCAAGTGGCTAAGAGCTTCCATCTGACCCACAGACATGATGCAGAGAGAGAAGTGTGCTTTAAAAAGAGTCAAAACCCCTCTAATCATTTTATTTGTCCAACTACATGGCATGAAAATCCTTTAAAAAGGCACATAACCCGACTTCCACACATTTCTCCATTTCCTGGTTTTTAGGGCTACTGCTCCAGGACCCAGGCACATGGACCCAGCTCATGTGTCTGACCACTCTCCACCAATGCAGAGAAAGCTATATCCAATGGCAGAGACTCATGCGACAGCCCAAATGCTCAGTGCCATTTGCCATGGTCACTCTTACACTTAGAGCCTGTTTCTCTGGAGGGTGAGCCTGGGTGCCGGAGCAGAGGGAGGGCATGTGCACTTCACAATGGGCATTCTGTCATGGAATGAGGTGAGAGTCTCATAACTGTCACATCAGGTCTGGCCAAGCTCAGTCACTAACTGCCATTAGTAAAGCAAGGGCTGCGCAGGGTCTGGGAAGATGAGAAGGAAGCGGCCAAGGATTTTGGGAAGTCTTCGAAATCCTGTTCCCCCTCAGGCTTCTTCTTCACTTTCTGACCAACCAAACAACACTCATTTCTTCCCATCTCAGTGCCCTGCGCCTCAGCCTGCCATTCGTACCAACCCTCTTTCTGTTTTCTACTCTACCTCTTTCCCTTCCCTGAAGAACACTTCCTACTTCCCCACCTTAATGATTGCTATGCCCAGCTCCTCCTGTGTAAACAAACTTTCCTCTAAGAGTCCTGGTTATTTCACTAACCCTTCCTACCTGTCTACCCTCATGTCTACTTCTTCTACAAAAGCACCGCTGGATAGTTTCCCTCTTTCCCATCTGGAAACTCGCTACTTTCAGCCAGACTGGGTAAGTCAAAAAACCTCAAACAAGAAATCTTTGCAGATGATTCACTTCAGAAATGCCAAGACTGTTTTCCTAGCAGTCCACAGAGTAAACACAGCGAAAGCAGGATGATGGAGCCAGCTGATAGCCTGGCTCTCATCTCCCCTGATTTCTCTCACTCAATCTGGCTACAAATGAGAAACAGCTTAGAGGTTTTAGAAGCTCTGAGAAACTGCTTCCACAGTCATCAGAGAGCCTTTTCTAAATGTCTTTCAGCGTATCCTTCAGGAACTGATCAATAATTCTTTAGACCCAGAGCTTGCAATTGGAGGAAACAGATTGGGTCTTATATCCTTGTAAGTGGTGCTTAGCACCAGGAACCTGAGTAGCACTACAGGTGACAGCTAATTGGACCAGGAGGCAGATTCACCTGAGTCAGGATTCTGGCTTCAGCTAGGAGTAGCCTCAATTGTGGGTCTATTCTTAAGCCATTTTATGACTCAGTTTCCTTGGCATGAAAGGGAGATACTGTGAAGTATGTCCTTTGCACAGTGGTCAGGAATGTCGTGATAAGTGCTAGCAATTGTGCGAGGACATCAGTAGATGCTTAGAATACATCACAAGAGAGAAAAGGAAAAGACAGGGAATGAAGGAGTCAGTATTCAATTAGAGCACATCACACACACACAGTCTCTCTCTCTCTCTCTCTCTCTCTCTCTCTCTCTCTCTCTCTCTCTCTCTCTCTCTTTCTCTCTCTTCTCTCTCCAGAGAAAAAGCACTACTGTCTTGTAAGTTAATTATATGACAACTTTCAAGTAGAATGGACATTTTGTAGTTATAATATATTGTGTTGTCTCAGGAGGAGTATAGTATTATGTGAGGGTATATCTGGATTATAAATCCAGAGCAATCAGCAAAAAGTTTACAATGGAGTCATAATTGGTAGGAAAGAAAAAATGCTTCATATGAAACACATATGTAAACCTGGGAAACAACCTGTGTTGAGAAGACAGTAATGCATCACAGAAACAACCAACAGTAAACAGCACAAGATAAGGCAGATGACGATCCAAAAATCATACAGCATATTTAAATTCAACAGCTACACGACCCAAACGGTCTCTGGGGACACAAAAAAATGTAAGACCCACTTATTTGTTGTCTTTGAGAAAACTGGTTTGAATAAAGATACATTTATGTTTAAAATAAAAGGCTAGTGTCCCTCTGAGAAGACCGCTCTCCTGTCCAGGTCTGTGGATTCTTCCTGCTTGATAAGAAGAAAGAAGCATGTCTTCTATACTTGACACATGTCACAAGTGCTGCAAATGCGATGAGAAGCCTTTGGAAGATGTGTTCATGAGGCACTCACTCTTTCCCTAGCTCCTGCTTCAGGGAAGCTCCCCCAGCTCCCAAAAAGTTGCTTCTGTTCTGTGCCTTGGCCCTGCTGTCTGAAGGGAGATGTCCATGCTATCACACAAACACACGCTGATGTTACAACTCCACTGCTTTTATTTGCCACCTCCCCTGATCACTCTTACACTCGACATGGGGACCCCTTGCCTGGTTTTTGAGATTGATACATTGGACCCAGAGGCAGGCAGCAGTGTTTTAGTGTCTGTTAGTCACAAGGGACACGAGCTACCTGGGAGATGACTGCCACAGCAGGTCTTACACAGGCAAAGTTCTCTCTGTTTTTATTGTAGAGAAAGGTTTGGAATTTCTTCTGAAAAGATGACAAAATGGCTTCCCACCATTTTCCTTATGAAACCTAATTTCCCACTTCCATTCTTTCTCCCTGTGCTCATTCTACCTGTGTTACCCCCATCCTGTCAGCTCTAGTCTTCAGCCTGCTCCTCAGACCAATCTCTCCTTTCTGTTCTCTGTCTTTCCTCCTCCTCTGGTCCACACTTTCCCCCATTATCCTACCTTTTCTCTATTTCTGGCTCTTCCTCTTTTCCAGACTTTTCTCTGAGCATCCTGTTCACCTTGTCCCCTTCACTATTGGACCCAACTCCTTCTAGCATTTCAGTTCAATAGTTCTCTACTCTCTTATCCCCAGTGCAAAGCCAGCTGTGCTGTCAGTCCTGATGCATCGATCTTCCTCCATGAGAGAGGTCATCTGCCACACCTGCAGTTCAGCAGTGCCAGGACTGTGCTTCCTCAACAGACTGACCTGGTGTTCATGGGAATAAGGATGACATAGCCAGCATGCTCCTTGAGCAACACTGTATCCATTTCCTTATTGGCCTCTTCTTTTACAGCTGTCAGGATAATGACCTAGTGTTTCCCTGATATATTGAGAGACCTAGAACTGGTCATGAACCTCATTCACTGTTTTCTTCAGGTACCAGAGAAGCTACAGCCAGAGACAAATACTGGAAATCATGAAGTGGAAGAGGCTCAACCCCTGGATAACTTTGATGCCTTCACTCAGGAAGCACTGGTAAGTACAACCACAATGGAGGTGCTGCCTAAAAAGACAGAGTAGGACAGGATCCAGTCTTGCTGGGGTATGAATGTGGACTCAGTTCCCCAGTTGTTTATTTTTGTCTGGAAAGCTCAGCAATCCAGTCATAACTGGAGACTTGATGGTATTCTGGATCTGGTTAGGAGGGGCAAATAAGTGACCTTGGTGATTACTCTTGAGGGTGCCTGTCACACTGAAAGGCCTCAAGAAACGTAGGTTTGTGCTTGTGGATCTAGGTCTACATGACTAACATTGGTTTATATAGAAATGAGTTTGGAAGTACAAATAATAATCGGATCTGTTTGAAAACTATCTCAGGACAGAATGAGTTGTCATTTGTCAAGAACACAAGATTTACCAAATAACTGTTTCGAGATAGAGAATGAAGAAGGTAAGATAAAACCTCACCCTATTCGCGATGTCAGGAAACTCAGACCCTCACACTACTTTCTCTCTCACAGATAATAACCTGGTATGCACAGTCAGAGGCTGACTTGTGGAAGGGCTGCCATTTGGATCTGATAGGACATTCCATAGCAAGTTCATCAAGACAAAGAAGCGTGGGTGTGGCTCTTCTGGCCAGGAACACAGCTCAGCCACTTATGCTGCACATTTGAGATCAGAGGCTGTGCTTGTCCAAGCTACCTACCTATGGCCAACAAATTCCACATGCTTGTTTATCATTATAAACCTGGGACAATGCCTCTAGTTAGCACTGTCAGCAAACAGTACTCCTATAAACATTAGCTCCAGGATCTGGAGACCTTTAAGAAGTAATCTGGAATTCCACAGTGATGTGGCTGTGACCAGCACGGACTTGATTGTCCCCCATGTAGGATTATTTGCCCTGGGAGAACTTTAGGCTCTTAAGTATAGGAAAAGAGAAAGTCACACTCAATGGGAAGCTTTGCCTCATGTCAACTTCCAACAATTGCAGAATATTTGTCATTTACATTAATTGCACAATATAGACTCTCTAAAGCTTGTCTATGAGGCTTGTTTTTCTTTAATTCTTGGTGATACTTCAATAGACTCATTGTTTAATATCTATTAAGACCACATCTGTCCCATATACAGGAAATTTTCCCAGGACCTAGTAATCCAGGCAAGCATAGTGATTAACCTGAGGCTCTACTTGGTTTAGACTGTGCACACAGCCCTCTTCTAATAATACACTTGGCTCCTGAGACCCTTACCAGCATGTTCTGTGTGGGAAGATTCCATTTGGACCTAGTGGAGTAAGTTCCTCCTCTCCTTAAAGACCATCAGAACTGAACAGTTTCCAGTCATACACAATCCTGTTACATATTCCTTCAAAGGTAGGAAGGATAATCTAGCTTGTACTAATTTTCAGTCTATGCATAGTAAGGCAAAACTTTAATCTCAAGTGAAATTTTAGGGACAGTACCTGTTCTAGTTTCATTTCTTTTGCTCTTAGTTAAAATATCCCCAATGAAAGCAACTGAAGAGAGATAAGGTTTATTTTACTTAATAATCTAGGTCAAAAATTACATCATTATGGAAAGCCAGCGCAGAAACTTGAAGCATTAGTTCACAACTAACATCATACAGTCAAGAACAGACTGCATGCTTGTCTCTTATACAGGTCAGGATCTAAACCCAGGGAAGGATATGGTACCACCTACTGTTATGATGACTCTTAAACTAGCACACAAAATTAGTGTAACCAAGACAATTCCCTACATATAGAGCACTAGACAAAGCTAATCTAGGTACTCCCTTGGGCGATTCTAGGTTGTATGGTTGACTATTAAAAACTAACCGTCACTCCTATCAACTTGACACATAAACTTTAAACTATAACCTTCTACCCCTCATCTTTAACTCTCCTGTTATAATTCTATAAAATACAGTCCCAACTTTAAAAGCCCCTGAGTCTTTAAAAATTTCAATTATTTAAAAAGTCCAAAGTCTGTCAACTGTGAGCTCCTTTAAAATAAAAGTCAACGTTCCTACTTCCAGCATATACAATGGCACAGAGTAAAAATTCCCACTCCAACATGGAAGAATCAAGAATCAGGGCATCACAAGGAACAATCAGATCAAAATGAAACCAAAATCATCAGAACCAACACCAAGTCCTCAAAACTCACATCCACCAGCTGAGGCTCTTAATGTGGTCTTCTGGGTCCCACCCCTCCATCTCTGCTACCTGCAGCACACATAGCATCTCTTCTACACTTAGGCTCACTCCATATTTCTAGCTTTCTTTAGCCTATGTTCTATGGTCCTGGTTCATGGATTTAAAAAAAAAAGTGATTAACTCAAAGTCACTGATAATGCATTGCTGTAGCATTAAAGAAGGAAAGAACAGCACTTCCTTTCCCTTGGAGTCATTTAACCAGAAACAAACCCAGATTTGAATTTTCTACTTCATACCCTGTGTCTTCTGACTTCTGTCAGTCTGTTGTATAATCCGTGCCTGCCTGAAGGCTATCTTGTGACTCTGTCCTTGTGTCTTGATCTCTGTTGCTATATGTCTGTGTACGTCAGTCTGTCATATGACCGTGTGTCTGTTCTTAACGAAGGATTGTCCTCTGTATTGATTGAACAGTATAGAAAGCATCACATGGGGAAGGTATCGGATACTTTACAGAAATATTTAACAGTTTTAAATGTGATTAAGTCACTGGCTTCGACTGATCTCAACTGGCCCAGATAATGAACACCACTGTTTATTAATTGATATCCATAAATGATGTCTTTCAACCTGTAAGATAGATTTTAGAGGATTTCTTTCAACCTCTGTGTTTGCTGTTTTAAGCAAATGATACACACGCATTGTCCTGGGTCAGAGCATGGAAGAATTAAGTTTGTAGCTATGTCTTAGCTTAGGTTGTAAAAACTGATTACATGGGATATCTCAGGCAAGTAAAGTTGATTGTTATATTATTCTCTTAAAGGCAGGTTAAACAAACAGGCTGAGTGAGTACATAATAGGATAGCAGTCTTAAATGACTTCAGCAAGTACTATTAACTGTGAGTGTGAAGTCTAGCAAAATCTCTCTTAGAATGTAAGAGATTATTTTAATCAGAATGCATTGCCACAGTCCTAGAATCACAAATATCCCAGGGGTTCCATTTCAATGGTGGTTTCACCTTCATAGCTTAACACACTGGTCTTTCAGGGGTTCTCTGCAGGGACTCCAACACTACCACCACATAGTATTTGGATTCAGCCACCATCTTTGATGCCATTAGTCTTGAAACTTTACCATCAAAACTAGTAATAAGATGCTTACAATGCTGGCAAGCTATGTTGCTATCTTCTGAGTGCCCACCCTGTGGAAACACTTGCCTAGCATCGCAAATGCAGCAAAAAAAGGTATCACTTCAGTGGAACCTGATTTCTTTAACTAATACAGCCACTTTGCCAAGGACCAGCCTTGGGTAGGAGAGGGGTTCTGAGAGAAGCAGTGTTTGGGAGGGGCAAAGCCAAAGGACTCAAAGTCATAGGTCCCAGCTGGTGGCCTCTGTTCTGCTTGAGACAGCTTTCCAGACTGCTTTTTCTCTGTTCTGCTCTCTCTGGAGAGCTCCAGACAGCTCTTTCTCTATTCTGCTCAAGACAGTTCTCTAAGTAGTTCTCTCTTGCTATTCTAAAAATTTCTCTAGATAGTTCATCTCTTGCAGATCATGAGTCCAGCCTTTTATTTTATGTATCAGTGTGATTATTTGTTTCAAGTTCCCTTTTGATTATCCTATGAATCAGCATCCTGTGACTCTAATACCTTGTTTCTTAGGAGAAAACAAACCACTTTTTTTTTAACATTACAAAAGAATTCAGAGATCTGTCTGCCTCTGTTTAAGCACAGATGATAAATAAACCAGCTGTGTGGGGCCCCACTCTGAAATTACCATTTTTATCATGCCTGGTCCTCACCTTGCTCTGTCCTAGGCCCACCTTGAACTCAGGAATCTGTCTGTTCTTGTAAGCATAAACAACAGCAAAAAACAAGAAAACAACAACAAAAACAACAACAACAACAAAAACCCTTAGCTGAGTGGGATCTCCTGTGATCACCACTCCCACAATCTCTTTATCTCCTTCCTAAGTATCTTTCTGACAAGCTGGCTCTGCAGCTGCTTTTGTTCTTTTAGGTCCATGAAGCCCCTCATATAATCATATTATATCCTTATATTTTGGATAGTTGATAAATTATATTTTTTGAACTCATGTATTTAGAGTTCTTTTCCTTAAGGGCTATCCTTCAGTCCTTATCCAGTGTTTACTGTTTTGCTGAGACATTAGCCATACCTTCACCTCCCAGACTTGTGCTGTCTCTGATTATCATGGAGTCAGTGAAGACATTCCATGAAGGAGTAATAGAAAAATATGTACAGTATTATGTAGACAAGCCTTATGCCAACAGCAGCCAACGACACTCGGGAAGACACATGCTCTTGGCTCTGTCTCAGAGGTGGGAACTATATCATTCCATCCCTACCAAGGCCATGTTGGACCTGCCACCACTTGTCAGCCCAATTGAGATGCACTCCTGATATGAAAATTTCTCTTAATTCAACCTCATTTAGCTTCTCAAGACACAGGCAGTAAATAAGCCACTTTTTTTTTGGATAAAATATCAAATAAATGGCCCCTGTACTAATTCTCCATGAAGACTTTCTTGGCTCTGAAATATGAGCTGGGCTTCCACTGTCCACATTTGTCAGAGTTCTTATGCTCCAAGCTCCCACGAGAATGTCCCATTATGCCAAATGCTCAACATTCAGCAATTTCTCTAGCCTGAAGTTTGAATCTCTTCCACTTTACTAGGAAAAACATGGTCAGATTTATCACAGTAATGACGCTGTACATTAACATTAGTTTCTACTCTAATTATATAGTCTGTTTCTGTGATAAAATATCCCAACGAAAAGCAGCTGAGTAAGAAAACATTTATTTAGCAAGTTGGTTACTGTCCCTCACTGTAGGGAAGTCAAGACAGGAATTGGAAGCAAGTTAGTTAATCCTATCCATAGCCAAGAGCAGAGAGGCCATTCACTGTGGCATGGCCAATCTCCCAGCAGCCATACCCACACAGGAGAGTTATTCTCCCTCCTTCCCTCCTTCCCTCTCCTTCCTTCCTTCCTTCCTTCCTTCCTTCCTTCCTTCCTTCCTTCCTTCCTTCCTTCCTTTCCTCCCTCCCTCCCTCCCTCCCTCCCTCCCTCCCTCCCTCCCTCCCTCCCTTCTTCCCTCCTTCCTTCCCTCTCCCCTCTCCTCCCTCTGAGCCACCAAGAGCCAATAACTCCTCCACTAATGGTGGGGCCAAAGAGGCCCTTCACACATCCTTGTTAGAATTTTTGTAAATGTCTGCATACAACCATAGCATCTATGAGTTAATGTGTTTAGAAGTTGGCATCCACAGCACCCAATTCTTCTTACATTCTTTTGTTTTCCTTTTTTTTTCTTTATTGGATATTTTCTTTATTTACATTTCAATGTTATCACCTTACCTGGTTTTTCATCCCCCAGACCCTCTTTCCCCTCCCTCTTCCTCTGCTTCTATTCTTTCTACACCCTATCCCATAATGTTTTTTGTTCCTTGGATAGAGGGAATTGATTATAGATGCTTCCAGATGAGATTTCACAGTTACTCATATGTAGTACTTTGTCCAGTTATGAGTTTCTGCATTAGCCACTACCAATTGCAAAACTAAGTAACCACACACCACCTTCTCACGAATCTTATTAAAAGCAAATGCCAGCCAGTAATCCAAGCCCTCAAGGTACTTGACTCTGTGGCCCTTGACTCACTTGCAGTGCTTTCTGGCCTATTCTATGGTTTTGTTTTCAACATCTTCCTGCTACTTTTGCAATCTCTATGTGCCTTTATTCCAACTCCTTGAATAACTGGCAGAGAACCTGGAAACATGCAACCTGGGCACTGATCACCAGTACACTAGATCCCTAACAAGACTTGCATCAGTCACCTATTAAAACAACTTATCTCTGAGACTTTGCTAACTATGCTCTCTCTTGAAGCCAGATAGCCCTCTATTTGGAGTTCAGGGAGACTCAAATGAATGTGCACAGGCCATTCTCCTTCAACTTCATTACACTTCTGGTGTTATGGGACATCAGAAGGAAGAAAGCACGCACAAGCTTTTATACCTGTCTTGAAAGATGTGGACTGAAATTTCCACATTTCAGAAAACATTTAGTAAGAGAAGGAAGTGTGAGGGCACAATTTAAACCAGGTCCAAATCCAGAGCATGCCCACTTCCTAGGAGCTTCTGTCTGATCTTCTGTCTGATCCTGTTTTCTTCTCTCCAGGGGAACCTGAAGTGATGGGACTTCAAGATTTCTAAATAACTTCAAGACCCAACAAGATGCTGCTGCCTACAAAGCTAAAATATGATATCTGGGACAGAGTCATCAGAAGCAGCACGCTTCCCGTGTAGCCATTCCATGAATAAAATAAACAAAGTGGATATGGTTCACAGAAATGTTACATTTGCAAATAAATTAATAACCAAATCAATTTTAACTACAGACATGTAAACAAGTTAAGGGAAAGGAAGTTATTTTATGCTGACCCTGCAGTCATTACTAAAGGAAGAAAGCACGCATAAGCTTTTACCTGTATTGAAAGGACATAATGTGTCAAATTTTTGAGGGAAAATTATGAAAAAATAAATGTGGAGATAGGAGAAACTGGTATTTTCATTGGAGATTTCAACCTTTCTGTATAAGAAGTGGAATAAAGGAGATAGCGAAGACCAACAGGGACACCCCTCTCCTTAATCGTTTATCTTTTGTATGAACAGCAGCTTGCACGTTAACCTCAAGGTCACAAGGTAGGCCAAACTCAAAGTCAAAACACATCTGAAAGCACTGAAAATAGTAGAGAAGCTTCAGCTCTAAAACCATATAGGAAGTTAAACTAGAAATTAGAACCAAGAAATAAGTACTAATTTACTAGGTACAGATATGAAATCATGCTTTTTTAAAAATAAAATTTATGTGAATTTGTGTGCTACATAGTCATTCCATAGAGGAAAAGTAACATCATGTAATAGAGACAAAAGGAAAAAATTACACTCTTATATTAAAATCCAGGTGCTACAAAATGAATTAAATGGAAAGTAAACAGAAAGAAAACAAATTATAGTGGTAACAAATGAAACCAGAAAAAAAAAAAAAAAAAGAATAACATAGTCAGGCCAGTTACATAAAAAGATAAATCATGCCAATAGTTTTCTAGCTAATCTAATAATATGGGGGAAAAAGATATTTCAAGGTAAGTGATTTGCCCATTTCTAAGCTAACATATTTAATATTAAAACAAGCTATTCCTGAAATGACAAAATTAAGGGAAAAAAATGACACAAGAGACATTCTGTATCAATATGTCCATTAAAATATATCAATTATCTGGACTAAGGATGTAACTTACCAATCATGTGACTTCACAGGCATGGGCTAACTAATCTAACTATCCCTTTACACTCAAGAGTAGAGGTTAACCTAATCTAAACAATGCCTTATACCTGTGTCCAGAAGCTTTGCACCATGGGGGCTTCCAGATCCTGTCGACTCAACAATACAAACTATCACAGATAACTTCACACCATCATACAAAAAATGAACAAATCTTTTCATGGATTAATAAGCAAATAGCATGTGGAATAGACAAAACTTCTGAGACTGAAGAAGTTACATGCAATTTCCAAGTCTGATATTTGAGGAAAAATTAGCAGGAAAAAAAAGCATCAAAGCAATAGCAAATGACACTCAGAAAACTAGAAAACACTAATACTTGGATGATTTTTGTGCTTTACTTTGCCAAATGATGTTATCTGTCCTATTCGTGATTGTTTCACTGAATACATCTTTTCAGAGTTGTAGTACTTGTTTTTTATGTATAAAAACCCTTGCTTGAGAGCTGCAAAATACACTCAGATTCAAACTCCTTCTGTGTTTGTTTCTGTTTGTCACCACCAAATCCTTTCCCATCTATCCTTGCAGGACACTCGTCCCAGGGACCTCCATACCTGACTGGGGTGGTTGTGACAAGAAAGTACTTAAAAGAAGGTGATTGGATTGGGTGTTCACATGACCTGGAAGTGAGAGTACTTCTGGATCTAGGGTGACACAGCTCAGTGGCAAAGTGTCTGCTTCCCAAACATGAGCAGTGGATCTCCATTCCCAGCTCTTATGGACACACTGGGATGGAGCAGCAATGTGTATCTGTAATCCCAGTACTGGTGTGTAGGGCTGTGAAAGGGGTCTTGGTTTTTGGTAGAAGCACTGTCTAGAAGGAGCCCAAAGACCCTGCAAGGGAGGGCATTTATTTCTCCACGCTCCCAGAATCCAGGCTCCTAACACATGTTAACTACATTGTTAACTATATTTACCTGCACTGTTCAGTCAGTAGGGCAATGCAGCCCCTCCCAAAGAGCACAGGTAGAGGGCGTGACTACAGGCCTCAGGCCCTAGAGAGATTTGCATACTATTGAGTTACCTGAAGGCCAGAGGGCAGAGCCAATTAAACATCCCTCCCAAGACCTTCCCCCCTTCTCCCTCCCTATTTAACTCAGGTCTACCCTGAGTTTCATGGAGGTACATCCAGATCCATCTACATCTGCCATGAGAATAAACCCTTTTGAAACCATGGACTTTCTTGTGTCTTTGGGGGCCATCCATGGGAAAACACAGAGAAGGCCTTTAATGAGCCACTGTAGCCTCAGTCTCCATGCCTAACTTCCTGCCTGGAGGACTCTCTGCATTCCAGCCATAGGGACCCACATCTTCAAGCAAGCTAAATAGGCTGCCAAGTCTGCTAAGCGAGTACAGTAACCGAGTCTCTCCCTTGGGGTGCTTCTGGGCCTCTTTCTTCTCTCCCCCACCCCTCGTTTCTCTCAGCTGTGGGCCGGCCGGTCACGTGCCCACATGCCCCAAGTCTTGGTCCTACCGAGGCCTTTCAGTGGCGTCTGAGAGCCAAAGGGCTTGAGACCAGTCAGTCCAGGCCACCTCCTGGCCCAGGGATCCCCAATCCAAGAGCTCTGCGCCCCCACGGAACTTCAGACTGAGTGAGAATGCCCCCCCACTGGGTGGGGCCCGGTAGCACCCACCCGTTGCCATGTGTGGAGTGAACTCAGTCAAGACTCCTGCTCCAGTCTCTTTGGAGCCGTGAGAATCACAACAACCCAACAAGATTTAAGAACCCACACCCATGCCCACATGTGAGCTAATCATTCCCCACACTGGTGGACACAACACGAAGACCATGGGTTTACCTGAAGCCAGACTAGCTGGAAGTGCTGAGTTACAGGTTCCGTGAGAGACTCTGTCCCCAGTCTCAGCACCCACAGTCACAGGTGAGTGCACCAGCACTCACACATGAACAAGCACAAACAAACAAATAAACACATCCCAAAAGGAATTATAAAATACCTAAGAGCTTGGGCAGGGGAGTGAATATGATTAAAACTTTTTGTACAAAACTTTTAGAGGACTAAGATTGTAAATCTTCAAAATTATAATAACACAAAAAATAGACTAGTGAATACAATTTAAAACATCATTGCTGATTCATCTCACCAAAAGCAATTCCCATCCACACTGATGGCAAAATCCTAGCAAGAATATAGTTTGTCCTTGGTTGTGTAGGAGTAATGTAAGCAATGTCAATATAAATGAGCATATGTGTGCTTATGGATAAGAGGAATGGCATGTGAATAGAAGAAGAGAATTAGGAGTATTTTAACATATAGGGAATTATAACATGAATTTTAGCAGAGATTATATTTCTGAACTTCATTGAGAAATTCATATTCAACTGTAGGACTAATAGGAGAGTTAAAATAAAACATAGATATTTCACTACTACATGTACTGCACATAAGGTAGTAAGTATAATGTGATGAATTAGTTTCAAATGTATATTTGAAAATCTGAGCATTTAAAAACAACTTTTAAACCAGCAAGTAGAATGCAGGTGTTTTGATGAGCAAAAAGTGAATTCCAACAAAATATTTTTTAGTGAGGAAGGCAGAAAAGATGGGGCTGAGAGAAATGGGAACAAAGAGCAGGAGAGGAAGAGAAACATGTGAGAGATTTGATAGGCTTCAGTTCTACTAGGGAGTGAGCTTAAAGTCTGCTGGGAGCCATGCAGGGCATTGCTCTTTCTCTCTTTGGAAGGCCATCATGGGGGCATAGCACTGGCAGTTTTCAGGGGGCAAAACCAAATTTTGTGAGAGTAAAGGTTAATAAATAACTTTTAAAAAATATTATTTATCTTTTTAAATTCTTTGTTATGCTGGGGCCTGAAGTCTTTGGCTTCAGGGAGTTAACATATGATTGTTTAATGGGGGTTGGGGGTGGAGGCTCTTTGTTCTCTTCTTGAGTTCCTTAACTCCTTGTGAGCCAGGAAAGTCATACTCTCAGAAAGAAAAACTTGTTCACAGGCAATATGCACAGACAAACATATATTCATATGCACACACACACACACACACATGCATTCTGGTTGGGGTTGGGCCTGACCACCTGTCTTAACTTCACAAATATTCATGCATACTTACATACACACTCCTACATACATACATACATACATACATACATACATACATACATACACACACACACATTTGGTGGATGTAGCAAAAACCTCAGGATCAGTTTCCATTGAGCAAGCACCAATGCAGAAAAAAAACTCATTCTGGATTAAAAATAAGCTCCAACCTTTATTGCTCAGAGAAAGAAAAAGCTTCCATCTTCTTACTGCTGAAAATAAGAAAAAAAAACCTTATCCTCTTTATTGCTGAAATAAAAAGGCTTCATCTCTATTGGTGAAAGAAAAAACCTTTTCCTTCTTATTTCTGAATGAAAGAAGCCTTGTTCTTGTCAGTAAGAAGAAACCTGCTTTCTTATTGTTGTCATTTTTAGTATTTATACCTTCTCAGGAGAATAAATCACATGGTCTTCCAAGTCCTGCATGACCCAGAAGAATGGTGTGAGAGTCTGTTTTGCTGCCCCTGGAACAGCAGGGTGTGGGCCTCCATGAGTGTGATGGTTGCTGGGCATGAGGCTTCTTTGTACAAAAACCTATGTATTTTGCTTCATGTTCATTCTTCAGGAAATATTCTCCCTGCCAAGGTTATCAAGGAATGTATTCTCTGCCAAGGTTAATGACTCTGTGATAATCAAAGACAATATGAGTCCAAGAGGCAAAGGTATATCTAATATCTCAGTAAATGGTAAACCCTGAGACCTTCTGGACAAGCTATAGGAAAGAACTCTGAAAACATGAGTTCAAAAATATATAATTTCTCAACTATGCAAAATTTAAGGATGTAATGTGGTTGTATAAGGAGCGTCATGAAGCTAGAGGAGCAGAGCCAGTTGCATTGTAAGCTAGCTTGTTAGAAAGATACAAAGGAGGCCGGGCGGTGGTGGCGCACGTCTTTAATCCCAGCACTTGGGAGGCAGAGGCAGGCAGATTTCTGAGTTGGAGGCCAGCCTGGTCTACCGAGTGAGTTCCAGGACAGCCAGGGCTATACAGAGAAACCCTGTCTCGAAAAACCAAAAAAAAAAAAAAAAAAAAAAAAAAGAAAGATACAAAGCAGGCAGATTCCTGAGTTCAAGGTCAGCAAGGGACAGAGTTTAGGTCCAGGCCCAGGCATGGTGGGAATGGTAATTTCAGGATGAGATCCCAGCCAGCCAAACTGATCCCAGTACAGCCAAATAAGCCAAACTTATTGACTGTACTAACAAAGGCAGGCAGATCTCCGAATTCATTTGCAATGTTAAAAAATATGCCTGCTGTCTTTTTCTAAGAATCAAGGGACTGGGGTCACAGAATGCTGATTTGTGGGATAATTAAAGGAGAATCTGGATTAAATGACTGAATTTAGATGCGAATAAAAGACTGGGTGAGCTGTCTGGAGATCTCCAGAAGAAGTTGTTTCAAGTAGAACACAGGTTTTACCCCATAATTGATTTTTTTCTGCTTTCAAATACCCCTTCTCTCAGGAACCCCTCTCCAAGCCGAGGTTGGTCCTTGGCATCCAAACGTCTTTACATCCCAAAAGTTCATCATAAATCAAATACGGAGTTTTAGCAGGGATGTTTAAACATGTTTCTACTAAGAGTAGCTATCTAATCAAACATTAATTATCTGTCACTAGCTCCACAAGTTCATCAAAAATTTAAAACAATAATTCTTATAAGTTAGCAAAGTTTTGTCAATAGGAAAGTCATCTGCCTTGTGTCTCATTAGTTTTGAAGTTTTGTATAGATAAATACAGTCAATATTTTATCATTTGTCTTTTCATCTCCAATAAATTGTCCATTCCCAGTGTATGGCATTTTACATATCAGATAATGGGTTCACAGGATAGCCTAGAAGAAATGCTTTCCCTGATCACAAATTTGTTCCAAGCCTGCTTTCTATCCTAATGTAATTAGACTGTGACACATGTATGTTTCCAGAGCCCTAATTGCAGCTTTTTCTATAGAGGGTTCAAAATTTACCTATATAAATTTTGAATCATTATTAGGAATTATGAAATGATCAATTTGTCTACATAGCATTACTACAAGAGAGTACATCTTCATTGATCTGCAGATAACCTGCCCAATAGGGTGGGCTAATGCCCAGGAATGATTAAACTAATTTAATAATGACCAGAAAGGCATATCAGCAATAAAAATCAATCAAAATAAAAATAGAGATGAGATTTTTTTAAAGGCCCTACAATTCAGAATTTACCCATTGCAGCCATAAAAAGATGGTGGGCCATCTCCAGGACAGTTACTGCATGCCTTTAGCCTATCTTTGTTGTGATAGCCTCAGCCTTTGTATTTTGATCCTAGTTCTACCCTCCTGGGAGGGGCTGCAGAGGATGATGAATCTGTACACAGGTGACGTCTTGTAAACCTTCTGTCCAGTTAAAACCTGTAAAATAAAGGCTAGAGCCAGAGATTGGGCAGTAGAAGGGGAGGCGGAGAAAAAGGCTTAGGGGAGGAGAGAGTGAGAGGAATTTGATATAAAAGGAGGCAGAGAAGCAGAAGCAGAAGCAGGGAGAAGAGGAAGAAACAGAAGAAGAGAAGAAGCAAGAGCAGGAGGAAGCAGGCAGAAGGAAGTCGGTGCAAGGAAGCCGAGACAGAGGAGACAACCATGCAGGCCTGGATAAACCGCAAGTTACAAGTTATAAGGGATCTCATAGCTGGGGATTAGAGAAGGTTAGTGGTAAACCTGCCCAATCTAGGTGTGCAATTTATACCATAATTATTGAGTTGTGTCTTCTTTGACTGGTCTCCTTCGGGTAGGAGATCTACAGCAACAAATTTGGGGGTTAAATAATTCCTTCTACTACAAATTGGCACCCAAATTATTGCTTAGAACTCAACTAACCTGAGATAAAAGTTCATTGCCCCTCACCCCCTGAATAGGGTTTGGGTAGCCTTTTAGGCTACACTAGCATGTATTGAAAGCTGAGTGGATCTGAGAGGCCTACAAAGAGCCACAGAGAGGCTCTCTACCCCAACCTCAGACAGAGAGCTAGGGCCAGGGTCAGGAGTAGCACCTGAGCCTGCAGCTGGGCTTGATCCAAGCTGTAAAAACTGCCTGTGAGGAAATTTTCAGGCAGAAACAGTGAACTGAAGGCCCTGGATCAGGTAATTCTTTGATATAAAAAAAGATATATAACCTTTTGATACTTAAAGATGAGAAACACGATAAATATATTTTGGGCTTTATGTAATGATATTTCAAATGGTTTGACAGGAATCAATTTAGGGAAAATAGTCACCTTATCATTTATCAGTATTGCAATATTTATTCTCTTGATTTACTATGTCTTAGAAAGGGTCCTAGATAAAAAATTCCTTGCCTTAGAAAAAAGATTACAAGTAACACTAGAACTAAAGGTTCAGGATTTAATTAGTCAAAATAAGCAACAGCAAGGAGATAGAGATAAGATTTGGAGACAAAGTCTAGAAGATAATTTACTAAAGCTAGCAAATCAAAATAAGGCACATGCTGTAATATTTCTATTACAACATAAAGAGAAGCTAAGATTATGGAAGCAGGGCTTAGAACAGAAGATACAGGAAATTATAGAGCAGCATGAACATCAGAAAGAGAAACTTACATCTTGGCAACAGGGCTTAGAGGAAACAGTAGAATTGAAGACACAAGAAATTATAGATAAGAATAAGAGACAGAAAGATGAAAATGAGTGTGGGAGAAGGAGCTTGAAAAGATGATAGAACAGAGGATGCAGCAGCTCACTGATCAGACTGTGAGCAGCAGAGAGAAAATAATGAGGAATTGAAGCAAGACTTCGAGAATAACTTTTAAAATTAATCAATCAAAATAAAATGGATACCAAACTATCAGAGTTACAATATGAGGAAAAATTCAAAATATGAGGCAGAGCCTAGAACAGAGACTACAGAAACTCAAGGAACAGGAAGAGCGACAAAAGGAGAGATATGAAGAGTGAACACAGACCTTAATGGAGAAATTTTAAATTTCAGTTAAGGAAAATACTCAGGTAGAGACAGAAGAAACTAGAGAAAATCAATCAAGGGTTATTAGAAAGCAAACTTTAGTCTATCCGGTTAATATACAACAAAGACCTCCAGATGTTGATAATCCACAGGGTTATGAGGAATTTGAGTGGCAACCCATGGATGTGTTAGATCTGAGAAAAATTTAAGGAAAGTGTCACTAATTTTGGAATGCACTCTCTATCTGTAAAACAACTCCTGACTTCTTGGGCTATTAAAAATAGAATAATCCCCAAGACTGGAAAGTTATGGCAAGAGCAATACTAGAACCTGCTGCAAATTTATAATGGGTTGCATGGTGGAGAGATGAGGCTAGGGAGATAGTACAGCAAAATAGAGCCAGGGGAAGAGAGATTTCCATAGACCAACTGCTTGGTGAAGGTCACTTTGCTGAGGTAGAGGTGCAGATTGTATATGATGAAGAAACTCTGGCATTGTCTCGATTATTAGCCTTAAAGGCCTGGGACAAAGTCCCAGAATCAGGGAAAAGACTTGAAACATTTACTCAAGTCATACAAGGTCCAAAAGAAACCTTCCCTGACTTTTTACAAAAGCTAACCTCAGCTGTTGAAAGGAGGGTATCAGATTCAGTAGCAAGAAAGTCGATAATTGAATCTTTAGCCTTTGAAAATGCAACTGCTGAATGCAAGGAAGTAATCAGACCACTGAGGGCAAGGTCAGAACCAATAGATGAGTGGATTAGATATACAGCTGATATGACAGTAATAGGAGAAGCTGCCGCTAGACACCTAGGGATGACCCAAGATTTCAAATGTTTTGATTGTTGTGGATGGGGTCATCTTAGAAATGACTACAGGAAAAACCGAAGCAATACAAGAAGGAGGCCTATGCCTTCTGGAATATGTCAAAGATGTGGCAAAGGCTGACATCTGACTAGGGAATGTAGAGCAACAACAGACAAATGGGGCAATACCCTGCCAAAAAACTTCTAGGAGGGCCTCTTGCAGGCCCCAATGCCAGGCAGGGAGAGTTCTCTTCCTCAGGACAATTAAATGTCACTGCTTCAAAAACAGATGTTCTGAGACCAGACAAGGATAAGACAAGTTTTGTAGACAATTCAGAAGGCCTCACAGGGAGCCAAAAGCAAATATTTTTGCAAACTTCTATAGACAATCAAAGACCAAAACTAAGAATACTAGTGAATAATACTGAGATTGAAGGAATGGTTGACACTGGAGCAGATGTCACCATTATCTCTTCAAATTCTTGGCCTGAAAGTTGGCCACTTCAAGAAGTAGACATCCAGTTTCAAGGAGTTGGGACTTTATCCCAAATAAAACAAAGTACCAGATGGCTTAAATGTATAGGACCAGGTCAGGTAGGAAAAACTGAGGCCATATGTGGCTGATATAGCCATTAACTTATGGGGAAGAGATCTATTACAGCAGTGGAAAACCCAAATTAATATTCCCCCAGTGTCAGTGTCTAGTCATAAAACCCATCAGGATCCTAATAAGAATTTAAAATTAGTTAGGAAATGCTATCAAAGGCAGTCACAGACTGTCCAAGCCGTCCATAAACAAGATATAGCAGAGGCCGATTTAAGTGAGCCACGCAGTGGTGGCACACACCTTTAATCCCAGCACTTGGGAGGCAGAAGCAGGTGGAGCCTTTAATCCCAGCACTTGGGAGGCCTGTGGTTTGGAACCTAGATAGGGAAAATTGTCACTGACTCTAAAGTGGAGGGTACAGTGTATAAATAGAGACTGTTCTGGCAGAGAGCCAAACAGAAAGATAGTGCAAATCAGATGTATTCAGATGATATAAAGTTATATTGCCTCACAGGAGACTCGGGTTCTGTCTAACGTGGGCCCCAAGGGAATTCTGGGTTCATTTCCTGCTTGGCAAAATAGGAAAAGCCTAAGAATAGGCACATACAGTACTTTAGTTAAGACACGGAAAATTATCACTGACTCCAGAGTAAGAGAGTACAGTGTATAAATAGAGACTGTTCTGGCAGAGAGCCAAACAGAAAGATAGGGTAAATTAGGTGTATTCAGATGATATAAAGTCATATTGTCTCACAGGAGACTCGGGTTCTGTTTAACATGGGCTCCAAGGGAATTCTGGGTTCTTTTCCTGCTTGGCAAAATAGAATAGATCAGCACTCACACTTCTGGCATATACTGTCAATTTACAACCTTGGGCTGGTGGAGTGAAGAGAGTTTCCATGATTGACTCACATGGATACTGTGACATTCACAATCAGGGTAAAAATGAAATATTTGTCGTGGTGACAACCAAAAAGAAAACTACAATTTCATTCCAAATTGCAATCACCACCGCCTATAATTTTATGCATTCAGCAGGCAAATTCTTCCTACTTCTAGAAACTGTTGTACACTAGTAGTATTATGAGCCCTTTTATTGTGGTGTTTCTTATCTATTGATTCTGACTTCTCCTTCCCTCCCTTCTTCCCTCCCTCCCTCCTCTCTGTATATGTGTGTTCTTTCTCTTTGTATGTGGCATATGTTGAATGTTTCTGTACATATGTGTGCATGCTTGTTTTCATGTTTTGTGTAGGACACAGGTTGGTCAGGCATCTTTCTTGATTACTCTCCATCTTGTTATTTTATTTTCTGAGTATTTTTGTTCTTTATTGGATTGGAAACTATCAATACAATAGTAATAATTGTGACCTCTAGTGTTCTGATAACACACAACATTTTTTAAACATATATAATACAAAAGTCTTTACAAACAAACAAGAAAGCAAGCTAAAAACAAAGAAGAGTGGAATACTTCTTTTCATTCTATTTATTGCACAGCTTTTGGGATGTAATAGGCTGTAAAATTAAGCTGTAATTCATTTGGTGGCCATACAAGGTGACTGCTAAGCTATTCAATGTCCTTTCTATCAATTCCTTCCTTCATTCAATTCATATTGGTTGAACTGTTCCATGAGCACCTCTTCACATATCACACAGCTAATTGACCATACTGTTATTGTCTTCCTGGATACTCCTTGTTTTCCTTAAGATCCCCCCAAACTTCTGCTTATCCATAAGAGTAAATTCAAGGTGGCTCTGTCTCTTCAAAGTTTTTCCTATGATCACAGACAACACAGACTCAAAGAAATACTTTGTCTGCTTTGATGTGTGGAGTGTTTCATACATTTGGCACAGACATCTTTAAGAGTTGCCAGTCATGGCCGTGATCTATTCTATGGTTTGTCACTCTTTGCATTGATGCTTCTCTTCTTGAGTATATACCTTAACTCCTTGATATTTTCATTGTTGACCCTTATCTGATAAACCACTCTGCCTTATTATTTGATACAGGACCCCTGGCTGAACCCAGAGATTATCTGTTTGACTATATTGGCTGCCAATAAGCTTTAGAGATCCATGTTTTTTTCCTCTCTTCCTCTCAACACTGGGCCTATTGGTGGACATTGCCATGACTGTGTTCAGCATATCCTTGAGTCCTGTGGGTCCCAGTTAAATGCTTTCTTTTGGAAGAGTTGCCTTGGTCATGGTGTCTCTTTACAACAACTGATAACTAAGCCTTGTTGATGGCTCAGTATAAGGCAGTATGTTTTCTGGGAAGATTTGCTCACGGTTTTCCATGTTAACCAAGCATAACATTTTTGTGCATATAAGTAGGGGCATTTATCACTTATTAAATATGTTTTATGTCCCATGTTGCCAGAAAAGACCTCCTAGCATCTGATGTAGATGAGGCCTAGTAGGAAGAAACTCTGTTTCAGGAGTAAGGAATAGCTTAGTAAGGCTATTTTTCATGTTTTTATTATTTGTTTGTTTTACTATTTTTAATAGTAAGGCCATTAATATTTGATATGACTCTTGGGTCATATCAAAATAATTGTCATGATCCCGTCTTATTTGTGTTGATCCTTTGTATTAGACATAACATGTGACACACGATAGGAATATTATATCTAACATTAAAGTGATCAAGAACACTGGCTTTGTGAAGTTAGATAAAGGAGACCTATATTTCACCAAGTACAAATTATATTAATTTAAAACTAGCTTGACTATATATTCCTCCCAGTATCTACAGTTATTTGTATTCTATGAAGTATTTTATTTCATATTTGGATCACTTAAGGGAGGGTTTTTAATGCTTTTAATTTTAAAGTGTCTTCCTCCACAGATTTTATAGCCATAACTTCATGTGGTGTGGCTAGCTCCAATTCTTTGGAATACTTTGTCTTTAGCATATATACTTTTATAATTCTTATTTATAGATACTGACTTAACTCCTGGAAGTAGAAAGGGTGGTTGTTTTAGTTAGGGTTTTACTGTTATGAACAGACTTCATGGCCAAGGTAACTCATAATGACAACATTTAATTGGGACTAGCTTACAGGTTCAGAGGTTCAGTTCATTATCGTCAAGGTGTGAGCATGGCAGCATCTAGTCAGGCACAGTGCAGGAGGAACTAAGAGTTCAACATCTTGTTCCAAAGACAAACAGGAGAAGACTGGCATCCTCAGGCTGCTAGGAGGAAGCTCTCAAAGCCCATACCTACAGTGATACACTTCCTTCAACAAGGCCATACCTCCAAATAGTGCCACTCCCTGGACCAAGCATATTTAAACTATGCAGTGCTATTTCATAAATTTATCAGGGTAAATTGGGACTGTAAGTATACATATGAGTAATAAAACCTTACCAGGGAAGCCAGAACCAAACATTTACATTGGACAGGGAAAATCCAGGAAAGGGTGTAACTCATCTGGGCTCCATGGAGTGATAGGCTCCTAGCACTGTGGTGGTGATGGCCACTACCAACTCAATGTGCATGTCAAGGGCCTATGGGAGAGAACTACACAGTGTCCCCTGATCTTCAGCTCAGCTCCATTCCTGCTGTCTATGCAATCTGTTCAGCGGTTGTCTGTTTGTCCTCCTGTTTACCCATCTGGACTCAATTCTTCAGCTTCCCTCTCAAACCTGTGACTTACAGTGGCAGAGGCTCACCTCTCCTGGTTTCCACCTTTAGCTTCTCATTTTTTGAAACTTTTTTTCCTTTAACTTTTTGCACTCACTCTGTAACTTACATGTACACACACACTCATATTCACACATATGCATACACACATGCACACACACAATCACATACACTACACATGCATACACATAGTATGTGATGTGCAATTTGCAATGCTGAGAGTTAATATCTAATTACTATTTAAGGTTAGAACAGAAGGACCTATGTTAGCCCCAGCCCCCATCAATAGGAGAGTTGAGCCATCTGGCCTATAGTTGCCTTGTTATCACCATTCCTTATGACTTCATGTTGTTCAATACACTCTGACATTCTGACATTGGGAAAGATACAAATGTGTCCTCCTATGTTTCTGACTCAAGCACACTAAAGACACTTCAATTTCATGCAAAATTTCATGAACAAGTGTTCAAGCCCATGAGTCTGTGGGGAACATTTTCTGTCCATTATGCAATGTACTGTGCTTTGGCTTTCTTAAGGAAGGTGATGATTTTAACTTCTGGTTTCTAGGATTTACTCAGCACTAAATGACCCCTGAGCTAGCATCATAAAGAAAGCCATCTGGGGATGACCACATTGGTGCTTCCTCACTGATTTTTTTCAATGTTAGTAGACTATGGTCCAAGTTAGGAGATGCTAGAGCTGCCATGTGGCTCAAAAAGATCTGTTTGCATGGAACTTGTTTTCTGTTGTATGGAGCTGAAAAAACCAAACCAAATGAAACTGAAACAAAAAATACTTCTGGAAGTTGTGAATATACTAAAATTTTTTAGTAAATAGTGGTTGGGACGAAAGTGTCAGGATGGAACATGCTTTATAGACTGACTGGAATGAACTTCTCTGAAGGGATGATACTGAGGTGGACCCAAGTTATGATCAGGCATCTGGCTGGAGGATGACATGGCAGGATAGCCTCAGCCCTGTGCAGGGCTACAAGTGATGGAAGAACAGGATGGTACCTATAAGGAACTAAAGGGACAAGGAAGAGCATAGGGTATAGAGGACAGAGAGGGGTGTGTGTACAGATGAGACCAAAGAAGTAGGCAGAGGTAGATCTAAAGCCAACCTGTCCCACTGCAGTCAAGAGCCCTGTACAGAAAAGGTAGGCTGTACAGAAAATGATGGTGGATCCACTCAGCAGCAGAGCAAGCTTGGATTTCAAACCAAGATGTGTTTTCTGATGGGATAAACTGAAGGTGTGTTTCACCTGTGATCTCACCAACCACATGAAGGGAGCTCTCAGGAGAAGGGAGAATAAATCTCCTGTTCATTAGGACAAAGTATGCATGGATGTGAGACTACAAAATCTGGAAAACCAGTGGAAAGCAATGGTTAATTCAAGCAATTTACTACCCCTGTGTGGCAATAGGATGCTATTGATGTGAAAAGGATTGAACTTTAAATTAAAATTACTAGGGATACGAGGGGCATACTGCAACATAATAAAGGTAGTTTACAGTGAGCACACACTTGACATCATTCTAAACTGAGAGATATTGAAAGCATTCCACTAAAGTAAAAATCAAGTTAAGGGTGTCCACTCTCCATGTTTATTCAATATTGTACTTGCAGTCTTAACTAGAGCATAAGACAACTGGAAGAGATTGGAGTGGGAGGGTACTAATAAGAAAGGCAAAAGTCAAGGTACCTTTATTTTTCAGATGATATGAACATTTTTTTTAAAATCTAAAAGGCCCTAAAGACTCCCCAGGAAACTTCTACAGATGATAATACTTTCTGCAGAGTAGCAGGGTATAGAACTAGCACGCAAAAATCAGTAGTCTTCCTATAGATAAATGACAGAGAATGAAATTAGGGAAACATTACCTTTCACAGTAACCTCAAAAACATGTTGAGGTAATTCTAACTAAACAAATGAAAGACTTGTATAATAAAAAACTTCAAGTTATTGAAAAAAGAAATTGAAGACATTGGAGATGGAAAGTTCTTTCATGCTCATGGATTGGTAGGATTAATGTTATGAAAATGGCCATCCTTCCAAAAGCAATCTACAATTCAATGTAATCTCCATGAGAATTCCAACATCATTCTTCACAGAAATAAAGAAAAATTCAACTTCATATGGAAACACACCCCAGAGTACCTAAAACATCTCTGAATAATAAAAGTATTGCTGGAGGTATCAATATCCCTGATCTCAAATTGAATCACAGAGCTATAGTAATAAAACCATCATGGTATTGGAATAATAACCAGAAACATTGATTAATGAAATAGGATTGAAGACTCAGACATAATTCCACACACCTATGGGCATTGATTTTTGACAAGTCAAAAATAGACCCTGGAGAAAAGACAACATCTCCCACCGTATCTACCACCATGCAAAAAACTCAACTCCAAATGGATCAAGGACCTCAGCATAAGACCAGACACAGTGAATCTGATTGAAGAGACAGTGGGAGATGAACTTGAACTCATTGGCACAAAAGAAGACTTTCTGAATAGAACACTGATAGCACAGGCATTAAGACCAACAATAAATGGGATCTCATGAAGCTGAAACATTTCTACATAGCACAACAGCAGACTGTAGAATGGGGAAAAAAAATCACAAGTTATATATCTGACAGTGGGTTAGTATCTAGAATATACAAAGAACTTTAAAAAAATCAATAAAACAAATAGCCCAAATTAAAAATGGGGTATAGAACTAGAGAATTCTAAAAGATTAGACACAAATGCCTAAGAAGTATTTCAGTGTTTAATATCCTTAGTCAGGGAAATGCAGATTAAAACTACATTGAGATTCCATCTTACCCCAGTAAGAATAGCCAAGATCAATAAAGCAAATGACAGAACATGTTGGCTAGGAAAAAGGGGACATATAGGGAAAGGGGGACAGTTATTCACTGCTGGTGGGTGAAACCTGGTACAGTCACTATGGATGTTCCTCAAAAAGCTTAAAATGAACCTACTACAAGATCCAGCTCTACCACTCTTGGGCATATATCCTAAGGGTGCTACATTTTACTACAGACATACTTATTCACATATGTTTTGTCGGGAGCCAGGACCCTCGCCCCTTACTCACCCCCTACCTTTCCCCACCTGCACAGTACCCACTGCAGCTTAGCAGCCGCAAGATTCTGTTTGGCAGCTGCAAGCTGTTCTCAGGCAGTGTACCATGTCCTCTGAGAAAGGCAGGTAGACCACAGAATGGGTTGGCAACTACAGATAGGAAAAACAGTGTACCATGTCTCTAAGAAAAGCAGGTAGACCACCTATTGTTCCAGGACACAGGCCGAGAAGATTCTGTACCTTCCCACCACCTGGTCCCTCTTACCCCCTCCCCTTACATGGTATAAAAAGGTGCTTTGCGCCCAAATACATGACTCTTGACAAGCAAACGCTTCCTTGAGTCCTTTCTCTCTCGCGCCCATTCTTCTCAGGTTGCGGTCCTCCTCGGGTCATCACGAATTACTAAGGACCCACAGGTCGGGTCAATGTTTATTGCTACTCTATTCATAAGAGCTAGAAAATTTAAACCATCAAGATGTCTACCAAATAATAACTGGATAATGAAAATGTGGTATATTTATATAAAGGAATTGTTCATATGTTAAGAAAAAAGAAAATTTCAAATAAATGGATGGGGCTAGAAACAATTATCCTTAGTGAAGAAACCCATACCCCAAAAGAGGCTTTCTCTTGTATGTAGCTTTTAAACTTTGGACTTGTGTGTTTCAAGCAGAATATTACCAGAAGATAGGTAGCTAGTAAGGGACTTGGGAGAGTAGAAGATCTTCCAAGAAAGGGGGAATAGAATATAATCTTATAAAGAAAAAAAGGAGAAACTAGAATAAGAGGATTAAATAAGAGGGGGATGGGAGAGCAGAGTAAAGGAGGGAATATGGCAGGAGCGATTAATACTAAAGACTCTTTAAAAATCGTATGTAAACCTACTATTGAAGAAGCTTCCTAAATAGATATACAATTTAAATGGGGGAGATGGTGCTCCAAATAGATATATTATGTCACACACTATAACCTCCAGTGCCAGGAATGAGGAGAGGGTTACATGTAGTAGAGTAATTAACCAAAGGAGTCCTATGAGACCCATTCCTCAAACTTCACAGGCTATTTCCAAGGTTATTGGTTGCTATCCACAACCTGACTTTAAGTCCCTAGTGTTGAAAACTCTACTTACTTATGTCATTGAACATGGAGAAATGAAACTGGTGCCAAACCAAAAGTTTCACCCCTGTTGGGAGGGTGAAAGTCCTTATGCCCACAGATCGCCAGGGAAACCAGTAATGTTAAGCATGCAGGACTGACCTTTTAAAGAAAGGACATATAGTCTGTTTTTCCATCTAGAAGGCTGGGAATTTGAGGTGATTAACAGCCCAGTGAACTGCATTATCTGTTGGGCCAGGCCATGTCAAGTTCCCACAATCTGGACTGGAAGTGGCTAGCAGTCTAAATGACCCTTATGTATCGACATATTCAGGGTTCCCCCAAGCTCCTAGAACCAGAACCAGAGATGACTAGTAGTACAAATGACCTCTATGTTGTCTGTATGGCTGAGACTACACCAAATTCTTCCCCAGGCCTTAAGCTAACACAGGTAGCCCATCTCTAGAATCTACTTTCTTGGAAAAAAAATCACATGCACTTTGAGTTGAGTTTTGATGCAATTATGCCTCCTTGGACAATGGGAATTGTATTATACCAGTATAATTTTTCCAAATTTTACTGTGTTTAGATATGCTGACAATAAAATACCTGGTATCAGCCTCTCGAAGTTTGATTCAGCCTGGCTAACTAACTCAGGCTAAATTGAGTTTTCATTCTCACTTCTTTGTGGATTGTTTCCCAGCCAACCATGATGCTTTCAGGGGACTCCCTCCCCCACTCACTAGTATTCGTGGTGCTGAAAGGTACTTTACACACTGCTGGAGGAGAAAAGTAATCATCAATGTCATCCACAACAATGACCCACAACAGTGATCTACAACAGTGACCTACAACAGTGACCCACAACAGTGACCAACAACAGTGACCCACAACAGTGACCAACAACAGTGACCAACAACAGTGACCCTCAACATTGACCAACAACAGTGACCCACAACAGTGACCAACAATAGTGACCCACAACAGTAACCTACAACACTGACCTACAACAGTGACCCACAACAGTGATTAACAATAGTGATCTACAACAGTGATCTACAAGAGTGACCTACTGTTAAGGTTCAAAAATCACTGAAGGAAGACCCCAGACTCAAATAGTATGCAATAACAAAGAGCATTTATTTAGCTGAATTTAGCAGACATCTCCCCATTTGTGAATGGAGACTTCTGGTGGACTCCAAAGCCCAGCTTTTATTGTCAGTTAGGGGAATTCCAGGGAGGGGTATGAGCCCATTTACCTTGATTGGTTAGCTCTATCTCCAGGGTCTGACTGATTCTATAATTGGTTAGGGCTATGGAGACTTCCTAGTGGGTTGCTTACTTAGTCTAGCTACCTGTTCTTACTTCAGGCCTGATGACAAGGTGTCCTTGGGTTGGCTGCCAGTGGCTGTAGTTGGCTAACCATCGGTTCCTGGATCTCATTTCTGGAAAACAAAAACTTAGACCTAGTCCCCCAAACTGCCAGTTTGCAGCCTGTCATGGAGTCAGCCTCGCTCTGGTTCAGTCCTCTCCCTGCAACTGTGATCTGCCTGCAAGATATATTCATGCAATAGTTGCACAAATGTTTTGATAATAACCAACCACTTTTTCACTTGACTTAAGATCTACTTCATGAGATGGAATCCAGACCTAACATTGCTGAAGTGGCCTAGGACCTGAGGCTAGATAGGTTGTGGATCCTAGGAGATAACCTAATGTTATTCTGCTAAAGAAAATAGCAATAAAGTGACTCCTAATGACCTATTGCTATATCCATAGATCAAGCACTGTCCAACTTCACCAAAGGGCTTCTTCTTGCTACAGATGATAATTAAAACAGAGCCCATAACTAATGATGTGCAAAGAGTGAGAGTCACTGAAACACTTGGTCTCAAATGAGATGTCCTTACCAAACCCCTCCTCCAAGGATTAGGGACTGATGCAAAGAGGGCTGGAAAGACTAAGATTTAGACGTGGTAGATGAATCCATGGAGACGTGTCTCCCAGACACACAGGGCTGCTACAGATATGAATACTGGTGGCTTTGCAGCATGCACAAGACCAGCACCAATTCTAGACACTATCCCAGCACAGAGAAGCCTAAATAGGCACAAAGTCCCGGCCCCTAACCAAGAAGCTATCTGAAGTGGATATCTACAGGGAAAGAGAAAGTCAGTTTTCTCCAGTGAAGTGTCACTAGGGAAAGCAAGCACACTCCAGGGCGGGTCCTGTGCACACAAAATCACTAGGGAAAGCAAGCACACTCCAGGGCGGCCCTGTGCACACAAAATCATGAGGGAAAGCAAGCACATTCCAGGGCGGGTCCTGTGCACACAAAATGAGCTCTGTTTTTTAACATGTATGTTTAAAAAACTTTTTTTTGTTTATTTGCGAGGGAGAAGAGAGATTGTGAAGTTGGGAGGGTTGGGAATCCTACAGGATCTGTGAGGAGTGGAGGGAGGTGAAAGAATATTATCAAAATACTATATGAATATTATATGAGATATTTAAAAATGAAAATGAAAAGAGAAAAGGGAATAGGAAAATAAATCCTAAATTTTTACCTAAAAATTTGAATTATGATTAAAATAAGAACAACATTTCCCAAGTTGAAAGGGACTTAACCATTGATTATAGGCCACGTTCTTCCACAAGCATAGGAGATCTTTCCATCTTCTGAGATCTTCTTTGATTTCTTTCTTCAGAGACTTGAAGTTCTTGTCATACAGATCTTTCACCTGCATGGTTAGATTCACTCCAAGATATTTTATATTATTTGTGACTATTGTGAAGGGTGTCATTTCCCTAATTTCTTTTTCAGCCTGTTTATCCTTCGAGTAGAGGAAGGCTACTGATTTGTTTGAGTTGATTTTATATCCAGCCACTTTGCTGAAGTTGTCTATCAGGTTTAGGAGTTCTCTGGTGGAAGTTTTGGAGTCACTTAAGTATACTATCATATCATCTGCAAATAGTGAAATTTTGACTTCTTCCTTTCCTATTTGTATCCCTTTGACATCCTTTTGTTGTCTAATTGCTCTGGTTAGGACTTCTAGTACTATATTGAATAGGTAGGGACAGAGTGGCCAGCCTTGTCTAGTCCCTGATCTTAGTGGGAATGCTTCAAGTTGCTCTCCATTTAGTTTGATGTTGGCTACTGGTTTGCTGTATATTGCTTTTACTATGTTTAGGTATGGGCCTTGAATTCCTGATCTTTCCAAGACTTTTACCATGAAGGAATGTTGAATTTTGTCAAATGCTTTCTCAGCATCTAGTGAGATGCTCATGTGGTTTTTTTCTTTGAGTTTGTTTATATAGTGGATTACATTGATGGAATTCCGAATATTGAACCATCCCTGCATTCCTGGGATAAAGCCTACTTGATCATGATGGATGATTGTTTTGATGTGTTCTTGGATTTGGTTTGCTAGAATTTTATTGAGTATTTTTGCATCGATATTCGACCTTAAACTGTACTACAGAGCAATAGTGATAAAAACTGCATGGTATTGGTACAGAGACAGGCAGGAAGATCAATGGAATAGAATTGAAGATCCAGATATGAACCCACACACCTATGGGCACTTGATCTTTGACAAAGGAGCTAAAACTATCCAGTGGAAAAAGGACAGCATTTTCAACAAATGATGCTGGTTCAACTGGAGGTCAGCATGTAGAAGAATGCAAATCAATCCAATCTTGTCCCCTTGTATAAAGCTCAAGTCCAAGTGGCTAAAGGACCTTCACATAAAACCAGATACACTGACACTAATAGAAGAGAAGACCCTTGAACACCTAGGCACAGGGGAAATGTTCCTGAACAGAACACCAATGGCTTATGTTCTAAGATCAAGAATTGACAAATGGGACCTCACAAAATTGCAAAGCTTCTGTAAGGCAAAGGACACTGTCGATAGTACAAAATGGCAACCAACAGATTGGGAAAAGATCTTTATCAATCCCATATCCGATAGAGGGCTAATATCCAATATATACAAAGAACTCAAGAAATTAGACTCCAGACAGCCAGATAACCTTACTAAAAATGGGGTACAGAGCTAAACAAAGAATTCTCAACTGAGAAAACTTGAATGGCCAAGAAGCACCTTAAGAAATGTTCAACATCCTTAGTCATCAGGGAAATGCAAGTCAAAACAACCCTGAGATTCAACCTCACACCAGTCAGAATGGCTAAGATCAAAAACTCAGGTGATAGTAAATGCTGGTGAGGATGTGAAGAAAGAGGAACACTCCTCCATTGTTGGTGGGATTGAAGATGGTGCAACTACTCTGGAAATCAGTCTGGCGGTTCCTCAGAAAATTGGACATAGCATTGCCTGAGGACCCAGCTATACCACTCCTGGGCATATACCCAGAAGATACTCCAAATATAACAAGGACATATGCTTCACTATGTTCATAGCAGCTTTATTTATAGTAGCCAGAAGTTGGAAAGAACCCAGATGTCCTTCAACAGAGGAATGGATAAAAAAAAAATGTGGTATATTTACACAATGGAGTATTGCTCAGCTCTTAAAAACAATGAATTCGAGAAATTCTTAGGTAAATGGATGGAACTAGAAAATATCATCCTCAGTGAGGTAACCCAGTCACAAAAGAACACACATAGTATTCACTCACTGATAAATGGATATTAGCCCAAAAGCTTGAAATAGCCAAGATTCAACTCACAGTCCACATGAAGCTCATGAAGAAGGAAGATCAAGTGTGGGTGCTTCAGTCTTTCTTAGGAGTAACAAAATACTCAAGGGAGCAAATATGGAGACAAAGTGCAAGACAGAAACTGAAGGAGGTGCCGTCTGGAGATCATTCCACCTGGGTATCCATCCCATGTGTTGTCACCAAAGGTAGACGCTGATGTGGATGTCAGGAAGTGCATGCTGACAAGAGTCTAATATAGCTGTCTCCTTAGAGGTCTGCTAAAGTCTGACATATTCAGAGGCAGATGCTCACAGCTAACCATTGATCTGATCAAGGGGTTTCCAATGGAGGAGTTAGAGAGAAGACTAAAGGAGCTGAAAGGGTTTGTGGCCCCATGGGGAGAGAAACAATACCAACCAACCAACCAGAGTTCCCAGGGTCTAAACCGCCAGCCTGGGAGTACATAGGGAGGGATCCATGGCTCCAGCTGTATATGTAGGGGAGGATGGCCTTGTAGGACATAGGTGGGAGAGGAGATCCTTGGTCTCATGAAGGCTGGACACCAAGTGTGGGGGAATTCGAGGGTGGAGAGGTGGGAGTGGGGGGGCGGTAGGTGGGGGCAAATCCCCACAGAAGCAAGAGGAGGGGGGATAGGATAGGAGGCTCCTGGGGGGGGGAGTAAGGGGATAAAATCTGAAATGTAAATATAATATCCAATTAAAAAAAAAAAAACCTTAAAATTAACAACTAGTTTCTCATTTTTACCACACGATGGCAGTGTAAGCCCAGTAATATATTCATAGTGCCTTAAAAAAAGGATTTCATTGATCTCTGTAGAAGACAAATTCATAGCTCTCTCAATGTGGGCAACAGTAAGCTATACTTGCATAAGTGTATGTGTGAGACAGACACTTTTCTTAGAAGAGCTGTCTCCCTGGAACTTGGAAGTTAAAGACAGACTTTTAGAAATAGTAAAGAAAAACATATTAATCTGGAATGTACTAAATTTCAATTTATGTTATGTAGAAAATAAGTTAACCTTTGCATTAATGTAGCTATTAGCCCAGAAGTTACTTCTGATTAGCAGAAGGAGTCCATGCAGTTAACTCCCGTGTCTGTGACTGTGCCTTTGTTGCTCACTGGTTTTGAGACAGGAAACACAGTTGAGATTCAGAAAATGATAAGAAAAAAAAATTAGCCTGTGGTGGCTATCTTACTTTCTTCTTCCTAACAAAGGAGATAATTTATGAGACATCAAGGCTGCCACTTCTCTTTAAAGTGGACTCATTGTAGCTACTGTGGAGACATTGCTGTAAAATATGCAATCATGTATGAAAGACTTGCTTTAAATCAGGGTTATGCTTGCTGTGTGTGACACACACACCTTTTATCTCAGCGCTTAGACTACAGAGGCAAGCATATACCTGTTTAAGGCCAGCCAGGGCTACATACTGTAAAATGAGGTTTTGCACGAAGAGCTGAGCTCTTGGGAGTTATCTCTGTTAGCAGATGCTTTACTCATTGATACAGAAAATCCTAAAAGTACTACCAAAAAATTAGAAAAATTAATAAATCAATTTAAGTCACTAGATACAAAATCAGCATATATAAACAACAGCCTTCTACATGCTGGTAGTTAGATATTAGGTGTCTGAGAGAGATGTTGAGAAAGTAATACATTTGTAATAGGTCCAAAAAATTAGAAATATATTTAATTGAGGCATTGAAGATCTCTACAATGAAAACAAGACATTTGTGAAGAAAAGAAGCATCTTGTGTTTATGGATTGGAGGAATTAATATCATTAAAATATCCATATTATCATAAAGCTCTTCGTATTTAACACAATCTCTATCAAAATTTTGTTGAATAGAAAAAATATTGATGAACTCAATTTGAACTATAAATGATCCCGAGTGGCCAAAAACACTCTTGAGAAAAACCAAAACTGAGTTCATACTACTTGACCTTAAAATATACTGTGGATCTATAATGGCCAACAACATGTGGCATTTTGATAAAAATAGTCACAGATTGATGGAATGCAATCCATACACCTAAAGACACATGGATTTCAGTAATGGTGCCAATAAAACACAATCCAGCTAAGAAAACTCTAATAAGTGATGCTGGGGAAATTCTGAATCTGTATTTAGAAGAATGAGACTAGACCCTATTCCTGATCATTCAACAAACTTATCTCAAAATAGATTAAGATTTAGATAGATGCAAAATATAAACTGATAAAGCTACTAGAAGAAAATGTAGCAGAAATGCTCTGTGAGTTTGGTTTGGTGAGGATTTTCTTTGTGTTTGAAACAAGGCTTCTTTACCTGGCCCAGTCTGGCCTCAGACTCAGGATCCTTCTGTCTCAGCCTCTCGAGTGCTGGAATTATAGGAATGAATCAACAAGACTGGCTTCCAGAAATGCTATTTTCCAGAGAAGAGTAAAAGAGACAGGCAACAATGAGACAACAAATAGATGTTTTTACATTAAACTATAAGTTTCTGTAGAACAAAGGAAGAAATCACTGGTGAAGAGACAATCTGAAGAACGAGACACTATTCCTAATCTGTGCTGGAAGATCACACTGCCATGTTTGAAAAACACAGAGAACTTAAGAGAAAAATAAAAATAATAAACATAAAGCATGAGTAAAAGAATAGAGCAAATTACTCTCAAGAAAGACCTATAAATGGCTAAGGGTATAATTCTACATCATTAAATAAGATGGAAATTAAGATCACAATGAGATACCATTTCATTCCAGTTACACAGCCAATAAGGAAAAATAAAAAGCCCACTGCCACCGCCATCAAAACCCAACTTGCCTCCTGCAAAAGGAGAAAATAAGAATGACCCCAATAAGAGACAAAATGTAAATGTTGGGAGGGTGGGACTCTCCTTCAGCAGTCTGTTGTTAGAGGTGTAAATTAGTATAGCCATTCTGGAAAATGCTGTGGAAATTAAAAATAGAGTAGTCAAGAGATTCAGAAATGGGTACATTTCCACTCCTGGGCGTGTACCCAAAAGAATAAAATCAGCATGGGAAAGAGGCACGTATGTCTGCATCCCAGTAGGGTTCACATTTGCAAAGACAGGAAGCCACACCGTCATGCACTTGAGTTCTCTCTCTCTCTCTCTCTTGCACACACACACACACACACACACACACACACACACACACACACACACACACACAGAGTACCTTTCAGTCAAGGTAAAAATGAAATTCCATCATTTGTAGCAACATAGATTGGCCTGGGAATCATACACTCATATGTTGTCTAATGCTAATCCAAAACCTTTTTCATTTCTTGTAATGAGAACATTCAATGGCTGGGGATGTAGTTCAGTGGTAATGTGCTAGTGTCACATGTATGAGGCCCTATGTTCAATCCTCAGTACCACAAAACAAAAAGGGAAAGGAAGGGAGGGAGGGAGGGATAAAGGAAGAGAAGGAGGAAAGGAAATGAAGGCAAGCAAGGAAGGAAACATCAAAATACTTCCTAGGTATTTTAAACCTTGCAGTGCAAACCTGCTGACGATCTTCCCTTCTTGTACCAGAACCCCGGAAGTATTTCTCCTTTTTGGTTATGACTTTGTATTGTTAACCAGCTTTTAATATCCCCTTTCTCCCAACCCTCCCCGGCCTCTGGTAACCACTTCACAACTCTCTAAGGACGCTTACATCCAAGATCATGGGCTGTTTGTCTTATCATGCCACCAATGAAGGTTGTCCCTAATGGGGTCATGATAGCAGGACAGCTGTCCCTGCTGCTCAGTTGCTGCAGCAGTCCAGAGAGAGGCCTGCACTTTACCTGGAAAGCACAGTAGAATTGATTCTGATGGCCAGGTGCAGGTGAGTTGTTTCAAGGGTGTCAGCATGGGAAAACTGGCCCCACAACTTGTTTGCTGTGTGACAGTGTGAACAAGGGAGAGATGCCTTCCCCAACCCTTGTCCCTTGCCACCTATGGCAGTCCAGAGAGCTGGCCTTGGGATCGTGAGAGTGGGATTGCTGGCTATGTCCCTCACCAGCTGCAACACTCAGGAGACAAAAGGATATACTATGGGACACACTGTGACACAACAGCTTCCATGATGAGATTTTTTTCTCTGTTGGGGGTGTGGTTGCAAGGGTGAAGGGTAGTTATGAGGTGAGGAGGGATGAGTGGGATTGGGTACATGATGTGGAATTCACAATGAACCAATAAAAAGTTTTTTTAAAAAGTAAGACACAAGGCATGGGTTTCATGATGGCATCTTTATACACATGTGCCATTATCCACGTTATGAGTTGTTCCCTTCCCCCACTGACCTTCCCCACCCCCCATCCCTGTATTTCCAGTCCCTTCTTTCCCATATAGTCTGTCCTCTACTTGCACAACACAGGCTTTCTATTCCCCACTGCCTCCTTAAGGCCTTTTCTTGCCCTTTCTCAGTCTTCTTTCTACTTTCATGTCATACACACATGGACATTGACACACACTCACACACATGCACACACATACACATGACACACACATATGTGCACACATGCCCACACATACACTCAAAAACACACATGCATGTACACACACATATACAAACACATGCACTGAAATACACTGACATGCACACACACATGTACATACACACACATGCACACACATAGACTTAAATCCAGCTGTAAAGTGACAAAGCAAAGGAAAATGTTATTACCAGTCTTCTTTCAAGCATGGATGTTCTTTGATACTCTGGGGCATTCTGGACTCCTTGGATTCTCAGGCCTGGAGAATAGCACTGAGTACACAGGGTGGCTGACCCATCTCGTCCATTTTTGAGAACATGATCAAAGATCAGAGACAGGCACCAGAATAAGTCAGGGTCCTGCTACAGGGTAGAAAACCACAAAGGGCAGTCGCTGCATGGTGTGTCATTGCATCAGTTTCCAGAGCCACCACTGCTGATCTGGAGGGTCCAAGTCCAAGATCAAAGCATCAGCTTTCTCTGTGAGTACCAGGGTAACCTGCTCCAGAGCCTTCTCCTGCTGCCTATGATTCCTTGGTGTGTGGTAGCAAGAGTTCAGCCTTCCCATGATATCCTCCTTGCATGTGTGTACTGCCAACTATGATGTGTCTGTGTTCATTCCTAGGGGTGAGTTCAGTCACGTGCCTTCTCTATGTGTAGAGTGGAGAGATGTCTCACTTCTGTCCTCTCCCAAGCCCCTCAGTGACGGGATTCTCTCTGAACTCCCATCTATCCTTCCCTCCCCTACATGAGATCAGATCTCACAGAGTGTGTCCCCTTCCCAAGCTTCTGCTCTCCCCCTTCCTTTTATAGCTTATTTTTTAATTATAGACTGAGAAGCCTCTATTCCTGATGCTCCTCCAGTCACATGCAGTGAGCCTCTGCATCTGTGGGCTCCACGTGTGAGGTGCCTCCAGGCTAACCCGACAGGTACGGCTTTTAGATTGCCAGTCTCTGGACAATAAACCATTGCAAGCACTTCCACAACACTCATTCTCGTGGTTAGGTTTTATTTTATTTCTGCCAATTTGTCACAAGCAAATTTGTTGATGAAGGAGGGTCCAGTTTGTTGTGAGTGGTACCATTTCTGTGCAGGTGGTCCTGGGTGGTATATGAAAACAGGCCAAGAAGTCTGAAGGTAATGGGTGATTATGAGCATTAGATGCTCTTCCAGAGGGCTTGGGTTTGACTCCCAGCACCCACATGGCAGCTCACAACCATCTGTAACCACAATCCTGGGGGCTCTGATGTCTTCTTCCACCATCCATGGACACTCTGCATACTTGTGGCACATAGACCTATCTGCAGGCAAAAAAACCCATACACACAGAATAAAATAGCAAGCAAGCCAGTAGGCTAAGCAAGCCATTGGGGGCAAGCCAGTAAACTGTATTTCTCCATGGTTCTGCTTCTATTCCTGCTTCCATGTTCCTGCCTTGAGTTCCTGTCCTGACTGCCCTTCATGATGGACTACAGCTATAAGTTAAAACCCACCCTTTTCTCCTTCAGTTACTTTTGGTCATGGTGTTTTATCATAGGGTATTTGCACTGTATTAGCTATCACAAACAGCACAGAGGACATAGATGAAAGACAGAGAACTCAGAGAGAAAATACAGGGAAGCAACATCCTGGAAGTAGCCAAGCCATCCCCAAAACTTACTGACCACTGACTTACCAAGATGAAGGGAGGAGGGAGGTCTCTTGATACAAGGAATTTTATTATAGTTGAGGGAACAAAGGGTATAAACTCTCTCAGTAGAAAAGCAAGTACTTCCTTCTATTGGTGTACTTGTGAAGGTCATCTACCTAATAATGGCTGAAGAGAGTTTGGTCTCCCCCTCCCCCTCAAAAATTAGAGACCATGCTTAAAAAAATAATGATGAAGACATCTTGACATTGACCTCCGAGTTCCACACAGGAGCACATGTTCATGCATGCACACACAAATGATAGCCACTTTGCCTGATTTTAAGCTTCCACCAGCTTAAAAATGTTTTATTTGGAATGAGTTAATAAGTCAATAAGTTGATAAGTCTTTGTTTACTTGTAATTAAAATAAATTTAAAGACCCTGGACCTGGCTAAATACAGACTTGTTCTTAATTAAAATTAGCCAGAAGTCAAGGCGTTGTTCTGCATCGAGTGCTTGACATTCAGGGCAGAAAACTCTGAGAAACCCAACTTTCCTGCTATGCAGTGAATCCTTTGCTAAGAAGGTAAAGCTGGGACGAGAAGCCAGGCTGGTGATGAGATGAAGTTTCCATCCTGAGGTCAGTGAGAAATGCTCTGAGCTGAAGCCAAGCTCACCACTGTGCCCTAGACAAGTCTCCAAGCCAGTTTCATAGGCATGCACCTATTTGTTATTAAAAAATAAAAATGTAGTGTATTGCCAACATGTCAACATGGATGGGGGAAATCCTACAAGGCCCCACTTCTGGATATAAAACTATACTGGTTGCCAAGAAAGAGAGAATGAGTCTTCTACCAGAAATGAGCTCCCTGAGAGGCTATCCAATCCCTAGTGGTCAGCCCTAAATACATGTATATATGAGCAATATGTATATATCAGCAGGTTGTGTTTATATATGTGCGTATGTATGTGCATGTATACATACCAACAGTAATTAAGGGGTCATGATTTTTAAAGGAGTGGGAGGCATGGGGACAGTTGGAAAGGGATGGGGAGGAAATGATGTAAATACAGCTCTCATGTTTAAAGTTCTCAAAAAAAAATAACAAAAATAAAAACTTAAAAAGAAAATGGTGTGACAGACACAGAGGTATCTGCATCAACTTTTGACCTTAGTGTCCATTCATAACAACAAGATGTTGTGAGCTCTTGAGATTAGACTGTGGAACTGAGAACAGAAACAAACTACTCTGGTGTCTTGCGGTTTCCATCCTAGGTTGCCCAAGGAGATAAAACTGTGCAGACTGAAACAAACAGTTCACTCAGGCAGTGGGCGACAAGGAATTCCTTCTTGCAATCTAGATCCACTTGAAGAACAAGAAGAGCTTTGACCTCCTGTGAGATGGGTCGATTAATCACTTCAGGTATTTTGGTCCAAGTTTGCTAATGAGTACGATTACTGTCCTCAGAATACTGACCTTCCAGAAGTGGCTTCAGGACTTTCCAGTTTCACCTTCCCTGGGAAGGCAGACTGGCATTCAGTTGGATGCTCTGTCCCCAAAGCTCCTGGAAACTATTCCAGTGATAAGCATTTTCCTTCACTGCTCTCTCAAGTGACCCATTTTTAAGCTTGCAATTTAGTGAATCTTAAATTAAGAACATAACTGGAAATACAAGATGAACTTGTTATCTCTATATTTGTTTCCTTTGCATCTCTTCTCCTTCAGGTTGAGGGGCAGCATATATCCAAGTCCTTGTGAGGCTAAAATAGCAGAAAGTGTTTTGGAATAAAGCCATCCTTACACAATTCCCTCCCTCATCCTTCCCCAGGTCATATGATCTGCAATGAACTTGGTTCAAGCCAACAGGTAATCCACCAGGCTGTGCTCCAGACAGTTAAGTGGCCTCAACATAAACTTTGCAAGCAGGAGGGAGCATGCTAGATAAAAGCATCATTTGTCTTTTGCTTACTTGCTGTGTGCCTTACCCATTGTTTGGTGAGGACCCCTGGGAGGTGGGAGACTTGGTTTGCCCTGGGCAGTCCATGAACAGCTTTTCTCCTCTTTGGCACAGAGTGGGTATTTATTGGGCACACAGTCCAGAGCTTTGATGGATGGGTGAGCTGAACTTCACCTGTACTGAGCTAAAGAGATCAAGACTTGGGCAGGTCTTTTTCCACCTAGTGGTGTCAGCGATTTAGAGTAACCACCCGGCTGACTAGATGATCTTCAAGGGGAGGGGCCATCCTTGAGTTCACAGACAGAGTAACAAAGGTTTGCTTATGGTGCAGTGGCCTTTGTTAGCAAAGAGGTTTTGTATGCCCAGCTACTGTGGGCTCCTGTCCTCCTTGTCCATTTACTGTGGCTGTCCTCCACTCTGACAGGGTCTGAAGCCTTTTATCTTCCAATTTGAACATCACTTTGAAGCCTCTGCAAGGACTATGTTACAAGTTTAGTGATAGACAAACTCAAATAGTTGAACAAGGAGTGAGAGAGGATGGGGAAGATACAGATAGACCTGCTAATGGGAAAGTGGAAAAAATAATCATCCCTGAGTTAGAGAAAAACATCCTTTGTTCTCCATCTCACTGAAAAAATCCCAGGTATGCAGGGTCATGGCCTCAAGCTTCATCTGGTTCCGCAGCCGGGTTATGATTTGCAAGAAAGCAAACCTTTCAAAGGCGTTCAGCTTCATCAGGTTGTTTTGCTGCCAGAAGAGGCTAGCTGGCAGAGCATGGGTTCCAGCAATGCTCCTCTGGAGGAGGACACTGCTCCTGGTCAGCAGTGACATTTTATTTACTCCATCTATCTTCATCCAGAGACCAGAAGGATGACCGAAATGGTGCTTCTGTGAATTTTCTTTCTTTAGATTTAAGTGTAAGCTCAAAGAGAAGTGCATTCAGTTCTGACGCTAAGCAACTTTAGATCTTCCATAACGTTGGTGAAAAGACCATAGAGATTGAATCCAGGGCTCACGCTAGGCAGATGCTAGACCTTTTGCCCACATTGCCTACCTTTCTGATTTCATTTAGAGATAGGGTCTTCCCAAGTTGCCAAGACTGGTCTTGGGCTTGTGACTTTCCTAGTTTAGAGACCTGAATATCTAGGGTTACACATGTACCAGCTATTTAATAACTCTTCTCCATGGAAAGTCACAGCCTGACTTGATGGAATTGATGTTTTTCACTGTTACTGAGTGTCATGCGCCTTACTTGTGGGCATTGCATGTTTATTAAAGACAGCATAAAATTTAAGCTGTTATGTGAGTATAGCTAAGATGCATACTCTTAGCTATACTCACATAACAGCTTAAATTTTATTTTTTCTGGTGCTGATGCATAAACCCAGAGGCGTGCACATGCTGGGCACACCTTGGGTTCTGAGCTGCGTCTCCAGCCTAGACTTTAATAGGGAGTCGTATTTATCAGTTTCCCCTATGTTCCTCCAATTGTCCTGATGAGAAACAGGAACTGAGTTTTCTTGACTAAATACACCCTCAGATTTCTTTCTGTTTTGATCACCCCCTCTGATTTATCTTGTGTGGGTTACTGAAAACCACACAAATGCAAATATTTCCATATACACACATTTATTTTACTTCCATGTCCATTTCCCTTTATTCAGGCCTGATTACTTGCAGATCCATCCCATGGGTAAGCACCAATCCTTGACACTATAAATGATACTCTCTTATGCTTGCAGACAGGAATCTAGCATGGCTGTCCTCTGAGAGGCTCTACCCAGCAGCTGACTCAGACAGATAACAGACACCGACAGCCAAACAATGAATGGAAATTGGGAATTCTTATGGAAGAATAGGACGAAGGATTGTGGGCCCCACAGGTAGACCAACAGAGTCAACTAACCTGGGCCCTTGGAGCTCTCAGAACTGAACCACCAACCAAAGAACATACATGCTCTGGACCTAGGCTTCCCTGCATGTATGTTGCAGATATGCACCTTGGTCTTCGTGTGGGTCCCAAACAACTGGAGCAGAGGCTATCCTAAAAACTGCTGCCTGTACAGGAGATATGTTCTTTTAACTGGGCTGTCTTGTCTGGCCTCAGAGGGAGAAGAAGCGCCTAGCCTATCAGTGACTTGAAGTGACAGGGGGAGGGAATACTCAGGGAGGCCTACCTACTCAGAGGTGAAGGGAAGATGGGGGAAGGGTTGTGGGAGGGGTGATCGGAGGAGGCCAGCAAGCAGGATGTAAAGTGAATAAGCAAATAATAATAATAATAATGATAATAATAATAATAATAATAAAATTTAAAGAAATGTCATAGGGGAGAAAAAGATTGCTCAGCGGTTAAGGGCACTGGATACTCTTGCAGAGGACTTAGGTTTGGTTCCTAACATCTACAAGGAGGCTCATGATTATCCATAACTCTAGTTTCAGGGGATCCAGTGCCCTCTTCTGACTTCTGCAGTCACCAGGCAAGCATGTGGTACATATACATACATGTAGGCAAAATATTTTTACATACAACATAAATAATTAAAATTTTTCTTTCATATCTATAAAAAATTGATTATCTTTTAAGGATCCAGCTTTTCATTAACCATTTTTGAGCACCATGGCTGTAAAGGAAAGGTACATAGTTAACCTTAAGAATTCATATTGTAGTTGGCTCTGACAATCATAATGCTGTACTTTATTAAGATCATTATGTTTAAATATGAAGTCATTATTGCATTCATGGTAGCATCAAAAGGGAATGGGATGGGGGACATTGGTTTGAAGGTTATCAACTATATGTAACAAGTGCCAGCACAATGCTTGTTACTTATTTAGCATGTGTCTAGAAAGTAGGTCACTTCAAGGTTTTTCAGATGGCTCAGTGCATTATTCAAAGTATTTGCTTTGAAATCTGCAACTTCTTTGTTTCTAATGATAAAATTATACTAAATGTAAATAAGGAAAGGAGCAGCGTGATTTCGTCTTCCTGATTCACCTGACAGTGTGATTTCCTCCATGTGATATTTCCCTGTTTTCTTTTGTTGAATTATTAAAACAGTAGCAGCAACAACAACAACAAGCAACAACAACAACAGCAGCAACAACAATAGCAACAACAACAACAACAAAGAAAAAAATCTGTACTATCATACAACCAGTCAAAATTTCTAGAACATTTCTTATCTTAAGTTGAAAACAAAATCCCTCTGCATCCTTTAATACCCAATTTAATTCAAGTTTCCTAAAATTGAAGACAGAAATGGACAGACTGCTTTGGCTGTTCTCCAGGTATAGATCTGTAGCGGTAGTTGGCTCACTGCTCTGCCTCCTGGAGGATCTCTCACACACACTTGCCTAGGAACTCTTTGGATTTGCAAATAAAAGACACACACACACACAACACACACACACACACACACACACACAAATACAAACACACACGTCAGTCATGTCTTGAGTAGCTCAAAGGCTGGGCAGTTCTAATCCTCCCCACGGCTATCACACATTTCCCTCCTGTAATCCTAGTTTAATGCCCTCTAATTCTGTATTTTATCTTTGTTGTCCTGGCTTCTTCTGGGCAGCTGCCTAGTTTTTGCTGCTCAAGATGCTTCTGGGCAGCCCTTCTGGGGGTTGCATTCCTTCTCACCTACATTTTGGATGATTTTCCTTCTGCAGCTCTAAATCTGATCCATCTTCCTCTGAATCACAGAGGAATGTGTGATTCCTCTCCTTCCTTTCTCCTAGTTCCTAGCCCATGCCAATCTAAAGGTCCTGACTCAGTCTACCTGCCCAGTCATTGGCTATTGGCTCTTTATTTATAGATCAAAAACCAATTGGGGACAAGGACCTTCAGCATTTGGACACGCAGATTCCCGATTTTGGCGGCCGCCGGATTAATTCAAAGCATTAGAACCAGTTCCCAACATAAATCTGTGACATCTTTTGGGTTAAGGATCCCTATCCCTTAGTATTCTGACCAGACTGGATGTTAAGACTTTAAAGGGAAACTTGGAAAGGGGATAACAAAATTCTGTTGCCAAGAGTGGATTTATTCATTCCTTTAGCAAACAGGCGAGTGTTTGTATTTTGACATAAGGAACCTTTGATGATACATGACTGCTGTGTTTGTTTTAGTTTCTCACTTACATCTAGTAATTTCAATGTAAGAAAGGCTTTTACACTTGGTTTCTATTCAGTAGCAGCATCAGGGTCTTGCATGTTCCGGCAGCTTGTCCAGTGAGGAGCACCTAGATTCTTTTCACATCTTTGCTCTTGTGAAGCCTGTTGGAATGAACAGGAGAGTGCAAAGGACTCTTCAAAATAGGGACTCGAGTTTGCTTTGGTTAGCTACCTGGTGGTGGGATTGTTGAGTCCTATGGTGGTTCTACCTGATTGTTAAGAACAGTCTACCCTGTTTCCCTTAATAACTGAATTCATTTCCATTTCCATAAGCTGTGTAAAATTTTCTTTTCCTCATATCCTCCACACCACCTATCACCCTGTCACCTCCTTTCTACTCCCTGTCTCTCTATCTCTCTGTCTCTGCCTGTGTCTGTGTGTCTCTGTTTGTGTCTGTGTGTCTGTGTATCTCTCTCTCTCTCTCTCTCTCTCTCTCTCTCTCTCTCTCTCTCTCTCTCTCTCTCTTTCTCTTTTTCTCTCTGTGTGTCCCCAAATGAGTGATGAGTGAGCATGTTTTGGATGGGTATACCTACCAATGTTTGAACAGACCAGAGGACAACCTTGGCTGTTGTTCTTCGTTGTTTTTGAGATAAAGTCCCTCATTGGCCTGGGACTCGGCAAGCAGGCTATGCTGCCTGGCTATGGAATCTCACAGGTCTGCTTGCCTCCATCTCCCCCACACTGTGATTATAAGCACACATCACCATGCTCTGGTTTTGTTTTCTAGTGTTTGGTTTTTTAAGATCTTAATGTGAGTGCTGGAGGACCAAATGTAGGTTCTCATGCTCACAAATCAAGTGCTACACGTGCTGAACCACCATTGCAGTCCCCCCTTTCTTTTTCTGACACTAACTGCAGTAGCAGGCAGGAAAGATGAATTCCAGTTGTTTTAAGTTGCATTTTCATAGGGTTAACATTCATAATTATTTTCTGTAAACATGGTGGCCACTTGTTTGTTTTTGGGGGAAGGTCTGCTCTAGGCTTTCAGTTTGCTTTGTACAGGGTTATTTGTTTTTAGCTATTGAGTTCTCTTGACTTTTTAACATTTGCATATTAACTGCTGAGCAAATGCATAGCTTGAAAATATATCCTGTTCTATAGATAGGTTTATTTTATTTTGTTCTTAATTCTCCTGATTCATTTTTTTTTTCTCTTTGTTGCGCAGACAGTTTTTTAGCTTGGTGAAATCCCACTGTCTTTTTGTTGTTGTTGTTGTTGTTGTTTAACTTTCATTTCTTTCTTTTATAGAAAATAGGTTTGTTTCACTGAATATATTTTTGATTTTTTTAAAAAAACTCCCTAACTATGAGACAAACCAACCTCCAAATATGCTGTTGAGTTTGTTTTGTGTTGGTCACCTACTTCTGAGCATGACGTCTAACCTTAGAAGTGGTTTGTTTCCCAGTCAGATTTCCTTGAAGAAAACTGATTTTTTTCATTGCAAATGGCAATCAATTCGACATAGCTTCTGGGTTTAGGATGGAGCATGTGTCCACTTCTCCTTTTAGCTCTAGGATCCTGTCTGCTGTTGTCATGTGCAGACTTTGTGCAGGCTGCCTCAGTTTCTGTGAGTTCATAGAAGGCCTTACTTCCACTCTTGGTGGCCCTTACACTCTTTCCATTGACTCTTCCACAGAGTTCCCTGAGCCCTGAGGGGAGGGATTTGACAGAGACACCCCTGTGTATTGCCTTGCTGCATGTTGCCTGACTACTCTTTGTTGCCTTTGTTGGGTCATATCCAATAAGACATTTGTCACATTAATGTCTTGGATGGTTCTCCTGTACTTTTTTCTAGCAATTTAATTGTGTTGAGTCTTACATTTAGATCTTTAATTGGAGTTGCTTTTCACTGTGGTATGAGATAGAATTCCATGTCATTCTTCTACAGGTGCACATTTAAGGAGCTGTCTCTTTACCAGTGGATTTTCTTAGTGCTGGTGTCCAGAGGAAGTACTTTCATCCTCCTGTGTAATTTTCCTCATTAGAAAACTACACTTCCAAGACTTTAATTGCTATCTAATGGTGTTGAGTTAACAATGCCTTACTATTTTGACCTGATCCCTTAAGCTCAAGCCCACATACTTGGTCAAGGAAATAAAATTCAGGTGATGATTCTTAAGTACTTGTAAATAAGAGCTCATTGTAGTTTCTCTCTCTCTCTCTCTTTCTCTCTCTCTCTCTCTCTCTGTCTCTGTGTGTGTGTATATGTTGGTATATGTGTATGTGTACATGGTAAGGAGGAATTTTAGAGAAAATAAAACAAGGGCGATGCATGGATGAGATGGAGGAAGGAAATGGAAAGGAAGAGGTGATGAAATTATAATCTCAAAATATAGAAATATATTAGTTTTAAGAAGCTAATTCATGTTACATCTAAGTTATTCATGATACAGAGTTGGGTCAGGTGATCTGTTCTCACACCTACCTTGAATAGGATGTAAACTTTGTATGTGATAATGAAATTACTTCTAGATATGATTCAAACTTACTTCCTTCTCACAAAATATCAACCTAAAAGGAGAAGAGTAATCATCAGAGACTGGGAAGATTTTGTGTTTTGGGGAAGTGAAGAATTGAAGGCTTCATATGACTAGTGTACCCCATATGTATGAATGATATGTACTATGAATAGATATTGCAAATAGATTAACTAAATAAAAATTTTGATGATAGTTTTACCTAAAATATATTCTCCCTTCATTGTGAAATCTCCTTTTCTCTAATTTGACCATTGCAAAAATATATGTTGATTATATAATTACTTGCACATGTCTATATTTAATTCTTTTTAACCTTTTATTAATTCTTTGTAAATTTCACATCCTGTACCCTAATCCTATTCATCTCATTGTCCTTTCATATTCACTCTTTGTCCTTGCAAACTTTCCTGCCCAAAAGTAAAAATAAAATAGGAGAGAATTTAAAAAAATCTTGTCATGGAAGCTGTGATGTATCATCACATTGTGACACACAGTGTACCCCTTTGTCCACACATCTTTACTTGCAAATGCTCATTGCAATGAGTCATGGTCTGTTTTCAGGCCTCTGGCTTCTGTTACACTATCTATACAGGATCCTTAGGGGGACTTCTCTTGGATATTCTGTTGTTGCCTTGTGTCATGGAGATCCTGCAGCTTTGGATTTGCAGGAGTGTCCCTTTCATGTGCTCCAGCAGATCATAGATGAGGTAGATATTGGAGTAGGTCAACTCAAAGCCCTGGCCCTGGGTCTGGGAGGTAGTTGAGTTGGTCAGTCCACCAGCTCTCCTGCACCCTTGCCACAGGGTGAGCTTTCTAACACTGCTCTGGCTAGCTCTCCCAGTGCTGCAGCCCTCAAGGGGCAGGACCAGTTCTCTTGCTCTCATGTCCTTTGGACATGTTCCCCTGCACCTTTGCCAACAGGGTCATCTCTACGGTTCTGCCCAGGTAAGGTTCAGAGTTCATTCTCCTGAGGCTGCAGCCAGTAAAGGGCAGGGCCAACTCTCCTGACCTCATGACCTCGGGGCCAGCCACACTTGCCTGCTCACTCACATTCCTGCCACACAGGCCTGCTCTCCCAAGTGCTGCAACAGAGAGGGGCAACTATATTTAGTTCTTACATAAAGTATTTTTCACTTTATAACAAAACAGGTACTCATTTGTGGAACTTTTACAACAGGTAGTTACAGGTCCTCATTCAATCCCCCAGAAGAACTTCTCTAAGTCAGGGATGCAACAGGAAAGTGTATCCTCTTCCCACATGACCTTTCAATTTCCCTTTAATCCTCTATTCCTTTTCTATTCGCACATGCAGGGAAGCAAAGGGTCTATTATCCATCACTGGAAATCTGTGTTTAGAAGGGATGTTCCCACCCCTGGAGAGAAGACAGCCTTGCCCATGCTTAGATGCTTTCTTTCACCGTGTTAGCTAATGCATCACACTCTGACTTCCACCTTGGCTCTCAGCTAAATGGAAGGATATGCAACTAAGAGGAAACTCCCACACCAGTGTGGTGAATGTAAACATCAGAAAGTCAAAGCTAGCATGATAAAGATTGTAGATAAAGACTGTATGTTGAACTTAATTAACTGGTGGCCATGATGGGACTTTGACAATGTGGACCAGTTTGTTGAATCAACTGCCATTCCACACCACTATTCTTGGTTTCATAGCATCTGTGTTCTGGAAGATTAGAGAACTTTCTAAAAACGCTTTGGATGCTTTCTCCTCCTTTACAAAGCACAGCTTTCTGAATGGACAAGGCCCTCTTGTTGCCATTACTGTTGGTCGCATCAGTTGTTGACCCTTAGTCTTGATCAGGCATCTCTTGACTTTCCCATTACAACAGACTCTTGTTTCTGTCTCTCTATCTGTTTCATTGTGTATTGTCCAGTATCCTTTATGTTCCTTTCAGAGTTTGGGGTGGGGGTGAGCAGAGGTGATGCCCGCACACCCGGTGAAGACCTTGGGAGAATTAACATAGATTAAATGAATATATTAAAGGAAACCGGATTTCAGCAGCCTTGAATGGGAGATTGTTTCCTCTTTGTAATCAACACTTGAGTTGTAACTGATAGGAGACATTTTTAAGGAATGTCCTTTTAAAAAGCTTTAACGGAGGGACTGTGTGTTTCCTTTACATACAGGACCCTCTTTGAGGCCTAGAACTGCTCTGAGGCTGGAGGGCCCAGCAAGGAGGTGCAAAGAGGGTAGTTGAGTCTTTGGGCAGAAAAACTCAGTATTGGAAAAATAGCCATAAGTAGAGATTGGGAAAGATGTGTGCTTCTAAAAGATCTAGTTCCTGCTCTGGCCAGTTACTGTAACTTCTTCCTACCTATAACTAGGCTACTGTGAACATCTAACAGGGGTAATGCTCACAGTATTGCTATGGTCATGATAGAGGCCAGAAAGACATTGTCTATGCATTGAACTGTCCAACTGAGTCTGAGTTTCTGTTCAGAGGATGAAGACATGAGATTTGGTGAGGACATTGAAAATGTTTAATAAAAATATAACATTCATTAGAAATCAGCAGCATGAATAAGGTGAGCAGAAAAGGATAAGAATGTGGGCACTCATATCAGATATAAAGTGATATTTAAATGTCATCATTTAAATGTTGTTAGTTTTAACATAAGGAATAATTCAAACTGTAGAGTGTCTTTCCCCTGTCAGAGGGAGTGGGAGAAACAGAGGCAGGAGGAGGGAGTAAGGGAGAGAAGACATGGGAATGAATCTCTCACAAAAGTAATGGGAGAATGACTTCTTTGATTGACAGTGTTAGAAGAATCACTCATTGGACTATCTGGAGAAGCTCATTTTTGTTCTCAGCAGTCATCATTTGCCAAAATGAGAACACCCAGAAAAACACTAGTGCTCAATACATTGGAAGGTACTGAGGCCACAGAGGAGAATATGAGTATGTTCCAACTTGTTTTGGTTCAAAGATCAAGTGATGAAGGATAAGAAAATTTGCTATCTAAATGCTATATTGGTTATGAATTATTATAATGTTTAAAAGTTTATTATAAATAGTAAAAACTAAATTAAGTCATTAATGCAAATGACCCAAGATTAACTCATAAATTTCATATGATTGGCAAATCAATTCAAAATCTGATGATGTGCATGTGAGTTGTGGTAGCCAGAATCCAAAAGCTGTGACCTAGGGCATGGTAGAAGTATAGCTAATTTGAGGTCAGGGAGATACTCTGAGGAAACAGTTCTATGAATATATTAGTAGTATGATTCAAAGTTTTAAAATGTTTTCAGTTTCAGTCAAACAGTTTGTACTTCAGAGTCATTGTTGAAGGCCTGACCCAGAATCCAAATATAGGAATGGTGACATAATGGTAGATAGTGTGGACATTGCAGGGCATACAATGTCTTCAGAGAGATGCACAGGTAACTGGTGGTATGTTTCTATTAGTGATACGTTAGGTGGAGCTAGGAAGCATCTGATGAGTTACAAAACTGTTCATGATACATGTAAAACACACATGTAAACCCTGTATATTATACAATGCACTTCTTTATATAAATAACAGATACACAAGAGATAAATTTATAGATGCACAGATAATAGAAATCACATCAAATAAGGTTTTATATCCCCTTTATCATGTCTAACTAGCCATTGTATTAATTGTAAGACCCAATAATTCAGTGGCTATATAGCTGTGCACAGTAGCTCATGCCTGTAATCCTAGCACTCAGGCTGCCGAAGCAGGAGGTTTGTGAGTTCCAGAGCAAGTCAGGCTCCAGAGAAGGATCCTACCTCTAAACATAGCAGTGGCTGAGGCTGCAGCAGAGGCAGAATAGGAGGAGCAGCAGCAGCAGCAGCAGCAGCCGCAAATCAACCAACCAACCAAACAGAATCAAGAGCAGACTGTGAATCGCCTACAAGCTACTGACGATGTGAATGGAGACCTCTTAGCACCTTAAATGCAAATAGCTCTTATTTCTAGATAGTTGTAGATTGTTTCTAATTTTTCAATAACTGTAATGATCTCTAAGTTTGTTCTTAAGTTGAATTTAGTTTAGCTAGATTTAATTTTATGTCAAACACAAATTAGGGAGAGTAAAGAAACCAACTTTTTTTTTTTTTTTTTTCTAATTTGTAGTGAGCAAAACCAGACTTTATCCAGAGTAGGGATTTGGATTCACTATAAACCAAACAAGAAAAATAAAACAACAAACCAAAAGCAATAACAAGGAAATACTGCATGTGGGTGGGCATGTGTGGGGTGTGTGGGATAGGGTGGGGGCTTATGGGGGTTGGGGGTGTGTGTGAGGGGGTTGAGTCATCTGAAGAGATCAACTCAGTAAGGTTCATAGATGTTCAGGCCACAGATGTTGTGATGTCATCTGATGCTGTTGAGTCCCTGTGTTCCCAGGGCCATTTGCAATCAGAAGTACTCAGAATATGTCTGCTAAGGAGATAAGGAAATTGGGCAGCATGGGATGAAAGGAAAAGGATGACGCAGACATCAGTCACTTTGTGAGGCATGCGGTCTGTCCTTGACTAGACTGATGAGCATTAGAAGGTAAGGAAAGTATCATGGGGCTGCAGGCAAACTGAGATGCAGACAGCATGCTCCCTGCTAGCAGAGGCCTGTGCTTTTTGCAAGGAGAATAAGAAAGGAAATCCATTGGGTGGTCTTCTGCACCCTTGAACTGTGTGCTTATGGGAATGCTTGTGAAACATCTGAATTTGTATCTGCCCTTTGTTCTGAGAGAATGTGATCTCAGCATCTATGATGAGTACCAAACCCAGGCAGAGGTGAAGCAATGTGTAAGAGGCTCACAGTAAGACCCACAAATAATTAAGATAAAACTGTATAGATTCTATATTCTGTATGGATGAAGCCACTTCAGCAATGTATTATTTCCATAAGAAGGGCCTTGAGGATGGCATGCTAGCATCAGAAGGGAAGTCCTCCCTTTTATAGCATCATTTGAGACTTGAGCACATTACAGTGCCAGACACTTCTGAGACTAATGGTATGGTCAGTGTCCAGTACTAATCTGGAATATAGGAATATAGGGAACCAAAACATATTTTTTAAGGAGACAGATTGCAAACAATTATTCTGGAAAATCTCCAAGAAGATTCTAATTGATTTCTGGGCACTGGCTTTCTATGGCAAGGTTAAAATAAACCGAAGTTGGCCTTTCAGTAGCAATAGACCCTGTAGGCTGTAACTATTTTCAAGGCTAAGGATGAACCAGTAATAGGAGCTTTGAACTGGCCTAAAGGTAACCACCCCAGAAGGCAACCTATTAAAGTGGGCTCTGCCATGTATTCCTTCCCTGGCTCAATATTAACAAAACTGAAAAGTAACCAGACAGTGATGAACTGATAGAAACTATTTCTTTCTATTTTAGACACATTGTGAGTTCTAGGCTACCCAGAACTACTACAAAAGCTACTGCATAAAATGAAGGTTAAATATTTACCCCTTGGTTGGCGAAAAAGGAGGAAATGCTGTATTTTTTTAACCTGAGGCTTAAATCACTATGACAAAGGGACAAAGTTTTCTTCCTTCAATGAAAACTACAGGATACAAAGACTCCAGTAACCTGGCTCTGCTTTTTCCCAGTATGCCCACCTTAGTCTCCCACACTGAGTATTTTTCCAGATGCTGTCTCTGTCCCCTTCCCACCTGCTTCCTCCCAGCAGCTGCTCAGACCGCCATCTTTCCTGCTCTGACATTTCCTTTCCATCTTACTCTAATAGATTGTACCTGGATTCCCCTTTGAGCCTGCCTTTAAATTCTTTTATCAATAAGAATAAAAGCCTGAAAAACAGGTTCTGTGTTCCTACAATGACAGATTCAACTTTAAAGATCAACTATTTTAACAATTATAATGCTTGATTTGTGATGGGGCTACATTCAGGCTGAGCAGATGGACCCACGCTCAATCCATTGGATGCATAAAGCCTACAGAGCAGCGAGCTTTCAGCAACAGAGTGCATTGCACTATGGGAGTTTCTTCTGGTGCTCTGGGGTCAGTGATGGACTGACTGGATTTGTAGGCTCTAACTCTGTTTAGCATCCTGAAGGATGGTCCATCTTACAGACATGACCAGTCTTGACATTGTGACAGACATTGTCACCTATAAAATTCATGCTCAAGAATAGCACAAGCTAGTTTAAATAATTATTGTTGCTATTTTGTTTTTTTTAAAAAAAACTCTGGCAATGTTTTAAGTGTCTTTATACTGTCATGTTGGGGCTCATTCGTTGCCACCCCCAAGAATACATCCCTGGGAGGAGGGTTCCCCCATGGGACACACCTGACTCAATGCAGGAAACATGCATATCTAAAATCTAAAGCATAAGTCATGTGATTGTTTTCCACCAGCACCAGCTTAAACAGAGGTGAGCCCAGCTATCATAAAGTGTGTCATCATGGCAAGTCAAGGACAGCATGCATTAACATCTGCTTTGTGAAATGTAATACACATTTTCTTTAAGTAATATTACAACAATTATTTACAAATACAGAGAAGAAAACTTTCCACAAAGCCCATATTTTTGTAATTTACAGGTTAACATATCATAGTCTGACATATACAGTTTCTAACGTGTTTTATTCTCACCTGTTTCTCTTTTCTCAATGTGAACTCACACCCACACCCGTACCCATACCCCAGCCCCAACCCCTGAACAGACACATACACACACACTTTCCAGAGATTTGTATTCTCAACCTTTTCCTCCCTCTTTAGGGACATATTATTTCAAAAATACTCTCATGATAACTCTGAAAAGATTCACAAAGAATCATTCTAGAATCCTCTAAATGGGCACGCAGTGGTGCTTAGCATTTTAGACAAGATTCTTCAAAGCACAGATTAGGGAAATAGTGGCTGAGTACAATGCTCTGAAAATACACTCTTAGACAGTACAAATGTATACAAATAAAAACAAATATTATGCAAAACCAAACAGTCTAAGAAAGAAAGGTTTTGTTAACCAAACCCATGTGTAACTTTCAGAGACAAGGCAGCAGTCCTAGAAGTAAGATTGTGCAGTGTGTGGTCACCTGCCGGGAGGACTAATGGGTTCAAAGTTCATCAGGATGGAGGAGCAAAGACAGAAAGCATCACAACCAAGATGGATAACTTCAAAACTACTTCAAAATGAATCCATCTAGTCAGAGGCAGTGATTGTTTGAGAGGAGTGTTACCAGACAACTCCCTCATATCCACATGGTGTTTTAAGCTACAAAATATTTACCATTCTCGAACAAAGAGGAATTCAGTAGGGTGTTCCCAGTTCTAGAATACCCAAACATACTGGATAGAGCGTTTACAAAATCATTTCAAGGAATGATATTTTAATATGCTTTAAGAAGAAAGTAAATACTTGTGTGAAACGGAGTTAGATTTACAGCTGGAAAAAAATCTCAAGGACCTCAGCAATGAAGCATTTTTTTGAAACAGGAGACTCAGATCCACTGTGGAGATCCAACAGTCAATGATACAATGATACAGGAAATAAAGTTATGTATGGAAGTGGTAATATCTAGAAACCAATGAGCTACTTCAGGCTGGGGGGAGGTGAAGTGGATAATGAGCTGTTGTTAAGTGCCTGGAGCTACCACAAGTTTGAGAATCAAATATTACTTTGGCTCGACAGAAAAGCTTAAAGCCTTGGAATAGCCAGAACTGCTTTCACAAAGGAAACCTACAGAGGAATAAGACACAGACAAAGGAGCATTTGAAGTTATGCTAGTCTCAGTGTCTTAAGCACACAGGTTCACACGCACTGAAGAACAACACTGCTTATCCTACTGACAACCAAAGTGAATCCCAGGCCACTCCCCCTTTTTATCCTTTGATGAGCTGGATGCTGATGGGGAGAAGCCACTGATGGGAATGTCAGAAGTGAGTGAGGGTTCTAACAGTTATTCTTGACTGAACACTGTCCCCATAGGCTGCCAGAGCCAGAAACGTCTTTGGGATGTGATCCAGGTGATGCAAACTATCAAGGTGAGTTGTTCATGGCATCTAGAAACTGCAGGACTAGTGGCTTTTCTAGGAGGTCACATATTGCTGTCACAGGGCAGTGAGTGACTGGTGACTCTAAGTGTGTGTGGGGACAAAAGATTAAACTCATAAACATTAGTTCATTTTCTAGAGGGTATAATTGAAAAACAAAATCTCTGAAGTGAAAACCAAACCAAACCAATCCAACAACAACACCCACCACACACACACACACACACACACCACACACAAAACCCCAAAGGTAAAACTGAAAAAAAAGTGTGTAAAAGCTTTACATACTCAGGACCAGAGATCAGACTCGGGATTGCCACATCTAAGGTCTCTTTCCTCGTCCATTACCAGAAAGTGGTAAGAGCAGCCTGATACCTTTGTGAAGAAGATGTAACATGATGAGGCAGGAAAAAGCCATTAACAGGTGCCCTGTGGAGGGTTGGTGCTGCCGCCCTACACAGTAATTGCAGTTTTTGTAATTTTGTGCATGCTTCTTCAGTTCTGGGGTTGCCTGCCTTCAGAAGGTTGGGGGCTGCAATTCTCAAGCAGAGTGATGCTTGTTTTGGTCTGCTCTGCCTCAGTTTCAGATAAACAAGAATGCTGGCCTTTCGACGGCACTTCTCAGTATGAGTTTCATTGCAATCGTATCTTCACAAGACTGATCCATTTTGAAAGTTGGAGGAGAGCTCAGTGTATGTTTCAATGTAAACTTTAAATGTTTTCCCCATATTTTAGACATATTTCCCAATTGTTTAAAAAAATACAACATAATTTAACATCTTAATTACGTTTTGCTACAATGATGGGTGGTGTGAAATACAGTGGAGATTTTGCTCAGCCGTCATCAGCATCTGTAGCTCTTTTCATCCTGTGAAGGAAGTCTGTACCCAGTGAACAACAGCTTTAAATCAGCCTTCCAGTGGCTCCTGAAATTCACCATCCTCTCGTCTCTGTGATGTAGACTGTTGTGTAGACCTTGCGTGAGTGGTGTCCTAGCTGTCCCTCAGTGACTAGTTTCCTTTATATAGCATATATCCCTAGGACTCCTTCACAAAGGAAACTCATACTGAGAAGTGCTGTCGAAAGGCCAGCATTCTGGTTTATCTGAAACTGAGGCAGAGCAGACCAAAACAAGCATCACTCTGCTTGAGAATTGCAGCCCCCAACCTTCTGAGGGCAGGCAACCCCAGAACTGAAGAAGCATGCACAAAATTACAAAAACTGTGTAATTACTGTGTAGGGCGGCACTCCATGTATGGTCGGTACATCTTAGACATTCACCACTTCCCAAGGAGATCCACCCCCTTCTTCATCATCCAACACTACTTCACCATCACAGTTCCAGGGAGCCACCCTTCATGAAGTGCTGCAGGAAAGTCTTTCAGCTATATGTCCTTTAATACCTTGGGGGTGTGACCATGTGCCTCCTGATGAATGAATGGTGTGTTTCAGCTGGTGAGCTACAAAGTTCTGGGTAGGCACACTCAGAGCTCTCTAGTTCTCCCACAGTGCTCAGCATATCATCCAAAAACCTATGCATCAAATTTTTGACCTAAATCTATTATGTTATGGTAACACAGAGTATGTCAGGGTAGCTTTAGTAACTATCCTGGATGCAGCCGGACTGGAGGCAATTTCCTGCCATGGTCGACTGTACTGCCTTCTAGATGCATGGCTTACATTACCAGGTTCACACCATCTAGGAATCCTAGGCACCATGTGCTGTACCTAGTGACTGCTTCCCTGGTGTCTGAGTAGTAGCTCTGAGTCTGCTGTGGGTGTAGTGGGTTGGTTCATGGGCAGCACCTCAGTTCAGCAAGCATAACCATAACCATCACTGGAGAGTAAGGAGAGACCAAGGACACTGTAACCACTCACACCTGTGCTACCACGTAGACACCCAGTGCTCCACCATTGTGTCATGAGTGTCTTGGGTGTGTGTCACTGAGAGTTACTCTCAAGGCCCCTCTTTTGTATCTTAAAATGATTCAGTCCTGGGTTTTGCTACTCACAAAAATCGTATTAAAGGAATTTTTTTAAAAAGTATTTATTTCTTTAAAATATATCGCTGAACTCCAGTCTCAAAAAAAAAAAAAAAAATGGACAGAGAGTGACTGTCTGATTGTTTTCTAAAGATCTTAGATTTATAGGGGAAGGTGACAGATGGAACCCAGAGACTGTGTGTGAAATACAAGGACTGCAGACAGTAATCGTGCACTGTAAGTAGGACTCACAAAGCATGAGGAGACCTTGGCTATTCTTACCATAAAAATACCCCAAGGGGGTCACTATGTATGTGACACCACGTGATAGTGGTTATACATCGTTGCTGTGTACTTTAAGTATATGCAGTAAAGCTTACTAAAAAGAAGTCCCTCACACAAAAGGAAGCATCAATACAAGACTTGTGCACTGCATTTTAAACAACAAACTGAAGGAACAGGAGGAGAGAAGAAGTGAGGAGGGGGAAAATCACTGATTTAACTCCTAAATGTCTCTTAGAGTTGTACATGGTGCTGGGGTGTCTTATATAGCCTCATATTTTGAAATGCAATTATTTGCTTGGAGATGCAAGATACCTGGACAGATTTTAACTCATAAAATGTTATTGCCTAAAATAAAGCAAATCATGGACTCTTCTGACTCAGTATTATAAGCTGCAAAAACAATACTGCAAAGTTTTCTGTAAGTATTTGGATTTAAAATTCAAGGTTAAAACATAAAATAAAATAAAATAAAATTCAAAGGTTGGTCTGCTGCAATATGTGTTTTCAGCAGGAAAAAGCACGATATTCGTAGAGTCTCTTAAGCCTGGAACAAGATCAAGACTGTACACTCATTTCTTGTGGAATGCTGAGCCCTTCTACCACTTGAAACGAACATTTGCCATGAAGCATTCAACCGATGTGAAGCATTTTTAATACTTGGTAAAAATAGTTTCCTCTGATGAGCTGTAAATTCTCACACCGCCATGCGGTGGGGCTGTGGACAAAGGTTGGTTCGTGGCTTTTGCTTTTTGGATCCTTGCTATGTGTGAAATGTCAGCTTTTGCACTTCTTACTAGCCTGTTAAGTCTGATAAATTTCCTGTGGAACTCACTACTTACTTTTATATTTCTATTGAAAATTCCTACACATGACAGTAACAACCAAGAAATTACCTCACAAAAAGTCAGCTATGGGACATCATATCTATATTGCAACCTTAGTGCTTATGCAGTATCTTTTATTTTTAAACAAACTATAGCATTAGTAAGATATCATACATGTTGTGTTGGTGCAAGCAACTATAGCATTAGTAAGATATCATACATGTTGTGTTGGTGCAAGCTCTTAATTCTAGAACTCAGGAAGCAGAGGCAGGTGGATCTGTAGGGGTTTGAGGCCAGCCTGGATGGATGACACAGCGAATTTCAGGTCATCTAGGGCAGCATAGTGGGACCCTGTATGAAAATAAATAAAGAAAAGATATTGTACATGAAACACTTTCATTCTCGATAATATTTAGGTGGCAGCCTCTCTGAGAATATGCAGACCTATTTATTTTACTCCCTAACTTTCAAGTATTACTTTAAAACCAGCATGTTTCTAATTTGGAATCGAGAACCATTTGGGACAGGGCTTATGAAGACTGTCAACATTGTTAATGATAACTTATGTAACATTACACCCGGTGATAAGAAAATAAAGCCAATCCACAATGGGTGGGACTGGAACACACACAGTGAGAAATGAGATCTTAATAAAATGAATTTAATTCATGTGTACACCTTCCAATCTACTTATAGATGACACAAGTCTATAAAAATCTATTAAAATCTTACTCCATAAGCAAATGAAAGAGATAGGAATTCCCAAGAGTTTGCATTATACAGGAAGACTTGGCATTAGATCAGCAACTATCTTAAATTTTCTGATTTAAAATAAAGTATCAAAACACCCCATAGGCCAATTTATTGTAAGTCAAAAGCCATACAAAAATGTTTAGACGTATTTAAGAGACAGTAGGCCAGGGTGATTTTTTTTTTTTGATCAGTACACTTATAAATATAAACCAAGGCATATTTTCCTTTGATAAAAACTTATGGTTAGATCCAACTAAATGTTTATCACATAATTATAAACTCATTTCACTGTAGGCTATGAAATTGAGCTTGACATATTACGTGTCTCCAAAAGCAATTAGCTTTCAATGGATTTTCCAGGTATGCCATGTATTAGGGAGAAAGGAGATAAAAGCTAAAGAGAAAAGGACTTTCACTGAACTTTGCTGAGGTGATACCTCCAGGTGTAGCACAGTATACACAGGGAGATCGTAGTATTTCCAGAGGGTGAGCCTTAGTCCCTTGCTAAAGAACAGACTTACCTAGGTCTGCAGACCCTTGCAGTATATATGTCAATTCATTTTGTTTATGCAAGTGGAGAAGGAAATTGAGTTCTGCATAAGTTAATAATATCCTCATAATCCCAATCTGACTCAGTTTGTATTCCTGAAACCACATGTACATAGGTATAGCTAGCACTTGTGGGGTGAAGATTGGTGACTGTTACTAATAACAGTAGAAAAATATATGGTACAAACAAGATAATTTTAGGTAAAGCCTGAGCAATGTGAGGGACACAACCTTTGACTTTAATTGAAATTCAATTTACAGGACATGTAGCTCATTCTATCACACAAATGTTTACAACTGTTGAGTGTAAAGGACATATCAGTTTCTTCCACAGACACTGAGATACTGAGGGATAAGTTCAAAGTCAAGTGTTGAAGGGAGATAGGTAAAATAAAGTTATAATTAAGCACCAAAAGTACTTTAATTACTTATGGTATATGGGAATAGAAACATATGTAGCTAAATCTGAATAAGAATGGCTGTTTAGTACTTGGTACTTGAATTGTATTTTGGAAGCATGAATGAAATGAAAGAAGTCTGCATGGAAGGGAGGACATTTGGGCTGGGTCTAAAAATATCATTCAATGGGTACATATGATAGCAGGTGAGAGGAAGAAAATCCTAGTCAAAAAATAAATTACTACTTCAATAGTTTTATGATATTGGGGCCAATGGAGCCAAATTATTCTGATATCAGACAGAGGTTTTGGGCAAAGTAGAGACAGGCTCACATCTCTAGAAGGATTAACAAACGCCAACCCAGGGCTACAATAGGGCCCACTAATTCTTTGATAAAAGTTTGATTGGAATATAGCCCTCCATACTGCATCTTCAAGGCTGTGTCCACACCACAACAGCAGCTCTGATCATTTGCAGCAGACACTGCCTTGTGAGGCCTGGGTTGTTTGTTGTCCAGACCTTTCCAGAATAGGTTGGCCAACCTCTATTCTAAGATTCTGGCATAGTTTTCTGATTTTTTTTTCTTATCTAACACTGGAAAACAATAAGAGAAAAGTAAGATTACCAATAAAGTAAGTCAAGACAAACACATACTTTGAATTTCAATTCTAGAAACAATTCTATTCCTAGCTGGGATAAAAACAAGGTGAAAAGATTTAAACCAAACATAAAATCATAAAGAAGACAAGATAGGAGAAAACTTGGACCCTTTGGAAGTGGTTAATTTCTAAATAGAGAAAGGTCCAAAGGAACAGGAACCAAGAAGACTATTATTAGGGTTGAGTTTAACAGCTCAGGAGACAGTCTTAGACCCTGGCAGCAGGGTCACATGTCCTGCTAATGGTTTTTTTTTCATTCAACCTCATCATGGCTGGCAATCACACCTGACAAACAATAATTCTGTTTACTCCGTCTGTGTGGTTTCTGCCTTGCTGCTTTATACATTTTAAAAATAACAAGAAAAGTTTTTTGTTTTTTTTTTTTAAAGTTTGCATGTGAGTAGGGATGGAGCTTGGGGAATGAACTAAGAGTTACAAAATTAACAGTCTACACAACAAGCACAGGTAAAACAAACAAAACCCAGAAAAGAAGCAGGTTGCTGCAAGGAGGAGAGATGTGAATTGCACTTAGATTCTCAGGTGACCATGCTGAGTGACCTGAGGAGAAAATGAAAGCTGGGGAATTTAGCATTTTATACCCAGCCGACAATAATTCAAAAGCGAGGATAATAAAGTCATGTTCAGTCATGAAGGTTCTTAAAAAGCTTACTTGCCAAGTACCATTTCAAAGAATTCTGGAAAATGTCTTCCCTATTATGAAAGTAATAAGAGAGAAAAGGGAGGGAAGAGAAGAGAAAGAGAGAATATAAATTTCATATTTAGACTTGGGTCCCATCCCTAAGAGATCTCATATTTGCAAAAATTCCAAGCTTCAAAAAAAAAAATCTGAAAACCAAAACATTTTTGGTATTAAGTGTTTCAGACTTGGGATCATCCCAGGATTATTAGGTGCACATCAGGGGTGAGGTTCCAGTCTTTGGCTGTGACTAGTTATGGCTGGTATTGGAAAGGAGCTTCCTGTATACAGTATTTTAAAAGTGACTCTGTGGCACCAAGGCTTTGTGGGAAGTTTGTCAACTGAGAGAGGCAGTAGAGACAAATGCAGACATCTCTCCTGAGTCCTGAGGTGGAATTCTCTGAGAGAAGTGAGATATCTGTATATGAGCCAAGTGTACTTTGGCCACCTGTCACCCACACTTCTTGTCTGTCTCATAAAACATTGGTCATGATGAAATAAGTCAGGTACAGCAATCAAATGCCACACATTCTCACTCATAAGTAGCAGGTTAAAAAGTTGATTTTATAGAAATATCAGAGGCTGAGAAGTGTGAGTGAACAGAAAGAGACGGAAGTTAGTTATCAGCACCAGAACCACAGCTAGATAGGAACATAGCGCAGTAGGTAGCTATGGTGAGCCATAAATAACATATACTCTAAAATATCATGAGAAGAGAGTTTGAATGTTCCTAACCTAGACAATAAATATTTGAGGTGATAGACATATTTATTCATTGCAAAAATGCACTAAAATCTCATATTATAAATATATGCAATTATTGCATGTCAGCTAAAATGAATAATAATAAATGATAATAATAATGATAGTACCACAGGGAGCAAAACTCTTGGTGTTACCACTTTGAGATCTGGGCTGACAACTCGGGTCTGTATTGCCTCCACACAGGATCACAGCTGCTTGAACCACAGACAGACGTTTAGAACTAATTTGCCAACACGCAGCCCAGGTCTACGTCAGGGTTTGTGCTGTGATCAGTTCTGCAAGGGTTCCTGTGATGGGTAATCTTCATGGTAGTCTTGACTGAAATCAGAAGGAGACATCTCTAGCGCAGGTCTGTGAAGGTGTCTTCAGAGAGGGTTAACTGGGGAGGGAAGACACCTTGGCTATGAGATGGCTCCACACACCGGACCCTGAATCAAAGGGAGAAAAGGAGAAGGCCCGATGTAGGATGGCCTTCCTTCCTACTGCTTCATGACTTGCCTAGATGTAGATAAGCAGATAACACTGTTGCAGGGAAGGCATGGTGGTGGCAACAGTTCTTGCCTGTGGGGTAGGGGTCTGAGGCCACCACTTAATTACCTGCATTAGAACAGCTAAGACATCTGTTTACGTGTGTTTATAAACTAAAATAAACTTTACAGGTGCTAACTCTATCCTTCAAAGTGAAATTTTGTTAGGAGTGCTTCAGAATAAAACTGTCAAACATTCTGAGTTTTTTATAAGTCATCGTTTAAGAGACCGTGCAGAAAGGAGTGATGAAGACAACACGTGAATCCTTGAACACACCACAGTCTTATGATCTAGACAGAATATAAGTTAATGAAAAGGAGAGCTGATCAGTATTAACTCTGTATCATCTAAGCTTGGGAACGGTGGTCTTGTTTGGGGGTGATTGGCATACAGGCTACTGACGTGTAAGCAGAGAGTGGGCCCTGGGCAGAAGCCGTCATTGTGGACTATAGAGTACTAGGCATGGTGGCACTGCCTTTAGTCTCAGCACTTGGGAGGCAGAGGCTGGTAGATCTCTGTAAGATTGGGGCCAGGCTGTTCTACAGAGCCAGTCCCAGGACAGCCAGGGCTATAGAGTCTGAAGAAGAAGGAGAAAGAGAGGATGGCAGAGAATGAAGAGCAAGAAAGGAAGAAAGGACCGGGGAGATGAAGGAATACATATTAAAACAGTTCTGTGGAGTGCAGCATTTCACATTAAGGGGGAGGGGGGAAATCTTAGCCTTCAGAAAACATCCGACAGTATGTTGGGCAGTTTTAGTTGTCAGCATTGAGGCTGACATATTGGAGCATAGGAGGATGTGACTGGTGTATGTCAAGTAGATGTTACAGGTACTATCCAGGAAACTATCCAGGAAAGCATCTCTGATACCGAAGTTGAGAGACAGTGACCTAGTCATGGCAATTGCCTCTTGAAGAGCAAACAACATCATCTGCCATGTAGATTCTCAAAGCCATACTGTTTTTATTTTAGCAATTCCAGTGCTAATGCTTACACCCGTGACCTTGTGCATATTAAGCAGATGTTCTATCACTGAGGTATAGCTCTGGCAAAGGCAGTTTCCTTAAGACTAGAATTATACTGCTTTGATATGTTTTTCTTTGTGTCTGTTAATGGGGTCCTCTTTACAACAAGATCAAATTTAAATAAAAACCAACAAACATACAGCTCAGGTGACTTACATGACTCACTAATTAATCGGGTATATGTCCATTATCAGCAGATGCAAACATATCCGAGGGTTCTGACTTTAGCGTTTGAATCTTGTAATCATGCCCCATTGGGCCTTGGAGACTGTACCATATAACCACATTGCAAGTGTCTGAAGTTAATCAGTGTGTCTGTGTCCAGTGTAGATATTTTAAAGTATTCCGTAGCTGTCAGCTCTCTGTATGAAGGGAACGGCTGAAGAAATGAAGATCCTGTGTATACAACATCAACTGTGCGGCCAAACAGAAGCCTTATCAGAATTCATAGCTACAGCATCACAAAAAGCAACAGTTGAGCCTGGGGAGATAGCTCAGTCAGTAACGTGCTTGCTGGACAAACATGAAGACCTACCTGAGTTAGGTCCCAAGCACCCACAGAAAACCCAAGATTCACAACATGAGCCCTGGGGATGCAGTGCCAGGGAGCCTGGAGTCTGGTGCCTTCAGGTTCAGTGAGAGGCTTTCTTAAGCAGTGCAGTGGAGCATGAGGAGAGGGATGGAGAAGACACTGATGTTAAGCTCTAGTTTTCAACATGAACACCTCCCCTTCCCCCCATATGTGCTGTATGTGTTTGTATGTGTATGTGTGTGTGTGTAAGTGCCCATGTGAGTGTGTAAGAGGGAAAGTATTCATTTATGTGTATGTGCACATGTGTATATGTATGTGTGCATGCAAGCAAATGCACATGTGGACGTACGAGTATGAGAGTGTATGTGTGTAACAGTGTGTGCATGAGTGTGCATGCATGTGTGTGTGTGTTTCAGTGCACATAAACATGTATACACACTCATGTTACTATGAATAAGAAAAGGAAACATCGGTGATTCAGTCTTATTCTATGGCCTTTTTCTTTAAATCATTTCAACCCTTCAGTGTTCAGAAATAAAATTTCCTTTTATTTATTGCTTTTCACTCTGATAAGCCTAAAATATTACACAAATCTAGGGTCTTGAAAGGCTGAAGCCTGCATAGTGTCCCCATTGGCTTGGGCTGCAGTCAGCTCTTTATAGTAGCATGATTATCTCTCGAAGCCACAAATTGTACATTTCAAAAACCTCCATGGAAGCATGTCAAAAGCTGTACTAGGAAGACATAATATCCAGGGAGGTACAAGAAGTGTTCAACACAATTCTGTAATGACATGTCACCTTGTTCGTTAGCACGTGTAGTTTTTGAGATTTGGATATTTCTATTTTATATGTGTGAGTGGTTTGCCTGCATGTATATATGTGTACCATGTGTGTGCCTGGTACCTGCAGAGATCAGAAGAGGGTGTTGGATCCCTGGAAATGGAGGTTATGAGCTCACGTGTGAGTGCTGAGAACCATATCTGGGTCCTCTGCAGAATCAACAAGAGCTCTTAACCTCTGAGTCATCTCTCCAGCCGCCAGCATGTGCAATCCATGTTTACGATATCAGCTAAAATAAACTTAAATTGAAAAAGAATAAGCATATCAATAGATTAACTGGTTACAACACTCACTCGGAGGTTCCACTGAGGCTTTCGTAAGTCACATCTCCAACCTTTTCCTACTCCCGCTTTCAGCCGTACTGGAACTGAGAGCGAGGGCACCGGGATGGACACAGAGCTCTTCTCACAGGAGAATACAAAGAAAGTGTGGGTGTGGGTGGGGGCCGGGGTGGAGGTCAAAACAAAGAAGGGAACCATTTGCCACAGCCTCTGGTCAGGCCACAGACCTAGGACCCAAACCCCTCGTGTGTGCATAGGTGCGTGCGTGTGCGTAGTCTTCGTTCCAAAAGAACCATTCAAGCTTCCTCATATGAGAAAACAAAATACGAGACTGAGGCAGACGCTAGTTTGCTTCTCTTGAGTCATCCTTTGACTGTTGCCTCTAGGTCACTCCACGCGCTGTGGAAGTCTTGGCAGGCATGCTAAAAGGGGGAGATTTTTGCTACATTAAGTAAGAGTAAAGATATTCTCTGTTCACTCACTGTCTAGACATGGGAAACATCTGGGAAAGGCACCAGAATTTTCACATAAATTCCATTCCACGTGTCTCTGAGGCCCGCTCAGGAAGTGGCTCAACTGCTGGTCTTTGATAAAAGTCTGTGGGCTCCCAGTGCTCCCTCCATGCTCTCCCCAGCCTGTGCTCTCCTTCCCACCCAATAAATGACAGAGAAGCTCCAGCTGGTCTTGAACTCAGCATCTGCATAAAAATGTCCTTCTAGCTGTGAGCAGAGTGGCAGCAGCCAGTGGGGTGTGTGTGTGTGTGTGTGTGTGTGTGTGTGTGTGTGTGTGTGTGAGAGAGAGAGAGAGAGAGAGAGAGAGAGAGAGAGAGAGAGAGAGAGAGAGCAGAGACAGAGAAAGAGACAGACAGAGAGAGAATCCCGAGCTGAGTTTTGACTAATGCTCCCGTAAGTGGGAAAGCCTGTTCTCTGTTCCTGAATGTTGCTTTGGTTTTCTTCTCTGGAAAAAGATGCCTGGAGCCCTGGGCTTCCAGGCTCCTTGTAACTTGTATCTCAGCTGATACAAGTTACAGCCATTTGTTCTTGGTGATGTGAGCTTGCCTCCCTTGTCCTCTGGGAGTCTCCAGATCCCTCAAACTCTCAGAGCAATCACTCTGTTAATTAGTCTTCCTGACAGTGTGGTGTGCTGCATGCATTATAAGATTGCCTTTAAAAATGCCAATCTACACTTAGCCAGATATCCCACACGAGGACAGTTTCTGTGCTGCATGTGACTTTGCATGCTCCCCATGTGTAAACGGGATGGCTTCTGACCCCAACCTTCTTCTTTGGCGTGGCTTGTTATCTCTTCCTTATGAAATGTCACAGTGGTATTGCAGTGACCCTATGGCAAGTAAGGGATGGTTGACCGTCTGCAGGTGTCACATACACTGTGTGTTAGTGTCTAAAGATTTTTTGTTTGTAAAGTTGACAAGGCAGGATTATACTTAAAAGACACGTTAATACTTTTCCAGGTTACTTATGCATGACTGAAGACGCCAACTTGGGATGTTCTCTAAGACTGTCAGATGATGAGACTCACTGCTTGAACTTTCTGGGGGCTGGAGAGATGGCTCAGTGGTTAAGGGCACTGTCTGTTCTTCTAGAGGTCCTGAGTTCAATCCCCAGCAGCCACATGGTGGCTCACAACCACCTATGGTATGATCTGATGCCTTCTTTCTGGCATGCAGGTGTACATGCAGATAGAATGAGCACTTGTATACATAAAATAAATATTAAAAAAAAAAAAGAAGAGACTTTCTGAGAGGCCTGTGCCAATGCAGGTCATGCTGTGCAAAGCACCCCAGCCTTTTTGCCCTTGATGCCACTGTGGCAGCCAGGAGGGGCTCCTCCAGGAGAGAATGAAGATGAATAGCTCAGCAGGAAGTCCTGGGGAGGAGTTGCAACCCCAAGGGTGGAGTAACAGCTGAGGTAGCTCTCCCCAAAAGGGATTTAAAATGTCTCACTGAAAATATTTGAAGAATAATCTGTGTAATTTATATTCGTCCTCACTAACAATAAAGGGAGTCAATTACTTCACATTAACCAAGATGAAGAGGAGGAGGGTTAGGACACACTGATCTGGAACAATTTGCATGGATTCATGATAAAGGACAACAACAAAATACCCCCAACACCACAATCCCGTTTTTAATACAATCCTTCCTTCCAGTTGAGGAAGATGATAGTTCTGGCTAATCCTCCCGGGAACTCTCAGTGGTTGGTTAACTAAACATGGATCATCCTCCCTGGAAACTCTCAGTGGCTGGTTAACTAAACATGGATCTAGTAGCAATTGGTTCAGGGGCAGATAAATATTGTTAAACTGTGTTACACAGAGATGGGGAAAGACTGATCAATGGGCACCAAGCACAGTTAAGAGAGAGAAGCTACAGTAAGCCATCGAGCAGCAGGGTGACTGCAGGTCGTTGTCATGTGCTGTGTATTTCTAAAGGCTAGACAAAAGGAGTTTTGAATGGTTTTTTTTTTTTACCATAAATACATGTTTTTAAGAATTAAATGTATTTACCCTGATTAACCACTATACAAGGTTTTCATGAGAGAAACGATATAAATACACATAAATATATGTAAATTTTATGTTTTTACATACTAGTTACAAATATGTTTTAAAAATTAAAAATAATAAAAAAAAAACCCACCAACAACAGTGAGACCTTAAGCACAGAATGTAGTTTAGAATATGGCTACTGGTGCTTAGAAAAGCTATGGAAGATTGTAGGAATTGAAAAACTGCATGCAAGTAGTCAGTTTTCTGTAGGTGGGGCAAGTTGCAAGTAAGAAAAGTTTGTCAGCTCCAGTGGGAAACCTGGGGGAACACACATTGAACAGCTACAAACCCATTAGTTTGAGAATTTACTGTTCTGTGGACTTTCAGGAATAAATCAGCATCCTAGCACGTTGAGAAGGGTATCTATCTATCTGCTAACATTGTTTAAAACGGGGTAAACATAGTTAAAATAGAAAGAACTTGATTAATAATGAAAATCCATCTATGGAGTTAAAGCATGATGCATGCTAATCTCTTGTCAGCATGATCAATGATTATGTTATTGGCATCTCACGTGTCCTGATTTGCTCTGCAGGACAGTTAATACCTCTAAAACCTCATGGGGGATATTTAGTGAGGAATATGTCACCCGTGGGTACAGGTTGAGGCTTTAGCAGTCATGGGGTTGATGTTGAGAGGAGGTTTTATTATAAAGATAAAGAAATCTGCTTTTAGGAAAGCCACTCTTCCTGCCTGATGCAACTTCTAGGTGGTCCAGGACCTAGCATGCAGGGTGCTTGCTGTCTGTGGCTTCCCATAAAGTCCAAGAGCTGGTAGGGCACATGAACATACTATAACTGCCAAGAAGGTAGGAACTTTATAGATAGAACTTCAAAGAAATTAGAACCATTTGCTGGGCTATGTAGATAGTGGGTCTTTTTGAGGCTTTTGATATTGTGATTTGTTTGATACTTTGATCTTAGTTTGTATTTATCAATGATGAGAATGAACTCGGAGTCACACAAATGGTAGGCCAATGTATACTTCACCCCCAGGTCCATTCCCTGCCTCAGTGGTGACTTTGCAATGAGATTCTGTGGTGGTGGAGAGAGGTCTAGAAAGGAGGAAGGTTAATTTTTCTCTTTTTATCATTGAATAGTCCTGTGCATTCAAAGAATGAATATAGGAAAGACAATCCAAGGTCTTGTATTACATAGCACCAGGGTAAAAGGAGGCAAACCGAAGTAGATGGAATAGAAGAAGCCACAGTTAAAATGTCACTGTTCCATCTCAGACTACAACCTGTGCCTGTTTCTTTATGGATTTCTTCCTTGTGGAGTTGAAGATGAACTTGGAAAGAGTGATCAAAGAGAAGCCGTTACGTCACTTCTAAACATTAATATACAAAAAGGAAGCTGCAAGCACATTTGACAGTGAAAATCTTTTTAAAAAAAATTAGATCACACTAACTGCTTACTTAGAAGGAAAAATATTTTCAAAAATAAAATTTAAAGGTCTGGAGAAGTGCCTCAGTGGCTAAGATCACTGGCTGCTTTTCCAGAGGACCTAACACCCATGTGGTGGCTCTCAGCTGTCTGAAACTCCAGTTCTAGGGGATCTGATGCCTTCTTCTGGCTCCATTAGAATCAGGCATGCATGTGGTATTCATATATACATGCAGGCAAAATATCCATATACAAAATAAAATATTACTTAATACTATTTGGCATGGCATTTCATAGAATTATTTTGCTGGCTGCAGGATATGTTAATATTTCCCTGAAGAAGCCCAGTTTTGATTTTATTTTTAGCATCTTTCAGTTAATACATCAAATTAGAACTTTTAAAGCTCTTCTATTTAGAGGGTACCCTTTGTGATTCAGATCTTCCAGTGAGCACCTCACTTTCCATGCACATGATGGAAGCAGTCCTGTAATGAAGTGAAACCTATTTTTATTTTAATCCAGGTTTCTGTATTCTACCACACCTAAAGTCTTTTCCTGGAAAATGCCAATGATTACTGATGTGTAATGATTTAATGGGGTCTCCTGTTCTCAGCTCTCTCCCTTAACACTCTGTAAGGATTGGAAAAGGCCCTCACTTAGATGAGGAGAGGTTGAAATGTTACTGGTACACACAACAAACATGCTTACAGTGAGTGCTTAAAGATGGAGTTGGGTGTGATCTCTGGTGATGTGTAGTGATTTCTGAGTTGAAATGTTTTGTACCAGAGGATGTCTCCTTAGACTCCTCATAGGACATCCCTGAAACTTAGCAGATTTACAAGGCATCTTTCTCTCCAATATTACATAATCAGGAAGAACCTCTGAGGAGGAGACTCTCCAGCTCACTGACTCATGGACCTGCCTGACCCTTGTGCAGAGAGCCTCAGGATACTGCTTCTGTGAATGTCAGCCATCATTCAGGAGGGGCTGGGCTTTTCAGTGATGTAGGTGCCTTTGGTGGTTGCTACTTCAGGAAGTAGCCCTGACCTATACTCCTGTGCACAACCTCAACATACTCACTGGCTTGCCAAGTTGCACGTCATTAGATTGTTATTTTAGTCTGTTGCTGGTTTGTTACCTTGGATGGATAGACGTTTCTGTCACATTTCTCTGAGGGAAAACTCTCACATAACATATAGAGAACACCAAAATTGGCAAACAGAAAGCCAGGCATGGTCATGTAGCCTTTTAATCCCAATACTCAGGAGGCAGATGTAAAAGTGAAGAAACGCAAGGGTAACCTGGGCTAGATGTGAGCTTGAGGGCATTCTCAGTTTCATGAGATTCCCATCTAAAAGAAAAAAAGAAGACATATTTGAAGATGAACAGGTTGATATTGATATAGAGATAAATAATAAGGTCATTACTTGTACTGTTTATAGAACAGAGCCTTCCATTAACTGAAATTTGGGGTCATAAATCAATATAAAAACACTGCTTACTTTGTTTTATTTTGCTTTGATGACTATCTTCCTTATGTATATCGATTTGTATTTACTGCATACTTAAGTCCAGCAGAAAGAATTTTAATTTTCTTAGTGATCATTGATGATACAGCACCTGACCTCTTCAATTCCAACAGCCAGGTTACAGGGAAAGGATGTAGCAGGTGTATGATGATACACTGTGATGCTGAGCTCAAGGATGCGGCACAGGTGAAAAGTGGGTTCCAGTGCAAGATCAGGGCCATTTCAGGACTAGGGACTGAGAGTAGGAAGTTTAGATCAAGATGACCCTATAGGAACATTCTGACCGGACTATCATTGCTCTTAAATTCTATGCTTCTCTTTTAATGGAGAAAAGGCAGTTGACCTTATTTCTGATTGTTGATTTTCCCCTTTCCTATTGCCAGTCGATTTCTCAATGATTGTTGTCTTTTGGTTAGTATGACAGTGGGATGGTCTAAGGCAATAAGGTATGACATTGGGATGATCTTATGATTCAATAGTGGGATAGCCCTAAGCAATGACCCTCGCCCAAACTTCCTGTTCTTCTGTGTCTTTATAACCTGCACCCGAAATTAAAGTTTCAGAGCTTGATCAGAACTCCAGACTTGCTTGAATTCTTTGTGTCTCTTGTCCCTTCATTCTCTCACCCCCTTCCCTAGGGTCTTGTTGAATCCCCCACGAGTCGGATAGGTCATGCTAAGCAAACACTCTATGTACCAGCACCATGTTAACCCAAATTCTGTAGAAATCCATAGCACAGTAATAAAACAATCATAGTCATCCAATAATGTCAGATGTTGATACGCTTCATTATTTTCAGCACACAGTCACCACAGCTCCAAGGGATAGATTCAAGTTATCTCTATCTTTTTTTTTTTTTTTTTTAACCAAGAAGGAAAATGGGTCCAGAGATAAGGTCAACTTTGAATGGTGACACAACAGTTGCGTTGTAGCACTGGGTTTCTGCGAGTTCAGTTGGGAACTTGAATTCAGTCAGTATAACCTGTTAGTGAAGAGAGGCCCTTTCTATCTAGTGCATGGGACCATTTGTGTGTGATCTCCTGTAAGAAGTCTCTACCCTCAAGCAGAACAAAATTGTCCCTTTCCTTTCCGTCTTATCCTCTGCTAATTTGATGCTTTCCTTCTCTTCTGAGATGGTCAGTGAAGAGACTTCTGTTGGCTTCATGTGGTGGCACGACACCATTAGGAGATCAAGGCCGTTTTCTTCTTAAGATATCTATAGGAAATGTGAAAATCAACCATAAAAATATTGAGAATTCCACAAAACAGCAAAGCTGTTCAAGTTCAAAGACAACTGTGCCAGGACATTCATTAGTCAGAGAGATATTTTTCATTCTCCTTAATGTCTCTTGTACACATTCGCTCCTGCCAGTCTGACCATTCATCACTCTCTCCTCACCCTGAAAACTGCTTCTTTCTGCTTCAGGGACCATCTCTCAGCCAATGGAGAAATGGTGGGGGCTGAGTGCAATTTGTACATCATATTCAAAATGAACGTTAGCCCCTAAATTCTGCCCAGCTTCATAAAGTCATACTGAGTTGCTTCTTCTTATAATACAATTTCTATTCTTTCCTCTTCCCTTCTCAAGAAAGGAGGGAATTAAACACCCCTTTCAGCCAATTATAGAAGGATGGAGATTGTCCATCTCAGTGTGATGACTCTCTGCTTTTCATTTGAGCTGGAGTGTGCTTGTAGTAAGTTACCATTCACATTTACGTGCTTACAACAGTCGACTATTTAACCTTATGTTGTGTTTCAGAGCCAAGCATGAGGCAAATACTTTCTGGATGCCTGCTAGGCTGTTAAACTATTTCAGGAACACAACACATAACTATTTATTTTAAATAATGTCTGATTTAGTCAAAAGAGTAAAAAAATAGACCATGATCAAAGTCAAGTAGGTAAAATTAGTTGAAAGTAGTACAAAAATTGAAACACACATTGGAATTGGGTTTTTTTTTTTTTTTTTTTTTTGTAGTTGGCAGATGTGTAATATCTCATTAGAGTCTCTCAACAACCCACCGAGGAGGGCACACCATTCTATAAGCATTTGGGTTTTCTAAGATGAGGTGATGTGCAAGAATTCACAGGCTTATACGGGTGAGGATTGGCCTTGAGCCCAGTGCTGATGGTTCAAAATGCACACTGTTTTCTATTGACCGTGGCACCACCACCTTTGAAAGAATTGGAGGCTCTTTTAGAAAAACTTGAACGAGCTAATGCAGCTGGAGATGGGAGAGTACATCAGCTCAGGTTTATTGCAAGTGACAGAAAAATAACTCTAAAATGTATTAGGCAAAACAAAAAGAGACTCTCTTGGAGAGAAATCTGTCTGTCGTTGGATGCACTTGCCCCTGTACACTGTGACTTTGAGAGAACACTGCTCATTCTGGACACCATTAAGAAACAGGCAGAGCAGTTTGGGGGAAGTACATTTGGGTTTCTCCGAAATCAAACCCACCAGTACATGTTAGATAGATGCGTGCTGCTCCCTGTATGCACTACGTTCTGGCAGTTGTCTCCGTAAAGATCACATCGTCCAGTGTAAAGCCAAGTCCTGGGAGATAGCGTGTGAGCTTGAACATTTTAGGCACAGTAGGAGCTGTGCAATCTCAGTTTGGCTTACCACAGCCTTGGTGCAGCCTGGCTGCAGTGACCAAATCAAAGAACACAGGACAGGACTCAAATACCCTGTCTAACCCTTTCCCCCAGAGTGTCCTAGAAAAGGCTATTTCTGTATTTGCTACCCATCCACTCCCCTAATCCATAGTCTCCAGCAGCAACTGTCAGTCTCCTCGTTAGAGTTTTGACCCTACATATACATAGGAAGGAGCAGTTAGGAGAAGAAATATATTCTGGTGTAGCGTGCAAAGGGGAGACTGAAGCTAAGTGTGAGAACCCTATGCGTTTTAAAATATCTAAAAAAGAGGATTTTGAGTTTTCCCACTGTCAACAAAGAGTCAGCATTGGAGTAAGGAATATGCTAATTACCCTGATTTATAAGTTCAAATGAAAATTGTTTTGTTTATCATAAGTCTGTGCCGTTATTATGTTAATTAAAAATCAGACTGAAAGTAAAATTAAATCCAAAAGGATGATTTCTGATCTCTGGATTTGATGGCTTGCAGTGGGAAACTCTGTACTCTAGAAGTTTTGCTCATTCACAAAGTCCAGGAGCCTCACAGCACAGCCTACAGAGCCAGGGAGACCAATGCTTGAGGAATCCTTTGTCCTCCTGAATCCCAGTATCCCAAGGTCAGTTTGCCCTTTGTAGCTGATGAAGCCAATACTCTTTGCATTAAGCTGGGTTCAGTTGAGTTTCTGCTACTTTTATATTAGCACTTACTAGAACAATAGCTTTGTCAGGTAGATGCACTTCCAGGTAGAGCTGGATCCCAGGTGCCACTTGTAATTGTATGGGTAACTGGAAGGCATCAACGTTTTCTCAGTGGAAAATTATGTTAGGGTTAGAAATGAAGACTAATGGAGCTTGAATAAAAAAGAAATGAGATACCTGAAAATGCTAGTTTGTCCTTGCTTATGTTAAAGATGTTTGGAATTGTAGCTATGTGGTAGTATTTTTGTGTTCAAAACAATGTGGCTATCTGTTGATCTGAAAGAGAACAACTTGAGAGTGGCTGCTGTATGGACAAAAGAGAAACCATGCTTCATAGTAGAGGGTGTAAAGCTGATTTCTCTACCTGTCTCATCATTTTATCAAGTTCCAGAAAAGTTCATTTTATCAAATTTTCATGTTGTGAAGATGAGATGTGTCAAGTGCTCACACAGACCTGGGTATCTCTCATCTCCTTCGATCTTGCTAAGTCTCTGAGATCTGCCTCCTACTGAGGTCTCCATTCTGAAACCAGGTGCTTTATGGGGATAAGGATATTTGATGTCATCTTTCCTGCTTCAGCTTCTAAACCATGTGAAACTGTGTCTGATGGGATTCCATTATTGACAGTTTTTACTAAGAAGTGAAGCATACTGATGGTTGAAACCTTGAGTGTTTAATCTTTCAAGTCTCTTTAGGAATTCTCTCTCTAGTTTCCCCCTCTCCCGTCTTTGTCTCATGCCTTCCTCTCCCTCTTTCTTGCTCATTCCCTTCCTTAGACTGTATGGTACTGAGTCAGAAGTGTGTATCAGGAGCTGGGTTTCCTTGGTATGTGTTAATAGCCACTCCAAATAAGAGGCCAATCCATCTGACAGTAGCTTCAAACAAATGAGTTTCTGGAACATTAAAGAAGGGCCAAGGATCACTGGGCAGTGTAGCACTGTCTTAGTGGCTCTATCATAGCTTATACCTCTTGAGAGAGTTGACAAGGCTGGGCACTCAGAGTGCAGCCCTGGGGTCACCACAGGTTCACCAGCAGAGGTGAGGCAGAGCTCTCTCACACCAATGGCTGGCCTTTGATAACTAGTGCCATGCGAGGTCTGTTCTTTCTCAAGGCTCAGCCATACATTTTGGAATCCCCACAGTGAATGAGAGCCCAAGCCTAGAGAACCATTTACCTTTCTGTCACTGAAAACTCTGGGTGGATAGAAGGAGAGAAAAGGGCTGGGGCCTCAGTGCAGGGCAGACAGGGGTGACTCCACTTTGTTCTTGCAGTGACAGAAACTGAGGTTTGGTTAAGCAACCACTTCAGTTAGGTGGGTGGAGGTGGTCTGTTTTCTCTCTTCCCTTTTAAATCCTTTAGTATCTTGGTTTTTCCAAGATTGCATTGGGCCATAGTGGGCAGGGACGCAGTAGTCTATCACTTAAGACTCTGCTTTCCAGAGATAGACCCACTTCTGGTTTAGACAAAGTGTGTCTGGACTGCCATTCATGGTAGATATATGGAAATGAGGAAGTGCAAACATTCCTTTGAATAGCAGAGTGACAAAGAGCTACCCTACAGAAGTGTTTGCCTGGCAGCTGTGTGTGACTTGAAGAATCCTGGACCCAATATTGCTGCCACCCAGCAGCAGCCTTTCTGTAGAAGTTCCATCTTCAGTCTGTAAGCCTGACGGGATGTTACAGCTTTAGAAAACTTTCCCAGACATGAGGACAAGCTGGCACCCTGGGAATGACTGTGCATGGAGCCCTGCCTCTGGATTCACTCTTTGGAAGCAGGTGGTGAAGTAGAGTTGGGGCTGTACACTGACCTGTGGACTTCCAGCTGGAGGCCTCAAAGCAGCTCTTTCCACAGCCCAGTACCTGCTGTAAATCTTCCCCTGGAGCCAGCCACACACAGACACGAGCCCGCCTGTATCTCAGATCCCTCATAAGGGGCAAGGATCCCTTTCAGTTTGGCGTCCATGCTAAGGTATAGAACGAAGTCAAAAATTGCCTTTTTAAAGAAATCTTCAAAGCTACTTTGCATAAGTCTAAGCACAAGGGAGATTTAGCGTAAGTCTGGTTCCCACTGGAAGCTACAAGAAACTCTGTAAACAATGAACTGTTCTTCAGGCTAAGGACATGGGCTCTAAGAACCACTAATTCGTCCATGTGATTGATAATTCTCTCAACAGATCTGACAAGATTTAGAGTTACACATGCCTCCCCCACTAAGACATACACACACACACAGAAACACAGACAAATACAGAGACATGCACACAGATGCACACACAGACACACACACACATACACTCACACAAACATGTACATGCACATGTGTAAAGACACAAGCACTATGAGAATACACACAAAACACTCTTATTTGAAAAAGAAGAAAACTGCAGACAGTTTACTTCACTGGTTGTCACGGGGATGAAGGGATATGGTTCCTACCAGGAGTTCTGTCTCCTCCTTGCTCCTCACAGTGATGTTGCGGATGCTTTGGAACACACAAGGGAAATGATTTTGAAATGAATCACAGGCAAGAGTCTCAGAAATCCATTCTCCATTTTGATTCCTGTAATTGTTCAGTAGGTAGGATGCTGAGTCCTACACAGGATCTGGCTGGTTTCTGAGCTGCTGTAAGCCATGTTCCTTTCCCACCAGATGGTCCCCTGTACCTTAATGTGGCTCCCCATCCTGTTGCCAAATACTGAAAAAAATGAACCATTATGTTGAATGAGCCATTTCCACTGGGCTTGGGTTCCCTGGAGACTATTTTTCACAACTCCCAAGTTTAGACATTAATTATTTCATATTAACAGCTCATGGTGTTTTGCAGTTGGATTTGTTTTGTCAACTCATTTTTACCTAACTGCCTCAAAATTCCATAGAAATAAGCAGAGGGAAACACACTGGTTTATAAAATCAAATGTAGCAGATGCTTTGTCCTAAATTCAGCTGTAGCCTGTAATTGGTGGGGTTACACAAGAGCTTCAGGCTAATCTCAGCCTACCAAAAATATCTTATCTCAGTCATAGTAATTCAGTCAGCAGAGAAAGCATCTGAATACACATCTAGAATAGATTTCGCTGTACAGGACAGTTTCGAGGGAGGAGAGCTCCCACATCCGGGGCTCACGTACTCCTGTTAATGTTTCTCATCACTTAGTCTCTCTAAGCTGCTGAGCAATACTCACACATTGACATTAACTAAAGGCCACAGCTTTCCCGGCTTCCTTGTTTGTAGCAAATGCTCTCTCTGTACAGAATGGGGCCCCCAGTTACATCCATTAGTGGTCATCATCGACTCCGTCGGATGGATTTGCTCACACCCTTTAGGAAAAATTGAAAATCTCCATCAGGAAACAGTTATGAACGTGAGAGTACACTAGGTGAGGAATTTCCAGTGTCCAGGAGACTGTCACCTCCCACCTCCGACTCTATCTGCCTCTCTGTTATGGCCACAAAGGCAGTGACCTTTAGTGACCTTTAGCCACTTACACATTGATGTATTTCTTAGGCAAGGCCTTCAGCGTCATTTTTCTGCACTATAAGATAAAAGGGAACAATCTGTGGCTATTCTCTATTTAAACAGAGTGGTCTTAGATGTAAGATAAACAAGTATGCATAGTGAACTTAAGTGCCTGGAGCAATTCTCAACCATCCAAATTAATATTTCTTTTCCCTTTTAAGTAGACACTGTCAGAAAGATGATAGTCACGGAAAGGCTTATTCAATTTGTCTTTGCATTTGAACCATTAATTTGAAATGATCTAAAAAAACTTTTATATTTAATGTCATTTTTCAACTAATAAAATGCATTAATGTGAAATATGTCAAATATTCAGGACATGCAATTTTCTAACATGGAAGTGCAATTAAACACCAACAACTAGGCAATTTCTTATTTTTATTTAAAATACTGCTTACAGTTTTAAGACTGCAAGTCTTAAGTGAACTGGGCTATCTTTTTTTTTTTATTGATGGTTCAGATTTATAAGTAGTCTTGCATAAACAAAATAATGTATAAATATCTAAACAGTTCCTTAATTTCATTCAGGACTTATTCTCTATACACCCCTATCTTATCTTCAGGGCACACGGTAGGAGGGCCTCTGGGGTTTATTGAGCCTTGCTGTGCATGAGGGATGAGTTCCTGATCCTCCACCGATACTGAAACCATGGTTGTTCCAGCTCCTTTTATAAAACCATGCAGTATTTGCGCATAACCTCAGCCTATCTTCTTGTGTATTTACTCTCCTATAGAGGGAGGCTTGCAAGGCTCACCCAGGAAGCTCAGAATGCTGTGAGATTCCCCAGGACCTTCCGCAAGGTTACATAAGCAGTAACAGTTGCTGAAGAGAAGACTCTTTCTCCAGGGAGCTGACTGAAAGTTGAGTAGAGAGCTTCAGAAATACTGCTTTCATGAGTGGTTGCTCATGCTGACTTGGGCTTTTTGATAGTACTTGAGATATCCAGGCTCCTATATGTAACCCCAGGAAACCTGCCAGCTTACTATGCTAGGTTTGTGTAACATCATTTCTTTGGGTGAAAGAGTTCCTTCAGCTTGTGATCTGTGCTTTGTCTAGAGGGTTCAGACATTTGTCTCCCAAGAAAGTCACAGTACATTACTCATACTATGGAATTGCTGTGTAAGTGGTCATTGTATTATCTCAGGAACAATGACAAGAAGGAGATCTGCACATATTTGTTCAGATACAGCTCTCTTATTTTAAGATATTTTTAATAGGCAGTTAGAACTACAAATGTCACTTTGTACAGATTTCAGAGGACCAGCAGGATGAGGTGTGTGGGTCATCCTCATTCATTTATTTGTTGATGATTCTGTGGTGGCTGGTTTCTTTAGGGGTGTTGTGCTTGGTTTTGGTGATATGAGTAGCTGATTTTTTTGAGTGTGCTGTGCACATCATATGAAAAATGCCTGGAGCCCTATATCATTTGGAGTTATAAGTGTGTGGGTGAGATAAAATGACTTTATGTTTAACTTAATCCATTTAATTAATTGTAATTATTTACAATTTAGAAGATTCCTGTCACGTAAGTGAAAACATACAGTAGAGAGAGGCAGAAGCTTGAGGGTGTGGTTACGTCTTTTCCAATGAGCTCCTTTTCATTTCCTTAGGCTTTTGCAGATTTCATATCTGATTATTAAATTTATCACTATACTTGTATATTTGAAAGAAAAAACCACTCTGTTATGTAGTCCAGCACTCAGGAGGCTGAGGCTGAGGCAGGAGGACTCCAGTTGCAGCCCAAGCTGGGCTGCATATTGAGATCGCCAAACAAGATACTTACAAATAAATAGATGCCCTTGTGAAGTCTAGTGTGCTGGACTGGAATGAATGTGTTGGGAAATGCTGATCATGGAGAAGCCATGTTCAGTTAAGCTGTGTATAAACTCTCGCTTTGTGTTTATTTATTTTTCTATGACACAAATCCAGACAAACCTGTTTTAAAATTGTTGACAGAAACAGACAATACACACAGATGGTTCTTGGATATATTTATAATGGCTTAAAAGTCTTTAAACAATACAATTAATTTTCCCCTGAAATTTAAATTAAATTTTAATCATAACCTACCGCATCATTCTTACACATATTGGCAAGTTTTGAGGATTAATGTAGTCTAACTCTAAACAAGGTTTAAATCTAGAAAATGTCTGCCTCAAGATCCACTGGGTCATCTTCCTCTGTTCCATGCACATGTAAGTGTGTATATACACACACAATGTACACACTAATACTGACCTGCATAAATGTTTTATTAAGATCTGTGTGGATGTCAAGTAAGAGCCAAATGACACTGTGTCATGGGATGTCTGACTTTCATTCTCTCCTTGGTGTAGCCTTCTCCCTAAGTTAAGGTCCTAGAGCTTACACTCTTGATTAGGTAGCCCTGGATGTTCTTAAAACAGAAAGGTTCCTCAAATATCACAATGGTAGCCCCCATCTCTTTTCTAAATCGATAGGAGTCCTGATACAGGAGATGGACACAGCCAGACTTCTCTGGCCCAGGCCCTGACAGTAGTCACTGGAACTGGTCCAGTTCATCCTACACAGACGCTGCCTCTTCCCATCTTGCCTCAGCTCCTTTTCTCTTTCCACCTCACTAGCTCCTTGTGAAACCTTTGGCTTTTCCCTTTGGAATTCAAAGCTCAAACTGTCAAGTCGAATCCTGACATCTGCCTTCTGTATGTACAAAAGGAAGGAAACGCCACTGGGCGCTGACGTTCTGGTTTCCCACCATGACTCCAAGTCTTGCAAAATCTGCAGATTTATGTACAACAGAAAATTTATACCACAATGTTTACAATGTGCCAGGTCTAGTCCACTGTGCCTGGGTGAAATACTCTGTCAAACCTTCAGAAAAGGTGTTCATATGTAATGAGCACATTGCATTTCCATTGTCCATTAGAAATCTTTTAGGCACACTTGACACAGAAAGGTGGAACGTATCTGGGTTGAAGCCCTTGAGTGATAGGGAATAGGAAGACAATAAAATGGCTACACCCAAGTGTCTGCAACGAAAAATGAGAAGATGCTTCTGGGCCATTGTTCTGGGAATTGTTTTTAGTGTGGTTCTTTGTCCTTCATATGAATCAAGGAAGAGATTCTTCACAGGGCTCATGTGTTGAGAGAGTGAATTTGCACTTGTCTGGAGGACATGAGGGCCATAGTCTTCTGTTGGAGACTTCTGTTCCATGTGGTCATCTTTTCGGATCCTCTTCTAATAACCTACATGATCTAAGAGTCATATTTCATGATGAATGCTTTTTATGTCCATCAAATGTAACATCTTACATTAAAGACAGGGTCACTTGGTCCTTTTGCAATGATCCTCAACATTGCAGAACTCACCCAAGACGAAGCTTAGAGGGCAGCCTGGGCTTGTTGACAGAATTGGAATCTAACCATATAGTCTGCAATGGCCCAGATGTTGAAATCTATTGACTTTTAATCTTCATCATGTACAACACCATCCAGGCTTCAGGCTGCAGCTCAGACCATGGACATCCTCCATGCAGGCTTCAGGCTGCAGCTCAGACCATGGACATCCTCCATGCAGGCTTTAGGAATGCATGTACTTGCTCTTCAGATAAAATACAAAGCTTAGTGCTTTCAAATGATCAATCTCTCACAGGCCTATGAGTAAACAGTGGTTCCAGACTCTATGTTTCATCCTTTGGGTGAATAATTTACTCAAACTCTGAAGTACTTAATATTACTTTTAGTTCTATGCTGTAATCCCCCATGCTTGGTTTACTGAGTCAAAGGCCTCTAAAACTGTTTTTTTCCCTAATGGATATACGCTGCTCTCTACTTCTTGGTACTGTGCACCCACAGACAAAGGTGCAGTCTAAAACCTCTTAGGAATATTACATCTTAGGATCCCGTGGAATAAGATGAAAGCATATCTGTGTCTCCCTTCACGTCAGCAGTTTACACAGAACCATGGACAAGCACATGCCAACACACACTCCCACACAACAAAGGCTGCTTCTAGGAGGCATGCCCATGACCCCACAACAGGCCTGGTGACTTCTTTCTAGAATCAGGCGTTCTAGCAAACATTTTGGTTGGGATGGCCTTAAGGTCTCAGTCCAAACTAGTTGGTTCTGTGAAGGAGCCAGAACATAGTCATGGAGAGCATGAAAAGAATGTGCTTACTCTGTCCTAAAGAGTTCAAAGGCCCACCCATGTGCAATACACTAAGTTTTGGTCTGGAATATTCCTGAGGGGCAAATTGATATGAAATAAAAATAGCTTTTCTGTTTTGTTACTATTATTGTTATCTTTTTGTTATACTTTGACTATGAATAGCTCCCCACTAGCTCAGGTTGCTTGCACACTTGGTTCCCTACTGGTGGCATTGTTTTGGAAAGTTCTAGAACTTCTAAGAGGTGAGACCTAACTGGAAGAATGAGTCATTGGTGTTCATATCCTGTTCCTTCTTCCTGCCCTCTCTCTGTTTCCTGCTCCAGTGGGGTGAGCAAGCAGCTGTCACATGCTTTTCCCTCACAGAGCTGTGGACCCCTTTGCTTCCCCAGCATGGTGCTCTTCCTACACAGTTATGTGCCCCTTGCTTCCCCAGCAGGACAAAGTGTATTTCCTCAAGCTGTGAGCCAGACAATCCCTTCCTCCCTCAAATTATCAGGTAATTTGATCCCAGTAGCATGAAAAGTAATAGCCAGTCAGTTAGACTTCATTCTATGTAATTACTCACCTAAACACAGCATAATCCAGGTGTATTAGTATTGCTTTTGTTTTACTGAGCTGAGAACAAATGCAGTAATGTCTGCCATGAATGATTAACTTGTTACTATGTGAATGATTATGAAGATAATGATTTCGAGTGAAAAGGGGTAAAAATATTGTGAACACAAGACACCTATCAGACCTGACATAAAGAAGACAGACTCTAAAAAATAGAAAAGAGGCAATGGCAGATCTTGATTGGATGGTGAGTCAGGGAAAGAGTTCAGGATCATCCCTTCATCTCTGAGCTTGGGAGACTTGTGAGTGAGAGAATTGGTAGCTTCGAAAGAGACCTGAAGCAGAAGGTGGTGAACAGGGGTGGGTGAGTGGGTGGGGTGGATGGGGTGCAGAGCAAGGAGTGCTCCACTATTCAAGACCACCTACAGTAGGAGCGATGTCTCTGCAGCGTCTCTGTGCCACGACTCTGTGGCATCGGTAACGCCCCGTCTCTACATTCTTGTTTCCACGGTTATCCTGTTATTGTCCTACTCCCTCAAGTAGATTGTGACTCCCTTGAAGACAAGGCAAGGAAAAAATGGAGTCTTGGTGAGATCTTGATCTAGGGGCAGAAGAAATGTGATGGCAAGTACCACATGGCCAAGCACTGGAGGGTCCTTCTGCCACGCGTCCCTAAATGAACGAGAAGTGAGCGACTGATGGAGGTGTATGAATCCGAGTTATGGCTACTGGGCTACGACTTGTATGCACAGATGAGTTACATGACCCCGAGGAGGCATGCTTGAGAACACTGCTGCCGCCTCCCGTGAGAAAGGAGATACTGCTACAGCAGCTAGACTAGCTCTCCTCCTGGGATCATTTTGGAACAAGCTTTGGACTTTGTGAAACAGAGCTCGGGGGTGGGGTTTCTGGGGCAGATAGAGACACAATGATCTCTAGAAATCAAAGGAAACAGTGTACATGGGGGGCGGGTATGTGGGAAGAGGGAGGGAGGGGAGATGGCCTTGCTATACCAGTTGTGCCCACAAATCCAAATTCCAAATATCTTAATTCCAAAGAGGATTAGAGAATTGAAACCCAATCCTATGGTATTTGTGCAGATATATCTCAAAAGGACAGAGAATCTTTTCTGAAAATATGAAAGAGTGATTGAAAAGAGGGAAGGACATATGCAGAGGCTGGGGCCATGATCTTGGAACACAATCCCCAGTGCACAATCTCAAATGCGCACTCCCTCCCCAGTCAATTAATAAAGACTGAAAGCTCAAAAATATAATTGGACAAAAATCATTTAAAAAATTTCAAATGACATTGTGTACATTTTAAGTGGAGGATTTAATAATGAAATATAAAAACAGGACAAAATAAAACATGAGAGATTTAAAAAGTAAAAATAACTATAATGAATACTTTTGCAAGCATAAACTCCCAAGCCTAGGAACAAAAGTTGCACATAGGGAATTTCTGAGCACATGAACTAGGCTCAGAAAGAATCAGGCCCCAACATGCAATATGTAAATAGAGGTGGATTAAACAAAGCCATGCCAGAGACCAGTGTGAGCAGAAAAAATGTTCAAAGTTTTACTCTAGGGGCTGGAGAGACAGTAGTTAGGAGCACTTGTTGCTCTTACAGAGGACCAGGGTTCCATTCCCAGTACTGGAACGTGGTTCACAATCATTCGTAATTCCAGTGCCAGGGAAACTAACGCTCCCTTCTGACTCCTGAGGCACCAGGTGTGGGAGCTGTCCACATACATGCATGAAGGCAAAACACTCACACATCAAATAAATTGATTAAATCTAAAACAAAATTTTAAGAAGTCTTAGTTTACTTAAATATTGATCATCAAAATGCATTCTGTATGCAAATGAGAAGGAAAACGAAGACGGGAGAGAAGCTGAGCATGGTGAACTCCTTATGGTTTGGGAAAAGGTTGCAGACGCTGAGAATCTTAGATTATGTTAGGAAATAAATGTGCTCAGCTTTCGTCTGAGAAGATTTAGCAAATACACTCTCCAAACACAATTAGCAATAAAGCTGTAACAGTCCATCCATTCATAAAATTATTCAGAACGGTGGAGTAAATGCACATGTAAAATCTGCGCCACACTGCACCTCAAACTTGGAAACACAGATGAAATACCCATAGATCAACAAAACCAACACAGCCATATTTGGCTCAAGCAAAAAGAAAATAAAAAATAAAAAATAATCCACCAAAAGAAACCTTAAGTCACTAACTTTTAAAGGATATGAATTTCTATCCCAGTTGTACCTGATTCTATTGTTCAATGACAAACACAGAAACTTTTAGAGGTGGCGCCTCCCCACAACACAACATCAAAAGATTCAGAGAGCACAGCAAAAGGAAAAGGACAGTATGAACATTATTTTATGAAGCAAATGGATCAACTTCAAATGAAGAGAATACAAGAGGAATGAAACACACTCATCAACACATCTCTTAGAAAGTTCACCACAAAGACAGTGGAGAGCACAGTAGTGTCTGCAGAGGAACAGAGGCCACAAAGGCCAGGAGTGTAGTGTCCCTGTAAACACAGAGAGCATGCTGGGATCTTGCGTTCTGCTATGCTGTGCACAGTGAGTGCCAAGAAAATCATCATAGTTGTAGCTGGCAGAGAGGAGCCTTTGAAATGAGAAAGAAGATACATAACATTTGGTATTTAGAATATAGACAAATTTTATAACCAACAAGTAATAATTGATAGGCACAACATCACAATCAGCATTTGTTATTTAGAAATATATTTAATAAAAATTGTTCAAACCTGCTTAGGGGGAAAAAGACCCTATAACATTTATTAGACAGAAAACCAGAATAAATTCAAAATGTAAAAATAGGCAATTGGTGCTTGCAAAAATGTTCAAATTCAGCAGAATTACAATCAAATTATTAATTGGCATTTTAAAAGAAAACTTGGCCACCTAGGCATAAGTTTATATGGAAAAGTTGGAACTATTCTAAGAGCAAAGGGAAGGATGATGGAAACAGAGAGAAGGGGCTAAGGAAGGCACCTTACTTACCAGATTTAAAGTAAAGTTGTAAAGCCCAAATCAGAGGGAGGGATTCAGTGAATATCTTCCAGGGATGGAGACTTGTAGGGACAGGACCAGAAGCCGCATCAACCTGCAAGTGTGATTCAGGAAATAGATTCAATGATTGACTTTTGAGGGAATGGAGGACTAGTTAGCAATACTAGCTTATTTCAGACTCTAGAAAATGAACTCAAATGGTTAAAGTTCTAATGTGAATGGCACAGCTTGAAACGTTCAGGTGTAAATATAGGCAGTCTCTGACTTGAAATTACAGAAGACTGCATTTTTGTCAATAGGATTTATTTTATTAAAATAAAATATTAAAAAACACTGAAAAGGAAAAGAAGAATAAGTATATAAGAGTAAGTTCTGTAAATTGTGTCTGACCAATGACACTTAAATGACACAATGACAGACTTTCGGAGTAAGATTTTGGCTACACAGAAATGATTATACTTTGGGTCAAGTTTTCCCACTAAAATCCTGGGACAAGAAGTAGTCTTAATTTTGAATTTATTTTTGATTTCACAATATTTACATAGGCATAATTAAGGTTGGGACTTGTACAGCTCCATTTTCCTTTGCTCTATCAACATACCTGAGCCTGGGTAGTTTGTAAAGACAAGAGGTTTTATGTTCACTAGTTTTGGGAGTTCAAGAGCGTGTTGCCTGCTTTTGTTCTGTTCCTGTGCCATTATAGCAGTGGATGACATAGATAAAGCACCTCAGAAAGAAGAGATGTCTGGACAAGACAGGAAGCCAGAGTGGAGAACCATCTCATCTCATGAAGGAAGTCGTGGTGTTCCATAGTAATGAACTTGATTGTTTTCAGGGGCAGCGCTCTGGTGATCCGGTCACTCTGCCACCACCTCACCAAAGACCACTCTTCCAATAAATGGGACATTCATGGAAAACCCAAACCATAGCAGGTCAGCAGTGGCTAGACTAAAGATGAACTTCATTGAGGTTTCTTTTGCACCACATGCTCATGGCTGGAATGTAAGTTTTGACCATGATTTAGTGGGCCTAAATTTTGATTGTAACTCATCATGTGAGGTAAGATGTGGAATTTTTCACTTGTGGCATTGTTGTTGGTATCAAAAGACTTTACGATTTCAGAACTTAAGATTAGGGAAACTGCCATATACAACATTATATACATGTAATTGAAAAAGATTGTACAGATACAATGTAACTACACAAGCAGGAAATAAGAAAGAAATATAAGAAATTCTAATGTCATAAATTCGTGGGTCATCTTAAATAATAACCACAGGAGTGGACACTGAAGCTTGATGTGAGGCCACTAGTAGCCACCAGATTGCCTGTGAGAGCACCAGCCTGGCACAGAAGGGAGTCAGTCTCCTCATCATTGTTGCTGACTGGGGATTAGTCCAAGTCCTGTGAAAGCAATTTCACTCTGTAATGATGTTGAAGATGCTCAGGCGCCTTCCAGTGTTATTCCAGGTGAGGAAGCTCTTACAGGGAGAGGCAGAGGGAGAGCTGGAAAGATGCCCCAGCCTGTCCTGTACTTGTGCATGCTGGGAACTACAGAGTGTTCAAGATAGAGTGTGTCTGTCTTTGTTTATATGTAGTGATGCTCAAGAGTAGACAGAATGGGCGAATTAGAGTTTCTATTTTCACTGACAGTGAAAAACGTGGCCTAGTTGAAAAATGTGTAAAGGTTCTATGGTTTGCTTTTCTCTGTCTGACCTCATGTGTAGTTTCACATTTTCCTATCTATCATCTATCTATCTATCTATCTATCTATCTATCTATCTATCTATCTATCTATCTATCTATCTATCTATCCATCCATCCATCCATCCATCCATCCATCCATCCATCCATCTATCTATCTATCTATCTATCCATCCATCTATCTATCTATGAGAAAAAGTCTCTGTGTCAGTGATTCTCAACTTCCTAAGGCTGTGACCCTGCAGTTTCTCATGCTTTGCTGATCTCCAACCATAAAACTATTTTTGTTGTTACTTCATAACCATACTTAGATATTGCTACAAATCATAATGTGAATAATTTTGTTTCCTGATGATCTTAAACAATTCCTATAAAAGAGTTGAGAACCCTGCTCTATGTAGAGCAGGCTGGCCTTGAAGTCACAGACATCTGCTTGCCACTGCCTCTGAGTGCAAGGATTAAAGACATGGGTCACAACATCATGCTTTTGGGCTACTATTTTATTCCTTGGAATCTAACTGGAAGGGAGGCGGGTTAGACACAGTAGAACACTGCAGAAATCTTGGTCAAGGATGAAGACAGCCAAGGTTAGGGCCAGCTGAAATGGGGGATGAGAGCTGAACTGGTCAGTCTTTGAATTACAGAGTGTGTACAAGTATGGCTGGATAATCGCCAGGACTCAGGGCAAAGATGACAATGTGAGGGGCCTTCTGTTAGAAAACTTTAAATTTCAGACTGTCAATGGCAAAACATTAAACCAACACAAGGCCTCATCAGCAGGGCCTTGCGTCACTGTAGGTCTGAAGTGCCCAAGGATACAGAACACTGATGATACTTCCTTTCTATTTTGGAAACCAGGTGATAGGTGGTATAAATATCCTGTATTCAAAGAGAAAGGGAAAAACATGACATGCAGGAACATCAACAGGTCCCTGGGATGGACAGAGGAAGGGAGCCTAGCCTGCAAGGTGACATTGTGACCACCATCAGTAGTGCTATCCTCAGAAGCGAAGAACTGAGAAAGCCAGGGTGCTGTTTCTGTAATGAAGGACAGGTTGTGTGTCTGCAGAGATGGTCCATCAGTCCAGCAGTGTAGCAAAGACAAGGATACAGTGTTGTGGGGGAGTTGCCTCAGAGATACCTTTGAAACAAGCACATGCTGAGTGAGCTCTCAGAGTAGTGGAGAGAGAGAGAGAGAGAGAGAGAGAGAGAGAGAGAGAGAGAGAGAGAGAGAGAGAGAAGAGAGAGAGAGGACGCCCAGGTCCTGGATGGATAGAGAGCTAAGAACCAGAAGAGCAGCATCCTGGGAAGCAGAGAGGAGTCAGTTACTGTGGTGGGGAGGAGTTATGCTTTGAATGAGTTCATCTTTTCTATGCTTAAAAAGCATTAACTAATAACGACAGGCAGGGTCTGCTCTGCTGGTTGTCTTGGGCCAGGGAGCTGTTGGAGTACCATTTGGAGATCTTTACTCTCTGGGTGAAGAGCAAGGCAGGAGGGAGGGTCAGAGGCATCTGGAGTGGTGAGATCTTCCCTTAAGGATAGGATGGAAGGACATGAGGATTGGGGTTGCAAACATAATCAAAGGCTCCAAGCCTGGTATTTCTATGTGCTATCTTGCTCCAGGTTTTAAGTGATCAGTCTCTGTTGTGTGACACTACTCCTCATCCTAGACAGGGAAACAACAACAGGCCAAAGTAACCACACTATTAAAGTTCAACTTGATGATGAACCAATGGGTTTATTGGGTGACCTATGGGACTATGGATGAGGGGTTCCTTACAGGAGCATGAATGACTCTAAGGCCGTCTCATCACTGACAGCCCACCCCAGCATGAGTGACAGCTCAAGACAGCTGGAGCTCACAGTGGAACATGGAGACAGCTTGGAGAGAGCCCTCCTCCTTTGCCCTCTTATCTTTACTGCTTATATAATTTGGGAAGGAGGGACCTTATGACAGGGCCTTTTAGAACCTTTACCAGCTCCCTTTAGAACTTCTAGACTTTAAGTTTCTGTCTCAACTCAGAAGAAACTGCCACACAGTAATCTCCAGGGTTAAGTGTGTTCTGAGAACTGCAGCCAAACTAATCCAAAATATGGGTATTCTACATGAAAGGGGAAGAGGCACACCCCAAACTAGTTCAGACTGGATCAGCAGCCCTTTTATTCTTTATAGCTTGGATACATCAGGAATACACTTGAATAAAAACTATCTAAGTTTGATTGTTACCAGGATAGTGTAGGATTATAGTATAAGCTGAGAAACTTAACACTATTTTCCAGGTAGGAACACGTGGAGCCACAATGCAGAGGGAGGTCCAGGGGGTTCCGAGGTTGCAAAGCAGGTCATTTGGAGATACATGTGTGGACATGCCCTTGCAGGGGAAGGAATGAGGCCTCCAAGTACATTATTACAAGAGGGGCTATGTGTATAACCCAAAGCAAACGGGTCTTTTTTGGTACAGGGCTTAAAGGGCATCTTGCAAGGGATTGTAATGAGGCTGCATAGCGAAGCAGATTCTTTCCATTTCCTGGTCAAAGGTCAATAGGTTTTTTGGGGGGTGGGGTGGGGTTTTCTTTTTATTTATTTGCTTTTGTATTTTGTTTCCAGAGTAATGTTTTGTTAAGCATACAAATAGACAAGTATTATTCTGACATATTATTGCATGAATAGTGTACTTCCTGTTTGTCCTCTGTGGTTCATTTCCATCTCTCAGGCCTTCCCTCTTGTTGCTCTAATCCGGCTCTTTTGGGAATCCTAACTCTCTGTGAAATGCAAGTGACTTCCTAGAGCTGGAAGTACCAGTCATCTACTCAGCTCTGTGCACTATGTAGAAGGTGTCCTTTATCCATCCCTCAACTTACTGTAGTTTATGTACCTTGGAACATCAGTAGGACCACAGCTTTGGAGAAAAACGGCAGAAAAGACCTCCAGTATGAGATGTAACATCGGATTCCTGAGGAAGGCACCAAGAGGTGAGGAGACACAGAGGCCTCATCCCTGTCCCACCTTAGGGCTCTCAAGCATTTCTAGGTGACACAAGGTGGAGAGCTCAGCAGAGCATCGAGGGCCAGGGTTTTCACAGGACCCCCAGCTCCTGTATCCCCATTTTTCAATGACCTGGCGTCTGACTGTGAGTCCCACTCTGCAGCATGTGTGTTCTAATGGTGTTTTATTTCAAGGCGCTGTGGACAAAGACTGTGTATTTTCTGTTCCCTTATCCCGTGTCTTCTGGAAGCTCTTAGCTAAAGCGTCCGCCATTTCTCAGGTCTGGACTCTTCTCTAAAGCTAAGCAATGTTTGGCAGTTTTATGAAATTCAAAAGTTGACTGTGTATATCCGGGACTTCACAAAGCTTTCTAAACTCGATCCCAATATTCTCTCTGAAGGGAAGAAACAGACCTTTTTGGGAGTGGAGTGGGGTGACGGTGACCTTCTAGCATACCGGTGTACTGGTGTACACGGCTCTCTAAACCTCTCCCGTGAATCTCTAACCAAGCCCTGCCTGCTTGGCTTGCTGATTGCTTCATTTAATTTTTGGGTCTGTTGGTAACAAATAAAACTTACTGTCACAGACCAACAGTTATTGTTAGGTTCGGCCAGAGCAAAGAGACCATTCTGTGTTTTATTTTTCTCAATGTTGCTCTTTTACCAGAGCCAGTAGGCTTGACTTCAAACACCTACTTTGTGCTTGTTTCTCTTAGGTTAAAACAGTATGACTCTTTTGAGGGGAAAAAAACAGAAAGAAAAACCACACTCACACACAGAAGATAGATCAGCCGACTTAATATAAGTTTAGGTGAGATGAAAAGGAGAGATTAGATGCACTGAAAAGTGCTTGACAAGAAATCAAAAGTTTTTTGTTTTTGTTTTTTTTAAAGAGAAACTGGAATTGATGCTGCAAATGCCCTCTGCTTCTGAAATATGACCCTGTTCGTTAAATGCATGCCTGTATTTTGTTGATGGAACCCCCTCATCCTCTCTAAGTTAGCTCTTTTGTGTCTTTTGTAAGAGTTGGTAATTACAAAGCATAGAAAATGCCCCCCCCCCCTTTTTGTGGGGAGAGACTAGGAAGTCCAGGTGTGGCAAGCAGGCTTTACTTAAAGAGACCAGTGTCTTGCAGCAGATTCAGAAGGAGCCCCCTGGAGAGGAAGGGCAGCTCAGGCCTGTGGTGGGATTCCCCTAATTAGTAATTCAAACTGAGCAGCTGAGTTCACTACAGTGTATTAGTAAAACAATAGCGCCATTAAGTTAAAGCTTAAAACCTCCTCGGGTGCACTCCCAGGGAAGAATGCACTGTACCCCTTTCTTGGGTGTTTTCATAAGAACAAGTTATGACTAATCTTGCCCAGGAAATCTACCTCTGTCAGAAACCCAGATTCTTCCTGCTGAGCGGTGTATCAGATTGCTGACAACTACCATTGCTCAAGATAGAAAATATTTTCATTATAAAATCTGCAAGAGACATTTAGATGTATAAACTTGTTCATATACCATGGAAGAAAGTTATCTTTATCAGTAGCTGTGATTGTCCCTTGACATCGAGGAGATACGCACTGTGCTTAGACTCCAGCTACGAGCGCAGCTTCTCTGAACAGTTTTAAACAAAATCTTCCTCTTAAATTTGTGTGTGTGTTTGTGTGTGTGTGTGTGTGTGTGTGTGTAGCTTTGGCTGCCCTGGAACTGACTCTGTAGACCAGGCTGGCCTTGAACTCATGCACCTGCCTCTAGAGTCTCCCAAGTGCTGGGATTAAAGGCATGAAATCACCACTGCCTGGGTAAATGTAATTTTCAGCAAAGCTGTCCATGTTGTTCTCTAAAGAGAATGCTGTAAAAATCACAGTAATCTGTAAAATTATGAACCCTAAATTATGAGCAAATGCATTGGAGAGAAACTGGGAAATCTTAACAAACATTCTGGTTAAGAGTGAATTTCTAGTTCCTTAGCAGTGAATAATTTCAAGGAAAATATTTTTTAAACAGTTCAAGTAGATAGGTTTATTTATTTGTGTCCAGATCTCATGACCACCTAAGACAATTGTGTCTAGGATCAGTCCATTGATTTATTTAACCCTTTCATCAAGTTGTAATCATTCATTCACAGGGGCTTTGTTGACGCCTGGGAGGGGAAGGATAATAATGAAGGCAGAGGCAAGCAGACAGACAACCTACAGGGAACAAGAGAATGCCTTCAAGCTGGCGCTCTCTCTCTCTCTCTTTCCTCTCTCTCTCTCTTTCTCTCTCTCATTCTCTCTCTCAGAAACATCAAATAAGATACCATCCACAAAAAGAAATGAAAGAGATTTATCCCAGTTTGGCATACCTAGGAAGTAGGTCTCAGAATACACAGTAAATGGTTGTTTAGTGCTTGAGGTTTGACACATTTTTTGGTATTTGTGTACAAGGCTGGCTTGGTGTACATCCAAAGATATTTATGTGAACAGAATGTTATAGTGAGTGCAAGCAGGGCCATGCATGCAGCATTCAAGCTTTCTGCCAAGGGCCCAGTGCACATGCTGCACACAAGGACATGACCATGTGCACAAGATGCACACTGCTGATGCTATCCGTCTTTACCATGAACTCATAGAACAATGCTCATCCGTTTTTTCTGTAAAACATGCCAATTTAGCATACATTTTTGTTTATCAATAATAGAGTCAATAATCAGACATGCCATGCTCATAAAGAATTGTAAGTGACAATGACTGGAAGAAAAACTCATTAAAGAACACTTTTTTTGAGGAATTAAATTTAGCTATTTTCCTTTTAACTTTGTTTTTGATTTTGGGTATCTGTTGAAGCCATGCCAGAAGCTCATCTATAACTGTATAGTTTATAGGCTGCCTTTGTGTTTTCTCTCAGTGTTTCCCTTTCTTCTCTCCAGTACCACTCTCATCTCACTCTAGTGATGACCACAGTAAAAGCCCACCCAGACATCTACAGATTTATATACAACATTGTTTATTTCTGGCATTGATGACTCTCTTGATATATCTGGGACTTAGCCTGTCACCCTTTCTTTTGGTTCAGATTTCCCCCTTGACATTTACCCATCTTAAACTTTTCTTAAGGTAAGAACCTAAATCACCAAATACTTTTTAGTGCATTTTATACAGGAGGGGTCAGAAAGAGACACATACCAAGAAGAGATTTGACTACTCTCAGAGCTACCTGCTCCTTCACAAATCTTGATAACAAAATCAACCTACAGGTCTTGTCCCTTAGGTTCAGTCAGCCCTGTCCTGCAGTGGTCAAGTTGGGGCACACTTTTGGTAGCTATTGCTCTGGTTTATGTCTGAATCAGTAGTGTTCTCTCTAAACCCCTCACACTTGGCTGAGCTCCTCAAGGGCTAAATCTGAGTATTGCTTTAGAAATCATAGATCTTGGAGTTGAAGAGATGGCTCAGGGTTACAAACACTTGCTGCTCTTGCAGAGGACCTGAGTTCCATTCTCAGCACCCACAGGAGGCTCACAACCAACTGTACGTCCAGTTGCAGGGGATCTGATGCCCTCTTCTGGCCTCCTCAGGTACTACATGAATGTGGAGCACTTACATGCAAGCCAAACGCTGGTACACATACATTAAAAAAAAGTCTTAAAAACAAAGAAGAAATCACATAATCACATATCTTGCCTGAGAGAAAAGGACAATCCTCTCATTTGCTTTCTTATAAACCAGCATTTGTTTGCAACAGAGAGATTTTCACTCATTTTTATGTCTGATCTTAGATGTGATCTGAGTAGGGGTGGAAATTCTCAAAGCAGCTGTTGTTACCGAGTTTGCCTCCTGAAGGAAAAGGATTGATTGCCCTGGTAATTGTATCCTCCATGGTATAACTACAGATGTTATTCTCATCTGTAGCCAACTAATCACCCTAAATTTTACTGAGCTAATTGTCTCCATGGATATCATCTGCAGTGACAGACATCATGGGCATGGCTTGGTCAGCCTCTGTGGAAACTTCTGGTCTCAGCCGTGGTTTCCAGCAAACCTTAACAGTAGATGGAGAAGTCCCTTGTGATTCAGGCAAAACCTTTAAGGAGAATGACTTTTTTAACAGCATGGGTTAAAGGAAATTGACTTTACTTTAGAGATATTTTCGTCTTTATAAAATGGGAAACCTCCTGATATTATCCCCATTTCACCTATTAGAAACACTGAGGCTTATACTTACAGAAACCTAAAAAGAGCCTCCTATAAAACATCATCGACAACAAGATGACTTAGGCACTGGAAAAAGCTAGTGATCCTGACACTTCAGTTCTATTTAATTAGAGATATGATATCTCATAGTAAATCTATCAGTTCCGGTGCCCAACTCATTAAAATGTATCTGTGGCATTGCATTTACGAAATGAGAAAGAGGGAATCTGATAATAAAAATGAATTAGCACGTGTCATCTTATACATACAACAAGAAGGTTTATGATGCAAAGAATAAATCAGCAGAGAGGGAGGAGCGGCATCTGATGAATATGCATGCGGGGGATGAGTGTCTTATGATATACTTGGAGACACTAAGGCTTGGGAGGAAAATATGGTGGATGTGGAAGTGTGGATGGTTGCCGCAGTGGTGTTATTCAGATAGAGAAACAATGAGCCAGTCTGAAACTGGGGGTGACTGAGGGGGACAGTGAGGTGGCTCGGTGGATAGAGGCTCTCACAAGTGCCCTGAGGTTCAGCCCATGGAAAGCAGGCAGGAGAGAGCAGAGTCCACCAAGCTGTCCCCTCATCTCCACATCTGTGCTGTAGCATGCATGCCCACCCCATCCTAAACATGCGCACGCACACGGCAAGCTAATGAAATAATATTTTAAATGTGAGATTTTGGAATTAGATTTCTTAACCCTTTGAGATTTCTTTTCAGCTGTAACTTTTGACTTTTCAAAACTGAAAATAAGGAGAACAGAGGAGGGGGAATGGATAAACAGACAAGGAGAGGGGAGAAGAGAGGCAGGGAGGGAAGGGTAAAGAGACAAGGAGGGAGGAGAAAGAGTGGTTGAGGGATTTTTTTGGTATTATACATTTTCTTTTTTTAAAACTTTGGGTAATATGTGTCATTCCAGACATACCAAGGGGCATGCAATAGTGACAGACTAGTGTTTACTCAAACCTCACTTTCTATGGAATGTAAGCGGCTACTAGCAGGAGGCACTTGTGAAATGGGCTGAAATTTTAGGCTATGTAGCTTTTGAGGTCTTGAGTTTTCTTCCTTCCATGAAGACTGGCCTGGCATTTGGTTGAGTCACATTCAGGACACAGAATTATGGAGAGGCAGCCCTTGTCTTCTCAGAGGAGAGCACATAGTGTAAGACTCGTGGCACACCTGGTATGGGCTGCAGAAGACAAGCATGGCCTTTCAAGTCTAACTGTATCTGGGATGATGGGAAAAAGAAGACAGTCCAGACAAGACTCCACGTGACCACCTACCACATGGCCCCTGGCCTTTGTCCTGACCATGAAATTCCTGGGTACCCTGCTACCCAGTCATAGCCATCACCCCTTGTCTATCTTCTAAGCCTGAATGGCTAAATCTGAGTCTCCATCGATCCACCACCTTTGGTATAGAGGCTCCACTTTTTGCCTGCTCACAGCCTACTAGAGGTATCTGCAGGTAACTTAGTTTGACCATATGCCAAATTGATTCTTTGGATTAACCTTTTTAATCCTAAACTTGTCTCTCACCCCGTCCTTCCAGATTTTCCAGGTATGTGCCATTTCTACTGATGCTCAAGTTCCCAGTCCTACCAAAGCACTCACAACTGCGTGGTCGGCTAATGTCCTAAAGGTCTGCTTCTCCCTGTATCCATCGGTATGATCAGTATGATCATAATCCATTTAGGCAAAATACCTTCATAGAGTCTTAAAGGTCTCCCTGTTTCTATTATGTTTCTGAAACTCAATTTTCTATATGCCAACAAGAATGATATTTTAAAATGCAGAGTGAGTTATCATCTTCCATGCAAAGCCTCCTGGGGTGCTTCCCCTACATCCTATTTGCATGGTCCATGGACCATGAGAGCCTGGTTCTTCTACACTTGGGTTCATGAAACTTGAACAATCTAGACTCTCATTCATCCTGTCTAACCACTCCCAGCCTGTCACCTCACTGGTAAACTTGAATACAATTCTGACGGTGATGTCTGAGCTCTTGAGCACTGAGTTCTTTTGATTACTTCATTGGTGTCTTAGAGTTTCATTGCTATGAAGCGACATCATGACCGAGGTACCTCTTATAAAGGACAACTTTTATTTGGGGCTAGTTTACAGGTTCAGAGGTTCAGTCTGTTATCATCATGGTGAGAAGCATAGTATGGTTCGGGCAGCCTTGGTGCTGGAGGAGCCAAGAGTTCCCATCTTGATCTGAAGGCATGCAGGAGGAGACTGAATGTGGTTTACACCGGGCATAGCTTGAGCATTTGTATGACCTCAAAATTCTGCCTCCACAGTGACACTTCCTCTAGCAAGGACGCATGTCCTCCAGTAAGGCCACACCTCCTAAGGGTGCCACTCCCTGTGAGCCAAGCATTCAAATACATGACTCTCTGGGGGACTGAACCTATTCACACCACCACAATTGTACAATAATAAAAAAAGAAAAAAACGAGCAAAGGGCATAACAACATTTTATTTTTACTTGTGTGCCAGTGTACCTGTCCACGTGTGGGTGTATTCCAGGGAGTGCAGGTGCTTGTGTTGGCCAGAGGCTGTCAGCTCCTCTGGAGCTATATATAGGCAGTTAGTTGTGAGCTGCCTGATACGGTTGCTAAAAGAACAGCAAGTGCTTTAAACAGTTGAGCTATCTCTCCAGCCCTTATACCAACCCTTGATCCTTAAAACCAGCAACAGTTACTAAAATTAATTTAAATTTTGACAAGAATTTTGTTTCAAGTACTTGGACTGGGTGTGCTTATTCTGTCTGAGTTACAACAGTGAGAACAGGGATTACTCCATGTTCACCTCCTGGATTATGACCTCATGGAAAAAGACTTCGGTTTCTCTTCATCTTCACTGGGAGTTGGTTGCAACATCCACAGAGGCAAGGGGGCCTGGGGAGGGTGTTTGGCATAAACCTCTGGCTGCAGAAATTTCTCTTTATTTACAAAATAAGCAGCTGTCTCTACGCACATCTGTCAATAACTTCTCCCACGCCGTTGTCATCGGTCTCAGCATAATGCTGTCTGCCTCACTGGAGGAATTTGCCAGAGAAACTCCAAGCCTGTACCTGCAGTGGCATTGCTGAATCTTTCCAGCCGTGCACTCTGACAAAATTAAAAAATGGCCAAGGAAAAGGCCAGTCTCTAGAGGGCTGGAGCAGATCACCATGCAGTGGTAGAGTGAAGTTTCCAACCTCAAGCATCCTGGAGATAGATACCAGTGGTGTCCCAGCCTCAGGACTCAGGTAGGGTGGCTTACCCTACCTAGTGACCTTTGGTCCAGGCTTTAAGCTCCCGGGCCAGGCATCTGAAGTAGGTTGATTGCTTGGATCACAATTCACCCTGTGTCTTCTCTGCTTTGGAGTGGGGTTTCCTTAGGAATGGCAGTGTCTACTAGACTGGAGCTTGGTTGCTGACAGTGGGCCAGATACTCCTGACGCTGGGTCCTGCTGAAGAGCAGCCTGCTGATAGGCCTCCCAGCTTTGTTCCTGGACTAACTCATCCATAGACAATTAGCAAAAAGGTGAACAGTGTCTTCATAGACACCTCCCCTTTGAGTAGGGATGTTAAGAATGTTTGTTTTGATGGTGCTGAGAAAGAAGCCAGTTGCTTTGGGCTTGCCCCAAATTACATCACTTTTGCTTTTGAAATCAGTCCTTTTATGCTAATACAGACACTTAAACAGAATCTAGAAGAATGCCAAACATCTGGTTGAGAATAAAAATTCAGGCAAAGACAGAGATTTTCAAACAGCTGGATGTTTATCAAGTAGTTGGTATTACTGTTTTTGAGTTGTCTTTTTCAGGCTTAATCTGGATTCTCTGCAGTAACTTGTAAGACTTGATAGAACCTTTAAGATAGGAATAACTGAAAATTAGGATGTAGCTCTCAGAAATGTATTGGCAGTGTTTTTGGGTGACAGGAGACATTGGGGAGGCTTGCAGAAATGCCTTTCCAGTTGGGAAAAGCTTGCTGTCCTTACATGAGAAAACTGTGGGAGCCAGGGACCGTGGAGAGGCTCTCTCTGCATGCTCCTAAACCCTGACAGGTGCGGGATTACTCAGGCCTGCTCACTCATTAGAACCGTGGCATAGCCTGACTTTATCACATTTAATCACAGAGGAAACAGCACCTATGAAGGGAGCCTGCAGGGTGTGTGGGGGGGCACAGGGGAACAGAAGGGTGCTGTTGTTTCAGGGGTAGTTTCAGTCTTTGTTGAATGTATTAATTAATATGGGGGGGATTGGAAAGGCTGCACTGGGTTTGTCAAAACGGTTAATTGTAAACACGTCGTCTGCCTTGCTGAGTGATTACAGCCAGAGCAAGCCCTGCCTGCCCTGTGACTAATATCTCAGGCAGGATGTGTGATTAGATCATAAAATTTTATTGTATGGTTATTTATTTATATTTCTAGAAACTAAGGCAGACAATGGGGCTGAGTTGTATACAGATTTGAAAAAAATATCAAAGGAAAAAATGTCACTTATTCTGGTAATGTGTGATGTAGAAGAACAGACTGGATGGCTGCCCCATGGAAATGTGGAGAAACGAGAGAATTTGTGTTCTGTTTGCTCAACTGCATAGGTCATGTTGACTACTGAAGGAAATGCCTTCAAAGTGGATGCACGAGGGGGTAATAATGCACTTTAATAGGATAGGTAAAGTGCATCTCACTGGCTGGAGCAGCAACAGAAACGACAGGTTTTTAACGCCTGCTAACATCTCTGTTTTCCGTCTTCCGTTGCACTGTGAGCAACATCGCAGCTTCCCGTAAATGATTTATGTAGCTGTATCTTTAAGTGGCGGTGTTTTCTCCTGGATAGGCATCTCTCTGTAACAAAATCAACAGCTGCTTATTTGCTTTGAATTTTATTGGCATCCTGTCTTTCCACAGCACAGTAGCTACTGAAGGACAGTTTTCTCAGCCATCCAAGGGCACCTATGGAACCATGAGGCCACATGTGGAGCTACTGGCAGCTGCAGGACCTCTTTATGGGGTTGCACAGTGATGGACCCCAGTCATTCTCATCAATTGCTTTCATCCAACGTCTCTGGTTGCTTGGAGAGTTTCCTTCTCTACCCTGAAAGGAAAAGGTTGCAAAGGTCTTGTAACTAGTCTGGCTGCAACTAGGTCTTGACATAAGGCTGGGGCATCCCAGGCAAGTCTTGGCATCTGAAGGACTGCCAAGTGCACTAGAGAGAGGTGGATTTCAGGAGGCCTCACCCTGTGTTACCACTCATCTTCACAGGCCCCTGAATTCATATTCAGGAGCCGTTTACTTAGCTTGTCTGGTTTCTATTCATCAGAACTTGCCAACTCCAACTGCTTTGGAGAAAGTGGCTGCAGCTTCCTTACATGTGGATGCGCCATTGTGACTGACCGGTTAGGGCATACGAATGAAGACTCTGGCATGGATTTTCCTGTTCTGCTAATAAAATAGCTTATGACAGTTCCTAAAGGTTGGAAATTTCCCCTCACATGTAACAGGAATTGTGGGAGTAGGAGGTGGGAAGTCCATGGCTCCATCCACCCGAAGAGACTGTGACCTCCTTCAGCTAGAAGGAGTGGAGCTGCCCACGCTGCAGTGTCTTCCTCAGGAACATTCTTTCCTGTTGGTCTTATTGCCTACTATTGACTGTTTTTTTTTTTTTTTTTTTTTTTACTAGTGTCCCCCTCACTTATGCTGGGGATAGATAGCATGTCATAAACTTCATCAGGTTTCCATGAAATGCCCATAGTAAAATAAAATATTGGAAATCTGAAGTCACGGTCCGAAAGTGAGCAAGAAGCAAACTGTTTAGCCTAGTTTATGAGACAAAATACATTTCAACACGAAATTCTTGGAGAAGGTACCTCATAGCCAAGTTTTGGTATTATGTATGCACAGGAACAAAAGGTATTGAGATTAGGGGAGGAAGAAATTCACTATGATGATGGAAACTCATAGTTTTATAAGTTGAAGGATGCCCAATTTTGAAAGAGTTTCTTTGTCTCCTGGCTCCCCTAGCGTGTTACTTTTTCTTCTTCTTTTTTTTTAAAGAAGTATTTATTTATTTTATGTATAAAATGTATATAAGTACACTGTACCTGCCTTCATCAGTCAGTTCTCTTAACCACCGAGCCATCTCTCCAGCTCCTCGAGTGTTACTTCTAAAACAATAAAATCTCCAGTGAGAATCACTGTCTATGACAAAGTCCAGGACGGCAAAGAGCAACTTTTCAATGAAACAGTTTTCTTCTCACTGTAAGTGGGAGAAGGAAAAGCTAACTAATCTTTCTTTGTTGGGTCTGTTGGTGTAGGCTTTGCTTTGGTGAGTCTGGGTTGTGTTTTGGTGGAGGCAGCTAAATTTGTTGTTTCACACTGTTTCTGTGAGGAACTCTTGTGGAATAAAACGATGCACAGATTAACTACAAGAGCTGCAAAGGCCCCTGATACAGGTGGTAAGAAACACAGATCAGTAGTGGGCAGCTGGTGGGTTTGTCCTATACACATGAGCAAAGTGTCAGACTCCTGGAGAACAAGAGTGGAGACGGGAAGCATCTGAATCTGTGGGGATTCTGAAGATCACCTTCCCTATTGGCCGTGCCTGAAGGCAGCCATAGCTATAATCATGTTTTTACTGCCTAACGCAAACGCAAGCCATAAGCCTCAAAACTGGAATTTTTTTCTCAGCTTTTTCTCCAACCACCCTGCTGGCTTCTTTTCTTCTGCTGCCTTTTGGGCTCCTTGTCACGGGTTCTTTGAGAGTAGGCCTTACAGTTCACGAGCTGGCATTAAGGACCCAGCCTTCCCATCTTGCTGGGGTCTCTGCTGATAACGATCTGGGTAGGAAGCCAGACAATGAACATGCACTAACAAATAATCAAAGCACACTTCTCGGAGTTCACGGGCACTCCACAGATCCGATTGTGAAAGGTTAAACTGTCAGGTGAATGGGACATGCAGAGATGGCTGGACTCTGTCCAATAGTACCTGGAGCAGCTGTCAACCCAATTAAGCCAGATGTGCATTCAATGTAAACGGACCTCCCAGGGGGAATAATAACAGATTCCAGTCTTTGGCAAAGGAATAAAAGGTGGGGGTGGGGGTGGATTTGAGAAAAGGGAAATTAAGATCTGTGGAATGTTTCTCATGTCAATGTCATTCTTAACAAGTCCTTAGTGGCACCTTGACTGAACCTGGTTGAAACAGTCCTACAGGTAGACAATTAATATGTCTGTGTGTAAGTGAAGTCTGGGTTAGTTTTCATGTTCAGTAATGTGGAATATTTGCTAAAATTATTTTATCTTACACACAGACATACACACAGTTTATAGCTAGTGCACACACATACCATACACATACACACATATACTCACAGAACCTCAGTCTGATTTTAAGTCCTGAGTTATTTAAAAAATGATATTTAAGTCATGCCACCTTTGACAGATCTCAAGTGAGCATGCAAACCATGAACCAAGAAAAGGACATTGTTTGGATGTCCTCGGATTATATGCCATTCATAGCTGAAGGCGATTATTAGGCATGCTGTCTATAATACTACTATTTAGCACAAACATTTTGCAAACTGTAAGATGCCATGCACAACAGTTAGTGTTATGTTAAACACACACACAAACACACACACACACACACACACACACACACACACACACACACACCACACACACCACTCCAGGCAGTTTTTTTCCATCCATGCTATAAAATGTCGTATCTCTAAAACAGACGTGTACGAAAGGCAGACCTTTAAGTTCAGCCAGGAAAATGCTTCTCAGAAATTTTTCCTTCATGTTGCTGAATTTAGAAACCACCTTGATGAAACCAGTTTGAAGTTGCCACATCTTGTATGAAAATCAGAAGAAACAATCTCTACCTTTTGGGTTCTTGACAGAAAAAAAATCCCTCAGTTCTGATTAACATAAAGAACTATTTATTTAACGACTATAGAGAAAGAATTAATTTTGAACTGAGTACTTGGAGTACCTTATAAATAATAATTTGCTGACTGTTCATAACAACACTCTGCTGTAGGCAGCCTTGGGACCCTCATTTTTCAAATGAAGAAATACAAATCCAGAATGTTAACTGTTTGCTAAATCCAGACAGCTACTGTCTTAGCATTCAGAAGTATCTGATCTATGAAGTTCATCTCTTATAAGAGAAGTCAGACAAAAAAGTGAGTTGCGACCTGGTAAAGAGTGAGTTTAAGCAGAAATGGTGAACTTCCATCCCCATGGCTGGAGTGGACGGTATGGTCAGACAGGGTCATCTGGGGACATCACCAATGAGTGATCCAAAAGAGTGTCCAGCACAATGAACACCGGTTCTGTGAAAAACAGATCATTGGGAGATTGAGTCTGAATCTTAAACTTTTTTCTCAAATAAAGTAGGAGTCAATTAAAGTACTTATCTAAATATTAAGACTAAAATTGGTCCCTGTTGACAGTTAGTGAGAGAGGGCCTCCACATGCTAACCTGACTCTCCAAGTACTGAACACTAATAACTGTTGGAACTACAAAAATGGGTTGGCATGTTGTAGCCATGAAAGATTTCATAGCCATGAAACTATGCAGAATAATAGTGTCTTCTAAGATCTTCATCATCTAAGAACTTCAAAGTATGACATGATTTGGAATAGGTAGGATCAATAGAACTAAATTAGAATGAGCATTGATTACATTGGATGTGTGCTAGATTCAGTGGCTAGCATCTTTATCAGAATAGATATGCCCAAAGGCAGAGATACTGGGGGTGGGGGGGAAGGCCATAGAGGCAGGGATGGCTGTGCTGCATTTGGAAACTAAGGGACATCTTGGAATGGATGTCAGCCTGGGCTATAGAGTGAGTTTCAGACCAAACTGCACTACAGTGTGAGATCCTATACAAAAACAAATAGGGGAATTTATTGGATAAGAGATCTAGTGAGTATCGGAGTCCCAACAGGGGATGCAAATGCTGGAGGCCCTCCCTCCATCTTTCGACAATGCAAACCTTTTTTGAGACAAAATTAGCCCTTCCTGTCTATAACTAATCATTGTAATATTTTTGCATATAAATGTGTGTATGTATGGGTATGGACTGTATAAAATAAATTTGGACTTTTAGCTCTGAAAATTATTCTTGAATAGTTTTCTAATCATAGGAATCATTTCATTGATTTTCTTCCTTCCTTCCTTCCTTCCTTCCTTCCTTCCTTCCTTCCTTCCTTCCTTCCTTCCTTCCTTCCTTCCTTCCTTCCTTCTGTCCTTTCAGTAGTGTTTATTTTTACCCTGGGTTTCCAGGATATTGCATCTCTGGGTCTTAGTTACCCTAGCAGTGTCTGGTATGGGCTTCTCATGGAATGAGCCTCAGGTCAAACCAAACATTGATTGACAACTCCCACAAATTGTGTGCCACCATTGCCCTAGTGCATTTTGCAGGCAGGACAGATTGTAGGCTGGGTTGGTGGCCATGCTTCCATTCTCACTGCTTCCTGCAGAGTACTTTCCTACACTGAAGACTCTAGAGTGCAGGAGTGAAGGCTGCATGTAGGCACCAGTTCCACTGCCCCACATTCAGCGAGTTGTGTGGGTGTTGTCCTTGACAATGCCCATCCTTCCCTCCCCCCCCCCCCCGGTTGCAGAGAGCAACTCTTTGTTTTAGCATCAACCTGGGTTGTTTGGGGATTTCAGTGGGACCCCTTCAGCCAACAACTCAACTGAATATGATCTAGTCCTACCACTGGAAGCCTCCCCTGGCAATAACAGATGGCCAGTTGGGACTCCATTGCTAGGAGTTCTCATTAGGATCACCTTCAGAGGTTTCAGGCAGTTTGCCTTGAACTGTTTTCACACCATTTCCCCAAAGTACCCAAATTCCAGCCACCCCTGCTTTCACTCTCTCCTACCTCATCTCCCCAACTATATGATCCTCCTGCTCTTGTCCCCACCAGCTTCCAGTCCACCCATAAAATCTATTTCCTCTTCCACTTGTTCCCCAGGTTCCTTCTATTTACCTAACCCTTCTGGTCTGTGGATTTTAGCTTGGTTAACATTTAATTAATAGGGAGTGGAGAGAGCTAGAGAGATGGCTCAGTGGTTAAGAGCATTGACTGTTCTTCCAGAGGTCCTGAGTTCAATTCCCAGCAACCACATGGTGGCTCACAATCATTTGTAATGGGATCTAATGCCCTCTTCTGGTGTTTCTGAAGACAGCTACAGCATACTCATATAAATAAAAAAATAAATAAATCTTTAAAGGAAGAACATTTACTTAATGGTTAATATCCACATACAAATGGATATATATCACATTTATCTTTCTGGGTCTGAGTTACCTCATTCAGGATATTTTTTCTAGTTTCATCCATTTACCTGCAAATTTCATGATGTTATTGTTTTTAACAGCTGGGTAATATTCCATTCTGTAAACATACCACATTTTCTTTATCCAGTCATCTGTTGAGGGACATGTAGGTTGTTTTGATTTTCTGGCTACTATGAATTAAAGACACAGAAAATATGGTTGAGTAACTGTTCTTATGGCAGGATAAAATGTCTTTTGGGTTTATGCCCAAAACAATATAGTTGGATCTTGAGGTAGCTAAGTTCCCAACTTTCTGAGGAAACACCATATTGATTTCCATAGTTTCTGTGCAAGTTCGAACTCCCACCAGTAATGGTGTGATGTTAACCTTGCTCCGCATCCTTGTCAGAATGAGCTGTCACTTGTATTATTGTTCTTAGCCATTCTGCCAAGTGCGTTGTATGAAATTCCCAAATAATTAATAAAAATACTATGTTGAGAGTAAAAGAATGGAACCTCAAAGTAGTTTTCTTTTGCATTTCCCTGATGGGTGAGGATGTTAAACATTTCTTTAAGTATTTCTCAACTATTTGAGTTTTTATCCATTGAGAATTTTCTATTTAGATCTATACTCCATTTTTATTGGATTATTTAATCTTTGATATTTAATTTCTTGAGTTCTTTATATATTTTAGATAGTGGTCTTCTATCAGATGTGAAGTTGGTAAAAAGTCTTTTCCCATTCTGTAGGCTTCCACTTTGTTTAGCTGGCAGTATCCTTTGCTTTACGGAAGCATTTTCACTTCATGAGGTCCCAGTAATTGACTGTTGCTCTTAGTGTCTGCACTACAGGTGATCTGTCCAGAAAATTACATCCCGTGCCAATGCATTCAAGGCTATTTTCCACTTTCTCTTCTACCAGGTTCAAGATATCTGATTTTATTTTGAGGTCTTTGATCCTTTTAGTGTTGAATTTTGTATAGGGTAATAAGAACGAATCTATTTGCATTGTTCTACATGCAGACACCTAGTTTGAACTGCAATATTTATTGAACATGCTATCTTTTCCTCAGTGTTTATTTCTGGCTTCTTTATAAAATAATCAGGTATCCATAGGTGTGTAGATTTATGTCTGGGTCTTCAGTTGAATCCCATTGATCAAGGTGTGTATTCTTATGCCAATGCCAGGTGGTTTTTGTTACTATTCTTCTGTAGTACAGCTTGAAATCAGGGATAGTGATATCTCTGGAAGTTCTTTAGTTGTATAGGATTGTTTTAGCTACCTGGGGTTTTTGTTTTCCATATAAAGTTGAGTATTGTCCTTTTCATGTCTGTAAAGAATTATGTTGGAATTTTGATAGCAATTGCTTTGAATTCGTAGATTACTTTTGGTAAGATGATCATTTTTAGTATGTTAATCATACCGATCCCTGAGCATGGAAGTTCTTTTTACGTTCTGATATCTTCAATTTCTTTCTTCAAAGACCTGAAGTTTTTATCATACAGATCTTTTACTTGTTTGGTTAGAGTTACTCCAAGATATTGCATATATTCATGACTACCATGAAAGGTGTGGTTTCTTGATTTCTTTCTCAGTTCATTTGTCATTTGTATATAGGTGGGAATACTATTTTTGGATTTTTGTTTGTTTGTTTGCTTGTTTGTTTTTGTGAATCTTGTATCCAGCCACTTTGCTGAAGGTGAAGGTGTTTATCAGCTGTAGGAGTTCCCTGCTAGAATTTTTGGGGTTGCTTATGTATACTATTATATCATCTGTGAATAGCGATAATTTGACTTCCTCCTTTCTCATTTGCATCCCTTTTGAATTCTTTTAGTTGTCTTATTGCTGTAGCTAGAACTTCAAGTACTATATTGAATAGATGTGGAGAGAGTGGACAACCTTTTGTTGTTCCTGATTTTAATGGATTACTTGAGTTTCTCTCCATTTAGTTCAGTGTTGGCTTGCTGTAAACTGCCTTTATTATCATTAGGTATGTCCTTTGTATTCCTAACCTCTTCAGGACGTTCTTCATGAAGAGGTGCTGAATTTTATTAAAGGCGTTTTTTTTTTTTTGCATCTAATGAGATGATCATGTGTTTTTTTTCCTTTCAGTTTGTTCATGTGGTGGATTATATTTACTTATTTTCATATATTTAATCCCTCTGTATGTCTGGGATGAAGCCTACTTGATTCCTGTGGATGATTTTTATGATGTGTTTTTGGATTTTGTTTACAAGTGTTTTACTGAACATTTTTGCATCTATGTTCATAAGAAAAATTGATCTATAATTCTTTCTTTCTTGAATCTTTATGTGGTTTGAGTGTCAGGGTAACTGTGATGTCATAAAATGAACTGTTCCTTCTGTTTGTGTTTTGGAAATATTTTGAGACATATTGGCACTAAGTCTTCTTTGAAAATCTGGTAGAATTCTACACTAAAGCCACCTGGCCCTGGGCTTTTTTGATTAGGAGACTTTTTGTTAAATTTAAATTTTATTGATTATTTGTGAATTTCATATTATATTCCCCAATTCCACTGATTTCCCTGTCCCTCATTACCCACATCCACCCTTGTAATCTTTCCCCAAAAGAAAAAAAAATCTCACTGTGGAAGCTGTAGTGTGTCTTAGTGGGTCCCACTGTATACCTTTTGTCCACACTGTTTTACTTGCAAATGTTCATGAGTCATGGGTCTGATTTGAGGCCTCTGGCTTCTGCTATACCATCAATACTGGGTCCTCACCAGGACTCTCTTAGGTCTCCTTTCGTTGCTCTGTGTCATGGACGTCCTTCAGCTTTAGATCTGCAGGACTGGCTCTTTTACACACCCAAGCAGTTCATAGATGAGATGGATATTGGAGTGGTCCAACTCAAAGTCCTGGATCTAGGACTGGGTGGTCCTCCTCCTGCCCAGCTCTCCTGCACCCACACCACTGGGTGAGCTCTCCAGTTCTGCTTACCCAATGCTGCATCTGGCAAGGGGCAGAGCCAGCTCTCCCACTCTCATGCCCTCAGGGCCGCTCATCCTCACCTATGCCAGCAAGGCCAGCTCTATTGTGCTACCAAGGTGAGGTATAGGACCCACTCTCCTGAGTGCTGCAGCCAGTGAGGGCAAGAATAGCTCTCCTGCTCTCATGACTTATGGGCAAGCTCTCTTGCCTGCTATAGGTTGCAAGGGGGAAGAAGAGAGGGAAGGGCATCTCTTCCTTGCCCACACCACCATAGGGAAGGTGCTCATGCCCTTGGGGCTGACTCACCCACAATGCCCCATCCCCCAAAGCAGGGCCAGCTCTACTGTACTGCCCAGGCCAAGGTGTGGGGTCTCCTCTCCCAAGTTCTGCAATTGATGAGGGCAGAGCCAGATCTTGGTTGGGAGACTTCTAATGAGTATTTTATTTTACTAGGGCTTATGGGTCACTTAAATAGTTTACTTAGACTTAATTTAACTCTGATAAAAGATATCTATCAAGAAAATTATTCATGTTTTTATGTTTTCCAATCTGATCTAGTACAGGTTTTTAACATATATTCTTATGATTCTCTGAATTTCCCTGGTATCTGGTGTTATGTCTCATTTTTCATTTCTGATTTTGTTAATTTGGAGATTATCTATTCACCTGTTAGTTTGAATAAGGATTTGTCTATCTTGTTGATTTTCTCAAAGAACCAACTCTTTGTTTTATTGATTTTCTTGTATTCTTTTCCCCTTCCCATTTCATTGATTTCAGCCCTCACTTTGATAATTTCTTGCTGTCGACTCCTCTTGGGCATGCTTACTTGTTTTTGTTCTAGAGCTTTCAGCTATGCTATTAAGTTGCTAGTATGAGATTTTTCCAGTTTTTATTTTTTAATGTAGGCACTTAGTGCTGTGAACTTGCCTCTTCACACTGCTTTCATTGTGTCTTCTAAGTTTGGGTATGCTGTATATTCATTTTCATTGAATTATAGAAAATCTTTCATTTCTTTCTTGATCCATTTTTCATTCAGTAGAAAGTTGTTCAGTTTCTACGAATTTGTAAGCTTTCTGTTGTTTCTATTGTTGATATTTAGCTTTAATCTGTGTTAGTCTGATAGGATGCAGAACATTATTTCTATTTTCTTGTATCTGTTGAGATTTGCTTCATGTCTCAGTATGTGGTCAATTTTGGAGAAAGTTCGTAGAGGTATAAAGAAGAAGGAATATTCTTTTGTGTTTGGGTGAAATATTCTGTAAGTATATTATATCCATTTGGTTTAAAATGTCTGTTGGTTCCAATATTTCTCTGTTTAGATTTTGTCTGGATGACCTTCCCACTGGTGAGAGTGGGCTATTGAAGTCTCCCATTTTCAGCATATGAATCAACATGTGATTGAAGCTATAGTAGTGTTTCTTTTACAAACTTGAGCACTCTTGTGTTTGGGGCAGAGATGATAAGGTAAGAATAGAAACATCTTCTTGATAAATGTTTCCTTTGGTGAATATGTAGTATTCTTACCAATCTCTTTTAGTTAATTTGATTTGAAATCTACTTTGTTAAATATTAAAAATGGTTACACCAGCTTGATTCATAGGTCCATTTGCTTGGAATATCTTTTACAGCCCTTAACCTTGGGAAATATGTAGATTTGATATTGAGAAGTGTCTCTTGGATGCATCAGAAGAATGGATCCTATTTTTATGTCCATTTTGTTAATCTTTGTCTTTTGTTGGGGGAATTGAGTCCATTGATACTGAGAGATATTAATGACTAATGATTGTTGGTTTCTGTTATCTTGTTGTTGGTACTGTGTGTGTGTGTGTGTGTGTGTGTGTGTGTGTGTGTGTGTGTATGAGAGAGAGAGAGAAAGAGAGAGAGAGAGAGAGAGAGAGAGAGAGAGAGAGAGAGAGAGAGAGAGAGAGATGCTCCTGTGTTTTGATTTTGGATTTTGGTGTTTTGATGGTGTGAGTTATTTATTTCCTGGCTTTTCAAGAGTATAGTTAATCTCCTTTGATTGAAGTTTTCTTTCTAGTACCTTTATCAGGGAGGGATTTTTAGATATGGGAATAATAGTCCGGGCTGGAAGTCAGTGTAATTCTTAGAGGTCTGAATTTATGTATTACTTGGACTTTTTCCTTGCAGGTTTTAATATTCTTTCTTTGTTCCGTATGTTAATGTTTTGATGATTATGCAGCAAGGGGACTTTATTCTCCAGTGCAATCTGTTTGGTGTTCTGTATGCTTCTTGTACCTTTAGAGGCATCTCATTCTTTATGTTAAGAAAATTCTCTTCTATAATTTTGTTGAAAATATTTTCTGGGCCTTTGATCTGAGATTCTTCACCTTCCTTTATTCTTATTGTTCTTTGGGTTGTTTTTTTCATAGTGTTCCAAATTTCCTGGATGTTTTATGTTAGGAGTTTTTTAGATTTCACACTTTCTTTGACAGATTTTTTTCATTTCTTCTATTATATCTCCAATACCCAAGATTCTTTCTTCTGTCTCTTGCATTTTGTTAGTTAAACTTTCCTCTGAAGTTCCTGTTTAAATTCCTAAATGTTGTATTTCCAGAACTCTCTTTGTGTTTCTTTATTGATTTTGTTTTCATTTTTCAATCTTGATCTTTTATTTCTTTCCTTCAACTGTTTGTGTTTTCTTTTTCTTTAAAGGATTTATTCATTTCCTCCAGTTTTTTGTTTGTGCTTTCCTGACTTTCTCTAAGGAATTTCCCAACCCACCCCAATTTCCTTCCACTTTTTCCCCTTGGATTTCTCTAAAGGATTTATTAAATCTATTATCATCATACAACTGGTTAAGGTCTTTTGCTTGTGCTTCAGCTATGCTGGAATATTCAGGCCATTAGTGGAGACATATTGCCCTGGCCCTTATTGATTTTTTTTTCTACACTGGCATCTAGGCATCTGTGTTTGGGATGATTATAGGTTCAGGTGCTGATTTTGAGATTTGCCTTTGTTGGGTGGGTGTTTTGTTCTTCGTTTTATGTTTCCTTCCTGGATTTAAGAGAATATGATGACTGTATGTTGCCTGTTTCCTGGCCTACTCAGTTAATGTGTTTACAGGGAATGCCTGGTGACATTTGGGGGCTGGAAATACTGGGATGAGTTGGGAGAAGGAAGAATTTTGGAGTAGGTCTTTGGATTCTTTGGGGATGGTATCAGTGAGGATAGGGAGACCACAGCAGATTTCTTGCTACAGATCTGCGGATGAAACTGGGGGATTGGAGCTCATGAGCCATAGAAGAGGTGTGGCTCCATCTTCAGCCTATTTGTTGCCCTCAGAAGAGTGGTCCTTGGGTTAGCAGGGAGTACCTTCTCAGGTTGGGGTCTGGGACAAAGCTACAAGTATGTGGGAAGGAGGTTAGAAGGGGAAGATCTGTAGGAGTCACAAGAGACAAGGGATTCACAAGGGACAGCGATAGCTCCCAAAGGTATTTTGCTGCAGATCTGGGTATGAGAATGGGGCACTGGATCTGGGGGAACAGAGAGAGAAGGGATCTGTGGACAGTCTACCTGATTTTCAGGAAGGAGTGGAAGGGGATGCCTGCTGGAGTTGGGGACTGTGATACAGCAATGAGGAGGGGATGGTTTATGGTATGCAAGATGTTAGAGCAGATGTGAAGGAAGACTGCAGCAGGCATTCTGTTGCAGCACTAGGGAAGAGACTGGGGCATTAGATTTGGAGGGGAGGAAGGAATGGTGAGACTCTTCAGTTGGTTACCTGTTTCTCTGTTCTGCTTGGCTGGTATGTCTGCTGATGTTGGAGGCTGGGAAAATGGGATGAGTTGGGGGAAAGAGGGATAAGGATAGGGTAAGAGAGGAAAGCAATTCTTGAATAAGCTTGGTGATTTTACCTAATGGTCTCTGAAATTAGTTTTGCAAGCAATTTAAGCAAACAAAATTTAAAAAAATTCAGTGAATCTCAAATGACGGTGCCAGGTAATACATTCAGCTTTTCCCATGCAGCTCCGCTCAAGGTAAAGCAATTTTAACTAAAATGACAAATTTGGAGAGAATCACTACAAAGTTGAATCCTTTAGGTCCACGGGTAGATGTGATTCCACAGTTCCCCCTTTCCCCTAGAACTGTCAGTTTTCATATTAGCATAAATATGCATAATTCAAGTCATTATGTATTTCTGCAATAAAATCACTTTCTGAGTTCTCTGTACTCATGAAGCTTCCCTAACATATGCTGCTTTATAGACCATGTTGCTTCTAGAATTACCTCAACATAGAGGTAGCAGGAGCACTCAGGCTTAGCTTTCTAAAGCCCATAGGTTCATCTGGAAACAGTTCTATATAGTTACACATTACGGAATGATAGAATCACAGGTCCAGCCTGTGTAGTCACTTGTTGACATCGTGCTATTGCAGAAATGCTTAAACAACCAGCTTCAACTCAAGAGTTATTTTGGAACAAATACTGCCGTGGGAAGGAAGACAGAGTCACACAGTGTCTTTATGTTGACTTTAGCCCCCTGGTATGTAAGCTAATATCCTTCCCAAAGCCCAACAATAATTATATATTTGTGTAAGTTCTTACCAATGTGTATGAGGGGAGATGTTGACCTGTTCAATTGGCAACAAAACATTTAATAAAATCAGGAGATTAGAAGGAATCCAAAGAAGATATTTTATCCACCCTGCAGTCTCAAAAATGCTACTATTCCAAAAAACAAGACAAAACAAAAAAATTCAGAAAAATGCCAACAATGAATTATTGGACAGCTGGAATTTTGTTTACTTATCTCAGAGAAGCAAGTGCTGAGAGAGAATCTGCCCTGGATAAATACTTGTAGGATGATATAATAGCTTGCCTAAAAGCTAGAGGTGCTAGGAGGAGATTCCACTAAAAAGCCGAACCCTCATCATCTTTCTCTGGAATCGGAACTTTTCTGGATTTACAACTGGGACAACTCTTTTAACTTTATCTGTCTGGAGCCTGGCTCTCCTGACACTACTGAAAGTCTTGGTTTCATCACCTTTGTTGTTTGATTGGTATTTAAAGGTCTTTGAGTACCAAACGCCAAATTCTAATCTGTTTTTAATCATCCTTAACTTGTGATAGTGACCTGGAAGAGCATTTTGTCTAAGACTCATCGTTCCCATCTCCATGGACAAATGAACAAATAAAATGTTCAAATTCTTTTGCATTGACCATGTTTTCTCTAATACACGCCGGCTATTCAACATTTCATGAGAAAGTTCCAGAGAGACCAACCAGTTTCCCTGAGAATTCCCAATTTATAATGGACAATACATTTCTTTCTCTTCTTTTTGTTTGTATTTTTTTCTTTTATTGAAAGTAGATTTTTTTCCTCACTTCGTATATCATGATTATGGTTTCTCTCTCTTCTATTTATTCCTTCCAGCTCCCCCTCAGCTCCCCTTACATCTAGATCCTGTCTCTTTCTGTCTCTTATTGGAAAACAAACAGGATTTTAAAGGGACATTAAACTATGTTATGATATGATGTGATGTGATGTGATATAATATCTACCACATCAGGACTGGAGAAGACAAACAGCATGAAAAGAAACCAAAAGAAGGCACAAGAATCAGAGACACACTTATTCACAGTTTAGGAGTTGCGTAAAAACACTAAACTGCAAGCCATGTGCATGTGGAAGACCTGTTACGGAGCCCTGCAGGCTGTGTGCACACTGCACACGTCTGTGGGTTCATATAAGCTTTGCTCATGTTGATTTAGAGGGCCTTGTTCTCCTGATGTCCTCCATCACTCTCTAACTCTTACATGCTCTCTGTCTTTTCTTCCATGGGGTGTTCTGAGGGGAGAAGTTAGATGGAGATAGCCCATTTAGAGCAGTGTACTCCAAGGTTTCTTACTCTCAGGGTATTGCCTGGCTGTTGATCTTTGTATTTGTCCTCACTGCTACAGAAGAGAGCTTCTCTGAAGATGGCTGAGCAAAGTACTGATTTGCTTCCCTAGCCAGAATCCTTTCTCTATTTTCAAAGAAAAGTCTGCCATTTTAGTTGTGCTATGACTGCACACTGAAGAGTCACAGGACCAAAGCATTCTAAACAGAACCATCATGAAACAGTTTATGGCTATTTGTTCTCTTACTTGTTTTTGTTTCTCTACTACTTAAACTTTCACTAGATATGCCCAAGGCAGAGATACTGGGTGTGGGGGCGGAAAGGACTTAGAGGCAGGGATGGCTGTGGCTGCATTGAAACTAATGGGACATCTTGGATTGGATGTCAGCCTGGGCTTATGAGAGTGAGTTTCAGGACCAAACTGCACTACAAGTGTGAGATCCTATACAAAAACAAATTAGCGGGAATTTATTGGTTAAGTGATCTAGTGAGTATCGGGGAGTCCCAATAAAAACCCAGGGGATGCAAATGCTGGTGGCCTCCCCTTTTCTTTCGTACAATGCAAACCTTTTTGAGACCAAAATTAGCCTCATGTCTATAACTAATCATTGTAATATTTTTGCATATAAATGTGTGTATGTATGGGTATGAGACGTGTATAAAATAAATTTGATTTTAGCTCTGAAAATTATTCTTGAATAGTTTCTATAATCATAGGGAATCATTATTGATTTTTTCTTCCTTCCTTCCTTCCTTCTTTCTTCCGTCCTTCCCTTTCCTTCCTTACTTCTTTTCACGTTCCTTCCTTCCATTCTCTCCTTCTGGTCATTTCATTGGTGTTTATTTTTACCCTGGGTTTCCAGATAGTGCATCTCTGGGTCTTAGTTACCTAGCATTGTCGGTATGGGCTTATCATGGAACTTGAGCCTCAGTCATAACCAAACATTGTTTGCAACTCCACAAATTTGTGTGCACCATTGCCCCTAGTGCATTTTGCAGGGCAGGACAGATTGTAGGATGGGTTGAGTGGTCCATGCCTTTCCTTTCTCACTGCTGTCCTGCAGATAGGTACTTGACCTTACACTGAAGAACTCTTGACGTGCTGGAGTGAAGGTGCATGTAGGCACCAGTTCGCACGCCCACTTTCAGCGAGTTGTCGTGGGTGTTGTCCTTGGGACTATGCCCATCCTTCTTCCCCCCATCCTCCCGGTTGCATGAGAGTAGGCAACATCTTTGTTGTTATGCATCAAACGAGGGATGTCTCTGGGATTTCAGTGGCGACCCGCCTTCAGCCAAACAAATAACGGCTATATGATATAGCTCCTACCACTGGAGCATCCTTAGGCAATAACAGATGGCCTTGTTGGGTCTCCATTGCTAGGAGTTACTCATTAGTATCGCTCCTTAAGAGGTTTCAGGCAGTGTGCATTGAACTGTTTTCACATACTCATTTCGCCCAATGTACCCTAATTCCAGCAACCCATGCTTTCACTCTCTCCTACCTCAGTCCTCACCAAATAATATGTTCCTTCCTGCTCTTGTCCCCCATAAAATACCAGCTTCCAGTCCAACCATAAAATCCTATTTCCCTCGTCCACTGGTTCCCCAGGTTCCTTCTATTTTTCGGGGGCTTTTCCTTTGAGGGTGTTTTTTTTTTGGGTGTTTTTTCCTCAAAATTTTTCATTTGTTTTTTCAGTTTTTAGTAAAAAAAAAAAATTTTTTTTTTCCCGTCTTTTTGGGGGGGGAAAAGGGGGTTGTTTTTTTTTCGGTCTATGTTTGAATAAAATATGGGGGTTGTTTTGGCATAAAATTTTTTGGGTTTATCCCAATCAAATTTTTTGGGGAAAGTTCCCAATTTCTAAAAAAAAACCCTTTTGCCAATTTTGTGAAGTTAACTTCCCCTTTGGTTGATTTAAACCTTGGTTCCTTGTAGTATGTCCTTGTTTTTTTTTCTGCCATTTCCCGTGGGTGATAAAATTTCCTAAAAAAAATACTATGTTGATGAAAAAAAGGGAACCCAAAGTTTTTTTTGCATTTCCCTGATGGGTGATGGTATTTAAAAATTTTTAAATTTTTTAAAAATTTTTGTTTTTTTTTCCCTTTGAGTTTTCTTTTTAGATTTTTCCCCATTTTTATTGGATTTTTTAATCTTTAATTTTAATTTCTTTTCTTTATTTTTTTTATTGTGGTTTTTCAGATGTGATTTGGGTTTAAAAATAGTCTTTCCCATTCTGTAGGTTCACTTGTTTAGTTTGGCTTTTCCCTTTTGCTTTAGGGGAAGCATTTCACTTTTGAGGTCCCGAAATTTGATGTTGTTCGTAGTGTCTGCATACGTGATTGTCAGAAAATTTACATCCCGTCCCAAATGCATCAAGGGTTTTTCCACTTTCTTTCTCAGGTCAAGATATCTGTTTTTTTTTTGAGGTTTTTGACCCTTTTTAGGTTGAATTTGGATGGGTAATAAGAACGAATCTATTTGCTTTGTTCTACTGAGACCCTAGTTAAAACTGCAAAATTTATTGATCATGCTATTTTTTCTCAGTGTTTTTTTTCTGGCTTCTTTATAATAATCAGGTATCATAGGTTTTGTAGTTTTGTGGGTTTCGTTAAATTTTCCAAATTGATAAGGTGGTATTTCTTGCCAATGCGGGTGGTTTTTGTTACTATTCTTTTTTTAGTCGGCTTGAAATCAGGGATAGTGATATTCTGGAAGTTTTTTTGTTGTATTGGTTTGTTTTAGCTACTGGGGGTTTTTGTTTTCCATATTAAAGTGAGTAATGTCCTTTTCATGTTGTAAACAATTAGGTTTAAATTTTTTGTACAATTGCTTTGAATTCGTGATTCTTTTGGTAAGGATAATTTTTTTATTTTAAATTTCTTTAAGATCCCTGAGAAAGGGAAGTTCTTTTTCGTTTTGTATCTTAAATTTTTCTTTCTTCAAAGACCTAAAGTTTTTATCATACAGATCTTTTACTTGTTTGGTATAGAGTTACATCCAATGTTATTGCTTTATTCATGACTACATAAAAGGGGGTGTGGTTTACTTGATTCTTTCTCAGTTCATTTGTAATTGTATATAGGTGGGAATACATTTTGGATTTGGTTGTTTGTTTGCTTTTTTTTTTTTGTGAATTTTATATCCAGCCATTTGCTGAAGGTTGAAGGTGTTTACGGGCAGTAGGAGTTCCCTGCTTAAATTTTTTGGGGGGGGTTTGTATACTATTTATTTAAATCTGTGAATAGCGATAATTTAAACTTAACTCCTTTTCATTTGAAATCCCTTTGAATTCTTTTATTTTGTCTTATTTGCTGTTTAGCGAGAACATTAAAATAACTATATTGATAAAATGTGGATGAGATGAAAACCTTTTTTTTTCCCTGATTTTAGGGAATTACTTGGTTTCTCTCAATTAGTCAGTGTTGGTTGGGCTTAAACGCTTTATATTATTAGGTATGATCCTTTGTAATTCCTAACCTCTTCAGGTGTTCTTCATGAGAGGCTGTGTTTTTATTATAAGGCGTTTTTTTTTTTTTGCATCTAATGAGATGTTCAATGTGTTTTTTTTCTTTCGTTTTGTTCTTGGGGTTTGAATTATATTTACTTTTTTTCCCTTATTTTATCCCGGGTTTGTTATGGGATGAACCCTACTTGATTCCTGTGGTTGATCTTTTATGATGTGTTTTTGGATTTTGTTTTACAAGTGTTTTACTGAACATTTATTTCACCCTATGTTCATAAGAAAAATTGATCTATAATCTTTTTCTTTGAATCTTTATGTTTTTTTGAGTGTAGGTGTAAACTGTGATGTTAAAAGACTGTTCCTTCTGTTTTTTTTTTTGGGAAAATATTTGAGACATATTGGCCTAGTCTTCTTTTGAAAATTGGTAGATATTCTACCCCAAAAAGCCCCCTTGGCCCTGGGCTTTTTTTGTTAGGAGATTTTTTTTAAAATTTTAAATTTTTAGGGATTATTTGTGAATTTCATATTATATTCCCAATTCCACTGTTTTCCCCTTTGTCCCTCATTACCCACATCCACCCTTGTAATCTTTCCCCAAAAGAAAAAAAAAATCTCACTGTGGAAGCTGTAGTGGGGTCTTAGTGGGTCCCACTGTATACCTTTTGTCCACACTGTTTTACTTGCAAATTTTTCATGAGTCATGGGTTGATTTGAGGCCTCTGGTTTGCTATACCATCAATACTGGGTCCTCACCAGGACTCTCTTAGGCTCCTTTCGTTGCTCTGTGTCAGGGAAACGTCCTTCAGCTTTAGATCTGCAGGACTGGCTCTTTTACACACCAAGCAGTTCATAGATGAGATGGATATTGGAGTGGTCCAACTCAAAGTCCTGGATCTAGGACTGGGTTGGTCCTCCTCTGCCCAGTTTCCTGCACCCACACCACTGGCGAGCTCTCCAGTTCTGCTACCCAATGCTGCATCTGGCAAGGGCAGAGCCAGCTCTCCCCTCTCTGCCCTCAGGGCCGCTCATCCTCCCTATACCAGCTGGCCAGCTCTATTGTGGCTACCAAGGTCTGTATTAGGGACCACTCTCTTAGTGCTCAGCCAGTGAGGGCCAAGATAGCTTCCTGCTCTCATGACTTATGGGCAGCTCTCTTGCCTGCTGTAGTTGCAAGGGGAAGAAGAGGAGGGAAAGGGATCTCTTCCTTGCCCACACTCAGCTCATAGGGGAAGGTGCTCGATGCCCTTGCGTGCTGACTCACCCACAATGCCACGTCCAACAGGGCAGCTCACTGTCAATGCCCAGCCCAAGGTGTGGGGTCTCCTCTCCGAGTTCCAGGCCAAGGTGTGGGGCAGAGCCCAAGGCTTGGTTGGAGACTTCATGAGTTTTTATTTTGACTTGGGGCTTTGAGGTCACTTAAATAGTTTACTTGAGACTTATGTTACACTTGATATTATAGACTAATTTAAAATTATTATGTTTTTATGATTTTCTTCTTTATGTACAGTTTTTAACATATATTTTTTCTCTGAATTTCCTGGTATCTGGTGATTCTCATGTTTTCCTTTTGATTTTGTTAATTTGGATTCTGATTTTTAATTTGGTTGTTTGATAGGATTTGTTATTTGTTGATTTTTCAAAGAACCACTCTTTGTTAATTGATTTCTTTGTTTTTTCCTTTTCCTTTCATTGTTTTCCCTCCCTTATTGTAATTCGCTCACTTGATCTTCTTGGGCTGTGACTCTTCTTGGCTTGTTTAGTAGCTTTTAGCTATGATTTAGTTGCTATTAATGAGATTTTTCCAGTTTTTATTTTTTAATGTAGGACTTAGTGCTGTGAACTTGCCTCTTCAATGCTTTCATTGTGTCTTTCTAAGTTTGGGTATGTGTTATTCATTTTATTGAATTATAGAAAATCTTTCATTTCTTTCTTGATCCATTTTTCATTCAGTAGAAAGTTGTTCAGTTTCTACGAATTTGTAAGCTTTTCTGTTGTTTCTATTGTTGATATTTAGCTTTAATCTGTGTTAGTCTGATAGGATGCAGAACATTATTTCTATTTTCTTGTATCTGTTGAGATTTGCTTCATGTCTCAGTATGTGGTCAATTTTGGAGAAAGTTCGTAGAGGTATAAAGAAGAAGGAATATTCTTTTGTGTTTGGGTGAAATATTCTGTAAGTATATTATATCCATTTGGTTTAAAATGTCTGTTGGTTCCAATATTTCTCTGTTTAGATTTTGTCTGGATGACCTTCCCACTGGTGAGAGTGGGCTATTGAAGTCTCCCATTTTCAGCATATGAATCAACATGTGATTGAAGCTATAGTAGTGTTTCTTTTACAAACTTGAGCACTCTTGTGTTTGGGGCAGAGATGATAAGGTAAGAATAGAGAAACATCTTCTTGATAAATGTTTCCTTTGGTGAATATGTAGTATTCTTACCAATCTCTTTTAGTTAATTTGATTTGAAATCTACTTTGTTAAATATTAAAAATGGTTACACCAGCTTGATTCATAGGTCCATTTGCTTGGAATATCTTTTACAGCCCTTAACCTTGGGAAATATGTAGATTTGATATTGAGAAGTGTCTCTTGGATGCATCAGAAGAATGGATCCTATTTTTATGTCCATTTTGTTAATCTTTGTCTTTTGTTGGGGGAATTGAGTCCATTGATACTGAGAGATATTAATGACTAATGATTGTTGGTTTCTGTTATCTTGTTGTTGGTACTGTGTGTGTGTGTGTGTGTGTGTGTGTGTGTGTGTGTGTGTGTGTATGAGAGAGAGAGAGAAGAGAGAGAGAGAGAGAGAGAGAGAGAGAGAGAGGAGAGAGAGAGGAGAGAGAGAGAGAGATGCTCCTGTGTTTTGATTTTGGATTTTGGTGTTTTGATGGTGTGAGTTATTTATTTCCTGGCTTTTCAAGAGTATAGTTAATCTCCTTTGATTGAAGTTTTCTTTCTAGTACCTTTATCAGGGAGGGATTTTTAGATATGGGAATAATAGTCCGGGCTGGAAGTCAGTGTAATTCTTAGAGGTCTGAATTTATGTATTACTTGGACTTTTTCCTTGCAGGTTTTAATATTCTTTCTTTGTTCCGTATGTTAATGTTTTGATGATTATGCAGCAAGGGGACTTTATTCTCCAGTGCAATCTGTTTGGTGTTTCTGTATGCTTCTTGTACCTTTAGAGGCATCTCATTCTTTATGTTAAGAAAATTCTCTTCTATAATTTTGTTGAAAATATTTTCTGGGCCTTTGATCTGAGATTCTTCACCTTCCTTTATTCTTATTGTTCTTTGGGTTGTTTTTTTCATAGTGTTCCAAATTTCCTGGATGTTTTATGTTAGGAGTTTTTTAGATTTCACACTTTCTTTGACAGATTTTTTTCATTTCTTTATTATATCTCCAATACCCAAGATTCTTTCTTCTGTCTCTTGCATTTTGTTAGTTAAACTTTCCTCTGAAGTTCTGTTTAAATTCCTAAATGTTGTATTTCCAGAACTCTCTTTGTGTTTCTTTATTGATTTTGTTTTCATTTTTCAATCTTGATCTTTTATTTCTTTCCTTCAACTGTTTGTGTTTTCTTTTTTTTAAAGGATTTATTCATTTCCTCCAGTTTTTTGTTTGTGCTTTCCTGACTTTCTCTAAGGAATTTCCCAACCCACCCCAATTTCCTTCACTTTTTCCCCTTGGATTTCTCTAAAGGATTTATTAAATCTATTATCATCATACAACTGGTTAAGGTCTTTTGCTTGTGCTTCAGCTATGCTGGAATATTCAGGCCATTAGTGGAGACATATTGCCCTGGCCCTTATTGATTTTTTTTTCTACACTGGCATCTAGGCATCTGTGTTTGGGTGATTATAGGTTCAGGTGCTGATTTTGAGATTTGCCTTTGTTGGGTGGGTGTTTTGTTCTTCGTTTTATGTTTCCTTCCTGGATTTAAGAGAATATGATGACTGTATGTTGCCTGTTTCCTGGCCTACTCAGTTAATGTGTTTACAGGGAATGCCTGGTGACATTTGGGGGCTGGAAATACTGGGATGAGTTGGGGAGAGAAGGAAGAATTTTGGAGTAGGTCTTGGATTCTTTGGGGATGGTATCAGTGAGGATAGGGAGACCACAGCAGATTTCTTGCTACAGATCTGCGGATGAAAACTGGGGGATTGGAGCTCATGAGCCATAGAAGAGGTGTGGCTCCATCTTCAGCCTATTTGTTGCCCTCAGAAGAGTGGTCCTTGGGTTAGCAGGAGTACCTTCTCAGGTTGGGGTCTGGGACAAAGCTACAAGTATGTGGGAAGGAGGTTAGAAGGGGAAGATCTGTAGGAGTCACAAGAGACAAGGGATTCACAAGGGACAGCGATAGCTCCCAAAGGTATTTTGCTGCAGATCTGGGTATGAGAATGGGGCACTGGATCTGGGGGAACAGAGAGAGAAGGGATCTGTGGACAGTCTACCTGATTTTCAGGAAGGAGTGGAAGGGGATGCCTGCTGGAGTTGGGGACTGTGATACAGCAATGAGGAGGGGATGGTTTATGGTATGCAAGATGTTAGAGCAGATGTGAAGGAAGACTGCAGCAGGCATTCTGTTGCAGCACTAGGGAAGAGACTGGGGCATTAGATTTGGAGGGGAGGAAGGAATGGTGAGACTCTTCAGTTGGTTACCTGTTTCTCTGTTCTGCTTGGCTGGTATGTCTGCTGATGTTGGAGGCTGGGAAAATGGGATGAGTTGGGGGGAAAGAGGGATAAGGATAGGGTAAGAGAGGAAAGCAATTCTTGAATAAGTTTGGGTGATTTTACCTAATGGTCTCTGAAATTAGTTTTGCAAGCAATTTAAGCAAACAAAATTTAAAAAAATTCAGTGAATCTCAAATGACGGTGCCAGGTAATACATTCAGCTTTTCCCATGCAGCTCCGCTCAAGGTAAAGCAATTTTAACTAAAATGACAAATTTGGAGAGAATCACTACAAGTTGAATCCTTTAGGTCCACGGGTAGATGTGATTCCACAGTTCCCCCTTTCCCTAGAACTGTCAGTTTTCATATTAGCATAAATATGCATAATTCAAGTCATTATGTATTTCTGCATATAAAATCACTTTCTGAGTTCTCTGTACTCATGAAGCTTCCCTAACATATGCATGCTTTATAGACCATGTTGCTTCTAGAATTACCTCAACATAGAGGTAGCAGGAGCACTCAGGCTTAGCTTTCTAAAGCCCATAGGTTCATCTGGAAACAGTTCTATATAGTTACACATTACGGAATGATAGAATCACAGGTCCAGCCTGTGTAGTCACTTGTTGACATCGTGCTATTGCAGAAATGCTTAAACAACCAGCTTCAACTCAAGAGTTATTTTGGAACAAATACTGCCGTGGGAAGGAAGACAGAGTCACACAGTGTCTTTATGTTGACTTTAGCCCCCTGGTATGTAAGCTAATATCCTTCCCAAAGCCCAACAATAATTATATATTTGTGTAAGTTCTTACCAATGTGTATGAGGGGAGATGTTGACCTGTTCAATTGGCAACAAAACATTTAATAAAATCAGGAGATTAGAAGGAATCCAAAGAAGATATTTTATCCACCCTGCAGTCTCAAAAATGCTACTATTCCAAAAAACAAGACAAAACAAAAAATTCAGAAAAATGCCAACAATGAATTATTGGACAGCTGGAATTTTGTTTACTTATCTCAGAGAAGCAAGTGCTGAGAGAGAATCTGCCCTGGATAAATACTTGTAGGATGATATAATAGCTTGCCTAAAAGCTAGAGGTGCTAGGAGGAGATTCCACTAAAAAGCCGAACCCTCATCATCTTTCTCTGGAATCGGAACTTTTCTGGATTTACAACTGGGACAACTCTTTTAACTTTATCTGTCTGGAGCCTGGCTCTCCTGACACTACTGAAAGTCTTGGTTTCATCACCTTTGTTGTTTGATTGGTATTTAAAGGTCTTTGAGTACCAAACGCCAAATTCTAATCTGTTTTTAATCATCCTTAACTTGTGATAGTGACCTGGAAGAGCATTTTGTCTAAGACTCATCGTTCCCATCTCCATGGACAAATGAACAAATAAAATGTTCAAATTCTTTTGCATTGACCATGTTTTCTCTAATACACGCCGGCTATTCAACATTTCATGAGAAAGTTCCAGAGAGGACCAACCAGTTTCCCTGAGAATTCCCAATTTATAATGGACAATACATTTCTTTCTCTTCTTTTTGTTTGTATTTTTTTCTTTTATTGAAAGTAGATTTTTTTCCTCACTTCGTATATCATGATTATGGTTTCTCTCTCTTCTATTTATTCCTTCCAGCTCCCCCTCAGCTCCCCTTACATCTAGATCCTGTCTCTTTCTGTCTCTTATTGGAAAACAAACAGGATTTTAAAGGGACATTAAACTATGTTATGATATGATGTGATGTGATGTGATATAATATCTACCACATCAGGACTGGAGAAGACAAACAGCATGAAAAGAAACCAAAAGAAGGCACAAGAATCAGAGACACACTTATTCACAGTTTAGGAGTTGCGTAAAAACACTAAACTGCAAGCCATGTGCATGTGGAAGACCTGTTACGGAGCCTGCAGGCTGTGTGCACACTGCACACGTCTGTGGGTTCATATAAGCTTTGCTCATGTTGATTTAGAGGGCCTTGTTCTCCTGATGTCCTCCATCACTCTCTAACTCTTACATGCTCTCTGTCTTTTCTTCCATGGGGTGTTCTGAGGGGAGAAGTTAGATGGAGATAGCCCATTTAGAGCAGTGTACTCCAAGGTTTCTTACTCTCAGGGTATTGCCTGGCTGTTGATCTTTGTATTTGTCCTCACTGCTACAGAAGAGAGCTTCTCTGAAGATGGCTGAGCAAAGTACTGATTTGCTTCCCTAGCCAGAATCCTTTCTCTATTTTCAAAGAAAAGTCTGCCATTTTAGTTGTGCTATGACTGCACACTGAAGAGTCACAGGACCAAAGCATTCTAAACAGAACCATCATGAAACAGTTTATGGCTATTTGTTCTCTTACTTGTTTTTGTTTCTCTACTACTTAAACTTTCACTAGTTTGGATAAGAATTGGTTTAACTAATTACTGTTTGAAAATTACTAGTCTACATCCTTGCCAGCATCTGCTATAACCTGAGTTTTTGATCTTAGTCATTCTGACTGGTGTGAGGTGGAATCTCAGGGTTGCTTTGATTTGCTTTTCCCTGATGACTAAGGATGCTGAACATTTCTTTAGGTGCTTCTCGACATTCAAGTTTCCTCAGTTGACAATTCTTTGTTTAGCTCTGTACCCCATATTTAATAGGGTTATTTGGTTTTCTGGAGTCTAATTTCTTGAGTTCTTTGTATATATTGAATATTAGCCCTCTATCAGATGTAGGGTTGGTAAAGATCTTTTCCCAATCTGTTGGTTGTTGTTTTGTCCTATTGACAATGTCCTTTGCCTTTTTGCAATTTTTATTAGGTCACATTTGTCAATTCTTGTTCTTAGAGTATAAGCCATTGGTGTTCTGTTCAGGAAATTTCCCCTGTGCCCAAGTATTCGAGGCTCTTCCCACCTTCTCTTCTATTAGTTTCAGTGTATCTCGTTTTATGTGAAGGTTCTTTATCCACTTGGACTTGAACTTTGTACAAAGAGATAAGAATGGATTATAAATAAGGCCGCTATAAAACATAGTGGAGCATGTGGCCCTGTTGCATGTTGAAATATCTTCTGGGTATATACCCAGGAGGGGTATAGCTGGGTCCTCAGGTAACACTATGTTCAATTTTCTGAGGTATCGCCATACTGCTTTCCATAGTGGTTGTACCAGCTTGCAATCCCACCAACAATGGAGGAGTGTTCCTCTTTCTTCACATCTTCGCCAACATCTGCTGTCACCTGTGTTTTGGATCTTAGCCAATCTGACTGGTGTGAGGTGGAATCTCAGTGTTGTTTTCATTTGCATTTCCTGATGACTAGGGATGCTGAACACTTCTTTAGATGTTTCTCAATCATTCGAATTTCCTCAGTTGAGAGTTCTTTGTTCAACTCTCTACCCCATTTTTTAATAGGGTTATTTGATGGTCTGGAATCTAGTTTCTTCAGTTCTTTGTATACCTTGGATATTAGCCCTCTATCAGATGTAAGGTTGGTGAAGATCTTTTCCCAATCTGTTGGTTCCCGCTTTGTCCTGTTGACCGTATCCTTTGCTTTACAGAAGCTTTGCAGTTTTATGAGATCCCATTTGTCAATTCTTGATTTTAGAGCATACGCCATTGGTGTTCTGTTCAGGAACTTTTCCCCTGTGCCCATGTGATCAAGGCTTTTCCCTATTTTCTCTTCTATTAGTTTCAGTGTAGCTGGTTTTATGTGGAGGTCCTTGATCCACTTGGAATTGAGCTTTGTACAAGGAGTATGGATCCATGGGCTGGACCTAGGCCTCCCTGCACATATGTTGTAAATGTGCAGCTTGGTTTTCATGCAGGTCTCAAACATCTGGAGTGGGGGCTATCCCAAAACATGCAGCCTGTATTATTGGGTATGGTGGGTGCCTCATCTGGCCTAAATGGGAGAGGAAGCACCTAGCCTCTCAGAGACTTAAAGTGGCAGGGTGGGGGATATAGGAGGAGGGGGTAGTCAGAAAACAAGAGATGGGGAAGGATTGTGGGAGGGGGTGACTGGGATGGGTTATAAAGTGAATAAGCAAAAAAATAAAATTAAAAAAAGAAAAAAAAAGAAAGAAAAAAAATAAAAAAAATAAACTCATTCTAGTTCCATCTAAAAAAAAAAAAAAAAAAAAAAAAGAATGGATTGATTTGCATTCTTCTACATGCTGGTATTGAACAAGCACCATTTGTTGAAAATGCTGTCCTTTTTCCACTGGACAATTTTAGCTCCTTTGTCTAAGATAAGTGACCATAGGTATGTTGGTTCATTTCTGGGTCTTCAATTCTATTTCATTGATCTTCCTGACTGTCTCTGTACCAATACCATGCAGTTTTTTACTATTGCTCTGTAGTACAGTTTTAGATCTGGGATGGTGATTCCCCCAGAAGTTCTTTTGTTGTTGAGAATAATTTCGCTATCCTGGGTTTTTTGTTATTCCAAATGAATTTGCAATTGTTCTTTCTAACTCTTATGAAAAATTGAGTTGGAATTTTGATGGGGATTGCATTGAATCTATAGATTGCTTTTGGCAAGATGGCCATTTTTACTATATTAATCCTGCCAATCCATGAGCATGGGAGATCTTTCCATCTTCTGAGATCTTCCATTTCTTTCTTCAGAGACTTGAAGTTCTTGTCATATAGATCTTTCACTTGCTTGGTTGGATTCACACCAAGGTATTTTATACTATTTGTGACTATTGTGAAGGGTGTCATTTCCCTAATTTCTTTCTCAGCCTGTTTATCCTTTGAGTAGAGGAAGGCTACTGATTTGTTTGAATTAATTTTATATCTAGCCACTTTGCTGAAGTTGTTTATCAGGTTTAGGATAACTTCCCTGGTGGATGCTTTGGGGTCACTTAAGTATATTATCATATCATCTGCAAATAGTGATATTTTAATTTCTTCCTGTCCTATAATGTATCCCTTTGACTTCTTTTTTTGTTTGTTTGTTTAATTACTCTGGCTAGGACTTCCAGTATTATATTGAATAGGTAGGGAGAGAGTTGGCAGCCTTGTCTAGTCCCTGATTTTAGTGGGATTGCTTTAAGTTTCTCTCCATTTAGTTTGATGTTGGCTATAGACTTGCTGTATATTGTTGGTGGGATTGCAAGCTGATACAACCACTCTGGAAATCAGTCTGGCAGTTCCTCAGAAAATTGAACATAGCATTACTTGAAGACCCAGCTATACAACTCCTGGGCATATATCCAGAAGATGCTCCAACATATAACAAGGACACATGCTCCACTATGTTCATAGCAGCCTTATTTATAATAGCCAAAAGCTGGAAGGAATCCAGATGTCCTTCAACAGAGGAATGGATACAGAAATGTGGTGTATTTATACAATGGAGTACTACTCAGCTATTAAAAACAATGAATTCATGAAATTCTTAGGCAAATGGATGAAACTAGAAAATATCATCCTGAGTGTGTAACCCAATCACAAAAGAACATACATGGTATTCATTTACTGATAATTGGATATTAGCCCAGAAGCTTGAAATACCCAAGAGACAACTCACAGACTACATGAAGCTCATGAAGAAGAAAGACCAAGTGTGGGTGCTTCGGTCCTTCTTAGAAGGAGTAACAAAATACTCAAGGGAGCAAATATGGAGACAAAGTAGGACAGAAAAGGAAGGAGGGGCCATCTGGAGACCATTTCACCTGGGTATCCATCCCATGTGTTGTCACCAAAGGTAGACGCTGATGTGGATGTCAGGAAGTGCATGCTGACAGGAGCCTGATATAGCTGTCTCCTTAGAGGTCTGCCAGAGCCTGACATATACAGAGGCAGATGCTCATAGCTAACCATTGAACGGATCATGGGGTTCCCAATGGAGGAATGAGAAAGAAGACTGAAGAAGCTGAAGGAATTTGTGGCCTCATGGGGAGAGCAACAATACCAACCAACCAGAGCTCCCAGGGTCTAAACCACCAGCCTTCCCAGCACATAGGGAGGGACCCATGGCTCCAGCTGTATATGTAGGGGAGGATGGCCTTGTTGGACATAGGTGCGAGAGGAGGTCCTTGGTTCCATGAAGGCTGGATGCTCCAGTGTGGGGGAATTCGAGGGCGGGAGGTAGGAGTGGGTGGATGGGTGGGAGAATATCCTCATAGAAGCAGGAGGAGGGGGGATGGAATAGGGGGTATCTAGGTGGGGGAAATGGAGAAAGGGGATAACATCTGAAATTAAAATAAAATATCCAATACAAAATAAAATAAAAAAAAAAGAAAAAATAAGAAAATTGCTACTCCAAATAGGATGGACTAACTTCTGATGCTATTACTTGTTGGATGGTTAATGTTAACACAACTAACAGTGAAAATGGAGTATCCTCAGGGTACCAGTCAGTTTAAGCTGTTGACATCACAATGTAGAGAATTACTTTGGGAAGGGAGTCTCAATGATTAGATTGGCCTGTAGGCACATCAGAGTGGAGGAGTTCACGTGTGGAGACAAACTCAAAATGGGAGGTACCTACTTCCCGGATTTGAGCTGTAGGGTATAGAAAAAGGAGAGATCAAATTGAGAAGCAGGCATGCAAGCACTCCTCTGCCTGCTCTCCACACCCTTTAGTTCCACCAGCTGCCTTTCCTTTCAGTGTTGGGCTAGAACCTGGAAGTGTGAGCCATATAAGTCCTTTCTCCCTTAAAGTTGCTCTTGTCAGGCTATTTTATCACAGGCACCTAGATTCTAATTCATATTCCTTAAACAAATTCTGTTAGGTGTATTAACCAAGCAGGAAGATTCCCCTCAGGTTTTCACTCTGTATTCTACCTAAGTGGGGATTAATTCAGTGCTGACAGTTTTAAAAGGGAGCACAGCAGGGTTAGAGAGCTCAGCATATGTCGGCTGCTGACTCAGCCCCCACCTTGACTTCTCTTCTTTGTACTCAGGGCTCCTCTGACATAGAACCTCCATCTGCAGAACAACGCCCTCTTGGACATCCTGAGACTCAACTTTGTGACCTATGTCATTAGCCAACAGGTTTTTATTCTCATTTAATTTCTACATATTTCATGAGCTATCTTCTACCGAGTGGCTCGTTTCTCTTCCTTTTGGATGTTATAATCATTTAACATTTAATGATTTAATCATTTAATATTTTAAATGCATTTTGGAAAGGAAAGAGTATGGAGCTGAAGTTCTGTGTTGGTCAGGATGAACTGCAGGAAACTGCTATGTGACGTCTGACCTGGAACAATCCCTACCACTAGAGAACTGTTTTTCTCAGGCACCGCTCAGGTCAGCCCCATGCTAGCGTGATGTTGGTGTTCAATAATTCCTGGCTCTTGGAACCAAGGCCCTTGTTTAGTCATCACCTCTTATGTGGATGGAAACTGTGATTTATGTCTAAGAAAATCTCACGAGGATGGCAGGAGCTCTCTCTCTCTAATTAAGCTCCATCAAGTGGAAATGGTGAAGGGTTGCCTCTTTTGAGGCTACTTTATGACATGAAGGGGCAGCATTCCTTACATTACATTGGACACACTTTCTTTTTTTTAAAAAATTTTCAATTTGACAGGGAGTTTTTATGATTTTTGCATTTCTTCATGTGAATAATTTTCCTATCAGCAGAGTCTGGAGGAATGTCCTGCTCTGTCACTCTTGACCTTACTCGGTTGAGTCAGAGTGTCTCATTCAACCTGAAGCTATTCCACGTCAAACCCAACATTCAGATTTTACATTTTAAGAACCAAATAATCCTAGTACTGTATTAATTACTCTTTCCATTACCACAGACAAATAGCTGATAAGATGCAAAAAATCAGTGGAGGAGAGAGGTATTTCTGCACATAGTTTGAGAGTCAGTTCACCATGATGGGAAGGCATGGAGTGGGAGTGGCTCACAGCTGGACTGGCAGGAAGCTGGCCAACATCTGTGCAGATCAGGAAGCAAAGGATTTGATACTCAGGGTTATATTTTTATTCCTTCTGTTCAGTCTTGAACCAAAAGCCACGGGATCATGCTACCCACAGTCAGGAGAAGTCTTGAAAACACCATCACAAACACACTCAAAGGTGAGCTTCAATAATACTCTGGGCATTCCTTAATACAATCAAGTTTACAATGAAGGTTAGTCACCAGGAGGGCTTTAGAAGGCACCCTGACTTTAGTCTGCCTTACCTAATATTTTTCAATGATCAATATTAACTGCTAATCTTTGCACACAGTTCATCGTCTTGTCCTTTCCTGGAAATTTCTGGTGATTTGTTGTCAGTTTAGTGTGTTTTTGTTTATTGATGTTTTTTCCTTTTTCCAGTGTGTGTGCGTGCGTATGTGTGCGTGTGTGCGTGTGCGCACGCATACCTGTGGGCACTTGTGTGTGCTTGCGTGTGGAGGCTAGAGGTTAGTGTCAGGAATCATCGCTGCTCACTCTTCCGTCTTATTCACCAAGGATGTCTTAGTCAACCCCGAAGCTTTCAGTTCCAGCTAGTCCTGGTGGTTCTCGATTTGGCTAGACTGTCTCTACTGTTTATGTGAGTTCCAGGCATCTTCACACTTTCAATGGCAAGTGCTTTGACTGTGTTATCTCCCCAGTCCTGAGATGAATGTATTTTTAAATGTGGTAAGTTTTTAACTGATATGTAAAAATTGTCTGTATTGGTGGGGTACTTTGTGATGTTTCAGTACCTGAATACATTATACTGAATATTTACCTTTTTATAGTGAAAACATTCAAGATCATATCTTCTAGCATTTAAAAAATCTACAGTTATAGTTAGCTGGGAGCAAGAGCCTCTGGTTAATGTGTTGTAAGATGCAGGCTGGACATAGGTCTATATTTGCTGTACACCTGACCATGTGTACAGCCTATCTCACCTACTGTTTGCCATTTTCTATATGTAGCTTCTGATGAGCTATGTTAATTCTGAAAAAATTACATAATAAATTTCTCTAAGTCTCTTTTTGGATGGTTTGAATTATATCCCCACTAAGAAATATATTTTTGTGGCTGGATCTTAGGGAGGAATTTTCTCAATTGAGGTTCCCTCCTCTCAGATAACTCTAGCTTGAGGCAAGCTAGCCAGCACACATGTTAATAAAATCATACCTAGTATTATACACAAAAAGCAGTAGCTATATCAAAGTAATAATTGTTTATAGGAATACAAAATTTATTTAACATTTAAAAATCAAAAGACCAACTGTAAGGCATTTTCTTGATTAACTATTGTTGAGGGAGGGTCCAGCCCATTGTGAGTGGTGCTCTCCCTGGGCTGGTGATACTGGGTGCTATATCACAGCTGGCTGAGCAAGCCTTGTATGCAGCATCCCTCCATGTCCTCTGCATCAGCTCCTGCCTCTAGGTTCCTGCTCTCACGGCTTTGGATGGTGAACGTTATATGGAAATGTGAGTGAAATAAACCCTTTTCTCCCCAAGCTGCTTTTGGCCATGGTGTTTCAAGAAAGTAATAATAACCCTAAGTAAGACAACATATGAACAGAGGATAAAAGGGACAAGTGTCACTGCCTTCACTGGGGGTGATCTTGGTCTGCCAGGAGGTCAATCTAGCTGAAGCCTGCCAGGAGTTTAGGCTCCTCTTGTTGAAGGTGTCAAAAAAAAAATATTGGAATAATCAGGGAAAGAAAGCAAAACAAAGAATTCAAGAGAGAGCAAGTACCAGACTACATCAATGAGTCTTGAGACTCAGTCTACAAGCACCGAACTGGCTTAGTAAGTTTCATCCCCTGAAACTACCCAACCTGGTACACAGAGGTTCCACGTAAAGGTCTGCCTTTGAGGAAAAATGCAGCCCCAAGCACACAGTTTTCCAAGAACAAATCATTGGAATAACCAACCCTCTTGCTTCCTTTATGGTTGAGTGCCATTCTAGTCATTTGATGGGCTACCTACCTGCTTCCTAAATCTTTGTAAAACACATGCACATATTCAAATGGAAAGCCTATGTATATAATCGTCTGTTCACATATAAAAAGAAGCCAGACCCTATGTAGAAATTAATGGGAAATATACACTAGTGTCTAAAGTGGATATGTTTTTTTTTTTTTTTTTTTTTTTTTTTAAGATGGAACAGTGTATTGCAGATTTAAAAATCAAATCAGACAATTCTTCCCAACTTGGAAATAGCCAAAGAGACACAATAAGACATAGACAAGTCTTCACCATTTATCCAAACAAACTTGAAGTGAATGGTCCAAGATCTTATTTGAGACAGTTTTCCTGGCCATGTTATATCAGGCAGTACACATCTCCATGGAAAGGTCATTCGTAGATTACTACTCTTCTGATTTCTCTTCCTTCAGTGATGTCATGTTTTGCAAATACATTAGGCATACATAATGTCTTCCTCCTCCTCCTCTTCCTCCCCCTCCTTTTCCTCCTTCTCCTCTTCCTCCTTTTCTTCTCATTTTTTTCCTTTTATTTCTTTGGCCATATGTATGTGAGGTTTGCTGGTGTGTGTATCTGTGTACCATATGTGAAGTGCCCATGGAGTCCAGAAGAGGGCATTAGATTCCCTGAAGCTGAAATTACAGACAGTTATGAGTACTGGGAACTGAACCCAGGGTCCTCTGGAAGAGCAGCCAGTGCTCTTAACTGCTGAGCCATCTCTCCAGTCAAGATCCAGTAAGAACATATGATCATATGTTCTTAGTTTTCTAGCTTGATTCCAAGTTTTTAAATATTTAGACACATAGTAGGGGGATTTTTTTGCCACACTCTTACCTTGGACTTCATATATGGAAGGCCCCAATTGTTTTTGAGAACACATTTTTCATCCATAGTAAACTTCTCAACCTATCTAATTTCAAGTTTTTATTTCAATTCTAATTTAAATATTACAAGATGGGGTTGGCTTCTTCCTTCCTTCCTTTAGGGTACCATAGTATTTATTCTGTATAAATAAATATATAGATGTAGGCATGGCAAACATCTAGCTTTATTTTGTATTTTAGGATTATTTAAATAGATTCTATAGTAATTTCTTGTCATAGGCTATCTTGTAACATCCCCTTTTTTGGGCCCTTAAATAATATCATCAACAAAGAGCTTCAGTGGGAGGACCAGGTACAATCTGGTATTCATCCCTAGATCTAAGCTACTGCTTATTGCAATGTATAATACTTCTACTAAAACCCAGGCAAGCACAGTTATGAATTATAGTACATAAATAATGTGTTTGTACCACACACAGGCAGTTTCTATTCTCCCATAGAAACTGAGATTTGTGCTTACCTAGATTTGGTGGTATCATGGCAGTGTTGACGGCAGAGGTGATGGTGAAGTGGTGGTGACTATGGCTATTACGATGGTGGTGTAATGGTGTTGATGATGGTGGTGGTGGTGTTGATATTGGTGGTTGTTCTGATGGTGGTGAGTGTAGTGGTGGTTATGGCGATTATGATATTGATGGTTGGTTCTAATGGTAGCAATGGTGATGATATACTGGTGGCATGACAATCGAGAGGTGGGTGATGATGGTGGGTACAGTGGTTATGACAGTGGTAGTGGTGTGGGGTCTTAAAAGATTTTAAATGAGCCGGCCAGCTCGCTGCCCTCTGGAGTCGGAGGTGGTCGACCGTCTGTCAGTCTCTCCTGAGTTCGAATCCCTGCCCGTGCCTGTCAATCAATGACAGGAAAAAAAACTTTTTAAAAAACAAACAAACAAACAAAAAACCAAAACAAAACAAAAAAGCCGGGCGGTGGTGGGGCACACCTTTAATCCTAGCACTTGGGAGGCAGAGGCAGAAGGATTTCTGAGTTCGAGGCCATCCTGGTCTACAGAGTGAGTTCCAGGACAACCAGGGCTATACAGAGAAACCCTGTCTCGAAAAACCCCCCCAAAAAAAAGAAAAAAAGAAAAAAAAGATTTTAAATGTATTTTATTGCATTGTATTTGTGTGTATGTGTGTGTGCGTGCTCATGTGTGTGTGTGCATACATTTGAGAGAGAGAGAGAGAGAGAGAGAGAGGAGAGAGAGAGAGAGAGAGAGGAGAAGTTGTGCACATGTCACTGTATGTATGTATAGGTCAGAGCATGTGCTGGTTATGTTTTTCTCAATTTAGCATAAGCTAGGGTTATCTGGGTAAAGAGAACCTTAATTGAGAAAATGTCTCCATCAGATTCACATCATTAACCTGCATGCAAGCCTATGGGGTACTTTTTTGATTAATGATTGCCATGGTAGAGCCCAGCTCACTATAGGTAGTACCACCCCCAGGTAGGTAGGTGGTCCTGGATTGTATGAGATAGCAGGTTGAGCAAAGCCACAGAGAGCAAGCCAGTAAGCAGCATTCTTTTTTTTTTTTTTCTTTTTTTTTTCAGCTTAAATAAAGTAGCTTTATTTTATTTCTTAGGAGACAGTTAACACACCAATGTTGTATAAAATGTAGAAACATGGAAAAAAAGAAAGCACATCAGTGTGCATGATTAAGACCAGAGGCCCTCAATGTTGTCAGTGCCCTGACATTTTAGGCTGAGTCTTTTCTGATGGGGCTGCCTGTGCATGCAGGACCCCCATCAGTAAGCAGCATTCTTCCATGGCCTCTGCTTCAATTCTTGGTCATGGTGTTTATCATAGCAGTCAAAAGCAAACTGAGATGTAGGACAACTCTTGGCATTTGTCAGTCATTTCTCCCCACTACCATGTGAGAGATGGAGGTTGGACTCTGGTCATCATGCCTAGATGCCAGAGCCTCTACCTGCTAAGTCTTCTCACCAGCCTCAGTGATATAAGTTTCAATCTAAACAGCATTTCCTCTTGCTCCTTTAGACACATATTTGCTATCAAGCCTAGTATTCTCAATTAGAAAGGAATGATTGGGATGTAATAAATTTGTTTAAAACTATTTAAGTCTAATGCCTAGAATGCTATTCTACATCTAAAGAGGCACTTGTTAAATATATTAATTATGAGGATGGTGGAATCCATGTCTCTGCATTACTGGTAGACAAAGGTTTAGGGCAGGTGAGAGGGGAAACAGATTTAAGGTTGGGAAATGAATAAGGGCCATTGTGTTGAAGCAGAGTAAGTGTTCAATGGCATTGAGCTTGTGCTAATTTAATATCTAAGAATATTTATAGAATATTTGTCATATACCATATGTGTTTGAGGTAATATCTATGAATGAATAGAGGAGATCCCCTGAGGCTTCCATGCCAGCATGGTGGGGAGATAGTTAACAATGGCGACTGACACATAAAACTTACTATGTTTTGATATGTTTTGAGAAAGGAGACAATATTTCAGAAAAAGGAGAAGGGATGTGAAGGTTAGGGGGAGGAATGGGATACATCCTTCAGTAGATGGGTTGGGAAAGGATACACAGAGAAGGCAACACTTGAGAGTCTTTAATATAGTGAAGGCTTTAGCTGTCTGGATGTGGAGGGAAAGGCTATCTCTGAGAGTGGGTCAGCCAGTTCAAAGACCACAAGTTATGAGTGGGCCAGGACAAGCTGGTGATGATTGTATGGTAAGTGGAAGGAAATGACGGAAGTGAAAGAAAGAGGTCTGAGGAGGGTTGTGTCACATAAGTTGTGACTTTGGGCTTTACTTTGAAGGCTATGGGGTGGCACAAAGCTTTTTTGAGCAGGGATTAGCCTCTGTCTTTCATTCTTTCAAAGATCAACTCTTGTCATTGGATTACAGAACAAAGAAGCTAAAGACACAATCAGTGTGCTGGCTAGTGTTGTGTCAACTTGACCCAAGCTAGAGTCATCTATGGGGAGGGTACCCCAACTGAGAAAATGCCTCCACCAGATGCACCAGTGGACAAGTCCGTGGTGCATTTTCTTTATTGATGATTAATGTAGGAGGGCCCACCTCACTATGGCAGTGTCACCCTGGGTAGGTGGTCCTGGGTTGTATAAGAAATCAGGCTGAAGAAATCAGAGGAGCAAGCCAGTAAGTATCACTTGTCCACGGCCTCTACTTTAGTTCATGCCCCAAGGTTTCTGACTTGAGTTCTTGCCATGGCTTCCCTCAGTGATGAAGTCTGACCTGAGAGTTGCATACTGAAATAAAATCTTTCCTCCAAGTTGCTTTTGGCGTTGATATTTTATCACAGCAATAGAAACATTAGACAATCACTAAGAATAGTACTACCTTTTTGGGAGGCCATTTGACTTATGTATAAATAGGGAATGATCACAGCAGTGTATATGGGAGATGCAAGAAACCATCAAACTTTGTATATATGGCAAAAATATGATGAGTAGGGTTCCTACCAGATGGCATCTGGTATAACCTCTCATTGAGAAGGCTCAACTATCTGACAATTCATTTCTAAAACACAAGACTTTAACAAACAATTATTGTTTTTAATATTTAAAAGTACATGAATATATATATATGAATATGTAAAAGTATATGTAATATAAAATTACAAGTAAAACTAGATATAATATAGAATAATCAAATTAAAACTTTAAAAATTTGAAACTGATATCAATAAGGGAGATATATTTCACTGAAAGGATAAGAGTTCAGCTAGGTAAAATAGTCACAAAACACTGTCTTTTTCCTCATATTGTAGCTAAAGTTGGGAGATGGATCTGAGATTTGGAAGTAGTGACTGGAAATATCATTCAATAAGAAAGAAAGGTATTTCCTGAATGTAAGATGAAGTTCCGAGGAACAGGTTAAAGGCTAAACAGCCTGGCAAGCATGCTGGGAATCAAGCATGCTGAAGGGTTTGAGATTTGGACTTGGATTCTGTATATATTTCCTTTTAGTCTTTAACAAGGCCAATAAAGGAAGAGAATTTCTTTTCTTTCTGACAAGAAATAAAGCAAAACATAACAACTGTCAGAAAGAACTCAAGGGACTATTTATTTAGACTCACAGTTTCACAGTTCCATGACTAGGTGTCCCTTTGCTTGGACAGAGCATCATGGTGGGTGGAGCATGTGCTGGAGGAGAGTGACTGACTCCATTGTGGGAGAGAAAGACATTTGGAGGAGACCAATGAATAGTTTCTTCCAAGTAGACCTCACTTCCCAATGTTTCCAAAACTTTGCAAAATGGAGCCACCAAGAAGCAACCATTTAACACATGGACCTGTGTGGGGCCTTTCATATTGTCCCCATATTCTCATGGGTCATGAGAAGTAAGAATCTGATATGTAAGTGCAGAAAGCTTGGTGGGCACTTTGTGCCTACACTGTGTTGATGCTGTATTTCTTCTCAGAGAGGCACTCAGCCACGTGCCAATCATCCCCATAGCTGAGGCCCTCACAGGTCTGCTGTGAAGACAAATGACCTTTTCACAGAAGGATAGCTAACATGCCCATCACAGGAAGAGCTCCCGCCACCTAGAAATCAACTTAGAGGGGAAAACTAGGGGGAATGTTAGCATGAGTAGCCAGGGAAGAGAGTAGAATTTTAATGTAATATGATGTAGTATAATATTACAATATAATATAGTATAGTATAGCATAGCATAGCATAGCAAGATAGTATGTATCTAATACAACCTATTTACTTTTTTGCCTTTATTTTTCAATCCTAGGACGGAAACTCCGGGCATGGTACATGCCAAGTAAGTACTCTGTTACACAGAGCTATATCCCCAGACCTTAGGCATATCTTTTGTGATTAGAAAAATAACACTTTATTATGTTGAAAATAATGAGAATTTTTAAAAGGTAAAAATTTAAGGAAAAAGATGGTCCATGGTTTTACCAGAGAGCTTCAGCCTTAGGGGAACTGAAGTGACCACTGAGCACATAGGTCGTTGGGCCACCAATGCTTGTGAGAGTGGCTCCTTGTAGCTATATTTTGGCTGAATTAATTAGTCTGTTTTGACTGCACACATGGAGTGGAAACCACCTTCACTTTTAAGAGTGTTCTTGCCCAGTGCTTTCTACTGTATTCAGCACACATTAATATGCCAGCATAGCCCAGTTTGGTCTCGAAGCCTTCTGTTCTTCCATGGAATAGCCACAAATAGACACGACCTACGCAAGCACCCAAATCTTGCATCTGGATTTCTGATTTAGCTGAAAGATGTGTAAAAATGTGTGGAACCACATCTGAAGAAGGAAAAGAACACTTTTTCCCCAACCATCAGTGTGATTTATGATCCCTGAACTGTTTCCCCAGCCCTCATTTGAAAATTGGCTTGTGCAAGAATGGAAGAAACCCAGATCTGAGGCTCTGGAGTGCTTGGAAAATGGGTATTAGTGGATCAAATGCTTGGCATGAGCTCCGCTGTCAGCACCTCAGGTGTGTAATGCATTTCAAATTTTCAAGAGACGACTTTGATTTTGACATAATTCACACTCAAGTATTTCTTTAGATGGGCCTGAGTAATAGCCAAACACAAAGAAAGATATTACCTGGAATGAGTTACAATACGCTTTTCCAATATTTCCAACTGAAGCTAATAGGAATGTAATTTTTCCATGGCTCTGATAAATACAAACTAAAAGAGAGAGAGAGAGAGAGAGAGAGAGAGAGAGAGAGAGAGAGAGAGAGAGAGAGAGAGAGAGAGAAAATGTTTTAAATGATCTTATCCCTGGTACGTGCCAGGATGACAAATGGAACCCAGCCTTCAATAGCACATAATGGTGTTTTGAAAACAGACAGTGGGGGGAAATGAAGGTTTCTTGTGCACTTCTTTTGCAGTGTGATGTGTTGGATACATAGTGTGTGTGAGGCTTAGTGTCTAAACTCTCCCAACCCACAGATTTACAGCGAGTGAAAAGGCATTCCTGAACTCCAATGTAAATTCTTCTCCTGTAACAGAGCCATTCTCTCTAACACTGGTTGTAAGCACAACTGCATGCTACCCATGTTTAGAACTGGTCTCCAGGAGGAATGCTTCCTCCTTTTCCAGTAGTCAATATAGTGGAAGAGTGGTCTAGCCTGCCTTTGATCTAAGCCCAAGAACACTAGCTGATCCAGGGATCCATTCTAAAGACTCTAAGCAGCTCAGGTATTTGTGGCTCCTTATTTAAAAAAAAAAGAAGCATGTAAGGTTTCCAGTTCCATCGAAGCCTACACAATGGTGGTGGCATCTTGTATCTGGATGATGGCTGTTCAGTCATGAGAAAGTGAGAAGTAAGTTCAGGAGATGATCTGAGATACAGTGTGCACATGTAAGAACATGTAGCATTCTCCAAGCATCGCCACACCCAGTGGTGTGGAAATTAATTCCACCTTAACCTGTACCTTGCCTGCACAATAGCTGACTTTCAAACACTTCCAAAAGCACATTCCCTTTTTACATAGCAAGTGGGTATCCCAACTTCCCTCACATTAGTAACTCCAACCTCTGGCCTTCTAATAACTTGAACCTTAACCTCATGCTATCAGATATCCTGATGACTCTGTAATAGTCCTTTCATGAGGACTGATAGATAACCCAAAGACTAGTTTGGGCCATACTGGCCCATTAATCAATTGTCTTTCAGAGACACCTTGAGTCTACTTAAAATTGATTCAGAAGAAATGTCCTAGTGAAAGGCATGATAAACGTGACTTCTGCCATGGTACATGATAGTGTACAACCAGGCCATTCTTTCCTGTATGGACAAAGGGTTCACACTGGGTTGACATCTATAAACTTACTGTATATAAGATAAATGCTAGAAGCCTGCAAACATTTACAGTAATCACATTTCTAGGTTACTATATTTTCACAGAAACAAGCTTCTAAAATAAGGTGTCATAAGCTCACATATAAAACTCCCTGAAGTGACAAGTAGGATGGCCCCTCCTACACAGGACACTGACTACAGCTTTCCTAGGGCCACCTCAGCATCATGGCTAATTTATACACATGTAGGAGACCAGCAAACGCATCTAAGTCAGGGTGATTACAGAAAATCAGTCTTTGCTGTCTTAACTAACCTAGGTGTAATTCAAACAGAGTAAACACTTTTGCTACATATGTATATTGCAAGGTGAGTAGGTCCATGCCTAAGCTGATAAGCACACCTGGGGTTCTACAGTATACTCACGAGCTAGGGGTGGAGCTTAGTGGCAGGGTGCTTGTCTAGCATTTATGAGACTCTCAGTTCTACCCCTGGGATGGCAAAAGTGGATGAATGAATGGATGACTAAGCAAACAAGGAACCGAAGAGATGGCTGAATGTGTCAGAACACTTGCTTTCTTGCTTAGGACCTGAGTTTAAATCCTAGAACCCATGTACATGGATGTAACCACACTGTAGTGAGAAAGACGTAAGATAACTGCTGAGTTAGCAGCCTAGCTCCAGGTTCAATGAGAGACCTTGTCCTAAGGGAATAGGTAGAGAGGGATCTAGTGGGATGTCTGGCATCTGCATATTACACATACATATACATTACACATACTATTCCCACAACAACACACACAAACACACACATGCACAACAAAACACATACACACACCACACACATCACACTCATACACAAACATACACACAACAAAACACACACATGCCTCATATCACACCCATACACAAAGACACGCATACACACAAAACACATACTTGTACCACACATCATGTTCATATACAAACACACACAACACATATACACAATACACATACATATACACACTACACACTTATACACACACACACACACACACCAAATACACACACCAAACACACACAACATACATACACAATATAACACCCCCCACCCCCTACCCCCACACAGAGCGAGAAGAGAGAAAGAGAGAGAGAGAGAGAGAGAGAAGAGAGAGAGAGAGAGAGAGAACAAAAATAGAAAAGCAAATAAGAGACCCAGTAGGATTCAATGCTTGAACAGGATTTAACCTAATGAGTGACGCTTTTGCTTTTCCCCCTATAACTGTTTCTGTTGCAGTCAGCTCACACAGTCAGCCTACACAGTCAGCCCACACAGTCAGCCTACACAGTCAGTTCACACAGTCAGCCCACACAATCAGCTCACACAGTCAGTTCACGCAGTCAGCCCACACAGTCAGTTCCCACTCTCTAAGACGCTGCAGTGCTGCTGGGCAATGGTCACCACAGCAGGAGATCCAGCAAGTCTCCTGGGATGACAGATAGGCCTCTCACCCTGTGACACAGTGAGTGTAGTCAACAATGTATTGTCAGCAGTGCTAACAATCTGAAGAACATTCATTTTGTGTTTGCCTTTTCCCAAATCCAGGTATTTGTGGAGAAAGCAAAAGGCTTCATGCCTTCTAGGATCTTGACTGATGCTCACAGCTGGGCACTGATGCCTTTTGTTCAAATACAACCAGTCTGTGACCATGGAAGAAACACTTTGTAAGCAAGTCAGACTGCAGAAAGACATGTCCACTGTTAATGCCACACCACATGATCAGGTAACCCCTATCCTGCCCAATACTAACCTGTTGGATCACAGTCACCTCCATTTGCTGGCAACATCCTCTCTGGAATAAGTTTCCAATTCTTTATATTCTTCTTCCAATCAACACAATAAGTCATTGCATGTAGCTTTTGCTACCCTGCTTAAACTTCAGGAACAGGCTGCCTATCAGCCCCCTATTCAGCTTCCTGAATTCACAGAAAAAAGACACAGACACACATGTTACTCATTTTTCTGTAATTTTTTAATTGGATATTTTATTTATTTACATTTCAAATGTTATCCCCTTTCCCAGTTTTCTCTGTGTAAAACCCCTATCCTATCCCCCTCACCCTGCTTCTATGAGGGTATCCCCCACCCATCCACCCACTCCCACCTCACTGCCCTAACATTCCTCTACATTGGGGGGCATCAAGCCTTCACAGGACCAAGGGCCTCCCCTCCCATAGATGCCAGATAAGGCCCCTTCAGCTCCTTCAGTCCTTCCCCTAACTCCTCCCATTGGGGTCCCTGTGCTCAGTCTGATAGTTGGCTGGGAGCATCTGCATCTGTATTGTTCAGGATCTGGCAGAGCCTCTCAGGAGACAGCTGTATCAGGCTCCTGTCAGCAAGCAATTCTTGTAGTGTCTGGATTTGGTGTCTGCATGTGGGATGGATCCCCAGGTGGGGCAGTCTCTGGATGGCCTTTCCTTCAGCCTCTGCTCTACTCTTTGTCCCTGTATTTCCTTTACACAGGAGCAATTCTGGATTAAAATTTTGGAGATGGGTGGGTGGCTCCATCCTTCAACCAGGGAGGGGCTTGCCTAACCTCTGGCTATGGTCTCTACGGTTCTTCCTCCCCTTTGTGGGGTATTTCAGATAATGTCATCCCCGTTTTCCTTCTGACACAATTGTTGGGGGCTACTTATTGTCCTTATCAATATTCTTAGCTCCACATCTCTCCACCTGCTCTCAACTTTAGTAGCTAGGATAGTAGTCCCAGCTAAACATCCACAAGTGCCCACCTGTAGGAGTGGCCAGAGGCATCCACTCCTCCAGAGATCTCACATAGCTGCTTGGCTTTTCTCTCTCTGAAGCATGGTAAACTCTGTCTCTCCTCTCCTTGCCTCTGTCTAGAGCCTTCAGAGACTTGGAAGTCCTACCTATTCCTTCCATCCAGCAATTGGCCCATGGTTCTTTATCAAGAAGAAACAGGACCTTAGCATCAGAACTACCTCTACATAAATCCTTTCTAATAGCTGCTCATGGTGTATGTTTTCCATCATAATAACTATACGAAGCGAGCTTACTGCTGCTGCCTTCCAATGGGCTTTGGGTAGAGACAGGGAGGAAATTCCCTCTCTTCCCTAAGGATGAACCTTGGGAATTCCCATTATGAAAAAGGAGGGCTGGATTTTCAGTCTGAGATTGGATAGGGGCTCTAGGGTGCAGGAAGGGCCAAGGGCAGGGCATGAAGAAGCTAGAGGCCTCTTACAAGGGAGATACCTCTACAGGATGCTCTGATTCTTACTTTTCCTCCTGTGGATTGTCAACCTCTTGTGATAAGAAACCATTTTTTAAGAGTAGTTTCAAACCACAACTCAAGTGAGTTGTGAAAGATGCTAACTCGGTCAGAAAAGCAGTTGCAATGTATTTGGAATTTACGAGATTTCAAAAGAGAAAGGTCAGGAAAGATGAGAAGGATGCTCCCAGGGAGATCTCCGTGGTTCCCTGAAGAGTAACCCATCTCCTGAAATAGAAGCTCACAGAAGTGTCTCTTATCATTTTAAAAGCATATTGAGGAACCCACAAAAGGGCATTTCTGAGGAAAGGGAAATAACTAACACTTGCTCTCCTAAAGGATAGTCGTGTGGAACAGAACATCAGGACCAAAATGATGGTATTCCTGCAGCAGCATTCTGTGGCATCTAGGACATGCCAGCCATGAGGGTCTTCTCTATTTAGGATTCAGTGAAGACTTGCAACTGGGAGTGCCTTCTCCTATAGTATTTCTTTTTTTTCCCATTTATTATTTATGTATTCACTTTACATCCTGATCACAACCCCCAACCCACCTCTTTCTCCCGTAGCCACTCCCCTACCCCTCCCCTTCTCTGAGAGAGTGGAAGCATCCCTGGGTACCAACCCACCCTGGCACATCAAGTCACTGAAGGACTAGGTGCATCCTCTCCCATTGAAGCCAAACAAAGCAGCCTAGTTAGGTGATCAGGATCCACAGGCAGGCAATGAGTCAGGGACAGCCCCTGTTCCAGTTGTGTGTGTGTGGGGGTGAGTGGGCTAGTTTCAGCTTATGTATACTCTTTGGTTGGTGGTTCAGTCTCTGGGAGCCCCCAAAGCTCCAGGTTAGTTGATTCTATTGGTCTTGTGGAGTTCTTATCCCCGTATGATTCCTCAACCCTTCCCCCAACTCTTCCACAAGACTCTCAGAGCTCCATCTAATGTTTGGCTGTGGGTCTCTGCATCTGTTTCAATCAGCTGCTGAGTGGGACCTCTCAGAGGACAGTTATGCTAGGCTCCTGTATGTAAACATAACAGAGCATTATTGATAGTGTTGGGGATTGTTTCTTACCCATGGGCTGGGCCTCAAGTTGGGCCAGTCATTTGTTGGTCATTCCCTCAATCTCTGCTCCATTTTTGCCCCGCATTTCTTGTGTGGAGGACAAATTTTGGGTCAAAGGTTTTATGGGTGGGTTACCATCCACTAAGAGTCCTGCCTGGCTACAGGAGGTGGCCACTTCAGGTTGTGTATAGGAGTCTCAGCTACCCTCATAGGATCCTTGGAGCCTCCCCCATCACAGCTCTTTGACATGTCCTAGAGATGCCTCCTGCTGAGTTCTGTTTACTCTTTCTCTTTTCCCCAGCTTTCCCTACTCCTGACCCTCTTACCCATTCTTCTCCCCATTCCTTCTCTCATCCAGTTCCTTTCCTCTATCCACATCTGATGTCTATTTTATTTCCCCTTCTGAATGAAATTTAAGCATCCTCCCTTTGGGGCTTCCCTGTTATTTTGATTCTTTGGGTCTGTGGGTTGTAGCGTGGTTATCCTGTACTTTATGGTTAATATCTACTTATGAGTGAGTACATACTATGCATGTACTTTTTGATCTAGATTACCTTATGCAGAGTGATATTTTCTAGTTCCATCAATTTGCCTGAAAATTTTATGATGTCCTTGTTTTTAATAGCCGAGTGGTATTCTATTGTGTAAATGAATCACATATTCTTTATCCATTCTTCAGTTGAGAGACATCTGGGTTGTTTCCAGTTTCTGGCTATTACTAATAAAATTGCTATGAACACAGTTGAGCAAGTCTCTTTGTGGTATGGTGACTTATAACTGGTAGTATCTCTTATTCATCCAGTTTTGGGCATGATCACTGGCTTGGACATTGCAACATAAAGTATTCTTTCACCTGCTCATCTGACACTGTGTCCTGGGTAGAAGCATTCTGTGATACTGCTGGGCATGCATCCAGCAAGTCTCATGGTGTGCCACCCACTCCAGGTAGAGTCTCAAAGCTGAGGATTAGTGCAGGTGAAAAGACCTTTGCTAGTGTTCTGCTTGAAGAGCTCAGTCTAAGTTAAGATATACTGGGACACATGACCAGGTGTGAGCTATCCAGTCCCAGCTACCCCTTCCCCAGTTTCCTGAGGTTAGGAGATGAAGTGGAACAAACCCCTGTTTTATGATGAATGCCCACTAAGTTGCTTCATGGAAAGAATGTTTACAAGTCCCATACAATAGACTTCCAGGAGCTAGCAGAGAAAGGGAAACAGAATGTGAATTTTCTGAGCTCCCCCTATCTTGCCTGCATCTAGAGCTTTGTGAGAAGTGAGCAGCATGGTCCCTAAGGAGACCATCCCATGCCAGGTGTTTCCTCAGCTACAATACCCTACCTGGTATAGCTAAGGGAGTTAACGATGTTACCCCAGCAGTTGACTACATCTTAGTTCACAAAGGCCTGAAACACAAAACCATTCACCGCCCCCCTCCCTTTACCTCCTTCTTACACTGTAGGTAAGTGGTTGAAAGTCACTTCCATCATTCTCAGTTAACAAATCTCATCTTGAGCAGTGACAGTGGAGAGACAGAAGCAGCAGATAGCATTTGACTGCAGAGTTCTCACTTTGAGAACGGTAAGCAGAACCTGTTATATTTCTATACATTTAAATACCTGCCTTCTCTGGTTTCCATCCCTCCTCCTCCTGCTCCTCCTTTTCTCTCTCTCCTCCTTGTCCTCTTCCTTCTTTACTCTTTCAGACACCTTGGAGCTCTAACGCTTTTCCTAAGAACCTTGATACCAGCAGGGTGTGAGTTTTCAGTCACCACTTCTGTACAGTAATCATGATGTCTCTCAGGTCAAGGACCATGTTCCCTGGACTTCTCCTGACCGACTCATTAATTTTCCTCAAAATATTACTCATTTCTCTTTGTTCTGGGTCAATAGTAATGAACAATATGGTTGCCTTCTTTCTTCATACCTATAGCATGTCACCCTCATGCTTCCTATAGGAGTAGGGAGAGGGATGCCGGGCTTAATCCTGTCACTTAGCCCTTACCCCTAACATGTCATAACATGCATGGGCACACAAACACATTTCATAAACACACATGCTCATCGTAGACACTATCAACAATAATATATTTTATTTACGAAAATATTTTATGCAGTGTCAATTTTACACTTTTAATAACATTTTCAAAATAAAAGTTAGAATACAATCAAAGCTTGAAGAAACCTGTGAGTTGGGTAGCCACTGAAAATACCACTGTGTGCTTTGTATTTCACAAATTCCAAGCTAAAATTTAGGACTTTAGGGTTGTTAAGACTATAAACGCTTCCTTGGTGACCTTAAAGCACAGATCTGAGTTGGCAACAATTGCAAGGGCAGTTTTAAGATTCCAGATGTTAGATTCAGCAAACAGCAACACAGATGTTCCAGCATCACTGCTCATCTTCCTTCACTGCTGTCATCACAATCTTGGGACACATGTGAGCAGGCCACAGGTGTGAGCAAATAGCTCAACTTACTATCATCTTATGGGAAGCTACACGTCGTCATACGAGACCAAAAGAGAATTCTTCCTTGTTTTATTTTGTTTTGTACATACATCCTAAAATCACACACATACAGGAAATAAGGAAAAAATCATGATTAAATAATTCATTAGAAATGTTTCTTCACACTGTGGTAGTAGGTAATTAGCCACTCTGTGATAATTGGTTTGATGTCAATTTCCTACAAATTACAATCACCTAAGTAGGGATCCTTGACTGAAGAGCTTTCTTAATTGCCTTAACCAATGTGGGAAGACTCACTTTGAATGTGGCATCTTAAGGTGACAACCTAGATAAGAGAGGACATGGCCAAAGACAGATTATTCTCTGTTTCTCCTTGGCCTTCACTATTGACAGATCTGTCTTTGCTTTGCTGATGAGTTATTTACCCTATTTTTGCTGCTTATTCCAGCTACCGCAGGCTTCCTATGTGGCATATGGTGAGTGGCTGTCCAGCAACCTTCCAGGTTTTCCTTACCAGATAAGGACTGCCCACTTATTAAGCCTGGTGAACTGAGCAACTACTGGGTTGTTCTATGAGACAGTCAGGGTGGGTGGGAGACTCATGCTATTGCGATATTGAGAATCCTGAGACAACTGTTGTTACTATTGCAATGTAGGCAGATTTAATCCATTCTGTTAATATAAAAACGTGTTTCTCCAGCACGTGGCTGTCATTCACTATCTCTATGACACATGTTTGTGAACTTCTCCTTTTGATATCTTGTCAAATCAATAACTGATAAAACAAATGTCACCCTCCCCTCTGTTAGCATCCTGTCAAACTCTACCTCCACAGTTACCTGGCAACAGTCAGGTATGCTCCTCCCCACAGCTACCTGGCAACAGCCAGGTAGCCCTGACCACTATTGTAAAAAGGGCTGTCTGGCCCCTCCTCTCTCTCTTGCCTGCAGGTCCCTGTCTCCCCTTCCCTCTCCCCTTCCCCTCCCCCTCTCCACATGGTCATGCCCAGTCACCTCTCTCTCTCTCCCTTCTGCCCTAAATAAACTCCCTTCGTGAAACCCTCTGCCCTGGCGTCTTCCCTTCCAAGCTGCCTCACGATTCAAGATAACAACAGCCTCCACTTCACCTCAATACATCAGATTGGTGAAGCCCCTGTTTTACTTTGTCCTAATTTTCTCAGCACTGATAAAGTATCAGAAGCCCAGAGACGCTGGGAAAATTTACAAACATGAAATTACCAATACTTTCATATTAATAAGCAAGCATTCTCACTAAAGTGAGACCTTTGACCTTTGTGTTGATCTGTGGGAGGATGTCAAGAGTTGAACCTTTCCTCTAGATGTAGTGCTAGCATATTCCTGACTTTGTACAAGAATTAGGGTTACTCCATATTTATTTAAATGGATTAATGAGTCCAGTTTAGTACTTCAAAAAATATGCAACAAGTTGTAGAAAATTTCTGCAATCATCTGTCAATGTCAAAAAAAGCATTACTATTCTACTCTAACTCTTTACAAGAAATATTAAGTTTCTAATACATAAAGTATTTCTAATATATAAAGTATATGCACATGTGCACATACACATGCACACACACATGAATGCATACATATGTACACACACATACACATGCACGTGCTTCTGTGGAAACTTTGTGCTCAGTAAATCATCTAGTTTATTTATCTCTGATAGTAAATGAGCTGGTTTTGGAGCATAATGGCTGTGATCCTTTTACTAAGTTTTGCTTCTAAACTATTTCTGAACTTGTTAAACTAATCTTCCAAGTAAGCCTTGCACAATGCTGAGCAAGTTTCTCTGTAATGTGTTGGGAGGCAAACGTGGAGAGAGGTGTTGAGACAGAGTCTCATGTATTCCAGGCCGGCCTCATACTCCCTGGATGGCCCAGCCTGGCCTTGAACTCCTAATTATCTGACTTTCAAATCCCAAGCGCTGGGGTTATAGGCAAGTAACATCACTTGGTACAGAACTAACTGTTGCAAAACAGTAGCATGTCTGCTGATTTCTTTTAATGTAAATGTCAAAAAGTCACCTGCTTTTGAAAGAGATTGTGGTAGCTCCCTCCCTTCCTCCCCTCCCCCTTCCTGGCTTTGAGGTGAATGAGTTTTCGTTGTCCTGTTATCTCACAGTGATGTGTTGCTTGACAATGGTTAGCCAATTAGGGTTCTTTAGAACCGTGCATGCCCTAAAATAATCCTTTTACATTGACCCTCTCCGCTGGAGAGATGACTGAAATATGATGCTATAGAATCACTTCCTTAGCCTTACTCCAAACTGTGGGTAAGAAGCAATAGCTTTAAAACATGGGTGGTGATGGTGCTTGCTGAACTGCTATAGGGCAAAGACACAGATATGGAAACATCGGAAGTTAATCAAAAGCATTAGCAGGATGACTCTGATAACCACGAGTCCAGCATCAGTGACCAGTACCCAGTCCTGACAGTAATAAGACACTACTCATTAGCTCTCTCTTTCTCAAACACTTCCCATATATTGACTTATGTCATGCTCATGTCAGTCATTAGAATATGTTCAACATGTCTCACAAGCCAACACAAGTGCAGAGATGGACAAACACTTCACAGTAGAAAGCACCAAGAAATGTAACCATACACAAAGGCCAGCTGACTTCAGGGCCATGTTCTTGAATCCCACGCTCTCTCAAGGGCTAATCAGCTCCTTTAAGAAGAATACATCAGAAATTCTGAGTTTCATAATATTGACTAGATACAGGCTGGGAGTGGTGGTGTGTAGCTGAACTCCTAGCATGTAGAAGGAGGCAGGAGCACCATTAGGAGTCATACCTAGCTACTCAGCAAGTTTGCAGCCAGCCTGAGCCGCATAAGATCTTGTTTTGTTCTGTCTGTCTGTCTGTCAACTTAATACAAACTAGAGTCATCTAGGAAGAACCCCAATTGAGAAAATGTCTCCATTTGATTACATGTGATAGGAAAACATGTAGGGCATTTTCTTGACTAATAATTGATATGGAAGGGCCAGCTAATAGAGAGCAGTGCCACCCCTGGGTAGGTGATCCTGGGGTCTATAAGTAGGTACTCCAAGAAAGCAGTCAGGACAAGCCAATGAGCAGGGCATCAGTCTTTCCTTCAGTTCCTGCCATGAGTCCTTGTCTTGGTTTCTTACAGATTTATGAACCTGTAAGTCAGATGAACCCTTTTCTCCCTGAGTTGCTTTTGCTCAGTGCCTTATAACAGCGATAAAAAGCAGGCTAGGACAGACCCTGTGTCAGATCACAAATATAGTAAATAAATCCGACATCCTGTTAAAGAATTGTTAAACTTGCCTCAGAGTCAAAGAGATCCATATGGGTCTGTAAAGATGGCTGTCTGTACCAGAGGATCAGTGAAACTGTTGACCATGAGAAATGCTAAGGCAGCCTTTTGATTACATAAGCATAAGAACAGATCTGCATGTGTGCATATGTATAAATACATATGTACATGTTAGATATTTATGTATGTAAACAGTTATGTATTTATGCACTTATATAAATAATACATAAATCTGTAAACATAAGCATGTGTCTCTCTGTCACCATCCCATCCCAGGCTAGAAGGAGGTTGCTTTCTTCACTGGTGAGTTGGGATATTTCTTGAGATAATCGGGGATTTCATCCAGGCATGTGCACTACTGCATTTGACTTTCTTGGCCGAGTGGTTGCTCTGTTTGTGACCACACCCCCTGCCCTGAACGCATCAGATCTAGTCTGTACCCCTGGCTGTTCCAGCAGTAGCTGTTTGTTAACATTCCAACATTCTAAGAAGTAAATGTCTAGGAAGGAAGTAGCTTTGCAGAAGCCAGCTGAGCCGTGCTTACATTCTCCTGGTCTGAAATTAACTGTACTACCTATTATCAACAAAAAGCTGCGCAGGGGCCAACCTTACTGTACACTATAGGACATGAATACACAAGGTGTATCTAAGACATTCTGAGTACTAGAATGTTAGGATGTGCCCCCTCCCCTCTCTTTCTCTCTCTGTCTCTTTCTTTCTCTTGTTTTCTCCTGCTTCCTTCCTTTCCTTTCATTCTCGTTTCCATTCCTTGTTTTTTCAGTGTCCTGGGATCAAACCCAGAACCTTGCCCATGCTAGACAAGTGTTCTACCACTGAGCTACATCCCCACCCTGCTGGTTATTATTCTTTTCTAGGAACTTTTTCAATAAGCCTTAAATATACAATTATGCCATTAATAACTTTGCTCTACATTAGTAGATGTAATAACCTATTTGTTAATAAGTCAGAGGTCACTGTTAGATATTTATATAGTTATATATATTATAAGTTATATACATGTTAACTATTTTAATAGTTATTTATATATATAGTTATATATAGCTACATATGTTTATATAGTTGGCTTCTTTAGTGACTGCGACACACATCTGACAGAACTACAATAAAGAATGAGAGATTTCTCTGGGCTCACCTTTTCGGAGGTCTTAGTTAATGTCAGCAGCTCTGTGGTCACTGGTGTAGTAAGGAAGGAATGGAAGAGTGAGCTGCCCACCTAAAGGCTGTCAGGAAGCAGAGGGAAACAGAGAGGTGTTTAGACAGCGTGGTGACTCAGGACATGCTCTTAGAGACCACATTCCTCTTGATAGCTTCCAGACCCTTGAACAATAGCAACACACCAGAGGACCATGCCTTCAAAAACCAAGAATTTGGGGTGGTAATCTGTATCCAGACCAGAAAAATATTTTACCAGCTTAATCTTGACATGCTTAGAAACTGGTAAATTCGGTAAACTATTAAAGTCATGAATAAGACTTATAACAAAAAATGTTCTGGTTTTAGATTAAATGCATTCTCAGGATATAAATAATATTTATCTTTAATAACTTATCAATTTGTTTTGCAACATTTACTTATGAGGGGCTACAGAGATAGTTAAGAGCAGGTGCTGATTTTGCAAAGGAACAGATTTTGGTTCTAGGTCCCACATCACCGGCAGGCAGCTCACAACTGCTTCTAATGCTAGCCCCAGGGGATCTGATACCCTCTTCTGGCTACTTCAAGCACCTGCATGCATGTGCATAACACACATGCATGCACGCACACATGCATACACACTTGCATGCACGCTTGCACACACACATAAGTAAACAATTTTAAAACTTGCTTTTTCCACAGCAAAATGTTTAGCTTGTTTGAAAATGTGGAAAACAATGTTTTAAAAATGTTGTATAAAAGAAAAACAAAATAAGTGATACTTGTGTATCTTACAGAAGGGAAAACATCGTTGGAGCCACTGAATGCAGTAGCTGATATGGTCATGGCTTTTCTGTGAAGATGTTTGAAAACAGCAGGAGAGAATTTGTACATACATATATAACCTATGTTGTGTCTGGTAGACAACAGCTCCCCATATTGTAGCTCCCCTGCCTTGCTCTTTCCACAGAAGCTCAAATGGAAGCCAGCTCTTCCTAGACATTACCTAAAGGCCCCTGCCCTGCACATGCCTGCTGCTGAGTGCATACGTTCCTAAGGAGTGATCGCTCCAGATCTCTCATTTCAGCCTCACGGCCTTGTCTGTCCTTCAGCAGCTAAGACACTGACATCACTGGAATGGAAGTGCTTATAATCAAACTGCATATTTGGCACCTCATTAAAATCAGAGAAAGAAAACCAGCGAGGCCCTGGGTCCTTTGCTTCCATCCTGAATGGACCAGGCTCTATCCAGGGGCAGGTTTATCAGCGAGGCCAGAAGGAGCTGCAACCTCACTGTGGTTAATGGAAGTGTAAATTTGATTCCCCAGGGATCCTTTGTGAGATGATAAGCCCCAGGACTCTGTCTAGTGTGCCCTGTTGGCTGTGTGTGCTGCCACTGGGCTCCAGAGACACCACCAGTCAGGGCTTTTTAGATGTTTAGATGTCCTGAAGCCCAAGCCTGCAGAGCCACCAAGGGCTTCTGTTTCTTTTTCTTTTTATGTCTCTGTCCCTTGTCTCCGCACAGACAATTCTTCCTTCTTAGCCATCTTTTTTGCTTTCGAGAATAAGCTGGTAAATTCACCCTCAAGTGGGACATCGTAGATTAACTATGTTCTCATTTCTAGGCTACTGGACACCCTTGACAGATACTATAAGAACAGCTCAGTATTGACTTTTAAGAAATGAATGCTAATATTAGAGTTTCTGGCACCATTGGGTTTGTATTTAAAACAAATGTGGGCGTCAGTTTACGGAGCGCACAGATAGTCTTCTACATATAAAAATAGGACCCCAAGGCTGTAACCCGATGATTTCTAATTTTATGCACTTTTTGTTGTTATGTGGTCTTCTGCAAGATGGGTAAGAATGTTTAGTCTAGAAGCATTGTAATACACTGTAGGACACTGGAGAAGTGCTAGTCTCTTGTGTGGTGCCTCTGTTGGCCTCAGCTTTTTCAGATCTGAATACTGTTATTATTTCACTAGGCTTAAGTGAAAATGAATTCAGACTGAGTGTGCAAAAACCACCTAAATGGGCTTAAAGACTGCAGGGAAATAGAAAAGTCCACCCCATTGTCTACTTGCAGCCAGATTAGGTAAGCAGTGCCATGTTCCTGTTTCTCAGATGGGGAAACTAAGGCAAAGAGCACTGGGTGGATAGTTCAGCAGGAGAGTATGTACTCAGCACACTCATAGCTCTGGGTTTTACCAGCAGAATAAAGGTACATGGAGGCTAAGTGAATGGCCTTATGACTCCTCATTTAAGGTAAGACCAAGACTTAGGTAAGGCTACATGTTTTCTGCAGCATTCAAAATAGACAGCTATGAAGACTGATTTAAAAGTTTTTGATTTCACAATTGGTCAAAAGTCACAGTCATAAGAAACACACTTGCAATTTTGAATTTGGATCATCCCCACCCCAACACTGGTAACAAAGGGTTCCATTGCTTATGGCTGGGCCACTGGCAATGACCAGAACTTCCAGTCAGTCCCTGTCACAAAGAGAAAGGCTTCACTTTAGACCTGGCTTGTCAGGAAGGGCAGGTCGAGCTGGTACATTTTTTATTTTTGGTTTACACTTACAAGTGGAAAAGTTGGTAGGACTGGCAGCCCCTCTACTAGAAGAAGCCTTATATACAAAGGTGAGGTCAGATCCAAAGCTCAGTGAATAGGTCCTGATTGGATGGATCGAGGAGCACTAGATGGGAGCATCCTACGGTTTTAGCTCCTGATGCAATCTCCCTCCATTCTCACCACTTCCAAAGGTTCTCAGGAAAAGCAAGGGGGCTCCAAGCAGCTGCTGTGGACCCGAGAGGATTGGGTTGGGGATCCCACCTTAGTTCAGGAGAGGCAATCAGAGGTTGCAGTTCTTCATTGTTGTCTGATTTACAACAGTTCTTCCTGACTGCTGGGTGACTTCCATGTCTTGTTAGCAGTTATGACCAGTAGTGAGAACCTTGTTTTCCCATTGAATAGAGGAGGACCTAATAGACACATGCATTTATGCAACAATATCATTTAAAAATAATACTTACAAGCACTCTTGAAGTTCTCAAACTAATTAAAATACCTCTGGTCACCTCTTCTTTAGCATAACAAAAGTAACAACCATGTAACATTTCACAAAACCAGCTAGTGATAGATATTTTAGTCATTGACAGTTGGAGTCATAAGTACTAATGCTAGTGAATTTGTCTCACATAAATTTGTAAGTATTTATTGCAAAGTAGTAAATTTTCTCTAGGAAATGTAATTAGACACACAGTCTCATTTGAACCCTTTCAAGAAAGGCTCTGCACAAAGCACACATGCTATCCTGGGAGACAGCCTGAGTCTCCTGCATCTTTACTCAGTGTGCCTGGGAAAGTGAGACACGGTAATAAAAGTAAGTGCCTGGCCTGTCAGCTAAAATTTATTGTATGCAAGTATCTAACTCAAAACTTTCCTACCCGGATTCCTGGTGGAGCGCCAAACATGGGCTTGAAGTATTAGGAAATCAAAAATATGCAGGTCGGTGGGAGCCAATGGGCCCGTATGGGCTTCTTTTCTTCAAAGAAGGTATTTTTCTACAATGTAAAGGATTGTTTCAACAGGATCATGTCGCTATCTGCAGTAATTCCTTTCCATGGCCTCATTATTAAGTTTCTTGAATTCCAGAGCAGATTCAGGGTGACTGAAATTTTGATTAAAAATTCCAAGGACTGAAGTAGAACATCCAGTCCGAATGCCTTTCTTCCTCAGTCTCTCATGACAAGGATCGGGTCTCCTGTACCCACTCATGTCCTCTCTGCAGACACATGGGCAAGACAGAGCTCAGGAACGGGACGAAAGGAGGGATGAGTAGTTATTTATGGTGGAGGGCCACTTCAGGTGACATCTGCTGTTATACTACCTCCCATTTAATCAATGATGGCTCAGAAATAATTAAGTCAACCACTCTCACTGCAGCAGATGACCTGCTGGCGTCTCCTCAAGTCTGAGTGACGTGAAGATTAATGGATCCATTATCAGGAGCCCACACAACACCACTAGAACATCTGATCAGTTATGTTTATAGCCACAAGTTGCTGTTTTTGAAATGGAAGCAAACGTGTCACTGGTAGGAAGATGGATTTCTCTATGTAAATAGCATTGTGCCTTCCAATCTGGATGATCACTATCATGAGGTGCCGTTACACAACACTGGTTTGGCCTGGGCGACAAGAAAAATCAGAAAACATACTTGTGCTCTTTTTGTTGTGTTTTACACTTTGATGAAACTCAGTGCAAAGAAGAGATGAAATGCAGAACTATTCTAAGAAATCTGGAAGAACATGGCTGGGGAAGGAATGGAAGAATACTCCTTGATAATATTCAAACGATTGTTATGAATACAATGAAAACAGCTAAAGGTCATGATTTTGTAAGTGTGTGTGCGATGTGTGTGTACATGTATGTGACATGGATATACATATGTATATATGACTAGTGAGCTGAGGAAGGATTTGGAAAAGAAGATGAAAGACAGAAGAACAAGCTACAGCTTCTGCTTGTTACACCCTAGCAGCCCTGTGCTCACCAGTTCTAGGGAAGTAGCCTTGAATTGAAACAGTCCTTCCAGCCAGGAGGCAGTCAGAGACTCAGGAGACTCAGGAGTAAACATACTTCACAGATTTGGGAAACCAGAAATTGCAAGAGTCATGAGGACCCCTCCCAGGATTATACTGCTGGGGGAGGAGACTCTTGCATACTTGTTATGTCTGTCTATCTGTCTGTCTGTCTAATCTTGAGTTCCATTTCTGGGGTAAGTAGTGTGTGTGTGTGTGTGTGTGTGTTTGTGTGTGTGTGTTTGTTTGTGTTTTACCACCCAGGGCAAGTTTCTGTTTTCTAAGGCAGTGGTTGAGAGGTATAGAACATAGGCAGAACTTTTAGAGATTTTAACATGTAAAGTTAGACCATGAAGAGAAAACCAAAGCAGGTTCCAGCTCTGGTTTTGGGCTGGGAAGCAAATTTCCTTACCCTTCCTTCTGTGTTTCTTGTGTGATGAAGTGCCACACAGCTCAGAGACTGGGTAGAGGCCCAGGGCTCAGGAGTCCAGGGATCCACTCAGCCAGAGCCACCAGGGCACACAGCATCTAGCCAGACGGTGGCATCTGTCAAGCAAACACCATCTTGAGTTGGAAAAAGCTATGATAATGCATGGGGTGTTGGAACTTTTTTTTTTTTTCAGAATCTGTTTATTCTGGGCAATGCCCTGTGACCATTACCAGATTTGGATTGTCTGTGGCTGTGAAGCACAGGCCATGTGTCACTTTGGACAAGATGTGCTGGCAATCACTCTTCTTCTCTGTTTGTCTTCTCTGGACTTTCCTTCCTTCTGGTAAGTCCATCAAGTGTATAACAGCTCACACAAGCTGGAAAAAGAATGTGTGTGGTGTGTGTGTTGGCGCGCGCGCGCGCGCCGCGCGCGTGTGCAAGTGCTCTCAATGTTCTGGGTTGTCTCCTTACTGCCCCTTTCGTTGTTCTTTATTTAAAATTAAATGTATACTTGTCCTCCCAGGCATTCCCCCCACTCCACAAAGCCAAAGCCCTACACTGAGCTCAGTGTTCCAGGAAGCCAGCTTTTTGAAGATTGCAGAAAAGCAGCTGACTCCACACACTCATTGGTTGCAAAAAGAGACTAAGACCCACAGTTTAAAGAACAGCTTATCTAGGAACACAGCTAACTTCCCATTCTGTTCTAACAGAATGCCTTCCCCTCCTCAATGCTTAGATATGAAACCCTAGCTTGAATTATATAATCTTCAATGTCTCAAACTCTGGTTATTGTGTTCTTGGGTCCTGCACCCTGATCACAGTGCAGCCAGATCTGAGACTCCATCTCTCAGATAAAGCCTGGTCTAGCTGTCAAGTCCTCTAAATTATCATCCTTTATTTCTTCCTGTTTATTTAATTCTTACAAAAATAATTAGCAAATGCTCCCTGATGATGTATGACTTTGGGGTCATCCCACACTGCTTTTTCATGACAATCCCGTTTACTTCCACTATGGTTGGACCAACTTTACAATGATTGGAACTTCCACAGAGACTGCCACGTTGGTCAGAGCACTGCAGGGATGGGATAACTATCAAATTTTCTGACAAAAAGGAGAGAGAAATGCAATGATGGACAGTTTAAGAATCAGTCATCCAATGCTGAGAAAATCCCTTTGTATGGGATGTCAGGGTAGTATAGATATGTTTGTGGCTACTATGAGCATGAAGCGACTAGCCTTGGGCTTTTGGAAGAGATAAGTTGTTTGGGTAGACAGCATGGGAGCAGCCCAGATTGGGGGCTCTACTACATCCCCCCTAGAAATGCCTTTTGTTATTTTCCGACTCTATTTTCTATTGTACATTTAATTTAACACCCACAATATATCGTTTGCTGCTTTTACACCACTCTCCCACCTTCTCAGCCTTAACCCCAAGCTGAGTGCTCAGAGCCTAATGTGATTTGATGAATGACAGATCAATCTAGAGCAGGGTTCTCAACCTTCCTAATGCTGTGACCCTTTAATACAGTGCCTCATGTTGTGGTGACGCCCAACCATAAAATTATTTTCACTGCTAATTTATAACTGTAATTTTGCTACTGTTATGAATCATAAGAGGACCTGTATATTCCAGTGGTCTTAAGTGACCTCTGTGAGAGGATCATTTAAGTCTTCAAGAGGTCTCAGCCTACAGGTTGAAGAAAATCATTGATCTATGGGGCTTTTTCCACATCTGTGGCTCAAGCACCACAGGATAGTACTAGACTTTATGCTGGTGGATGGAAGAGGAGAAGGGGCACAAAAGAGACACTCAAGTAGGGTATCTCACACCTGTGCCCAGGCCCAATTGCTGGCACAGGATCTAGTCATCCAGGTAGGCCTTTTCTGTTCCACTCTTTGACTTTCAGCCACTTGGCCGATTTGTGAGAATTCCATTTGGTGATGTTCTTCAACTCACACATGATCAGCAAAATTCAGCATTTAGAATGGCCTCCATAGGTCTACATATTTGAATGCTTGGCTCTCAGTTGGTGGAACTACTTGGGAAGGATTAGGAAGTGTGACCTTGTTACAGGAGGTGTGTCATTGGGGGTAGGCTTTGAGGTTTCAAAAGACCATTGCCTGTCATTCTCTGCCCCCTGCTTGCAGATTGCCATATCTTTGCTGTGCTATCATGGACTCTAACCCACTGAAACTGTAATGTCCAAATAGAATGTTTTCTCTTCTAAATTGCCTTGGTCTCAGTGGTTTTTATCATAGCAGTAGAAAAGTACCTAAGACAGACACTAAGATCATACAGTTTCTATCATCGAATTTGTATTAGGAAGACAAAGACTCTGAGTGTATCCAGGAATCAGAATGTCCTGCACATTGAACAAAGATTTGAACTTGCTCCCCTCGGCCAAGAAAATCTTAATGCTTTAAAACATTTTGCCTTTGTGAGCCAGCAAGTTTATAATGTCAGACGAACAATGAAAGTGTACATGGGATAAGATGAAGCCCGAAAACGTATCTAATATTTATGTTTCTAATTGCAAAACGTCGAATGTTCTGTTCTTTCATATAGAGATAATGACCAGTCACCTGCATTTAGCAACAGCAAGCATTCTTCCTAAACATTTAGCTTGTGACATGACTAGCAGCAAGCAGACCCTGAGCAGCTCCTCTTTGGTAGATGCTGTGTGCATGGTCTCAGTTTAGACCATGAAGTTGTACTTATGGTCAGATTCAAGGTCAGCTACCTGCAGCTTGAGGCACTGGTCATGTGATTTCAATGAGCCTTACTGCTTTTGTTTAGCTTGCCTGGCTGGTATGTGAAACCCTGTAAAGCATTTAAAGGTATGTGACGTCTACTTCTAGCTTAGCATATATTCATATCTATTGTTTGAATAACAAAGGTAGGTAACATTTTGTGATTATCCTGTATGTCCATTGTGTAAGTATATAATTATTACTGGTAATTCCAAATATGTTTACTACAATTAGTAATAATGGTATATACCTTCATTTGTGAAACTTATATACTTAATTTTGAAGAGTGATTTATTAATTGCTCTTCTTTGTACATGGACACACACACACACCATGAGAATCCAGAATAGTTATCAGGCCCTATGGTTGATCTCTTAGGTGAAATGTGAGCTGGCCACAGACTCCGAGTTTGAACGATGGAATGTGTTTAATACTCTGAAATCCCGAACTAGCCTGTTTGTTCCTTGCTATTTGAAGGGAGCTCTCCACCTCTCAACCAGAGCCAAGAGTGAAGTAAAGAACAGTTCCAGTGGAGGTCACTCTGTGCCATGGAGAGCTGGGGTGACTTACCCAGGCCACCCACGGCCAGAAAAGCACACCGGGAAGGAATGTAATTTAAGAACCTGGGATAAGCCAAGTAGCATTAAAAACACTCTGCCTAAGGGAACTACTGAGTCCTGTGCTTATTCCTAGTACTTTTCTGAACCTGAAACCCTGCTGCCAAAGCTGGATATGGATGAAGCTGGCGGTTCCTTGGAGCCTGCTCAGAGATAAAGTTACCTGGAGAACACATGACCCTTCCACAGCAGCAGGCTGTCCTGAGGCCAGGGGCCACCAACATTGTATGGGAGGAGGTGATGGGTTTGTGATGAGCAGGGAGGACATAGATGTCAACCACCTACGTGGCAGGGGAAGCATTACATAGCTCATTGTGGCTATTGGACACAGTGACAGTTTTCCACAAAAGAGTAATGGGAATATATTCTGAAGAAAGGTGGTTGCTATGTGCCCTGTGCTCAGGCCAGTCATCTGAAACCTAGGTGTGCATTGCATATGACCACATTCCTTTGATGTATATAAATTTAAGATATACAACATGAGGTGTTGATATAAAAGCAAAAGTACCCTTAAGTTCTTTAGCTTATTACTGATTAACAGGATTTTTTTTTTTTTTTTTTTTTTTTTTTTTTTTTATGTTTAGTTTTTGTAGCTCTTTGTATACTCAGGCTATTAAGTCCCTGAAGTCCCTGTCTGACATATAGCTTGCAAAGACTGTTGTTCTGTAGGCTGTGTGTTTGTGCTGATGATCCCTTTCTTTGCTGTGCAGAAACTTTTTAAAGCATGCACCCATTTTATTGTTGTTCTGTTCACAGTAGCCAAAAAAAAAAAAAAAAATGGAATTAGTCTATTTGCTCATCAATAAATGAATGGATAAAGAATTGTGGTTTGTGTACAGAATGGAATTCTATTCCTTTGTAAAAGAAAAATCAACTTATGAAATGTGTTAAAAAAATGGAAGGATTCAGAAATGATCATTTTAAGCAAGGTAACCCAGACTTAGAAATACAAATGCTACATGTTCTCACTCATGTGGGTCCTAGCTTCTAATTTACACACATTTTTCATATGTAGTGTGTGTGTGTGTGTGTGTGTGTGTAGGTAAAGGAGCTAGAAAGAGAATTATGGGGAGATTTTGAGGGAAAGGGAGGGTCCTAGGATATATGGGCCATGAAAAGGGGAAGGGGACTTCTAGGCATGGAAGAGTACAGGGGCTTGGAAAACGGGAAGAAAAAAGGGAGATGGATAGTAAAAACAAATTATGAAAATGCATGTTGTAGTGAAACCTATTGCTTTGTAATACTAATCAAAAAAAAAAAAAAACTAACAACAACAACAACAGAAGAATAATCAGGAAAAAATATTGCATCATCCCATCGCTAAGTGGAATCTGAAACATCCAACATGTGGATGAGAAATGAGTGGTCCCCAGGATGGGAGGAAGCAGGGTTGGTGGATCACTGGGCAGGGGCTGGCCTTTGTATTGGATGAGTAAGTTCAGAGAGCTATCCCGGACAGCTACAGTTAACGGATTGCATGCTGAAATGTTGGCAATTTTAAGAATTTATTTAACTTAAGGAATTTTTAGAATAAATTTTGCTTATGTTTTCTTAGCATATTTTTACATTTCTGCCTGGCTCTTTTCTGTATCACTATTATTTTGAAGACAGGCTCATGTATCACCAGGAAGTGACTTGGGATACCCAGCCAGCCTGACACCCACAGCGAGAACCTGCTCTGAATCTCTGAGAGAGAGAGATTCAGTCCACGGCCTGTGTTTCACTCCAGACTGAGCAGGAAAAGAGGGCAGACTGCTTGTGCATTTCAGCAAGAGGCCTCTGGTGTTTCAGGAATGGTTAATTTTCTTATGTTAAAACCCACAACTCCTGCGATTGTTTGGTCATTCATTACAGGAATCAAAGCAAAGCAAACCCGAGATTCTGCTGTATTGTGAAGTTTGGCCCCTTCTTTTGGAAAAATCTTAATGATCAAGAAAGCATGTGTTTTTACTCAGATATATTTTATGACATAGCCGTAAAATCTTGTCTCAAATAGACCTACCGCAGGCCTGCATTGTTCCACAGACAGTAATGGGACTTTGCTTCTAAAGCGCCTTTTTGTTCAGTCAAAACTATTGATGAAAACTGGAACACTTCACACGGGAATTATTTACGGCCCCTTTGTTACCAAACTGCCACGGAGCAGAAAATACTGTGTGCTCGCCTGAGTGTTGGCCATAAGCTGGGAGAGATTCTAGCATGAGGTGTGACTCAGTTCAAAGGCAGCCCGTCTGGGTCACCATCAGCAACTGAGTTTAAAGGGTTTTTACTTGGCACAGATGAAATTCCAGAAGGAAGAGAGTGTGACACATTGGCTGTCCTTGAACAGAGAGTATTTTTCATAATACTTAGAGGGGACAAAAGAAAAAATGTTTTCATAGAGACCCTCTGCTGCAGAGGAATATGAAGGATAGGGTGACAAATATCTGTACGCAGTGATCAAGGGAGCATTTTCATCTAACAGTGGGTTAATCTGTAGTTAAGACACACCGGACATTTTGAAACACAGAGCCAGCCTTTCGCTGTGCTTCCACTTCCCTAGCCATTTAGCAAGACTGATTTTTCTTAATGAATTTTCAAAACCTTTCTCTCAGGGAGAAGGTAGACTGAATCAACACAGGTGGTCCTGAGCTGCCGACTTTAAGTTTTTAACATCCAATTTATGTGAGATATGGTCTTGGCTTTAGTCTTTTCAAAAATTTATTTTGATTATACAAGTGTAGGAAGTAAAATGTAGTAAGTTGTAGTGAATGCAGAATATACAGAGATCAAGCCTGGGTAGTTAACCTCTCTGTCTCCTAAACAATTTTTTAAAACAGTTTGATTTACCTGTAATAATTGAACACATTAGGTTTGTGCAGCAGTATATCCCAATTTGTGTATAGAACACTTGCTGACCAACCAGGGTGACTGCTTCATTTCTTCACCTTTGCTTGCTGTATGGAAACTGAACTCTCTTCTAGTTATTCATAAACTATACAATTCATTGATGGCTACAATCCCTCCACTGTTATCTAGTTGCTCACTGCCCCATGTCCCCACCCTTATTAATTACTCTTATAGATTAATTCTCTTTGTCCTTTAAAATACTTACTTATGAGAAAGAATATTTTGTATTATATTTGGTACTTGTCTCTCAATTAGCACAAGGCCCTGTAGTTCCATCTTACTTTTCTGTAAATGCTGAGATACTGTGTGTGTGTGTGTGTGTGTGTGTGGTGTGTGTGTGTGTGTGTACCATGGTCTACTGCATTTGTTCATTCACTAATGGTCATCTAGGTGGCTTCTGTATCTTTGGTGTTGAGTAGTATCTGGAAAGCACTGGTGCTCAGGTGTCTCCCTGATAGCCCAGTAGCATTCCCTGTGCATTCCCTCAGGAGAGCTGTAGCAGTCTCCCACAGACTTGTGTTTTGGCTAACTGCATTTCTGTGCACTGTGGCTGTGCTCACCGACATTCCCACCAGCAGCTTTCCTTTGGTTCCACATCCTTGCACTGCTTCTCTTTGGAATATTTATGTAGGATCCCGCTTCATACCTGAGGCTGACCTTGAAATCATGACCCTCCTGCCTGAATCTCCGCACGCAGGGAATCTAAGCATATGCAGCCGTGCCCAGCATTTCTTCTTTTACAGATTGTCCACTGTAACTGGAGAGAGATGATATTTCATTGTGCTGTTGATTTTACATCTTTCTGATGGCTAATGAAGATGAGCAGTTTTCTTTCTTTAATTTGAATTTCTCCTCTAACTACTGTCTGTTCTATTGTCAGTCTTAAAGGGTCTGTTGTTAACAGATCTCTTTCTCAAAGAATTTTCTGAAGCACAGTATCACTTTACTCTATCCCTTGTCACACATGACAGATAAATGTGGAAACATAATTCTGTGCATATGCTCATGACTTGAGACACAGAGCGAATACCTGCCACATGCCACTCGCAGTGGTGCTGGAGGATGCTTATATTTCTTCACCAGATGGCAACCATACAGTCTCATTAGATGCTATTGTGTACTTGAAAGAAAGGGGGCTGGTAGTGAAGTGGTACAGTAGTTAAGAGAATGTACTGCTCTTTTAAAAAATTCTTTCTCTTTCCTTCTTCCTTCCTTCCTTCCTTTCTTCCTTCCCTCCCTCCTTCCTTCCTTTCTTTTTTCTTCTTTCTTTCTTTCTCTCTTATTTTTTTGGGATCATAATGTAATCACACAATTTCCTCCTCTTCTCTTTCCTCCTTCCATACTTCACATATACCTTTCCTTGCTCTCCTTGGAATTCATTACCTCTTTTATTTCAAATTCATGGCTTTTTTTTTTTTTTTTTTTTTTTTTTACTAATTTTTGTTACATATATGTATGTACAGATATATTCGTAAATACATAAATGGTCTGTATAATGCTGCTTGTATATAATATGCTTCCAGAACAGCTCATTGGTATGCTCTTCTCTGGGAACAACTATTTGTCCCTCTCTCAGCATTCTTTAGTTGCCTGTAGTCCTCTGTGTAGGCTTGAGGCCTCTAGGGCTTTCCCACTCATGTTAGCCTGTCTGTTGTTGTTGTCCTTGTTCAGCTCAGTACATAGGACTCTTGTGGAGGACCCACATTTGGTTTCCAGCATCTAAGGTGAGTGGCTCACAACTTTCTGCTCCCCAGCTCTGTGAGATATGATGCCCTCTTCTGGATCCTGAGGATACCTGCACTTATATGTGCACACACACTCTCTCACACATACATATATATACACACAAACATACACATGAACACATACAGACACACTCAGATACACAGACACAGACACCTGGACACATGGGCACAAACACATACACAGATACAGAGTTAAAAATAATGAAACTTTTAAAAAACAAAAGTAGAGACTAGGTTTCAGACATTTTGGAATCACAGGCCAGCAGCAGATGGTTAGGTCTAATGTTGAAATATCCAGTAGAATAAAGGAAAGCAAACATAAATGGCAGTTTCTTCTTTAATAAGAGCTCTTATACAGATGCAAGTCAATCAGAGTGTTGGAGTTCACCCTTGAGCTGTATCTACCACATACTGAGAGGACCCCTAAACCAATGTCAGCAATTGTGTTACAGAGTAACAATTTATAGGGTAAGCTGACTGTTCTTTGTAAACTTGACACAACTAGACTCACCTGGGAAGTAAAAACCTCAGCAGAGGAATTGCCTTCATCAGATGGTGTAATGGCTATCCCTGGTTGACTTGACTATATCTGGAATGAACTACAATCTAGAATTGGAAGGCTTATCTGTGACCCAGATCTTGAGGCTGGAAGACACAAGTTTCTGACCTGGATCTTGGCATGGAGATCTTGAGGCATAGTGGCTATGAAAAGTTTAGGCCCAGGCAAGGTAGTACATGCCTTTAATCCCAGGAGACCAAGGCAAGGAGATCTCTGAGTTCAAAGTCATACTGGGATAAAACAAGTCCCAGGTCCAGGCATGGTGGTACACACCTTTAATCTGGGCCACATCTTCTGCTGGAGACCTACATAAGGACATTGATTGATAAAGATTACAGATCTTACAAAATAATTGGCCATACAATATTATTCTTTACATTGGGGTTGCTATATAATAAAGGTTTATTTATCTAAGTTACTATAGCTGTATTATAGGTCACTGTAGCTGAACTGCCTTCTGTGATCCTTTGAGGCCAGAAACTACAGTTTTTAACACTTAGTACCCCATCCTAGAAAACAACCAAAGATTAAATAAACAGCCTTTGTTTTATCTCAACAAAAACTGCTGGACTCTAACTTATGCCTACTAGTTTGAGTCTACTTAAAAATGGTTATTATAGAGTTTATCATTAAGTGTAAAAAGTTTCCTAGAAAAGCTATCTAAAGAAAAAGTAGAAAGAAAACTTCTATTTAATTTGATAAAAGGAAAAAAGTTCTATTTTATATGTTACTCTAAGTGGGAGTTTTTTGTTTTCATATTTATATATTTTTTAAAATATATGATCACTCATTACAAAGTTCATTACAAGTTTATACCAAAAAATTATAAATCGAAATAAAAGTTTATAATAGAGAATGTTTATATACATATTTATTAAAAGTAATTATATGGCTAAACATCCACCACCTATCTGGCTCCACAGGTTCACTAAAGGTTTAAAAACTATAACTAAGTTATCAGTAAATATTTGTGTAGATAAGCCTAGACAATATTTTATTTTCGGTCCTAATACCTATAGTAAATTGTTGGTTTCCTTTTAGTGATCTTTTACAAATTGTTTTATGACCTCTTAAAATGTGTTCTGAGTGGAAAAAAGTCTGGTTATTATCTAAGAACAAATAATTGATGATACATGAGAGACTGACAGAGTTCTCATTACAATTTTGAATATCAAAAAAAGGCCTAGTAACAGTCTTGGTATAAAAGAGCTTAAAAATCATAGATATAATTTTAAATTTTTTTAATAAGATTATCATTAAGACTCAAAAAAGTCATCTATTTGTTTATATAACATCACCACAAGACAGTACATATTTGTGGATCTATGTTTAATTATAATAGTTTGAGACAATAATTTGATATTTCTAGAGAAAATATAAGTCAAATTACAAAAATTTGTTTTTAGTGTCCTTAATTTTTTCATAATGCTGTTAATACTTGAGGACTTATACCTAATCAATTATAATAAGTAGATGTTACTCATTTTTTATTTTAAAAAATTAAAATATGTATATGTGATTTGACACCTTTTCAGACTTTCTAGTTACAATTACTTTAACAAGAGAAACAGTTAAAATACAATTAGTCATTGCCTATATTATTTGTCTATACTTGGTGTTCCATACCAGATTAAGATAGATAAAATTGGCTATTACAGTAAAAAATTTGAGATGTTTTGTTGACAATTTAATATTTCCCATATTACTGGGATCCCTTATAATCCTCAAGGACAAGATATTATAAAACAGATATTATAAAATTTTAAAATAATATCTTTATAATTGTCTGAGTATGAGAAGAGCAGCTACTGGAGCTTCTGCCTGGTTTTACAAAAATTCTGAAAAATTTGCTTTTAAAACAAAAGAGGGGGAGCTACACCCCAGAAGGAGTATCGCTAAAATACTCTACATCATGCCTGGTCTGTTCTGAATTTTCTAAATCTGGATGCTCATGTCAAATCTACTGCTGACTGCCTCTGGCACGCTGAGAGCAATAAAATCTATGCCACAGTTATGTGGAAGGACCCTCTTACCTTCAAGTGGAGTGTCCCAGATCCAGTTCTTATGTGGGCCCGGGGATTGATGTGTCTGTTTGATACTGGGTGGCTATCAGAAGGTGAATGCCCCACAAGGTCAGGCCCAATTGTAAATGGGATGGATGGCAGTTGACATCCATGGAGGCGAGATCTCCCTGAGAGTTTCCTTCTATTTCTTTTCCAGGTAAAAATGAGTCACTCATGGTGTTTGCTGTTGGAGGTTCTAATCCTGATGCTGGCCTCCAGACTTACACTACTCAGATCTTCGATGGGCCATTGACAAGGACATCAACAGCTAGAGATTGATATCATTAATCTGGAGAAATCCCTCATTTCGATGTCTGAAATGGTCCTCCAAAAATACAAAGGACTTTATTCACTTGATTTATTTTTTTATAACAGAAAAGACTGTGTGCAGCTCTTAAAGAAGACTGCTGCTTTTACATAGACAAGACAGGGATGGTTAAAGAGAACATAAGAGAGAAAGATGAGAGCTAGTACAAAAATTAGTTTTCAACCCCTCCATGATTGTCAACTCTACTTCCTTTCTATTTGAGACCATTAGTTGGATTAACTTTGCTTATTTCTTTTGGTTTCTGGACATTGAATAGGCTCACCAATTTTGTGAAATAACAGATAGATAATTTGACAGCAAAATCTATTCAGATATATTATCATAAGGTAACTATGGAAGACCACGAGACTCAAGATGAGGTTGTTACTCCATCCAGGGTGTTCCCAAAACCATCTCCACCCAACCTAAAAGAGGGGACTTCTGCCCCTGGACCAAGCAGAGAGGGGCCACCCAGAAGCCCCTCTGACTGGTCATCTAAATTCTTGCTTAGACTGTGAGGCAAAGTACTACAAGGGAATATAAAATAAAAATTAAAAATATCTTTCTGGGTTCCCTGAGGGACAAGCAACTGCATAGGGGTTGATGTCCAAAGTATCTCCTCTCCAGGAAAAAGACATAGGACAGGTATGGCCCCCATGCCTCACTGGACAACGACAAGGAGACTGGAGCCATTACAAGGTCCCCCTTAATTACTAGAGGTCAGGCCTCTATCCCTGCCTTGGCAAGATTAGAATCGCCATGGTCCCTCTATACTGAGAGAAGGGAGAAGATGTTGGGAGCAACCTTGCTTATAGATTAATGGCCTAAGTCAGCCATAGGCTTAAGTAGCCATGGCCTAAGTCAACATAGACCTAAGTCAGCCGAACATGCCTATTGACACAAAGTCTTGGTTTCTGTGGGAAAGCACTAACCCTAGAACAGATAGCTATAGATCTTATAGACAGGTAGCCCTGGTGGGAAAGTACCAGCTCAGACAAGAACAAATGAACAATAGATCTTATGGACAGGTAGCTTTTGTGGGAAAGTACTAACTTAGATAAGAACAAATGAATGATAGATCTTATGGACAGGTACATAGTGACCTGTTCTGCCCTGTGTCTTCCGTGAACTTTTCACCCAGCAAATATTCTATTCTGAAAGACATCTGTACTCCCCCTGAGAATACCTGTGCTCCCCAAGAACAAAGAAGAACCTGCATCATCTCCCTCCCCATATCCTGCCTCTATGTGTATATAACACCAGTGTGAAAAAATTAAAATTACAGCTTGATCAGATTCTATATAAGCCATCATTCTTTGCATACCCCTGTCCCCCATTCTCTCTTTTAGGTGGTCCTCCATCCCTGTTCACCGTCCTGCTGGACAGGACACCTCAGTGAACATGGTGTAGAGATAGAGTCTGTGGGCCCTAGTCATTGTGATTAGGATTTTAGTACTGCCAGCAAATGTCTGACATGCCATTTACACACACACACACAACACAACACACACACAACAACACATATGGAGAGAGAGAGAGAGAGAGAGAGAGAGAGAGAGAGAGAGAGAGAGAATGTGATGCCCTGACATTAATTGATATATTCCCATTATATGAGAGTCCATGAATATTTTTCATGTCCTTCACACATGTACTGTCTAGTTGTATGCCTACTTGAGACAACTAGAGTCATTTGAAAAGAGAGAACCTCAGCTGAGAAAATGACCCCACTAGACTGGCCTGCGGGCAAGCCTATTATGCATTTTCTTGATTGGTGATTGATATGGAAGGGCGCAGTTCTACTGTGACTGGTATCATGCCTGAGCTTGTGGTCCTGGCTGGCATAAGAAAGCAGTCTGAACAAGCCATGGAGAGAAAGCCAGTGAACAACACTTCTCCATGGGCTGTGCATCAGATCCTGCTCCAGATTCCTGCCCTGAGATCTTGCCCTGGCTTCCTTCAGTGATAAACTTATCTCAAATAAACCTTAACTTTGCAAGTTGGCTATGATATTTATCCCAAAAATAGAAACACTAAAACACTATACTTTATTTGTCCTTCCCTGAGAGGGACTTGTTTTTTCTACTGATCACCCAGACTTGTGAACTCTTTCTACAGTAGATTCTGATAGCTGTCTTTCATGTTTGATTTTTTTGTTGCAACTAGACATTCTAGAATGATTTGCTACTACTCATACCACCTGGACCATGGGCTGTGGGCCATAGAGTCTGCTTTGATTCCTTAGAGAAATCTCTTGGGTCATGATTCTCCAGTGGCTTCCTGTAGTCTCTTATGATAATCAATCTGAAATCCTTCAGCATAGGAGTCCCTGTAGACAGCTATCTGTTTTCTCTTGCCTATTTTTCAGATTACTCATGGTTAGGTCCCCCATCCCTTGCAATCAGGAACCCTGAAGTATTTTAAGGATGTGTCATTTATATTTTTATTTTATTTTATTATAAGGATATTTTATTTACATTTCAGATGTTCTCCCCTTACCCCATTTTCCCCTCTCCCTCCCAGGAACCCCCATCCCATCCCTGCCTCCTCCTTGCTTCTATGAGGTGTGCCCCCACCTAGCCCCCCACCACCTGACCTCCCCAGCCTCGAATTCCCCCCTCACATGACGTCCAGCCTTCATGGGACCAAGGATCTCTTCTCCACCTATACTTCCCTTGCATATATAGCTGGAGCCATGGTCCCTCCCTAAGCGCTCCCAGGCTGGTGGTTTAGACCCTGGGGGCTCTGGTTGGTTGTATTGTTCTCCGCACCGAGTCGGAACCCTTTCAACTCTTAAGGATGTGTCTTAATTAGCATAAACATTCAACCTGACACAGCCTAGAATCCACCTAAAATGAGTCTCAGTTGAGAGTGATTGTCTTAATCAGGATGATCTGTTTGTTAATTGATGCAACTGTGCCCAGCCCACTGTGGGCAGCACCATCCCTAGGCAGCTGATCCTAGGTTGTATTAGAAAGTAAATGAGCTAGACTGTTGAGAAGAAGGTAGTCAGAGGGCAAACCAGCAAAGACATTCTTCATGGTTTCTTATTTTAAGTTTTCTGCTCAGCTCTTGCTCTGACTTCCTTTACATGACCTGGAAGTGGAAGCCTGATGAATCCTCCCTTCCCTCAATTGCTTTGGTCAGAGTGTTGTTAACGGCAACAGAGGGAAGTAGAACAGAGTGTCTTTCCCTCAACCCCCTCCATCAGGGTCTTGCTGTATCTGCACTTTCATGATCCTTCCCTGGGCTCACATCCTTTGCTTGTACCTAGAAATGAGGCTATGCTTCCGTGCTTTGAATGGTGTCTGCCATCACCCTCATACTGATCCGTGCTGATTCGGCCAAATGGCAGCCCACAATAGTCATTGGGTGAACCAGGAATTTGTCGCTAGTTTTATGCTATGAGACAATCACCATTGTTTAGGTCAGTCAGGGCCACTTCAAAGGGCTCTACAGGTGACCTGACAGCAGTGTAGTATGGTCACCCCAGAGTGAGCCATTCTTCAGGCTGGCTTCTGTCCCTCCCAGATAGCCCCACCAGATAGTACCTTTTCACTTTCTGCCTACGTTCTGCACCTCAAGCACTTCTTTAAAAAGTCTTGCCACATTTACATTTCAAGATCCCTTTGGAAGCCACTGCTACTGTGAACTTGTTGCTAGTAGCTACTGGTGATTAACAGTTCTCAGTGTGCTGTGTGACCAAAGACCTTATGTCTTGGATGATTCAAACACTGGTAGCACTCCTTCACAGTGTTCAATTACTGCCATGTTGCTAAGTAGAGAGCATGCTAAGAGAAAGCTTGCTCTGTAAAGGTAGGAACCAGCTCTGGATGGGAGCCCTTGAAGCTTCAAAGTCAGACTGTCATCTCATTCTTTAGAACCTGAAGCAAATATCTGGCTAAAGTGTTGGCCAGCTAATAGGTAGCTTCAGCTGCTAGAGTAAAATAGTTTTTACAGAGGCAGAGTGTTGGTCTTCTGTCATGAAAATCTACAGTTTCTGTGAAAACATGCTCTCTCTTCTTCCTGAGTAAGAGGCCTCAAAGAGCGTGTCCAAGTTTAATTTATAAACCAATTGTAAGGGCATATGCTGATGTCACAGAGATGGTTTCTGGCCACAGGGCAAATGGAAGCATATTGCATGAGAAGAGAGAGACGAGAGCAGAGAGAGAGGAAGGATGCCAGGGAGAAACAAAGGTACCTGAGATGAATTCTTCCCCACCCTTGCCACCATTTTTGAAAACTCCCAAATTTCATCAGTCTTACTACAATCTCTATTAAAATTAGTAAGTTCATGCCAAAAGGAATGTTCCTTGGACTATCCTAAGTGTTATTACCCACTATCCTTTGATTGGGTACATGACAGTTTATATAGAATAGAGGCCATGGTTACATGGAAAAAAACATAAAATTTAACATTATGATTTCAACTCCTGGTCATATGTCAAAGGATTTAAAATGGATTAAGTGAGAAATTTATAGGTTTGTATAATCACATTTACAGCAATAATATTAAAGCTTTCAAAAAGATGAACAATGGAAAACTATGATGTCAAGCTCTTCAGGTACATAACTGGCACCGGGAACCACTGTGAGCCATGTGTGCATGACTATAATCAATGTGGCAAAAGGGGATAAACTCAGCTTCTCACTGCCCTAGGATGGACAGAGCTCTCTACCAGGTAATGAGCCAAAACTACAAGGTCAGGCCGAGTTACATTTCTGAGCTGAATATTTGCTTTTGATAAGTTCCAGAGTTTCTACCCTGTCTCTACATGATGTTTAAACTGACAGCTAGAATGGAAACATTAGGTAACAGACAATTACTCAGAGTCGGATCTGTCTCTGCTTCATTAAGGCAATTCTGAGGGTCATGAATGAATTTATGAAAGGCTAGGCATAGTGAGAGCCTTGCATGTAAAGAACATGATAGGAGAGAGAACATGGGGGGAGGTGTAGATTAACTATACATCATAGGCAGGTGATAAGAATAATGAAGATATCCAACTGTGCACTTATAGATACTTTTTTCATAAAATTGAAAGCAGGATGAATATATGTGTAACTATGTGTACATACTTTGATATGTGATTATTTATGTTTTATATTTTGTATACTGTTATGAATTAGTATTCATAGATAATCATGCAATTATGTATATCATTTATATGCAAAATACAATAATGGTAACACACAATACAATAATATAGTTATTTCACCTATAAAATATGTATAGAACTATTATATATGTATGCGAATACCCATATGTACAAGCCAGTTGTCATAGTCCTGCTTCATTACGGCATTCATTATCATAAATGTACCTATAGAAGCAAAGTTCTGTATAAAGACTTTTTTTTATCTAAAAATCCCAACAATATGTTTCTATGTTTCTCACAAAATGGAATAAGAAATATCTCTGGTCATTAAAGAACTCTTACTAGGTAGTTCAGGCCCTCTTAGGACAAGATTGCTAAAGTTCTCACCCATGTGCAGAGCTGCAGTCTGAAGATCTGTCCCTACAAGGAAGGAAGTAGCAGCCATGCCTACCCAAGGGTTGACATGGATGAGAAGTCAGACAGTTGATCATGAGGCCTAGGGGACAGAAGGGATTTCATTTTAACTGAAATAAAGAGCCACTTCTGACTTAGAAAACTCTTGTGGAGTCATTTTTCTGTGAGAAAGGAAGGAGAACACAGAGAAATGCCAAGGCCCCAAGGCCCACCATTAAGGATGGGTGATCAAGATGCTATTGGAATGGGAATGAGCCTAGAAGAAAGTGTAGATTGGATGAGACAAGAGTGGATGAACTAGCATCTCCTATCAAGAGGAATGGTCAAGGACTTAACCTACATTTGAGAAATTTTTGTTTTGAATGATTTCATCACATTGGCCTTGGACTTACTATGTAGTCCACATTGGTTTCAAACTCATGGCCCCTTTGCCTCAGCCTCTCTGCCCACTCAATAACTGGTAGAAAGGTTCAGGAATTTACTAATAGTAAAATGAGCCACTGAATGGCACAGCAATGTAACTCCTCACTTTCTTCATCAGGGTCACCTATGGAGTTCAATTCGCCCATCACCAGCAGTAATAGAAGCATAGTTAGAAAATAGAGGGTCTTGAATGTAGTTGTAGTTTATAGCTATAATCCCGCCATTCTGGAAGCAGAGACAGGAAGATTATGAGTTGCAGTTCAGCCTGCACTACACCGTGAGAGTCTATCTCAGAAATAAACATAGTACCAGGTGTTTTCACAAACCTAGAGTATTGAAGACACCCACAGGGTTTGGAGTCAATCTCAGCTAAATTTTAAGGCTTGAGATGATTCCAACTAATAAGTACATTGTGACAATAACATTTTAAATGAAATATTTTTCCCCTTTAGGTCCACAAGTAAGTCTCAAGGTAAGTGCCTCACACTTCCTTCACATTCATGGATTCGGATATCTAGCTCCTTATATTTAAGAACAGTTGTCAAGTGTATTGTAGTTAATGTGAAAACTGTCAGCTTCAAAATGGTGTCACAAATGTCAGGGCCTGGTAAGTGTATGTGTGTGGTGTGTGTGGTGTGCGCGTGGGGCAGGTGTTGTGTGGAGAGACACTTTGGAAGAAATCTCCATGCCACAGGTGTCCAGCAATGGTGGAGAGTTGGGGAGAGAGGAAGACTATGGAAAAAAGCTGTGCTGTGTGATTGGCTCAGTCCCAGGAACTACCACGAGACACCTTTTCAAACCACAGGTCACCTAATACATCGTACAAGGACAGGTCAGCAACACAAAGACAGTGAGTCACTTGTACAAGGACACTTGCCTGACATACGATGGTCAAATAAACATGATGAAAAAGTCTGCAGTAGCTCTAAGTAGTACATTTCATAAGTGCCACTATGTACCTACCCATCAATCAGAGCTCAATGCCAACTCTGAAGTAAGTGCTAAGTGTTAATGAGCACTCTTTCAAACATCTTCTGTAGCATTTCTTACTAAAATGAACTACCCCAGCCTTCTAGCCTTCCCTCTGTGCCCCAGAAAGGCCAGAGGCTGTCCTGGCCAGAGCAAGTGTATCCTTCATTGCAACCCTACTTTGCTTTATCCAATAAAATCAAAACAACTGTTTGAATAAAGATTTCTCTCTACATTTTTGTTTGGTGACTTTGGCAGTGGTAAAGTTGGGAGATAGGACTGACAGAGAAACTTAACATCATAAGCTATAGCCAAAGGCTTAGAGCTTCTTGCTCTGGTAGTTCACATAGAAGCTGCAGGCTATAAGGAGTATCAAGGCAATCAACAATTAAGAATGGCATTCAAAACATGGTTAAGTTAGATAAGATTGTAATAACATAATTAAAATTGTTATTATAATTGAAGTTCAGAAATATGAAAATGGAGTCTGAGTTGAGCAAGTGCCATTGCTGTCTCCATGAGACTTCAGACTGTCTCCATTCATATGTTCAGTGAAAGTAACTTTTGTTTACTTAGCAAATCTGAAGATGGTAGAGAGGCTTCCACCTATTGGGTATTATAGCAGTTGTTTCATGTGCACCTACAAATAAGGCCCAGTAGGTTGCTTATGGTGAATATGGAATGTCAACACAGTCAACTGGAGGACAGAGATTTATGGAGGCTTTGGACCTATTGCCCCTTTCTTTGTGAGCTTGACTAAGTAGTTGTTTATTCTAAGACTCAGTTTCTATAAAAAATGATATGCTACCTAAGTCATTTATTGGATAAAATGAAATGGAAGTGGCCAAAGCTAAATAGTTTGTTTATTTGATCTTAGGCAGCACATAAAGAACTGTGGCACTTGTAATAGAAAATTCTTGAGTGTGTGTGTGTGTGTGTGTGTGTGTGTGTGTGAGAGAGAGAGAGAGAGAGAGAGAGAGAGAGAGAGAGAACATGGTAGACCTGTGTAATTATCCGTGTTCTATTACTGAGAAGACACCATGGCCATGGCAATTCTTATAGAAAAAGCATGTAATTAGAGCTTGCTTGTTGTTTCAGAGGTTTAGTCCATTGTTATCATGGTGGGGAGCATGGTGGCACACAGGCAGACATGTTCTGGAGAAGGAGTGAGAATTCTACATCCAGATCTGTAGGCAGAAAGAAGAAAGAGACTCTAGGTTTGGCATGGGTTTTAGTAACCTCAGTGGACACATTTTCCCCAGCGAGGTCATGCCTCCAAATCCTTGCCATAGTACCATTCCCTGGTGACCAAGCATTCAAATCTATGAACCTACAAGGACCATTCTCATCAAAGCACCATGACCTGCAAAGTATTTATTGTAATAACATCTGCATATGTATCATCATTTTTAGCTGATGATAATGACATCAGTGATAAATGGAGTGGTACTAAGTCATGCTTAGGTAACCATAGTAAACATAGAAGAAAATACTGAGGAGGAAAGTTGAAAGGGTGAAGAAGGGAGGAAAAATAATCAACACTAAGAATTGTTGAAAAAGCCATATAGAAACCCATTTTATAAGTTTCATAACACACACACACACACACACACACACACACACGTATATAAATATTCATATAAAAAACTTAATTGGAGTTACCCTACACAGGCAGTATGCTTCTCTCGGAAGTCATAATGTGCCAAACAGAAAGCACAGTCCCCAGTGTGGGCACTATGATGGTCAGTTTTTGTCAATTCAATACAAACTAGAGTCACTTGGAAACAGCTAACCTCAATTGAAGAATTTCCTTTGTCTTATTAGCCTATTGTCATGGCTGTAGAATAGGAGGACCCAGCCCATTGTGGGTGGTGCCACCCTGGGCAATTAACTAATGCAGGAACCACAATTGATCAAATTGAAGAAATAAGTGTTAGTGGAGCGCTCAGACAAAAATTGGAGATCCATATTGCCCTCTCCTCAAGGCTTAGGGTCATTAAAGAAGAGTGGGTATACAGATTGTAAGAGGTTCAGGGATGGCCATGTTGAAACAGTGCCTTCTGGACCTTACAGCAAATGTGACTGGTTTTTCAAATGCTCAGCATTTTCTTTAGTTACAATTTCCATTGCTCTGACAAAACAGCATGACCAAGACAAGCTATAAAAGAAAATATCCTATTAGGCTTATGGTTTCAGAGGATTAGAGTCCATATGATAGAGTAAAGACTTGGTGGCAAGCAGTTGAGAATTCACATATTGATCCAAAAGTAGGAGGAAGAGAGAGAGAGCGAGAGCGAGAGAGAGATCGATTTTCATTAGAACTGGCATAAATCTTTTGAAGCATCAAAGCCTACCCCAGTGACATGCCTCCTCTCACAAGGCCACACCTCCTAATCCTTCCCAAATTGTTTTACACACTGGGGCTCAGTCATTCAGACACATGGGGAAACATCTCCAAGTCACAACAGTATTCTAGTTTGAAAGGGGAGGAGTTCCCCTAACTGAGGAGCCATGAACAACTGATGGTTTCCAGGGAGAGTCTGTTCTTTAAGGACATTGATATTGGTAGGTTGACCATGCTTCAGTGGATGGCCCCACATCCATGAGTACATGGGCAGTGCAACTTGGAGTCCATGGATCATTAAAAAACACGAGAGAGAGACATGAAGTTGGGGGTATAGTTAAAGGATGGGATAGGAAAGACTTTGGTATGAAAGTAAACAAAATATATTGTATAAATTTCTCAAAGAATTATTAAAATATTAAGAAAATGAAAAGAAGCTACTCAAATGAAAGTTTAAAATATTTCTAAAAAGTCACTTTTGGGTAAGAAACTATTGAAGGGACCAGTATTTGACACAAGACACACCAAGTCCAAGTTCTCAGAATGAAGGAGCTTTATTTGCCCCAGAGAGACAAAGGGCAGAGAATACTGGACAGAGACAGGAGATAGAGGATGAGGGAGAAGGGGAAAAGACAAAGGAGAGGAAGAAGGTGTATTTTTCCCAGAGGGAAAAAGGATTGTCTAAGACATGTCAACATGTCATGAGACATGAGACAGTCAGACATGGCCCATCGAAGGTAAAGGGAAACCTGTGTTAGGAAGAGGTGTTTAATTTTGATTGGGCATGTTAATTAGGTGAGTCAAAAGGAGGATTTTGATTGCTGGACTATAATACTTTGATATCTGACCTTGGGAGTCAGCTTCAGGAAGAGGAAGTGGCCAAATAAGGGAATAGAGGCTGGTAGCCAGCTTTAGGAATGAGACCTAACAGTTTTTATCGAGGCAGAGGCAATGGAGCCATTTTTGGCATGCTCAGTCTTATATGAGTCCCCTCAATTATCAAACTACATGAAAGAAGGAAGCATGTGCACATTGTGAAAGAATTTTCAGGAAACTAAGGAAAATAGCTAGCATGTCCCATGTAGTATCTATTGGCAACCGTGTGGTGTTATCAATTCAAAGATGAGGCTGTCCTTATGCAAACCATTGGACCACTAGGGAGAACGATTGAGAGATATAACACAGGATCTAGTGAGGTGCTTAGGGATTGATAGCCCTTCTCACTAAGTCTGGTGATCTGAATTCCATCTTGTGAGACACAATGGAAGGAGAGACCTGACTCCTGCAAGTTGTCTTTTACCCTCTCATGAACACTGTGGCATGTGAATATGTGTGCTCATGAACATACATACATAAATTACTCAGTAATCTAATGGAAAGTTGCCAGCCCTGATGACCATTTTAAACCTTCCTCTGAACCAGTCAAATACCCTAGTCAGAGCTAAGAAGCCATGAAGATCAAGTCTCTTGTGAATTTACTTTTGATCAGCCTTATCTGTATTGAAAAATGTTCTTCTACAAAAATGTTTTGACCAAGTTGAAATCCATGTTTAACAAATGTGCCTATTGATTCCTTGTTTTATTTTATAATCTGAAACCACTTGGAAAATTCCTTGTAGAAATAAATGACAGTAAGTCGAGACAAGAATATTCATGCATCCAAGCTGGGCCATGAAGCCAACAGGCATGTTTGATATTTATCCTGCTTCACTGGGTGATCGCTAAGGGAGGTGGACAGACAAAAGAGGCTGTAGGAATTTTTGTGAAGCAACATCTGCCTCTAATCACATAAAAGACAAAATGGTGGGGACATTTGGTGATGGGATTGTTTCTCTGCAATGTTTTACTTAGGACGTCCTTCCAGGATCTCCCACTCAGAAATAAAAGCAACACAAAGCCTCTCCATCATGAGAAGCAGTACTGGCACACAGTTATGTGAAGAACGCACTGAAGTATCTGCCTGAAATCTGGGACCATGATCAAGTCATTCAGAGCTCCTAACACTGTTGCTTACTCTTCTCCTCCGACCCTTCAACCCCCAGACATTCTTCGCATTACTTGTGCATCAGTTGTCCTGGTATTGAATGAAAATCAAGATGGTAATTTATGGACTGAGAAAGCCTTTGCCAGTGGACATGGCTCCTTCTTGTATTTAGCATCGTGTCCTAGAGCCTCAGGCCACGCCTCCGCTTACTTACCTCCTAGTCTCCTTCGCTTTGTCCTCAGGCAGTTTAAAGGATTCTACAGTAAATCCTAAAAGTAGCATGCTTAAAAGATTTAACTAAAAAATAGTTAAAAATGGAATTTAATATTGGAAATAGTTCTCTCTTCCCTAACTCTATGATTTGATAAATGTATATTATACACCCCCAGTTCAGATACCTGAGCAATAGAGCATGTCCTGGGCTAATTTCCCTCATTTTTTTTTTTTTTATTGTAATGACACAATATTGGACAAAGATGAATATTTTTGGAAGTTGAAAACTAATATCCTGTTGTAACATGGCAAATTTTGATAGAAAGATATTAAAAAAAATATTTGACTCCGGATGCAAAATCAATAGCTAGTATTGAGAGCAGCCTGAATTTTTCTGATTTTGCACAGAGCCTAGTCATTCAATTAAAAAAAAATCACTAGTTTAAATTTGACATATACTTTTAGCTTGCTATCTGTGACTCAATATATGAGCTTGAAGTACTCAATACACGGTTTGTACCTAAAGAACTCAGATAGTTTCCTCCTTCCCCCTTATTGTTCTTAAAACATGTATGGGCATTAAAGTTCTGAAATAAAAACTACCAAATCACTCTGATTATCTTCTGGTCTTACAGAGAACATGCTTCTTTGTGTCTGCGTTTCTCAACATGTATGCCTGAAAGTGCTGTGGGCTGGTTGCTTACATGTGCTGGGGCCCACCATCAGCACATCGGGAAACAGCTGTTCTGCTCCATGACCACCACCCAGCAAGTCCCAACCCTCACGTTTGAGTGTATTTTGATCGTGTATAATGAGATCAAAAGAAATGTTGGAATGCTTCAGTGATAAGACAGATTCCTTCTGCTCCAACACATTTTAAAATTGTTCACTGTGTAGTGGAATGTCTTAATCTGTATATACGAATTGAAGAGTATGTATTTATACAAGTGATAAAAACATACCCAAATGATATAGTTAAACACATCTCTATATTTACTTAAAAGACTATGGTACTTAAAAGACAGCTTTATTTTTATTAGAAAAATGGTATTTGAATATAAATGCAAGCCTCTTTAGCTATAAAAAAAGAGAGGAACAGGGATAGACAATAGTAAGGAAGGAATTTCAGGTGCATTTACTGTGTAAAGGAAAGAGCATCTTTGAGGAGATTCCTGAGGGAAGGAAACACAGCACTACATGTATCAAGATACTATGGTGTAGATCTTAGCTGTTTACAGTTTAAAAAAGTAAAGATGAACATGTATATGTATCATCATATATATACATACACACATATATATGTATATACACATACATACATACACACATACATGACAACTGGTAGGTATTTAAGGGTAGAAGCAGCCTGAGAAAGCAGTGAGTAACTTCGGAGTTCAAAGTTTTGGAAAGATTGGATGCCTAATTGTAGCCAGCCACAGAGAAATGCTTACGTTGTGTGGAAATGTTAATTTTTCTTATCTGCTGGGGGACCCTCTCTCTCTCTTCTCTGTCCGTCTCTGTCTCTCTCTATCTCTCTCTGTCTCTGTCTCTGTCTCTCTCTCTCTGTGTGTGTGTGTGTGTGTGCTTGCACATGTGTGACAACATCGTGGCTCCAGGGATGGATCTGACCTGCAGCAAGGGAATGGAGAAAGACAGATACATGGACACACAGACGCACAGGAAAGCTGGAATTGGGTGGACTAGGATCTCTGGTGGAGAAACCTCAGCATGGAAGGCCAGCTCTGACAGTGAGTTCAGTGATCCAAGGAGGAGATATGGGGTCAGTGACTAATGTAAAGCAGTCACCCACTCACACACTTGGTGGATGAAGCAAGGCTCCAACAACTTTATGTTCTTTCCCCACAGCTTATGTCCCCTAGTAAAATCTTTGAAGCAATAAACTGTTACAATGCAGTTAGATTCTATTTTTCTTTAGGTAAATGATTGCAACAAGTATAAGTAAAAAAATAGCATGTTCCCTAATAACCTTACATGATTAAATGTTTTACATATGTTTTCTTTCCAAGAACCCACGTATATTCATGTCGAAGCAACTTGTTACAGATTAGCAAAGAGTGAGCAAGTGAGGTAGTCATCTCAGCCAGTTCTTTTATTGGCAGCTGTATTTTTGTGGTTATAAAGAAAGAATCACTTTATTATTTATCAAAAAGTAATCTTACAAAAAAATCTTAATCACAAATCTAAATTTTCATACATAAAAACAATCATCTTTTCTACTTTAAGTCCTCAAGGTGCACACCTACATTAACAACTTTTTATTAGGAAGCTAAGGGCATAAATGGGTACAAGAAATTAATCATTGCCTTTGGTCACCACCCCATCTTTAGCAAGAAAGGGCATGTCAGCTAGTAACTGGGCTGCCTTTCTTGTCCTCTGACTTCAGGAGTCCCATGATCAACTATCAAAAGTGTGCTTTCTAAACTTCAAATTGTTCCCCAAAATTTTCTAATTGAAGCCATTAACAAGAACATCTTAGCCTAACTTTACTAACAGTCTACATCACCAAATGCCTTCTAAAGTTGGTGGATGAGTCATTAATCTGCTCTAGCTGCAATGTTTGGAAAAAAGTCAATCACTATTATTGTCAGTCCCAGTGGCACTGCCCAGTGAGGGGCTGGAAAACCCCCTAGAATTTCCATACAGTTCACAAATTACAGGGGATGTGGTGACCAAGAGGGCAATAAGCAGAGCTATCCTCAACAACAACTTGAGACCCTCAGGAAACTAAATGTAGACCTCTGGTTCAGCCACTCCTCGTGACCATGCTAACCGAAGAGCTGTTCTCCATGAGTCCCAAAGCTGCTTGTTGTTCCTCTCACATGGCCCCTGGCCCATCAGTAACTCAGAAGTTCAGCACGTTTATTAAATAGAACAGGGTTATTGCATATAGCTGGAAAAGGAGGCAGGTTATTATATATAGGTAAACAAGGTGGCAGGGTTTATGGTATACATGTGGACTTAGAAAGCAGATTTAGTTACTCAGTAGGAGTAGATTCTGTAGGGAGCAGTTTCCAAGCTGTAAACATCAAGAGGGGAGAAAACGATGCTGGACATTTTCTGCACACACTATCAACATCTACACATGGGCCACACAAAAGCATTTCATATCACTTCAACTCTTTCCTACAAACGTAAAGACCTGCTGAGTGAAAGAACAGCTTTATCATTCAACAACAACAACAGCAATAGCAACAAAAGAGAAAGGTGTAGACAATACTTTTCACATAGCTGTGTGGAAATCTTTTCGTATTAAGCAGCCCTTGTCTCTTGTTTGTCACACACATCTGAAAGTACTTTTCAGTGTCTTGTGACTTGATCTTTCCTTCTCAGGGCTGGGCTGAAGCTGACACACTGCTGTGGGTACACAGTTTAAAAAAGAATGGAAAAAGTCCAGGTTGGAACTCTCCTCTCCTGCCTTAGTTTCCAGTATGGCTCTGCACTGGCCTGTTTCTCTGTTTCTTTTCCATCTTTGTTAAACATGTCTTGATATTTTGTTCTTAGTGATTTGTTTTTTTCTTTTAATTGCTGCCTGTAGTATTATTTGTCTTCATTACTAAGATATTTTTCTTTGGTCTCTTTTACACTTTCAACTTCAGGTAAGTGCCTTGACTGCTTAGCATAAACTGCCGCCCACTCCTCAGAAGACAAATGTCTTCCTAAGAAAACCTAGCCACACCTCGGTTAACTCAATAACTGGGAAAATAGTTTGCTCAGATGATAGATTTCATTTTAACTGTGCATTCATCTGCTGAAATGGTAAAATTGCCTGCAAGAAAAGCGGATTTATGGCTACTGCCCTCCCAATGGCTAAAGGGATTTTTATCCGTGGAACACTCGTTCATTTGAGCAAAGTTTTATGGGTTGATCGCTTAGCCTTGTACTTTCAAAAATATTTTCCTAACCACAAAATTTTAATCTAGCAACCAGATGTTAACCATGGTGTCACTCCTTTTAAATATGTTACATTAAAAAAAGATGCAAATTCTTTCCGGTGTCAGTGCCCACTTCTAAAGTACTAGGAAACTGTCCCTCTCATTGTCATGACATAAAACAAAAGGTGGAAAAACTGAAAACCAGTGGCTTTTCTTAGATGTCTAAGAGCATTAAGTTATCAGGGAAGACTGTCACTCACCACCTGAACTGTCAATTCAAACAGACAGCTGTCACCTGCTTACCTGTGCTGAGCTCACTGGAGATGCCAAAAGGATCTCCTAGACTGGACTGTACTTTGAAGGATTCAGGATGCTAAGTTTATAGAAGGTCAATAGAGGGTGAAGAAGCTCTACTCATCGTGTTTAACTGATAGGATGCCAGCAGGTTCTCATGATAGGATCCAAGAAAAATCACCTTGTGTCCCTGGCACCAGAAAAAGTGAACGAACGTGTTTGAACCATGCCCAGTGTGTTTCCCAGGACCAAGGCTCACTCTCTAGTGAGAGAGCTCATCAGAACCCATCTCACAGAGAAGGAAGGGCAAATGCCCAGTTTCAACCTGTGCTGACCTTGATGTTTCTCCTAAAAGGGAGAGGGGAAAATAGTAAGAAATATTTGTAATAACCATAGCTCAGGGACACAAAGAGTTGAGATCTAAAATTGAAAAATGTAGACTACTCCTCATCAGCCCTCCTAACTACTGAATGAACACGGTGCAAACAGAGCGAAGCTGAAGATAATACAAGAGGGAGCTCTATTTCTGAAGGAGTCTCCAGGGACATCTTAAGACCAGTGGGGAGAGAAAAACACAGATGTCAAAAGATAGACTAGCTTCTGACACGGAAAACAGGAAGACTGGCCTTACTGCCTCAACATAAAATACCCACTGTCGTCCAGTTAGCCTGGTTATTTCAGTTCTTACTCAATACATGAGTCTGAGTCCACCTTTCAATGAAAGCTACAAGACGTCCTGAGCAGGCAAACAAACAAACAAACAAACAAAAAACAGTTGAAATGACAAAACATTAGAACAAATCCCAGAACTGAAAAAAAAGAGACAATAATTCATCTACTAATGGTTTTAATGTAAAATGTCAACAAAGGATAGAAAAGAGAGCGAGAAAGAGACGGGGGTGGGAAGGAGGAGAGAGGAATTTAGGAAATCTAAACCCACCATGACAGAAATGAAGAATCTTCATCCTTGGCTGGACACAGCTGAGCAAGAGTCAATAGTTCTCATACTAGTAATATTCTAACTAAAATATAACTAGTGAAAAGAGTAAAAACACAGAGATTAAGGTTCAGGAACCATGGGAAGATTTTATTATTTTTAACTTTTCTAAGCAAGTACAATTTATTTATTTATTTCTATTGGAAAAACATTTTGCCTACAGTATATTTTGATGAATACAATATACACACCTTTAGAATACTTAGAGGAGACTATGAAGAGCTGCAGAACAAATTCTCAAAGCAACAATGGCTGAGAATTTTTCAAAATGAAGGGCATAGCAAACAGTAGATCCAAGATAATATGAGAATACCAAGTGATATAAATACATACACACACATACACATATATACATACATAAACATGCATACTTATATACATACACACACATACACATACAAATATGGACATGCATTATTTAATCTTTTGAATCTGTTATCCATGTAATATAATTTTCAGATCTATCAATTTTCTGCATATTTCATAATTTCATTTTTCTTTATGGCTAAATATAATTCCACTGTGTATATGTAGTACATTTTCCTTACCTATCTATCTGCTGATGGACAGCTGATACCACTTCTTGCTATTGGGACTTGGGAAGCAGCAGTCAGCATTGATAAGCCAGTGTCTTGATGGTAGGATGGAGAAATCCTTTATATATCACTATTTTTGATTAGTCAATATTTCAAGAAGGAAAAATAAAAAAACAGTGATAAATAGCTGACCTGAGCAGCATTATGATCAGCCCGACAGAGTAGATTTTTGTAGCCGCCTTCATCCAACAACCACACAGCACAGAAGCTTCTCAAGATGATACAGGAAGGATGACCAGAAAGAAGCCATAAGCATGCCTCAATTCTCTAGAAACAACAGGGCCCTTGTGCTGGCTAGTTTTATGACAACTTAAAAACAAGCCAGAGTTATCTACAAGGAGAGGACTTCAATTGAGAAATTGCCTCTAAAGGATCAGGTTGTAAGTCATTTTCTTAATTAGCAATGAATGTGGAGGGCCCAGCCCATTGTGTGTGTGTTTGTGTGTTGTGTGTGTGTTGTGTGTGTGTTGTGTGTGTGTTGTGTGTGTGGTGTGTGTTGTGTGTGTTGTGTGTGTGTTGTGTGTGTGTTGTGTGTGTGTTTGTGTGTGTTGGTGTGTGTGGGGGGCATCCTTGGGCTGGTGCTCCTGGATTCTTTGAGAAAGCAGCAGAGCAAGCCATGGGAAGCAAGCCAAAAGCAGCACTCATCTGTAGCCTCTTGACCAACTCCTGCCTCCAGATTCCTGCACAGCTGTTCTCTGTCAAACAGGCTTAAACTACAAATCGATAACAAATAATAGTTAAAAATCTCAATACTTAGATATTAAACACGATACTTCTAAAGATCATATTAATAGATTTCAAGAGAAATTGGAAGTTGACTATACTGAAAATTACTATACAGCTTACCTCCATGTGTGTGTGAGATGCAGTGAAAGATTTTCCTGGTGAGAAAATTTTAGTTATAGATGCATTAGAGAAAAAGGCTGAGGAGATGGCTATGTTAATTAATCTTATGAATATTTCATAATGTATATGTGTATAAGTATTAAACTGTATATCTCTTTAAATAACTTTTATGAGATAGATTCCCTGAAGTAATAGTTACAAAGTTTAAAGAATTCACATTTTTTTTTTTTTGGAAAACTTTAAAAATTCTGTACTTTCATTTTTTGGTTAAAAATTTTTAAAAAAGATTGCTATGAAAGTTAATCTTGGCCACAGTGATAATTTGTTGCTGAAAGATATTTACATAGAATTTGATTTAGTGGTTTTTTTCTTTCTTTTTTTTTTTATTGGAAATTTTTTATTGTAAATTTTTTATACATTTCAGATGTTCTCTCCTTACTCCATTTCCCCCCCTCCCTCCCAGGAACTCACTATCCCTTCCCCCCTCCTCCTATCTCCACGTTGGTGTACCCCCTTCCACCCTCCCCTGTACCTCACCTCCCCACCCTCGAGTATCCCCCCCCACGACGTCCAGCCTTCATGGGACCAAGGATCTCTTCTCCCACGTATATATAGCTCCCTTGCATATATAGCTGGAGCCATGGGTCCCTCCCTAAGCGCTCCCAGGCTTGTGGTTTAGACCCTGGGGGCTCTGGTTGGTTGGGATTGTTGCTTTCCTCATGGTGTCTCGAATCCTCTCAACTCCTTCAGCCTTCACTCTATCTTCTCCATTGGGAACCCCGTGATCAGTTTAATGGTTAGCTGTGGGCTTCTGCCTCTGAGTATGTCGGACTCTTGCAGACTTCTAAGGAGACAGCTATATCAGGCTCCTGTCAGCATGTACATCCTGACATCCACATCAACCTCTACATTTGGTGACTGCACATAGGATGGATATCCAGGTGGAATGGTCTGTCTCTTCTTCAATTTCTGCCCTGCACTGTGTCTCCATATTTGCACCCTTGAGTATTTTGTTACTCCTTCTAAGAAGGACTGAAGCCCCCCCTACTTGGTCATCATTCTTCATGAGCTTTTTGTGGTCTGTGAGTTGTATCTTGGGTATTTCAGGCTTCTGGGCTAAAATCCAATAATCAGTGAGTGAATACCATGTATGTTCTTTTGTGATTGGGTTACTTCACTCAGTATGATATTTTCTAGTTCCATCCATTTATATATGAATTTATCAAATTCATTGTTTTTAATAGCTGAGTAATATTCCACTGTATAAATGTACCACATTTTTTGTATCCATTCCTCTGTTGAAGGGCATCTGGGTTCTTTCCAGTTTCTGGCTATTATAAATAATGCTGCTATGAACATAGTGGAGCATATGTCCTTGTTATGTGTTAGAGCATCTTCTGGATATATACCCAGGAGTGGTATAGCTGGGTCCTCAGGTAGTGATATGTCCAATTTTCTGAGGAACCGCCAGACTGATTTCCATAGTGGTTGCACCATCTTGCAATCCCACCAACAATGGAGGAGTGTTCCTCTTTCTCCACATCCTCGCCAGCATCTGCTATCACCTGAGTTTTTTATTTTAGCCATTCTGACTGGTGTGAAGTGGAATCTCAGGGTTGTTTTGATTTGCATTTCCCTGATGACCAAGGATGCTGAACATTTCTTTAGGTGCTTCTCGGCCATTCGCATTTCCTCAGTTGAGAATTCTTTGTTTAGCTCCTTACTCCATTTTTTAATAGGGTTATTTGGTTGCCTAGAGTCTAATTTCTTGAGTTCTTTGTATATATTGGATATTAGTCCTCTATCGGATGTGGGATTGGTAAAGATCTTTTCCCAGTCTGTTGGTTGCCGTTTTGTCCTATTGACAGTGTCCTTTGCCTTACAGAAACTTTGTAATTTTATGAGGTCCCATTTGTCAATTCTTGATCTTAGAGCATAGGCCATTGGTGTTCTGTTCAGGAACTTTTCCCCTGTGCCTAGGTATTCGAGGGTCTTCCCCACTTTCTCTTCTATTAGTTTCAGTGTGTCTGGTTTTATGTGAAGGTCCTTTATCCACTTGGACTTGAGCTTTGTACAAGGAGATAGGAATGGATCGATTTGCATTTTTCTGCATGCTGTCCTCCAGTTGAACCAGCACCATTTGTTGAAAATGCTGTCCTTGTTCCACTGGATGGTTTTAGCTCCTTTGTCAAAGATTAAATGACCATAGTTGTGTGGGTTCATTTCTGGGTCTTCAACTCTATTCCACTGATCTTCCTGCCTGTCTCTGTACCAATACCAGGCCGTTTTTATCACTACTGCTCTGTAGTAAAGCTTGAGGTCAGGGATGGCGATTCCTCCAGAAGTTCTTTTATTGTTGAGAATGGTTTTCGCTATCCTGGGTTTTTTGTTGTTTCAAATAAATTTCAGAATTTCTCTTTCTAGTTCTGTAAAGAATTGAGTTGGTATTTTAATGGGGATTGCATTGAATCTGTAGATTGCTTTTGGCAAGATGGCCATTTTTACTATATTAATCCTGCCAATCCATGAGCATGGGAGATCTTTCCATTTCCTGAGATCTTCTTCAATTTCTTTCTTCAGAGACTTGAAGTTCTTGTCATACAGATCTTTCACTTGCTTGGTTAGATTCACCCCGAGGTATTTTATATTATGTGTGACTATTGTGAAGGGTATCATCCCTTCATGGTAAAAGTCTTGGAAAGAACAGGAATTCAAGGACCATACCTAAACATAGTAAAAGCAATATACAGCAAACCAGTAGCTAACATCAAACTTAATGGAGAGAAACTTGAGGCATTCCCACTAAAATCAGGGACTAGACAAGGCTGCCCACTCTCTCCCTACCTATTCAATATAGTACTGGAAGTCCTAGCCAGAGCAATCAGACAACAAAAAGAAATCAAAGGAATACAAATAGGAAAGGAAGAAGTCAAAATATCACTATTTGCAGATGATATGAAGTATACTTAAGTGACCAAAAACTACAAGAACTCTAAACTGAACAATTCGCAGGTGGCAGTAAATCACTGAAATCATAGCCTCCTACATGAAAGATAAACAGGCTGAAAAAAATTAGGATGACCCCTTACATAGTCACATAATTAAAAAGAATTCACATTTTCATGAAAAATGTTATAAGACATTGTTAATGTTATAAGAAACCAAGTCAGGCAAAAGAATAGGAGACAGGCCCTGTTCCAACTCTTATGAATTTCACATGAAGACTCACGCTATACAACTATTACATATGGCAGAGGGCCTAGGTCAGTCCCATGCATGCACCCTGGTTGGCTGGCGGTTCAGTCTCTGTGAGCCTGTATGGGCTCAGGTTAGTTGATTCTGTAGGGTGTGTGTGTGTGTGTGTGTGTGTGTTTGTTCTTGACCCCTCTGGCTCCATAATCCTTCCTCTCCTCTTCCACAGGATTCCCCAAGCTCCACCTAATATTTGGCTGTGGGTCTCTACATCTGTTTATTCCTGTTGTGAGCAGAAAAATTGGAGCCCAGAGGATGGAGTTTATGGCTGTTGAGAGTGCTTTAAGGGGAGTTGGTGAGCATAGAGTATAGAGTTGTAAACTGTATATCTTAAAATATATGCTTTTTTTTTTAAACAAAAGGGGGCACTTAAAGTTTATTTTTACTACTTCTCATTAATTAATTTACTTTACATCCCAATCACAGGCCCTTCTATTCTCTAATCCCAGTCCCACCCTCACACGTCCCCTCCCTCATTACTTTCTCTCCTCCTTAGAGAAGGGGAAGCCTCATAGGGGTATCAACCTGCTTTGGAGCATCAAGTCCCAGCAGGACTAAGCACATCCTCTCCCACTGAGTCTAGACAAGGCAGCAAGGCTAGGAGAAATGGATCCAAAGGCAGTCAACAAAGTCAAAGACAGTCCCTGCTCCAATTGTTAGAGGACTCACTTGAAGACCAAGTTGAACATCTGCTACAAATGTGTAGGAGGCCTAGGTCCATCCTCTGAGTGCACTTTGGTTAGTGGTTCAGTCTTTGTGAGCCATCATGGGCCCAGGTTAGTTGACTCTAGGTCTGTTTTTGGTGTCTTTGACTTCTCTGGCTCCCTTAATCCCACCCCCCTCCCCAGCACTCTTTCATAAGACTCCTGAGCTCTGCCTAATCTTTGGCTGTGAGTCTCTGCATCTGTTTCCATCAGCTGATGGATGAAACCTCTCAGGAGACAGTTATTCTAGGCTACTGTCTGCAAGTGTAGCAGAATATCACTGACAGTGTCTGGGGTTGGTTCCTTCCCATAGGATGGGTCTCAAGTTGAGCCAGTAATTGCTTGGCCATTCCCTCAATTTCTGCTCCATTTTTATCCTTGCATATCTTGTAGGCAGGACAAATTTTGGGTTGAAGGTTTTGTGGGTGGGTTAGTGTCCCCCGACCCTCCCCTGGAAGTCCTACCTGGCTATAGGAAGTGGCTACTGCAGTTTCTATATCTCTGGCTGCTAGGAGTCTGAGCTAGAATCACCCCTATGGACTCCTGGAAGCCTCCCCTATCCCAGGTCTCCAGGTCGTTTCAGAGATGCACCTCTACCGATTTCTGTTCTCTCCCAGCCCTCTTCCCCACACCTGGCTTTCCCCATACCATATCCCCACCTCCAATTCCCCTCCCCAGCCCCTCTTCTATCCAGGTCCCCACCTCCATCCACCTATAATGTCTATTTTATTTCCCCTTCTGAGTGAGATTCAAGCATCCTCCCTTGGATCCTCCTTGTTTCTTAACTTTGTGTCTATGGACTGTAACATGGCTATCCTGTACTTTATAGCTAATATTAACTTATAAGTGAGGACATCTCATGTGTCTTTTTAGGTCTGGGTTATCTCACTCAGGATGATATTTCTAGTTCTATTCATTTACCTGAAAATTCCATGATTCTAAACAAAGTAATTTCTAAAGCCTGAAAAGCACTTTAAGAAATGTTCCACGTCCTTAGTCACCAGGTAAATGAAAATCAAAATGACCTTGAGATTCCATCCTATACCTCTCAAAATGGCTAAAATCAAAAACTTAAGTGATGGCACATTCTGGAGAAGATGTGGAGCAATGGAAACACTCCTCCATTGCTAGTGAGAATACAAACTTGTAAAACCACTTTGGAAATCAACTTGGTAGTTTCTCAGAAAATTAGGAATTGCTGTACCTCAAGACCAAGCTATGCCATTCCTGTGCATATGCCCAAAATTATCTCACCATTCCACAATGACAATTGCTCAACTATATTCATAACAGTTTTCTTCATAATAGCTAGAAACTGGAAATGACCTAGATGTCCTGCAACTAAAGAATAGATAAATATGGGACATTTACACAATGGAATTAAATGGAATTAAAAACAAGGACATCATGAAAATTGTATGTTTTTTTAACTTGTTAAATAAACAGCAATAAAATTTATAAAAATAAATAATAATATAAAAAGAAAAAAGATCTAAAAATCAATAGCCTATACCTTAAAGTGTTAGCTAAAAGGAACTTTAGAAAAAATAAAGAAAACAGAACATTTTATGTCCTGTAAAACTGTAACATAGATATCATATAAGATAAAAGAGAAAACTTTACCATAGGTCTAAAAATTTTTTTTCAAAAAACCTGGGGAAAAAAGACCTTCTTGTAACTAATATGCATTATTAGTGAGGGTACAGAGCTCAGGATTTGTGGGACCAGGCTTGAAGCTCACACACAAACTCCAGCTGCTTTCCTACATCCCAGCAAGGGACCGCCAAAACTTGTAGCTGAAAAGCAGAGCATATTTAGCTATAATTCTAACCAAATTCATTTAAAACCCATAGATGAAAAGATATAAAAGTCTAATAAAAGAAAGTGAAAGAGATCTAAACAGATGGTAAGAAATTCCATGTTATAAGATGGGAAGACAGGCTGTGAGGAGGACATCTGCCCTCCTCACCTTGACCTATGCATGAAAAATGCCCAATCCTTCCCTACATGCACCTGTTTCTCTTCTTTCAACATAGATAGTACGTTGGTATGTAGCTCACGGTGGCCCAGTACTACCCAGGGGCTCTGGTGGTTCAGGAACTGTGCCAATCCACCTTCACCAGACTGAATGCTGAGTTATAGGCTTTTGTCAACTATGCCTGGCTTATACTCAACAGTTTTATTAATCTACTAGCAGACTGTTTTGTAGGAAATCCCCCCCCCCCCAAGGACAGCGGAATCGAACACAGGACAGACAGGGAACTCTAGCGACAGAGCGCGATCACTACAGTGGTGCGCTACCGCTGGACGGCTTGTTTTTAGGAATTAACTAACCTAAACTTTATATAGAAAGAAAGACTTGAAGTAGCCAACATAATAACAAAGAGGAACAAAACTGGATGCTACACTTCTTGAAGCTACTGTAACCATGACTGGTGAGAGAAGAGAATACTCCCTACATAGTTGACTGGGCTCGACGGAGGAGCAAAGTCATGCATTAGAGGAAGGATACTTTATCTCAGTAAATGATGAAGAATCAACTGCACATGTGTTTACTGTTGGTGGAATGCCCACGCTCCCCAGGATGGCTCCACATCCATGCACACACCGATAGCACTAACTGGATATGTTGGGTAATGAAACAAACAATCTGATATGAAGTTGAAGAGGAGTTCTGTGAAAGTTAGGAAGGGAGGAGCGATGGGTAGAAGTAGAAATGATCATATTTCATTGTGCATAGGTATGAATTTCTCAGAAACAAGAAAACTTAACAAGAAATATAGATATGGATTTGACACATTTTACAAAATAACATAAAATGAATCATAGACCCAAATGTAAAGCCGAAGACTCCAAAACTGGAGATGATCTAAGTGACTCTGGGTGAGGTGATGGATGTTTAGTACAATATGAAACAATAGGGTTAAGAGAAAAACTCTTGATGATCAAACTCTATTAAAACCAAAATATTTAGGTCAGGCAGCACAAACCTGGTGATCTGAGTGTGAGGCCTGGATCTGAACCCACAAAGTTGTCCTCTGATCTCCACATGAGTACTGTGGCATGTGTATTCCCTCCCCACATATCATGAATATACACATATCTTCATAGGAATAATAACTAAACATTAAAATCACCATTAAAAGAAAGCATCAGCCCCAGACTAGAAAAAAGTATTTGTGGAAGTCATATCTGATAAAGCATGTATCGAAAACATGCCTGAGAACAGGGGCAAGCTGTCCTCTGAGAGGCTCTAACCAGCAGCTGACTCAGACAGATACAGACATCCAGAGCCAAACAGTGGATGGAGCTTGAGGACTCTTATAGAAGAATAGGTGGAAGGATTGTGGGCCCTAAGGAGATAGGAACTGCACAGGAAGATCAACAGAGTAAACCAACCTGAACCCTTGGAGCTCTCAGAGACTGAATCACCAACCGTGGAGCATACCTAGTCTACACAGATCTACCTCCATGGGCTGGACCTAGGCCTCCCTGCACATATGTTGTAAATGTGCAGCTTGGTTTTCATGTAGGTCTCAAACACCTGGAGTGGGGGCTATCCCAAAACATGCAGCCTGTATATGGAGTATGGTCTTCTAAAAAAAAAACAAAACAGTTAATTTCAGTTATTCATGGAATATTATTTTTTTATATCTCTTGTATTCAGTTTGCAAACTTCATTGAGAATTTTTGTATGTATACTCATGAGGGATACTGGACTATAATTTATATATTTTTGTTGGGTTTACACTTGATTTCACTATTTCAATATTATTTGCTTTGTGAAGGAGCTTATTGTGGTTCTGAATTTTTTTAAACATAACTCAAAAAGTACTGCTTGTTTGAAGGCTCTATAGAATTCTTGTATAAGTGTATCTGACCCTTGGTATTTTGCTTGTTTGTTTCTTTTCATTTTATTCTGTTTGAATGCTTTTTAAATTTTTTTGATTTGCTGAAAAAAAAATTAAAAATAAAAATTAAAAAAAAAAAGAATTCAATGATAAGAACAAAAACAACTCAATAAAAAGAAAGTGGGCAAAGTATCTGAAAGGACATTTCACATAAGAAGATGTGAACCTGGAAGCCAACCACAGGAGTGGATGCTGAGATCCTTTGTAGACTCAAAACACATTTAAACCACAAAACCATTTAAATCTGTTTATAACTAAAATCAAACTTGATTATTCTGTGTCAAGAACTAAAACAAACCAAGATGCCCTTCAGTAGTGAATGATCAAATATTGTATATTATTATAGAATAATTATTTATCACTAAAAATAAATGAGCTGGCAAGCCATTTATGTGAATATTTCTAAGTGAAAGAAGCCATTCTTAAAGGTTTCCTGTAGTATGATTTTAACTACAGGATATTCTAGTAAGGGTGAAATTAGACAATTAAAACCATTGGTTAAGAGCTGGGGACACAAATCAGTGGTTAAAAGTGTGTGTGCTCTTGCAGAGGACACAATTTTGATTCCCAGTACCCATATTGGGAAGCTCACAACCTCCTATAATGACACCTGCTTCTGGTCTCTGTGGATGCCTGCCCATGTATTTGCATTACCCGACCCCAATACAATAAAAGTGGAAATTGGGTGACTAGATTTCAGAGAAAGAAAGGGATACAAAGCACAGGAAAATTTTGAGGGAGACAAGTAGTCCTGCATAATACTGTAAAGTTGAACATACAGCTTTACACATTGGTCAGTGCCAGCAAAACATAACTGTAGAGTGGACCATAATGTCTGAAAAATGAAAATAGATATGTTAGGTATCTGGGGAACATCAGTGATGACTAAAGACAGAAAAAGGTCTAATTTTATTATAACACATGAGAAAACACTAGATAAAGTATAGAGAGTGTGCAAGGTGATGATCAATCAATTATGGAAACAAATCATACATATAAAACTGAAGGCAAGACTGCTCTAAAAGGTACCCAATCTCAACTTGGGAAGGCATAGGCCAATGATTCTGATGCTATTGTCTATATACTGAAATATATAAATACTAATATATATTAGCATATATGATACACACACATATATTGAACTGAAAGATAGGGTAAATGGATGGGAGATGGTGGTAGCCAGGAGTTTACTATTAAAATGAGGCTCACAACTTCCTGTGGAGGAAGCTGCAGCAACCCTTGTAGGAGTATTGTGAGCTATACTTAGCTATTGTAGTATTTGCAAATACATACACACCAGGTTAGTATATATACATATATATTTTTCTTCTGCCAAGTGACAGGCTGTAGAAGTGACAATATTTGAGGAGGAATGAGCTCATCTGAATCCCAAAGTTTGGCTCCAAATCTCTGATTGAAGGACTCTGAGATCTCAAATTGTGGCACGGAGCCTCTGGTATCGTCAAAATGAACAAAACAAAACAAACAAAACAAAACAAAACCTCCCAGGAACAAGAAGAAAAGAAACCCTGCATTGCTGGGAGCATTTCAAAAGAACCCAGGACCCCTCATAAACAGCCTCTCATGTCTGGGCCGGGAGGATGAAGTACCAAAATTAAACAAGGTAACATAGGATTGTAACTCAAGCTGTAAGTTTCCAGTGTCTACATTCATATAGGCAAAGATATGAACACGTAAGTAAAGAGGGGAGAAGAAATTTAACTAACTTATGGAATGCTCTCTGCTCTTACAGTGGAGAGCTATAACTCCTCATCATTGAGGGTAGCATGTGCAAAGTGACTTCCATGTAAAGGGGAAACCAGCAACTGCCAGGGAAGAACTGAATAGACCTTGCCTAAGCCAGGGCAATAACCTTAATGTTGATAGCAGTACTGTGTTGATGTAATAGTACATTCCCTTAAAATGGCCAACCTCTGTGCTCTTCTACCCTAAGACACTGTGAAGAGCCTACAAATGAGACAATTCCCAAGTGAAGCCGAATGGAGGAAGATTCTGACCAGGACTCCCCCAAAGCATAGAAAGCCATGACCACACCCAAGGCCACATAAGGAGAAGAGTTGAGCGAGAGAATGTGGTTTTCTGAGCGGTCACATGGAATGAAACAGACATTAATAGGAACCAGGGGATGTGACCAACAGTGTACCCGAGTTAATTAGAAAATACTAACTTTGTTACCCGTGGCCACAGCTAGACCACATCAGGCTGGGTTATGAATAAGTGGAGCTAGGGAGAGTTCATGGGATGCACTGCTGAATTTCTATTTTGACCAAATCTAAACTGTTTTAGAAATTAAGTTTAAAAAAAAAAAAAGCTAGAAGTATGTTTTTAGCTGAAAAAAAGGGAAAGAACATCAATACTTTATCATAATGAGGCAGTTATGCATAAGATTTAAGTAAAATCTTTAAAAACCACTGGCAGAAATCCAAAACATGAGCTGTTGTAGGTGAAATTAGGGAGGAATGGTTGAGGTGATGTGATGCATTTTATTTGTGTCTTAAACCATGATAATAAAACAAAACAAACACAACAAAAGCAGCAACAACACACATCAGAGACGTGTGTCCACAGGTAAAATGTAGAGTAGCATGAAGAAGTTGCTGACATTCTTTTCTTCCCAGTCACTTAGACTTCCATCCATTGTGAATACCATGGAGGACATTATGAAGTGTCAATCACTTACCTCCCTGGGTTTCCCTTTTCTTCATTCACAAAACAGGACTTTGCATGACAGATGGTTGCTGAAGTCATTTCTGGCACTATCTATTCTTCTTTGAGGCATAGGTAACAACCTTTCTAAGATAATATGAACTTTTTTTGTATGCTCAAGTTTTTCAAAAATTAAACTTTGGTGATTATACTTTGACATTCTTAAAACACTTCCCAAATATCAAATATTGAATTTCTGTGGGCTTTGGAGCAGACAGCACTAAAGCACAGTTGCCATGTGTATATAAAAGTTGCCATTGCTCAATCAACCAAATGATCAATGAAAATGTGTTATCTTGCCTGCAGACTTCATAATTTCAATTTCCTTTGCAGCAGAATAGTTTTCCATTGAATAATGAAATCTGCAGGTAAATGGATAGAACTAGTAAATATTACATTGAGGTACTCCAGATCTCATAGGACAAGCACCATTTTATTTGCGGATACTAGCTCAAATCTTAGATTTGGGTATACAACCTTGAGTAAGCCAGGGGAGGAAAAAGGGACCATGGCGTGGGGGAGCTCTAGAGTGAGAATAGTAGGATTTAGATATTATGAAGGGGGAATAGGAAAAATGTGGGGTCCCTTAATTGGGAAAGAGGAGGGGAGGAATACTGAGAAGAGAGAGGAAGGAGTCATTAATAACATTAAGTATGTTTCAAAAGCAACAGAGAAACATCATCTCATGCTTACTTAAAAATGCACATATAATATTAACCTGCTATTAGGCATAAGTATTTGTGAGGTTATGTTATTTAATTCTTAGCTAGAACCCATTTGTGTATTTGAACACATTACTCACACACTGTTCATCTCTTCTTGTACAATCATCTACCATGCAATGGCATAGACAATAGTCTCACAAATTTATGATGGATTTATGATGAAAATCCCCCCTTTCCACTGACATTAAGACCACACATAACAGTCCGATTTACTTGTCAATTTGACACACCTGGGGTAACTGGCCTTAGAGAAATCTGTGGGACATTGTCTTGACTAATGATTGGTATGCCAGGGCCTAGCCCACACTGAGATGTGCCACCCTTGGGCAGTGGGCCTGGGTAATATAAGAAATCAAACTGAGCAAGCCAATGGGAGCAAGCCAGTAAGCAGGATTCCTCCATGGCGTCTGCTTCAGTTCTTACTTCCAGGTTCCTGCTTGAGTTCCTGCCTTGCCTGGCCCTCTGATGGACTGTAAAATATAAGACAAATAAATACTTTCCTCCCCTATATTTTCATGATGTTTATTACAGCAGCGAAACAGTAACATAAACCATGTCTTAGGTCACAATAGGACACTTTAGTTTTGTGTTTGTGGTAACAATGCTTATATTATTCAGGATCCTCTAGAGGGACAGAGTCATTGAAATGAATACATACAACAAATTGACTTTATTCTATTGGCTTACATGATGTACTTTGGATATCTTAGTAATGACTGTCTTCACAATGGGCAGGCTGAGAACCTCTTGACTGCACTGTATCCATGGCTGAGAACTCTGAAATTCCAGTCTTGTGCTGAAGGACTGAAAGATTCCAGAGAGCTGTGGTCCCCCAGTCCACATTGAAAAGCTGAAGCAGTTGGATTCCAGTGTTAGCAAAAGATGGCAGAAGCAGTTACCAAAAGAAGATCTAGATGTACCTGTAGGCATGCATTTTTCTCAATCTACTTTAATAAGGGTTCAACCTCTCCTCTAGCCCACCACCCACCAGGAGTAGTAGAAATAAAAAGTTATTAGTCCACGAGGGAAGTAGACCTGTTTAGATATAGTTCATTGGGACAATTGAAATCTTTGTTGTTCTCAGTCCAGTCCACTAGCAAACACCAAACACAAATCAGCAGCTGCAGAGCAGTCCACTTGGCAGACACCACCAATGAATCAGCAGCTGCAGTTCAATCCAGAAGAAACCAATGGGCCTGAGTCTGCGGAAGTGGCAAGAAACTGCAGGAACCTCATGAGAAGTTCTTTGAAGTAGGTTTCTTTCTGTCAAGGCACCACCAGCAAAGCTCATCAAGGCAATGTAAAGCAAACCAATGCATACATGTCGTCAGTATCAGCAAAGAATAGCGAGACGGAGCAAAACAAACCGATGCTCGAGCTCCCACTGTCTGTGGGGTCATATTTATATTCCTTCTAAATATCACACATTCTTTCAAGTGTCTGCTTTAGAAGAACATTCTTTCACCTGTGTGCCCCAGCAGAACATCATTTGACATAACTGACTTTCCAAAGAAACCACAAGTTTCCACTTAAAGCATTGCATCAGGGAGGAAAGGCAAACAGGCAAAATCAGCCCTGCTTCTCCCTCAGACATCTTTCCATCTGGACCACAGCTGCCATAGGAAAGTTCTGCCCATTCTAGAGGAGGATCTCCCCTCTCCCCATCTTGGTTAGTTTTCTAAGAAATGACCTTATATACTTACCCAGAGTTTGTCTTAATTTGATCCCAGATATAATCAGTGTGTCAACTGTTTTAGTTACTTTTCTATCGCCATGATAAGACACTATGGTCAAGCAAACTTACAGAAGAAAGAATTTTGGGGACTTACAGTTTCAGAGTGTTAGAATCCATGACCATCATGGCAGGAAGCATGGCAGAAGATAGTCAGGCATTGTACTGGAGCAGTAGCTGAGAGCTCGTGTTCAGACATAACCACAAGACAGAAACACTGGGAATGGTGCAAGTCTTTGGAAACCTCAAAATTCATCTCTACGTGATATGCCTCTAACAAGGCCACACATTCAAATCCTTCCAAATCAGTTCCATTGACTGGGGACCAAGAGTGTAAACATATGAACCAATGGAGGCCATTGTCATCCAAACCACACAGCAACTAAGACCACCAAACTGGTTAAACAACCCACAGGAGGTGAACCTACTGTGTTACTATTGGATGTACTCATAATCACTGCTGGGGTTTTACTCAAATGATTTGAACAGTCTAATTTCGCACAGATATCTATGCACAAACGTTAATGGAAAGCATTATACACAGAAGGAACCAAAATGTCCTTCAGTTGAGGACTAGATAGCCAAACTGTGATGAATTCAGGCAAAAAGTATTCATAACACTTAGGGATACCAACCCAGGATAATATATTTTTAAGTTAAAGAATGTAAGTTTTGCATGCACAGATCCTAGTGAGCACAGATTTCTCTCCCTGTACTATGCCATCTGCACAACACATGGGCTATTGGTCAATCTCCCTAGCTTACAATGTAACTTCCTGGTTACTTTTTTCACTTACAGGAGTGGAAACCAAGGCTGAGGGAAGTTAAGTAACTTGTTCAAGGTGCTTCTTATGATGCATCTCAGAGGTAAGATATTGTCCATGTTCAAGAAGTCTGTTTTTAGAGCTTGTGTGACATAGCTATCTCCTGGACACATTAAGATTGTTTGTTTAATGGAGTTTACCAGGAAGATGCCTTTGGTATATATATATATATCCCTTTATATGTACATATGTACACACACACACACACACACACACACACACACACACATCCACCCCACTGCACCTTCTGAACAGAAGAACTGAAATCAGAAGTATAGCATTATCCACATCACCGATAGTGGTTTCCACACTGCTCTGAGGGAGCTTAGTCTCATGAGCTCTTGAGTGTCATTTGATATTATTTGTACATGATAGTAACTTACTGATGATCATTGAGTACAGTGGTAAGTAAATGTCCATTATTTAATATGATGGAGCCAACAGTCAACAATGTATAGTATTACATACACACCTATGACAAAGTGTACTATATAATTTAGGTGTACTCAGAGATTAAGAATATTAATAAAGGTGGCCTGGGGAGATCTCTTAGCAGGTGAGAGTGCAGACTACTTTGCAGAAGATCCAAGTCTACTTCCCAGAATCCATATTAGGCATCATACAACCCTATTACTCTAGTTTCAGGGGAGTTGACACCTTTTTCTGGCATCTATGGGCACCTGGACATATAGACATAAATCCACACACATGCATATACATAATCATTAACATGCAAAAAGGAATAAAATATTAAATACATATCAGATTATATTAAGAGTTATTGAAATGTTACTTCTTTCTGTAACATTCCTGGGATCACAGCTGGCCCTCTGTGTTCTACAGATTTTTATCATTGTGACAAAGTTTTAGAGAAGCAACTTAGAAAGGGGAAGGGTTTCTTCTTGTTCACAATTGGTAACTTTGAGTCCCAGGTGGGCTGGATCCACTGCTTTGGGTCTAAGGTGGGTGAGAACACCATGGTGTAAGGGCCTGTGGCAGAGGCTGCCTGCCTCATGGTCCAGAAATCACAGAGGCGAAAGGAAGAGGTGCGGACAAGGTAAATCTTTTCATTTCCCCATTAGGCTACACTAATAACACTGCTGTTGTATGAGTCCATCAAGGAATGAACCCATTGATTAGGCCAGAGCTCTTGGATTGCATCTGGGATCCTAGCTTGAGCTTCTGAGCTCATTTCTGGTTGAAACAGGAAGTGGTTCTGAGCACATCACTGGTCCAAACAGGAAGTGATGCTACAGGAAACAGGGCTGTGCTTAAGAGGAAACCATAGCATGCTTCTCATACCCCACTTGTCTTGTGTATATATGTCAAAAGCGTTTTTAAAAAACATAAAATTTCATACACAAGTATCATGTTTACATAATCTTCACCTCTCCTTTATCCCCTCTAATTTCTCTGCTAAGTTCTACTCCTCAAATTCATGACTTCTTTATTGTTACATATGTGTGGATACGTGTGTAAATATGTGTGTAAATACTACCTGCTTAGTCTATTTAGTGTTGCTCATATGTGACGTGTTTAGGGCTGACCACTTGGGATTGAATAACCTATCTGGGCTCATCCCGGGAGAACACTCATTTTGTCCCTCTCAGCAGCTGTTGATTGCTTGTATTCATGGGCATGGGCCTGTGAAATCTCCCCATTTAATTTGGCATGTCAACTGATGGTGTCATGGAGGTCTTGTTAAGGAAACCATATTGTTGTTGAGATTTTGTGGGAATTTAGCTTCTTTCCTACACCCATTTTTTCTTCTATTGGTTTTATTAGTCTATGATTAGCACAGTCACAGGCATGGAACTTGAATGTCCTCAGACAATTTATTGAGGGGACGTGGGGTGAAAATGTTAGAAACAAAAACAGTGGAAAGCCTGGCCCCTCTGCTCCTGTTTTTCTTACATGAATCAAGTCATCAAGTGCAGCAGTCCTTTATATCTCACACTGCATGTAAAACTCCAGATGCAATCATTGCATTTATATTGAATGAATAATTGCTTTGGGGATTAAATGAAAGAAAACATTTGTATACAGCAGTGGTTCTCAACTTTTCTAATGCTGTGGCACTGTTATATACAGTGCCACATGTCCTGACCCCAACCATAAAATTATTTTCATTGCTACTTCATAATTGTAATTCTGCTACTGTTATGAATTATAGCATAAACATCTGTGTTTTCTGATTGGTCTTAGGGGACCTCTGGTTTAATGCATTAAAGACAGTCACTAGGAGAGCTGGCACTCCATGTATAGTGAGTACTGCTAATGCCAGTGTTTCTGTATAGAGAATAATTAAACTTGTTAGACAGGAAATAGGACATTCTTTGGTCACTTAAATTCTCTCCATTTACCTTTATATATTCTAAAATTATTAACTGTGGTTTGATAATCATATAGCCCACACAAAAATAATTGTTGCCTAAATTTTCAGAACATTTTTAAGTGTCAATGTGTGTGTGTGTGTGTGTGTGTGTGTGATTGCTTGACAGAGAAAAGTAATTTGAAGAATTGAAAATGGAGGCATAGGTAGGTAAGATGGAAATTAATATATTGAAGTGCAAATAAAATAAGAAATGAGCAAATGTGCTTGAATCTAGGTTTTATTCAGTATTGGCTCTGAGTAGCTGGCTGCCCAGGTGCTTACTTCCACAAACTGAATGTGACAGTGACATTGGGCAGCTTGGAAATAGCTGCGTTTAGATGTCTTCACCCCCAACTTTGTTCTACTGATGTCTGGATATGTGTGGAGGGGTGGGAAAGGAAGACAAACCCAGGTCAGTTCCATCCAATAGCATTCTCCTTTGAGCTGAATGAGTCATTTAGTTGCCTAGCAACTACAGCTGACAAACAAATGTGACGTATACCTTATTTGACTGCACACTGCCAAAATATTTTCATTTCCATATGAAGTCAACATAAAAATGTTATTCATCACAAATTTTACCTTTTTTTTTCAGTGTTTTAAGCTGAGTGTATTCTGTTTATACCCTACATAGCCATTAAGAAACTGCATTTTCATTGGAAGGTTTTAGTTCTTGATTTTATTAAAGACTCATAAATCCCAGTATGTTCAAATATACTTCTCCGTTTTCCAATACCCAGTTGAGCATCATATTCCAAGTTTAAATTAAAAATAATGGAAAACAAAGGAAATTAAAAACTCACAGTGGCTCCTCACACCAGACACAATTTGGATACTTGATGGATCTCGTGGCTGGGAGGCACTCTTGAATGGCAGAGATTTATAGCCCTGAGCAGATTTAAGGATGGATCTCCTTGTTGTCATGACAGCTTCATATTGAACATTTCTCAGAAAAATTTGCTTTTGACATTTAAAAATTATTATTTCTGGCTAAGAGAATAGCTAGCTATCTTCCACTGGCTAAGTCACGTTTTTAGAGATCTGCTTCTATGGCCTGAAGTGTGTGACACCAAGGGCTGGCAACTGCTCTTGAAAACTGATCAATCACCCTCCTAGCTAGTCTCCATCATAACAGTGTCAAGCACAACTCATCATTTTATTAACTTGAGTTATAGCATATTAAATATTAATTATATATATTTTTTGAAATAATAGTCCAGGGAAAAGGATTCAAAAAATCCTGCTTTCAATTACAGAATTTTCTACTGGAGAACTATGGAAACTTAGAGGGAGAATGCAGACGAGCCTGCTTATCTGTTCCCTTCTTGGACTTGTTTCATTCCTAGCAATAATACTATTTTATTTTCTCTAGCAAATGAAATACATGTGAAGTTTGTGGCATGGTCTTGAGGCTCTAGTACAGAAGAGATTATATCAAAAGTCTAAAAAAGCTGAGTGTCCACGTGGGCTGCTGCCAGCCGCTGGCTCTTTCCACAGTGCAGTGGGCTTGTGACAGCAGTTCTGCTGAATGGTTGTCTGGTGTGTCTTATTTCTTTTTTATATTTGTAACAGGAACCACAGACCATCCTTTTAACTGTTCCTCCTTTACAGTAATTGATATCTTGAGATATTCCACTTGTGCTCATTGCTAGTGAGGTACATTTTAACATGTGAAGCAAAGGCTTTCCCAGGTATTAGGTAAGATGAGCTCTGTGCAACTAAATTTAGGTCAAGCCTGGGGAAGGCAGGGAACTTGAAATGTTTGCTGTGAGCCTGCAGAAAAGCAGAAAGTTTTGCTTTTGTTTCCAGGATCCTCATTGTCCTTCTAAGCCCTTCCAGCCATCCCTGGAGGAAATGGTTTGAAAAGTGTGGCCTTGTTCCTTGCTTATTCCAAATGGTATTTATGATGGATGAGTATGATCAAACATATCACATAAATGTTTGAAATTTTTAAAGAATAAATTAAAACATATTGTTGAAGTTTGGTGTGCTGCTATGCATTGTAACGCAAAAGTCTGTTTCCCAGGGTCTAGTTGCCTCAAGACGAGTGAATTCCCACGTATGCCAGCTTTTGTTATGCAAACCTTATCCCTTAATTTAAAACTATTCACCAATGACTAAAGATGCCTACAGCTTGTAGCTGGGCAGAAGAGAGGTAGGCAGGGTTTCAGTTCCCAGGTTTGGAGTCTGAGGCAGAGACCACAAGGAGAGGGTGAGAAGGAGGAAGAAGGCACTATGGCATAGGTAGATCCTGAGCATAGGCTATGAGAGTCAGCCTGTTGGAGTAGGAACATAGCAAGTTATTGATAGGGATGTAGACAAAATAGCATAGAAGGTTGCTATCTGCCTAGCTCTAATGCTTTAAGGCTTATTATAAATGCAAAGGTTTTGTGACTTTTATCTAGGAACTAGTGATTAAAAGTGGGGTAGAAACCCTCAAGTAATATTATCCACAACAAAGCATTATTAAAAACATGACATTTGGTTTAACTAAAAAACAGAAACAATAGTAAATCAAACTTTGGTTTGATTTCATAGAGTGTTGGCAGTGAAGGTCACCAATCCTCCAGTGCATAAGCCAGAAGTCAACATCAGAATCCTGCCTATTGCTCACAGATTTTCTGAATGCATTGCTAGAATACTCTGCTGGCAGGCTTTCTCCTCCTCCTCCTCCTTCTCCTCTTCTTCCTCCACTTCCTTCAGTCTTTTATTTATTTATTTATTTATTTATTTATTTATTTATTTATATACACTCCAGATTTTATTCACTCCCCCCATCCACCCTCCGACTGTTCCATATCCCATACCTCCTTACCCCTGTTTTCACGAGGATGTCTCCACCCTCTGCCCCCCACCCCACCTGACCTTAAACTCCCTGGGCCTCCAGTCTCTTGAGGGTTAGATGCATCATCTCTGATTGAACAGAGATCCAGCACTCCATTGCTGTATATGTGTTGGGGGCCTCATATCACCTGGTACATGCTGCCTTTTTGTTGGTCCAGTGTTTGAGAGATCTCGGGGTCCAGGTTAATTGAGACTGCTGGTCCTCCTACAGGGTTGCCCTCCTCCTCAGCTTCTTCCAGCTATCCCCTAATTCAACCACAGGGATCACCAGCTTCTGTCCCTTAGTTGGGTGCAAATATTTGCATTTGACTTTTTTAGCTGCTTGTTGGGTCTTCTGTAGGGCAGTCATGGTAGGTCCCTTTTTGTGAGCACTCCATAGCCTCAGTAATAGTGTCAGGTCTTGGGACCTCCCCTTGAGCTGGATCCCACTTTGGGCCTGTCACTAGAACTTCTTTTCCTCAGGCTCCTCTCCATTTCCATCCCTGTAGTTCTTTCAAAGAGGAACAATTATGAGTCAGAGTTTTGACTGTGGGATGGCAACCCTCTCCCACATTTGATGTCCTGCCTTCCTGCTGGAGGTGGGCTCTATAAGTTCCTTCTCCTTAATGTCGAGCATTTCATCTAAGGTCCCCCTCTTTGAGTCCTGAGATTCTCTCACCTCCCAGGTTTCTGGTGCATTCTGGAGGGTCCCCACCAACCTCCTACCTCCCTAGATTGCCTTTTTCCTCTTCTTCAGTCTTATCTGGAGAGCAAAGTCTGTGTATTGATGGTAAAACCAAAGAGTGTTAGCCAAAATTCAACCTGAAATTACTGTGGAGACAGCTGGGAGAGACACGTTCTTTTCTCAGAAGGTTTAAACACAGTAAACAGCTTTGAATGTGGCACAGCCATGGCTGTGGCCGTGACTGTGGTCATTCAACCTTTCAATGGCATCTCCAAGAGGAGTCTGACTGAGCTGCCAGGAATGTTGGCCTCCATCTCCTCTTATCTTCAAAGGCTCTTACACTAAGAATTTCCATCCCAAATTTTGGTATTCTTGTAAACATCTCATCTATGTCTGCCCTTTGCCGTGGTAACTTGGAGAACATCAATCTCAGGAAATATCAAGGGGAAAGTAGATTACTTTCTGCCCAGGACTGTGTTGGAAATCAGTTTGTTCCCTTAGAGACCAATGTGACTAACCCAACAGTTTGATAAAACTTATTGCCCTGGGGATACTTCAGAGGGACTGTGACCTTGAAAACCATTAAGCTGGCTTGGATGAAAGATGCCCAGACAGGTCATTATTTGTTTCTGCTCATGACCAGGACTGGGTTGGCCACTCTTTCTGAATTAGAATCCCCCAGTGTTGAAAGCCTAACACTTTCTCTGGAAGGTCAAAAGTTTTCAGTCTTTTTGTTCCAATATGATTAAGTATTCAAAGCAGAGACTTGCTAAAGGGTTGGAAACAGGAAAACAAAAGTGCAAAGCATCATCTAAGGCTAAGTGTGGGGGCATTTCCATGTTGTTGCTGGGGTTGACCTCAGAGATGGCAAAGCTAGAGTTCCCACTTCAGCTTGGTGACACGTCTTCCTATCCATTGGCAGAGAAGAGCCAAGGCACGTTGTCCCTTGTCTACCTTTGGGTTTGAGGATATTGTAGTAAGTGGGAGACAAATCTCATTCAATTGATTCCTCAAAGCCTTTACTCAAGCTGGATGTGGTGCTATACTGGTAATCTTAGTTTCTGAGAGGCTATGACAGAGAAGCATGAGTTTGAGGCCAGCTTAAGCTACATTGGTCTCAACCTTGTGTCAAGTTCTACCCTAAGAAAACAGCCTCTCTCCTGACACTTTGCTTTCTGAAGTACAATAAAGTGGAGATTTCTGGTCTCTTTGAAGACTCAGTTGTATCATGTGATTTTTTTTTTTTTCTGGAAACTGTCTTATGAGAGGATGCTTTTGCTGAAGCAGACACATGGAGGATGTTTTGCTGAGAACAGACACATGGTGCTTTTCTGGAAGCAGTCTGGAAAAAAGGACTTATGATGCTTTGCTAGAGCAGACACTTGAGAAAACATGTAGTGTTTGGAAAGAGTATAAATATAACCCAAAAGCCAGTGGAGGATGCCATATGGTATTGGTTCTGCTTGCCATTTTTTGCTGGTCACCATTGGGCTTTGCTGATGCTGACTTTTGCTGCTGATGCTTTGTGGTATTAGTTCGCCTTGCCACTTTTTGCTGGCCATTGTTTGTCATGGCTTCATAGAGAAAAATGCCACCAAAGAACTTCTGGTGGTGTTTTGGTGGCTTCTTGAATCTTCTGAGGACTTGGCCAATTGGCAGAACCTCATGGTTTCTTCTGGATTCAGCTACCATTGTTGATTTGTAAATTGTGTTTTCAAGTGGATTGAGCTGCTGCTGCTTAATTCCTGTGAACTGAATGGTGGATATCCTGACAACACAGATTGGATTCACTCCAAAGAATATTTCTAGACAGGTCCACATCCTCCTTTGCCCCATTAACCTTTCCTTTCTATTACTGCTGGTCAGTGGTGGCCTAGATGGGATGTTAAAGCGTTTAAATACCCTTACTATAAGTAGGTTTTGAAAGACATAAGTCTACAGTACAAAAGGTTTGTGCAAGTAAAAATATTCATTTCCATTTCCTGTGCTAATATATCTCCTATTTCATAAAACAAGACCACATTACTTCTCCTTTTTTGTAAAAATATTTTGAATCATCAATAGATATAGATGTTTTGGTTGGGCTTGTTTGGGTAAAATGAATACAAAGCTTCAGCTGGCTAATAGGGAAAATAAGAATCTGTCATAGACAGCAGAGGCAGCTCACTTGCCCAACATGAGGTTCTAGATCCCATCTCTAACAAAGAATCTTCTTTTTTTTTTATTATACATAATAACTGGGCCTATTGTAGTTAGCATAAAGGAAGCCTTTTATTCTTTTTTGTGATAGGGTCTATGTAGCCCAGGTTGGCTGTAAAGTCTCTACCCTCCAGTTTCCACTTTTTAACTGCTGGATTACAGTCATGTCTGAGCTCTTTTTTCTATAAGTAGTGGTCATTTTTTTTTGAAAGATGACAGACTCCATTGCATCATCTTCATGCATGTGCAGTGTTCTCCAATCCTATTCACTCTCGGTATCCTCAGCTGACTCCTCTCCTCACTGGTCTTTCCCTCCCTCCAACAGAGTTTAAGTCCACATTCTGCATTGTCTATCTGGGCCTTAACACAGTTATCTCCAGCCCACCATTTTTTTCCAACAAATGTCATAATTTCATTTTTCTTTATGGCTGAATTATGATCCATTGTTTATACATACTCCAGTTTCCTTCTCCATCTCTCTGTTTATGGATACCTGGGCTGAATGCATAGCTTGCTGCTGTGATGAATGCAGATGAGTCTGTGTCTCTTTGGAATGCTATCTTTGATTCCTTGGGTATGGACCCAAAAGCAATATCCTGGATCACATGGCCTTTCTAATTTCATCTTTTTCAGAAGCATCTACACTGATTTCTATAGTGGCTGTATTTTGTTCAGCTACTTATAAGGGTTCATTTTTCTTGAATCTTTGACAGCAATTGTTATTGTTTGGTCTCTTAATGAGAGCTCTTCTGACAGCAATAAGATGGAGTTCCTGGATAATTTTGTTTGCATTTTTCTGATGTCCGAGGATGCCAGTTTCTCAAATATATAAGTGTATTCATTGTTATCATGGGGCAAATTGGTATAGTCAGATATAATAATGCTGAATTGTCTGACTCCTATTTTTCTATTGTGCATAAGACAGGTAAAACCTGAATGCCATAACTCAACTAGTCTTTGGTTCTTTTATCTCTTTCAACTGCTTTTACCATTGTTAATAAAAGGAAATGAAAGTTTGGTGTTTGTTGCAGATTTACACACTGGCTGTCTGTGCTAAGAGCTATGTGAAAACCATATGTCTTCAGTGGACAAGCAGCTTATATCTCAAGCTGAGTATCATGTCAGGAAGTGTCCAAAATCATCACCTAAAGGTTCTAGATTGTCTTGTCATCCATTGTCACCTAGATATCCATTGTCATCTGTAACAGCCCGTTCTGCCCCACATTCGGGGGCCACTTTGTCCCAGCCCGAGCTGCTGCTCCAGTCCACGGGTCAGGGTCTAGCAAGAGAGAGAGTGGGGATGGAAGGGCAAGAGACTCGAAGAATGGAAACAAGACAGAGGGTCTGATCAAGTCTCATTTATTGAAAGGAAATCCTGGGTATTTATACCCTTTACCACGTGCCTTGCCCTCGTGGACAATCAGGGGAACACAGCTGAAGGCACTTTGCCACGTGCCTTGCAGTGTGGATATCACGTGAGCCTAGCAGTGTGGATACCATGTGTGCCTTGCAGCTGGGGTCACTAAACAGCAAAACAAGATATGTGAGAAAAACAAGATGTTTATCAGAGTGTGCTCAGCTGTTGTGGGCTGTTGAAAAACAAGTCTCTTGTCAGGGTATATGGCTCGAGATGGCTGCAAAAATGATAGCCGCTTTCTGCTAGGAGTCGGCTCCCAACAGTCATCCCCACAGAGTCATATTTTCAAGCACATTTAGTATTTCTTAGCCATCTAAAAGGTAAGATGATACTAAGAATGACCAAAACCCTCTCTTCAAAATACAGGCCAAATAACCTTGATTTAAGAATTGAGAGTGTTTGCATCTTTTTAGCATGGTACTTTGAGAATGGGCCCAAATCTAAACCTGAAGCTCATTTATGTTTGATGCACAACTTAGACACATCTGATAAAAAGAGATGACCATGCTGGCTACTTTTATTAACTTGATACAAACCAGAGTCACAAGGGAAGAAGAAACCTAACCTGAGGAAATGCCTTCATCAGATTGACTTGTGGACATGCCTGTAAGGTTATTTCTTGATTATTGGTTGCTATGGGAAGGCTCAGATCACTGTGAGCAGGGTTACCCCTGGACAGGTGTTTCTGGGTTGTATAAGAAAGCAAAATGAACAAGCCAGGAGGAGCAAGCCATGAAGCAGGATTTCATCATTATTTCTTGCTTCAGTTCTTGCTTGGGCTTCTGCCCTGGCTTCCCTTAGTGATGGATTGTTACCAAGAAATATATTGTAAAATAAACCCTCTCCTCCCCAGATAGTTGTTTATGATTATGGTGCTTATCACTGCAACAGAATGTAGACTAGGACAGTGATCTTATTTGGTAAATTCACCACTGGTGTTACAGAGGAGCCTTTCAAGGACATCAGGTGGGGGATTTCCCAAGTGTGGCTTTTTTGCCACTTAAAAAAATTCAGAATTGGGAAAATTTTGGATGGTAGACTTCCAGATTACAGATATCCAACCTATATTGGCAGATGTCTGAAATAGAGACAAACATTTGGAGTTGAAAAACAAAAATCTACTCCCAAGAAGAAAGCAGGATTCCAACTTTTAAATTCAGATAGTAGAGTTGTGTATTGTGCCCTCCATTCCTTCTTGCCTCTGGATAACATAGCCATAGCTGTCAAGGAGCTGGCAGAGAGAGATCACAATCGTCTTCAAAACATGCTGCTTCATAAAAATGTAGGTCTTCAGCCTCTGTGAATAGAAATCTCCTGCAAAGATAAAGAACAAAACTCTCAAATGCTGTAGTTCTCTGAGCTTGGCAGGTGCCACTGGCTAGCTGGTCACCACCAAGGCTGGAGGAAGCCTGTCTCACTGACTGGGCTTTCTCTCCCCTGACCTCATGCCTGTGCACAGTCCTTTGAACAGATTGTGCCAGCCTGGTGCCAGGTAAACGGCTTTCAATTTCTGTTCCTGCAGATCCCTCACTTCCTGCAGGAATGTGGGCTGTGTACACCCTTGCTTTGAAGCTCAGATACATAACACCAACCTGAGAAGTTGGGAAATCTTCCAGGGTGATTAATGTCCCCACTGAGTAGATTATAAGCTAGATCAGGATGTAGGCTGCCCTAGTAAAGAACTGTTTATGTGAAGTCTGAAACAGCCCTGCTGACTACTGTACAACGTAGTCCTGGTGTGTGTGACACATACTATTGATTTGTTAGAATGCGTGAAGTTCCTTGTGTTTGGTTGGGAGTCTAGACAAGGATATCAGTGTGCTATTTCCTGGCTTTGTCTTGCTCTGTTCCTGTGAAAATGAAGATAGTCCAATTTCTTGGGAAAACATTGATTGATATGCAAATGAACTCAATAGCAAGGGGGAGCCATTCACTGAATCCACCTCAGCTTGAGCTGAGGCCAGGTTTTGGCCCATCTCCAAAGGCAAAGGATTAGCAAAGACCACTGCCTGGGTGGCATGAAATTACAGAAACCCTGGAGGGTCCACTTGCTAAAGTCAGGAGGTGGCTTATGGAAGGAAAGTGACAGTGGCCAAACTCCCCAAATCAAGCTGGTTCTCACTCCCAGGGAATGGGCACCCAGCAGCTCTTGTCAGATTCAGAGCTCAGACTCTACATTGGGTTGGCCTGAGTGTGTTCATCTAGGTAACAGGAACATAGTTGAGTCCAAAAGGTTTGCTTCAGTAGGCTGGTCCACCAAGCCCACTGGACAATGCTGAGAGTCATCCCATGAGCAGTGCCGAGAGTCAGGTCCTCCAGCTCGACAGAGAAGAGAACATTCATGAACAGCTAGAGGTTGGGAGCACACTATCATGGTGCACCCTCCAGGGGAGGGGATCCTGAGGACCAGATGTCCTCAGATCTGTGGTTGTGCTGCCTGCACTGATTTTGGCAACATGGAGACTCCTGCCTCCAATACTAAAGTTATTGGCACTGAGTCTTGGCTTCTCAGGAGGTTGAACCCAGCAGCTCCCCTTAGGGGAATACTAGCGCGGGAACAACACGTATCTTGAAGAGAGAGCATGCACCTTTCATAGTAGTGTCACCTTACTGTTTAAAATTAAAATGTGCTTTAAAATAAGATTCAAGGATGATAGGGAGTAGTTTCTGCAGTGTTGCAAAACGCCCAGGAAGGCTTCCCAACTTCTGCCGGTGCTATTCACTTGAGCTTCTGGGAGTGTGACTAAATTCCTGCCCCTACCCTCTCTGTGCCGAGCACCACTGAATTACCAGCCTGTGCTCCCTCCAGCATGCACACAGACAGAGGCAGTCACCTCTAATTACTGGCTTGTTTCTGTGAAATGACCCCATTGTCTGCCTGGTGTGGCTCGGATGGGATATGACCTTGGTACTGGCCCTCTGAGGCCTCCGTGGAGTTTCAAGGGTTGCACACTTCGAGTTTTGCTTTCAGTATAAGAAAAGGTATGTCAACGCTTTGCGACTTACAAGGTTCCCATTTTCTCACCAAATGCTGCAAATACGGGACTTTGAGATTTTCGGATGAAGAATATAATCATGCTTTACTCTCGCCTCCTGCTTGGGGGAGTTATGAACCACAGGAGTCAGTTAATATATCAAAGATGTTTATTGCTTTTCTTCCTAAGGCACACGACACACTGCTTCTTAGCTTCTTATGGGAGGAATCTCAGACACAGGCTCCGGGAAGGAGGCCAACCATGAGCACTTGATTGTCACTACCAGAACACCAGGGTGCCAAGGGTGCCATTCATCACTGTCATTCTCCCTGGACTTCTGTTTAGCCTTGGTGACCTGTGGGTTAATTAAAGCAGAGCAGCATATCTTTGCCCTTTATAGACACATGAATCAGACCAACCACATACCACCATTCAGAATAATCTTAAAATATGCGTGGAGGTATGATTTCTATATATTTTGTATGTATATTATATAGATAATATATGTGTGTATGCATATACACATACACACATATTTATGTGTGTCTATATATATATATATATATATATTCATAAATAATGAATATGATGAGATTTTAAAAATATATTATAAAAACCATAACTTCATAATAAATTGGTTCATTAGTCCCACAGTTGACTGGTCATTATTAGTACCTGAATCAGAATTTACCTATTTTTTTTAAAGATAAGGAACATTACTTTTATTTTACTTTTGGGTACTTATTAAGGGATGTCTTGCATTTTTTATTTCAAAAATCACCTTATTAATAGTGAGTGAGAATGTGTAGGGGGTTTGTCAGATGCAGGGACCAGCATGTCGGGGCATGGGAGGGGAGATCAGAGGCCAACTTTGCAAAGTGGGTTCTCTCCTTCCACCATGGACTCTTGAAATCACACAAGTCGTTATGCTTGCAAAGTTGTCAGTTTTACCTAGAACAAGTTTGAAGGCCCTTGCTCTCTCTCTTAAATGTGCACTGTCGTGGCAGACTTGCATCTGGTTCCTGTACAAATTTTTAAGTGAAGCTCACCATAATGCGAGTGCTGAGCAGTAAGATGATTGCACATGGAAATGCTGAGTTCTTCTCCTAGATGGTTTAAGAAGGTGCCCTGTGTCTTAGGTGAAGTTTGCCAGTATTTTGGGGAAATTTTTTTTTTTTGGCCTTCCAGAAGCAACAAAAGAAAACAGTTTTTTATCTAAAGGTTGCAGCTATGGAGTCTTAAGAACATGGGCTCTGATGGACGCTAGTATCTCCCGGATTCTTGTGATCTGACTGTTCCACATTTTGATCTTGATTTATTTCATCAAAATGAATCGCATTGAGCTGGACCAAGCATTTAGTCATGGTACAGATGTTATCGTTCCATTGTGTTTGTTCAATGATGCCACAGAAAGATGAGAAGGGACAGGAGCTCTCCCCCAGGAATCTGGTTAAAGCCTCTCCCCAGAGACAAAGCAGGAATGACCAGACAATTAATGACCGGGTGAAACCTCCTTCCTTCCCAGTTATAAACTTAGTTTTCTAGGAATCTGACCAGAAACTGTATTAAACTCCAGTGGCTTTGGGTTTTACCCTATCAGATTATATTTCCACACCAGACATCTCCAGGGCTACCATCTAATCTTGCTTATGAAGAGAGAGAGAAAAGGAAAATAAAGTTTCTTAGCCATCATTTGAGGCACAGCTTGAGACCCACACAAAGAGCGTGAGTGTGCTTCACAAGTGCGAGCTGCTCACACGCGGTCTCTTCGTTCTGAGTGCTTCTCTTTCTTCTAACCCTCACGCTTAGTCTCCATTAAGCTATATTATTAACATTTCTAAAACTGATTTATCCTGGCTTGTCCTAAAATTCTCTTCTACATCAAATCCCAGTTTGACCCTAGGTGAGGTCCCGAAAAGCTTAGGGGGACTCCTGGAGCTGTGCTGCGGACTGTCTCCTACTACTGACAGTTCCTGTTGTACCTTTCCTTTCTAGGTCTTCCTGCTTTTTCGTACACTCCAGATCTCATTCTCTACTGCCATGCACGGGACTTCTGCACTTCTCAGATGTGTCCTTCCCATGACAGCCTGACTGATGGCTGTAGAAAGGCATGGTCTGCGGGCCCTTTCCTGGGGATGAAGTCTAACCTGGGCTGGAGGACAGAGCTTTCCATAGACTAATCCTCACTAGCTCTCCCTTATACAACACACCTTTTTGCAAAAACAAAACAAAAGAAAACAAAACAAGCAAACAAACAAAAAACAAATACAAAAAACCCCAAGGGAAGTGGAGAGATGACTTGGATTTAAGAGCATTGGATGCTCTTCCAGAGGACTTAGGTTTGAAGCACAGCACTCACATGACATCTCACTTTTGGTCCGTTTTTTCCCCATGGGCACAAGGCATACAAGTGGTGCACAAATATACATGCAGGTAAAATACCTACATAATAAAAATTAAAAGAACTGAGGATATAACTTAGTAAATATATAAATATATATTACAGTATAATATATAGACATATACACAAATACACACAAACATATAATGCTGAGCACACACAAAATTCTGGGTTAATTCTCATTATGCTCTGAAGGTAGAGGCAGGATGGTCAGAAGTTCAAGGTCATATTCTCCAACATAGGGAGTTCAAAGTTATGCTAAGATACAGAGTCTGTTTCAAGATGATGTGCGAACCTATCATCTATCTATCTATCTATCTATCTATCTATCTATCTATCTTTCTATCTATGATCTATCTACTTATCTATAGTACATGGTATGTCTGGGCATAGCTCAGTGGTGGAACACTTGTCTAGCAATTACAATGCTCCAGCACTTCAACAACTGTGTAGTAAAAGATAACTACATTATATATATATATAGCGGGCTGAAAAATCATACAGGCTGCAGTCATGTTATAATTTTGTCTATTTTTCTTTTTAATCCTCACTCCCTCCCTTGTGACCCTGTTGACTGACTGAGCTTAGCTTGGTCACTTCCACAGCTATATGAGAACATTGCACTAGGGTATCTTGCAGACAGGACACGTTTCTCCTTTGCTAGCATCCAGAATAGACTGCAGTGTCAAGAACACTGACCCATAAGGGTAAAGTTGGCACCAGCTCTATTTCTCCATGTTCAATGATTTGTGTAGGTTTGTTTGTTTCAGAATTGGGGCCTTGCTGTCAGTTTGTGGAGAACAACCTATATTTTTTGACAATAGCATGTATTGTTTGAGGGTTCCCAAAGAGCTCCTTTGGCCAACAACTTAATTAGATATATAACCTGTTCCCAGTACTAGAAACTTGATTTGATAACAAGAGATGGCCAGTTGGGCTGCATCTCCCACATTATTTGGAGATTTCATTGAGTTTACTTTCAGATACATAGGTTCTTTCAGAAACTTCTACTCTGTTCCATTCCATATTGCCACTCAAATGGCACTCAGTTTTAGCTGTCTCTTTCTGTGTTCTGTCCCTCACCCCCTCTTCACTCCCTTTCCCCGCTTTATCCTCCTGTGCCAGTCCCTGTCATCCATCCATAACTATCTATCCTACTTCCCTTTCCCATTGAAATCTATCTGCACCACCCTAGTCTCTTACTCTATACTTAACATGGGTGGTTCTGCTGATTGTAGCTGGTTTATCATTAATTTAACCCTAATATCCACATAAAAATGAAATTACACCATAATTGTCTTTCATAATTACTTCATTCAGGATGATTTCCCCCCCCCCAGTTTCATCCACTTATTTGCAAATTTTATGATTTATTTTTAATGGCTGAGTAATATTTCATTGTGTAAAACTACCACATTTTTTTTATCCAGTCATCTGTTGAGGCACATCTAGGTTGTTTCCAATGTCTGACTATTAAGAATAGAGCAACAATGAATATGGATGAACAAGTGTCTCTGTTGTAGGATGCATCTTCCTTTGGGTATATGCCTAAGAGTGGTATTGCTGGATTTTAATGAAGGCCGACTAGAATCTTCCTGGGGAAGGATACACTCATACTGTACAAAGTGACTACAAGTTTGCACTCCCATAGCATTGGATGAATGTGCCCCTTACTTATCCTCGGCTGCATGAGCTGTCTGTCACTTTGATGTATTGATCTTAACCATTCTGTCGGACATAAAATGAAATCTCAGAGTAGTTTTGATCTGCATTTCCCTGATGACTGAGAATGTTGAACTTTTCTTTAAGTGTTTCTTAGCCATTTAAGATTCCTCTTTTGAGAACATTTTATTTAGGTCTATACCTCACTTTTAAGTGGAGTTTTTTGTTCTCTTGATATCTTGATATCTTTTTTAAAAAGTTCTTTATATATTTTGGATATTAGACCTCTACTGAATGTGTAGTTGGTAAAATCTTTCTATTCTGTAGGGTGCCCCTTTGTCTTTTGTCATATTGATGGTGCCCTTTGCCATGCAGAAGCATTTCAGTTTTATAAGTTTCTATTTATTAATTGTTGCTCTTAGTGCCGGATCTATGATTGTTCCATTCAAGTTGTCTCCTGGGCCAGTGAGTTCAGGACTTTTTCTCGCTTTCTTTTCCCTCAGGTTCAGTGCATCTGGTGTTATGTTGATGCTTTTGATTCATTTGGACTTGAGTTTTGCACAGGATCTATTTTCATTCTTCTATGCAGCTGTCCAGTTTGACCAGCATCATTTGTTGAGGGTGCTGTCTTTTCCCCAGTGTGTATTTCTGGCTTCTTTATCAAGTGTCCATAGGTGTCTGGATTGTCTGGGTCTTCAATTAGATTCTATTAATCTACATGTCTAATTTTTGCTAGTACCATACTAACTATATTTCTGTGATACAATTTGAGGTTGGGAATGGTGATACCTCCTATAGTTCTTACACTCTTCAGGGTTGTTTTAACTAGTGTGTGTGTGTGTGTGTGTGTGTGTGTTTCCATATGAAATTCAAAGTTGTTCTTTCAAGATCTATGAAGATTTGTGTTAAAATTTTTGTGGGGATTGCATTGAATCTGTAGATTTGCTTTTTGACTTGAAGTATATATCACACTAAGCTGTTGCTTGCTTACAGCTATCCCAAGATATTTTATATTTTGAAGGTACTGTGAAAGGTGTTGTTTCCTTGATTTCTTCTCAGTCCAGTTGTCATTTCTATATGGGAAGGCTACTGATTTTTGTGAGTTAATTCTGTATTTTGAAAGCATTTTTCAGCTGAATGAGTTCCCTTGTGGATTTTTTGTACTCACTTACATATGCTATCATATTATCTACACAGAAAGATAATTTAACTTCTTCCTTTGAAATTTGTATCCCCACAATCTTCTTCAGTTGTCTTATTGCCCTAGCTAAAACTTCAAGTACTATATTGAAAAAGTACAGGGGCAGTAGATAACTTTATCTTGTTTCCAATTTTAGTGGAATTATCTTGAATTTCTCTCCATTTAAATCAATGTTGGTTATAGACTTGCTGTGAACTGACTTTACTATGTTGAGGTATGTCCACTGTGTTCATAATCTCTCTAGAACCTTTATCATGAAGGGGTGTAGGATTTTTTCATAGACCTTTTCCAGCATCTAATGTGATGATCATATAGTTTTTGCCTTGCAGTGTGTTTATATAGTAAATTATACTTATTAATGTACATGTGTTGAACTGATTCTGAATCTTTGGGATGAGGCATACTTGATCAATGTGGATGATATTTCTGATGTGTTCTTGGATTTTGTTTGTAGTTATTTTATTGAGAATAGTTGCATCTGTGTTCATAAAGGCCTGTAATTCTTTTTGGGGATGAGGGTTGGGTCTTTAGGTGATTTTGGCATCAGAGTAATTGTAATCTCATAAAACAAATTGAATGATATTCTTTCTGATTTTATTAATGAAATAATTTGAGGAGTATTGGCATTAACTCCTCTTTGGACATCTGGTAGAATTCTGTGCTAAAACCATCTGACCTTGGACCCTTTTTAGTTGAGAGACTTTTATGGACTGCTTCTATTTCACTAGGGTTTATAGTTATGTTCAAAGTGCTTATATGATCTTGATTTAACTTCAGTAGGTGGTATATATTGTGAAAATTATCCATTTTTTAAAAATCTCTTAATTTGGAAGAGTAATGTGTGCCCTCATGGTTCTCTGGATTTTCTCCATATCCGTTTTTATAGCCCCCCTTTCCTGTCTAATTCTGTTAATTTGGATATTCTTTCTGTGCCTATTAGTTAATTTCACTAAGGGTTTGACAGTCTTACTGTTTTTCTCAAAAAACCAACACTTCGTGTCATTATTCTTTGTAAATTTTTTTCTATTTCATTTATTTCAGTCACAAGTTTGATCACTCACAGACTCTTGTTAATCTTTATTTAATGCAGCATTACCTGACTAAAAATAATACTGTTCACAGAGGGCTGGGGCCTCAGACATTAGTTAAAGATGAAAATAACCCACCATAGACATGCCACAGGCCAATCTAGTCTAGGCAATTTCCATCAAGGCTTTCCTCTCAGATGATCCTAGGCTGTGTCAAGTTGTCAACAAGGTTAACTAGCAAGCCATGGAGCTTTGTGAGAATGCTCATGCAACCAGTGACCTCATTGTCTTGCTCATGTCTAACCCATTATGCCACACTGCTGATCTACAGCCAATGTCTTGTTCTTTATGCTTTTGAAGCTAATGTGAAGTATCACCAGTCACATATCTTTCTCTTCGCTTCTGAAAATTTGTCAACAAAACAGTCCAGTTATACACACACAAATAATTCATAGCCACCTGTGAAGCACTCCTTTAATTACTGGTTACTTTGTTCTCAGACTACAAGTTTCCTTTTTGTTTCTGGTACCTGAGGATTATACTGAATGACTATTTAGAACAGAATTTACTGCATAAGTATGTATACTTATACTTATTGGGAGTGAGTTAGCTAAGTTTCACATGTTGGATACTGTCACTTGTCAATTGAGTGGTTTCCTCTTATATGGCCCACTAGTGTAGACAATAGATCAGGTGAAGTATCTTATACTGAGCCATTGTAACACTCATATGATGAGCTTTCCTGAGTATGCTCTAAAATCCTGTAAAAATCTTAGTAAAAAGGAACATGAAGTAAATATGTCATATTGAATATGTTCAGGATAATTTATTTCTTGGAAATGTCACAGAAATCAATTGAACAATACCTCCAGAGCCTTGGATCCTTCTTTAGTTTCAGTACATTCCAGCATTTTACCCTTCTGTAAGACAATGTCATTATACCTTCATGCACACTTTAAAATTGTGCAGAAAGAGTCAAAACCAAGTGGTTATTAACTCTGAGAAACAATCAAAGGTTTATAGTATCTGATAGATTTCTGAATCACATAAAAGGCAACCAAAACACGACAGGATAGCATTTGATGTCTTTTTTTTTCTTGCCCATGTCTTGTTTCATCTTTGGCTCACAGAGGTCTTGGAGATGGCAGTCATGTTCCAAAGATGAAATCCTGAATCACTATCAGAGTAGATATATTCACAAAGAACTGTGCCTGTCCAGAGATCAGTGGAACAACCATTAACAAATTATGGAGAGACTACAGGAAAAGGAAACCTCATGAATCCTCACAATCCTCATTGGTGGATTACAAACTAGTATAGCCACTAGGCAAATCAGTGTGGGGAATTCTCTAAAAACTAAAACGAAATATACAATGGGACCCAGCTATACCACTCTTTGGCATATGCTCAAAGGATTCAGTGTCCTGCTTTGTAAGTCAGAGATACTGGTTCAGCCATGTCCTCTGCTTCTTTCTCTATTCACAGTACCTAGCAAATGGAAACAGCCCAAATGTCCTGCGACTGATGACTAGAACACACACACACACACACACACACACACACACACACACACACACAATGTGTAAAGAAAAATTAAATTATGAAAATTCAAGGTAAATGAGTGGAACTAGGAAAGACTACACTGAGTGAGTTAGCTAAGACCCAGAAAGACAAACATCATTCTCTCTCATTGGAGACTCCTAGCTCCAGATCCTCAGATGTGAGTACATAGCCTGTAGTGCTAGAGAAACGAGGAAAGTAGAATGGGATGGGGGTTGTCTAGCAATAGAGAGGCAAATAGCAGGAAACAAGTGATCATAACCTCAGGCTTTCCCACCCATGCCCAATTCCCAAAATAATGACTATGAATTATTATTTATTTATGAATAAATTATTTTTCATGATTTTTATTTATGAATAAATTATTTATGAATAAATGCCTAGGCCACAAGCTTTGGATTGTTTCCCAACTAGCTCATAACTTAATTAACATGTTTATTCTATTCTATGAGTGACACATGGCTGGTTACCTCTCCTGAGTTTCATATGTCTGTCTCCTCAAAGCTCAGGGTGAATCTATTCCCATGCCTGACTCTATCTCCAAGTTCCTCTCTGTCTACCAGAACTCCCACTTCCTATTTCCTGCCTCAGCTGATGGGCCATCAGCTTTTTATTGACAGGTGATGCTTCCATATAGTACACAAGAGATTCTCTCTACAAGCGATCTCATCAGGAAAGTGGGAAAGGGTGTCTTTTTTTTATGGAGAAGGAGGGCAATCCAGGAGAAGCGGGGGATAAAGCAATTGTCTGAAAAAGCCACAAGAAATCATGCTATTAACTATTTACTTAAAATTAAGAAGACCTATAATATACATAATTCCTTGTATATTATATACATATATGGTTTTAATGAACTTTTCCCATGATGCTCCAGTCAAGAGCCAAAGACCATCTAACATAAGCTGTAATACTAGACATAAAAGCTCCCTTTTGAGTTCTTGGCCAGAGCTACCCAAGAGACCACCACCTGCCCCCAAATGAAAACCAGCAACTCTTGCTTTTGCTCTTGCTTATGCCCCAGAGATATAAGGCAAGTTTCTATTGCTTGAGACCTATGCACTTCAAAAACAGTGTCCATCGACCCTGAGATGGAACTGACATCAATGTACCCCCTCTGAGGACTAGTTTTCATGGTACCATGCAAGCTTCCAAAGGAAGGAAGTGGTACACATACTTCTGTGGTAACTAACAGCTCCCTAGTTGGACCTAAGATCCACTTCTCATAGGGAAACTATGGCTACTACTGGAACTGTAGTTAACTACTCAATGCGAGTGAAATCACAGATATTGGAGGAAAAATCTACAACCATTAATTTACTAAATTAGCATAATTTCTCACAACAATCTATAAACATTTGCCCATATACCCACAGATAAGTGTAGTCTTCATTTCTCATTAGGGAAACAATTCTTCTTCTCCTCTTCCTCTTCCTCTTCCTCTTCTTCTTCTTTTTTTCTTTTCAACAGACAGACTATAGAAAACCATAATCAACCAGAGTGCAGAGTTGTGTCTTCAGTGGATACATTTACAAAACATTCTCACACCCAAGCCTCAGGGAACATTGAGGAAGAGGGACCAGAAAGTTCCAAGAGTCAGAGTGTCAGGGAGTTTGCTGGGTAACTGAGTTTCTAGTAATATCAGAAGCTACACCAATAAGGTGACACCAAGGACATGGCATAATGGAGAGGAAGAATCCCAAAGACCTCGCCCCTAAATACTTACAAGCAACTCAGGAAAGCTATGCACAGGAGAGCTGGTCTTTCCTATGGAAAAGCATACCAAATGGTTTTCTAGTGCCAAATAGTCAGCCCTGAAAACATACATACAAGTAATACTGTATAGACCAAGCAGGTTATATTTAGGGACGTGTGTGTGTGTGTGTGTGTATGTATGTATGTATGTATGTATGTATGTATGTATATACACATGCATTCACTATTTATTGGGGCTTAGATTGCTTCTATGTTTTCTACTCCTATATTACATTTCTGTGAACATTTTAGCACATGTTTTGTAGGGTTGGATGTTTTCAACTCTCCTGTTTTCCAAAGTTATTTTAGCAGTTAAAAGTCTGATAGGCAATGTATAAGAATTCCAAGTTTTCCAGGCCTTCAACAATTGTCCCTTTTCTTTCAGCATCCTTATGTGTGTGAAGTGGAGTCTTTCTGTGGTTTTCATTATGTGTCCATAATGACTAGTGCTGGAGAATTTTTCTCTGGCCATACAGACATCATCTTTGGAGGAGGACTATTAGAATTCTTTGGTCACTTTGAAGTTGAGGGTTTTCTTTTTCTTTTAAAACCTATTTATGGTTGTGCTTTTAAGCTCTCCTTATATTCTGATTGCTTCAGATCTCCTCATTATTAAATTTTTTTTCTTCAAGATCAGTTTTGCTCATGTTTTATGTGTTGATGTTTTCTTCCCTGTGCAGTTTTGTTGTTTAAACACACTCCTTCTTTTCATGGAATTATATTTTCTTATATCCCATTTAGAAAGTGAATTTTTCTATGATTTTTCATGAGTAAAACTTTCATAATATAAAATATTTTTGAGAACACAATTAACCATCAAAATTGTCTATTCTCATTATGTTTACTTTGCTTAAAAGTAGTTATTTGACAAGTTCATGATGTTCTTTCTCAACTTGGTTCAAAATACTCTATTAATGATTAATTTCTTCTGGAGTTCAAAGTATGAACTTGGCTCTTATTCTAATTCTAGGTCAGATGAATTATGATCTATGCTTATTTCTTTAAAAAATTTCCAATATATTTTGGGGTGGATACTGAGCAGAAGTAAAAATGTGTTATTCTGCCCTTTCTCTCCAAAACTGCTAATATTTCAAATTGAGTAAAATATATTAGGATACCACCATGTAGAAATCATTATGGATTTAGTCAAAAGTGAAATAAAGTTGACACCTTCAACTTTCTTTAGAAACTAGGTTGTTTTCGGAAATTCAGCAAATCTTCTGGAGTCACTGGCATGCAAGAGTAAGCCAAAAGCCAACCAGAGAGTGTACCTCTTACTCAGCCCAGGCCCCAGTCTCTTAACGGCTGCTGTCAAAACTCTGCCATTGATTATAAAATCTCAAAATAAAGCATTCAAGGCAAGTTCACAATAGCTTTATTCTGGTAATGCTATCCTCTCACCTCTGATGAAGCGCTGGTTTTCCATCTGGGAATGTCACATTCTTATGGGCTCAAGTGTTAGTCCAGTGACAAGGAGTCAGCTCAAGTGCTGGGAGTCCAAAGATCACGGTCTTTAATCCTGCAGTCAAGCATCTAACCACCAAACCACACTACCATTCTCTCTAATTACCTCTTAGGTAATAGGTGTAAAAATATGCTTTGAGGTGATGAGATAAAATTAGAAGCTAGGTAACTGGCTTGGTCTTAATATCTGCCTTAGTCACTAAAACAAACAAAAAAAGCCACAAGGAACAATTGGGCCCAAAGGATTCTTTGGGAAAATAGAAAATGTGGATGGAGTCTCTGAGTAAATTCACACTGTGAAAGCAAACAGGCATTTAGGCATTTTCCTAAGACCCCCAAAGTAGACAGTTTCTAAAGCTTCCTGGAGACATGCTATCACCCAGAAGAGGCTGGGATTCTGTTTTTCTCTCTCTTTTTAATTTAAGGGGGGCATTTTCCAAAATCTTTTGCAATTTTATTGTCAAGTACTTTATTTATGTTGTTTGATTTTGTTAATTTGAAGTGTAGAATACATAAGAAAGTAGGATTTAAAAATATTTCTCTCAAACCATCTTATCTACTAGCAACAAGCTTCAGCAATGCAAACAGGAACGTTGCAGTGGGAAGGGTGATTAGAAACACAGGGTGGGATGGGTGATTAGAAACACAGGGAGCCTTGGGCCATAGTAACTTCCATCATTGCTATTGTGGGGCAAGGAAGGCCTGAGCAGCCTGGTGAGGCCGATCACAGCACTTGCTTATAGAGCGGACTTAGGTAGGCATGTAATAAAACTGGGCTTCAATATCTGTAAGGAGGATTATGGACCTGTGTCTTATCTATTTTTATCAAGATAATAAAAGTGAAGTACTGAGGAGGTTGGAAAACAACCTCGAGAAGTTGAACATTCTCTTAAAGACTATATTTGAAGTGAAACTTCTTAAGGGAAACAAAGAAAAAAAATATGTGTAATATTTTTCCCCTTCTTTTGAAGGCAAAACACACTGGATTTAGCTAACTGGCATGCTTCTTTATCCCACTAGAGGGTGGTCCTGTCACCTGCATGGTACAGAACACACAGGATGTGGGAATACACTCAGAACGGGAGCACATGTGCTGTGTTTTATCTCTTGTGACTCCGCCACGTTCTGACCCTATTAGCTTTCCTCCCATCCCTTGTCTCTCATACCTTCACTTTTCCAGCCTTTCTTTTGTGGCAACAGCTCTCTATGAAGCTAGTATGTGGGATGTACACACAGCTGTAAAAGTGAGTCTACAGGAATTTAATGGTGCATAACTTAAACTTCAGCATGGTTCTTAGTTCCAGATAAATATGATGCCCCAGGTCAGTACATTAATGGATGTGCCTGTGTTGTTACCATCGGCAAAGCATAAGATCACATTTCAAAAACACAAAGGAGAAATGTAAGAATCTATAAAGGAATGGAGATGGCTCGGAATTGTAGAGACCAAATTATAGAATTTTTGTGGTTTTAGAATTGTAGTTTTATTACTTCAAAATGGATTCAAGTAAGTTCTAATAAAGACACAGTGAGAGAACTTGGAATTAACAGCCTCTTCCAACCACACACTCACAACTTCAGTATAAACCAGACCAAAGGAGAAGAAAGAAACCCCCTGCTTTGTTGCCTACAGTCTGGAGACAGCCTCTAGACCACAGAATAAAAGAGGAACTTAAACAGAGTGCGATGTTCTGTCTGGGTAGAGGAGAGCAAACTGGAAATCCAGGGAGGCACCATTCTTACAGCACACAGGAAGGGGTATGGCAAAGAAAATGGTCACGATGGAAGATCCCAGAGGCTCCAGATAGGGAATCCTGAATATCTGACTGAGTAATAACTTCCAACAGACACAAAAGAACTCTTAGGAACATCCTCAGTGTTCAAACAAAGTTGAAAGCAGTTTCTGATTTCACCAGGGTGTTAGTGCACTGTGTCATGGGACAAGGGCAGACTTCTTTAGAGTCTGATGCTTCACCTGTGTATCTAAACTAGTTGTAGACTGAGGTCTTCTTCAGTCCTGACCCAAAAAGCTTAAAGAAAATCATAAATTAACCTAACTGTTCTAATTAATTTATTTACATGCTAAGAAAAAAAATACTATTTGAGAGAATACAACAAAATCTAATAAGCATCACAGGACAGCCATAATCACTACCGTTTGATGAAATACTACTGAGGAAGGTCTGACTAATAACCAGGAGAGAAGCTGGTCATTAGAGATAGATGGTGAGCCACTTTCACAACTGTTCTTTGTCTCAGGATCAGGAACTGAGTGACAAGAAAGATGAACATGGCCACGAGAAAACCAAAAGGCTTGAGAAGAAGCCTTACAGAACCAAGAGGTGAAAACACAACACCAGAAACAAGCATTCCCTCAGCTGAGTTATCAGGAGTTTGATAATTTGTTTATAGACTTAAAGATGAGTGACTGTAGTGATAAAAATTAGAAATAGTTGAAAATGCAAGATGGATGAAATAAAGACTAAAAAGTTAAAAGAATAACAAAAAAGCAAATCTCCTGGTGATGATGAGCGATCATGCGATCTGCAGCTGGAGCTCTAGAATGATGGAGTGACAAGCAGAGTAGTACTTGAGGACTTCAAGTACATGGAAAGGTTTTTCTTAACATTTTCTGTTTAATGGAAAGTTGCTTTTTACATATGACTTAAAACATTTTTGTTAACATTAAGACATATGAAGAGAGTTAAATAAATAGCCCCATTACAAGTGGAAGCAATATAAAATAAATAAAAACTTGTGAGCAAATGACATTTTTATGTGGCATTGTTGATCCATATAGTCTACAATGATGTTCATCTTGGACGGTGAGTCTGGAATTACATTGGCTTCTGCACAACAGCAAGGAAATTATGGCATGTAAACCAATCAATTTTATACTATGAATAATAAAGAAAATTTGTATTCGTGGCTATGTTTATTTTACAAAATCTATAGGAGAATAATTTATTTCCAAACAAGGAGTTGAGCCCCATAGTAACAAGTCTCAGCAAGTGCAGACTGATCTATGAAGGCTATGCGGAACCTCTGCAAGGAGGAACCATGTCCCTCAGCCAGAACTTCCCAAAGACTGTGTTCAGAAACCTGGAAAATGCCCAGAGATAGACCATACTCCAGAATTTTTATTATAAGCAATTGTAATAGCGAAATCCTTCTTTCTAAGATAGTTCTTAAATTCATACAAGTATAGCCATTTTTATGTTTATATTTTGCCATATGTTTTGAACAAATCTAAAAGTCACAGTCACTCTGACCTTGTAAGGGCCCATTGAGTGGATTTGTACTATGATTTTAAAGTAATTTTCAATGTTTTATTTTTATCAATTTTAGAATAGCTCTAAAAAACTGATTGAGTTAACTGAGTTTTCTGGTGTAGCTGTGATGTGATGTGAAAGAAATGTGGTCTTTGTAGATTTTCTTTTTATCTCAGATGACTCAAATCTTCTATTCTTATTGAAAGAAAAAGGGAAATGGAAGAAAGTTTAAGTTAAAAGCATCAAAACTTTCTTAAATAGAGATCATTGATGAGGAAAGAGTAACAATAAAAAAAATCAAATGGACAGAGAGAGCACTAGTGAGAATGCAAAATTAGAGTTACACAAACTACAATTTCTACAAGAAGAAAAGCTTGCATTGAAACTAATTTTCTTCTGCATCATCTGCTTGTAAACTTTTAAAAAAATCCAGTAAGCATAAATCTATATTTTATTTGCCACAGCTTTAAATTTATTGTAAGAAAAATCTGTAGCATAAAACAATTACAGGGTGGAGGGAGAGATGTCTCAGTGGTTAAGAGCTCTTACAGAGAACATAGGTTGTCTTCCCAGTACCCACATGGTGGCTCACAACCACCTGTAGCTCCAGCTTCAGTGCCCTCTTCTGGCCCCTTCCGGTACTGCATGCATCTGGTAAACATACAGACATGCAAAAGACTTATACATAAGATAAAAACGAATAAATCTTTTTAAAAACCTCATCAAACACATATGATTTATAGAGCACATAAAAATTAAAATGAAGGTATAAAATAGCTCAAGAGAAAGAACATGGGAATTAACATTGCTTCAAAGGTCCTATACCCTATGTGAATGTATGTGCTGTTTGCCCAAGGGAAACTAACACAAAACCCCACAGGAATAGGATATGTAATTAGTAGGGAAAACAATAGTAATTTTAAAGATATTTACTCTAGGAGTGAAACATAAGGCCAAAATAATGAAACCAGATAGGTATATGGGCACAGGCTTGTACCGCTTATGACTCTACCACCCTAGAGTCAAAGGAAGGGAAACTGCAAGATTAAAACCACCATGGGCTACATAGGAGCTCTAGACAACCCTGGCTATATGTAGGACCCTGTTTCAGAAAACCAAGGGTGAGAATGTAGCTCAGTGGTGGAGCACCTGCTTAGCATTCACAAGGACCTGAGTTTGATTTCTAGAACTAAAATGAATCTGTAACTTAATTTAATGTGAATTTATATGTATGAAATAAAACTGAATTGCTACTCAGAGTGACATTAACAGGATTAGCTGCATACTATCCCAGAAATCAAGTAAATATAAACAAGACTTCACAAAGGTTGAGTGTTCAATAGTTGAGTGAACTTAAGTACCAGGCAAAATGAAACTTATGTAGCTGGACTGATAACAGAACACACAGGTCACAGTGGACAGAAGCAGCCATTTCTCAGTGACTGTGGGCATAGTTCATGGAGTATGCAATCCTAAATTTGCATTTACAATGTTGATTGAAAATGAGGACAAAGGTTAAGGGAGGGACTTGCTCACAAATCGATGGCTTGGAAGAGACCCAGTAAATTTAGTCATGCATTGTCCTACAATTTGAATATTGATGTGGTCAGATGCATTTTGTCAAAACTCATGAACCAGAGCCTGTCTTGTCTTAGTACATAATCTTCATGAAAGGCTCAAAACCAAGGGAAACAAAGACACAAGCAAGCCCACCAGCATTCCAGAGAGGCTCTTACAAGGCTTGTATTCTTAAGGAGGCAGTTGGGAGCCATGTTGGAATGCTGTCCATCTTACAACATCAGCCTTTATGAATCTTGGAGCAGACTTGACTTGTGTTTTCAACAATTGCATCTTTCCTTTCTCTCCTGACTTCTGCTGACTCCCTTCTGAGCGTTTTCACCACGCTCCACTGCGTTTCATCTTCTGTGGCTGTGTACTTCTTTTTCTCCTAATATGTCCCGCACTCTGAGCATTATTTCTCACAGATGTCTGCCCCATAGTTCTCTTCTTTACTGTGTCTAACCTGCTATCACACATATTGGCACAACTGTACATTTCAGTTATTTTAAATTACTATGAGCAGGAAATCAAGAACCCAGTTCTCTGGTGATTGTCTACATACAGTCATTTATATCTTGTAACTCTGTTGTCCTATTTCAAGTTATTTTTGATGCTTGAAGTCTTTTATTTCATTTAGGTGTATGCATGTTTATTGAGTTTATGTGCATTGTCTACCTGCAGGAGCCACAAGAGGCCAGAAGAGAGCACCAGATGCCCTAGAACTGAAGTTGCAGGTGCTTGTGAACCACTGCAAGAGCAGTAAGCGCTCAGAGCCACTGAGCCATCTCTTCAGCCCCAGTACATTAAGATTTAAAATTTGCATTGAATCATAATAAATAGTATTAGTCATTGGCCTTTTGTGGTAGTGATTTTCTCTTCTCTAGCCTTAGCACTTACTATAATGATTCTTTAAAGACCAAATACTGGGTATTTGGAAAAAAAAATCAGAGGCCTTGAGGATAGAACAGCTATGTTCTTGAATTTGTGGATTCAAGGATGGAAGTCAGTCTATGTGGACGAGACACTGTCAGTTTGTCCTTAGCCCTTAGGATAGACTCATGTGGACCCCAGATGTCATCAGAGATATTTCTCACAATTAACCATGTTTTGGGAATAAGGGTTCTACAACGTGTTCATGGCTCTATTTCTTTTTCTGAAAAATTGATTGAGAAATAATTCATGCATCACTAACTACTTAATATATACTCTTCAATGAGTCTTTACAGTGTTTATATCAGAGAAACTATATAAAAATTGAAGACACAGAACCATCAGTGCCCTCAGCCTCTCCTGTCCTCCTTGACAGCCACCACCTCCAAGATTTGTATGGGTTAGCTGGCAATTTCTAGTATCAGTTCTTGCTCATTTCACAGTTGATGTTAGTCCTTTGGAAAACAAAGGCCATTATAAGAACTCCTCATCTTCTCCTCCTCTTCCTCCCGCCCTCCCTCTCTCCTTCCCTACCTCCCTCTTTCCTTCATTTTTTTTCTTAAAAATCTATTGCCTCCTGGCCTGCATCAGATCTCTACCTGTGCTCTCTCTGTCTTGTCCCGTTTGGTTTTTAGAGAAACCCATGTGTTTGAGTTGGATGGTGGTATCCTCCAGGAGACTTATATCCATAAACATGTTAGGGGAAGAAGTTTCTCTAAAATTTGATTTGCTTGTTGGCTTTCAGACCTTGCTTTCTGTTTGCCATTTTTCTGTTTAGTAACAGAATGTGTGATGTCAGCTGGGCTCTTTTATATTTATAATTATACCATACATCATATATGTACATGAAATTTTATTTGTGGGTACTCTATCTCGTGAATGAAACTGTTACCATTATTAATGTTTTCTGTTTTTCTTCAATGATATTTTTTAAGTTTTATTCATTTATGTGTGTGTGTGTGTATGATAGTATGTATGTGAAGTTTACAGGACAACCTGTGGGAGTCAATTCTCACTTTCCACCAAGAATTAAATTCATGTCAAATTGGTAGTAAATACCTTTACCAACTGAGTCATCTCTCATTAGTCCCATTAACAGCACAATACATTTTAAAGTTTTACTGTATTATTTTTAATTATGTATATGTGTATGTGTGCATATGCATGTGTAGAGTTATGTGCATGTGAGTGCAATGCCTATGGAGGCCAAAAGAGAGCATCATCCTGGAGCTGGAGTTACAGGTAGTGTTGACTGAGGTGCTGGGAACGAAACTCCAGTCCTCCGTAAGAACAGTGCATGCTCTTAGTCACCGAACTATCTCTCTAGTCACCTCTCTAGCCCCATCCTTTAGTAATCTTTTGACTAGTTCCTACCTCCCCCTTCATATGTTTTACTACATGACTTATAATGTGGAGTTATGGTGTCTTTTGGTTGTTTGACTTCAAAGCTCTAGATTCCAATGCTTTCTACAGTCATTACACAGCTGATGCTGTACCACATCTATTTCTCTGACTCGCACCTGCTAAGTTTTACCTTGACCCCTGTGAGGTCTGTTGGTCTCTGGTGGTTAGCAGAGGATGTGGGTAGGGTTCTCTTTTTGTCTGTGAGCGCCAGCTCTGTGGTTCTCTTGCATAGGAAGCCATTCTTCTGGACTCGTGCTCTGTGTCTGCTGTATTAGGCTGTTGGATTCCTCTGTCTGCTTTATGGGCCATGAAGTAGAGCAGAATGGACTGGGTTAAACTGAAGAAAACAGTTATTAGCCCTACACCCCTTCCAGAGAGTGATTTCCTCTCTGGTGTCTTTCTGCCTGTGTGCTGGGCCCTTGGGCACCTTGCCTAATCCCCAGTGATTTCTTGACAGTTAGGAATTTAAGCAGATTTGGTACTCAGATTTTGTGTCTTTGTCCTTGTGAAGTTCTTTGGCTGTTAAACTCTACCTTACCCAATATTTCAACATTTTGGAAAGTTTAACCTTTGACATCCCACACTTTGACCAGTTCATGCCATGGCTTTTCCATTGTTAACTTCCTCTTAAAATTTTTACAATCATTTTATTCATTTCATGTGCCAATGTCTCACCTGTATAATGTTGGTACCAGAGGAGGTAAAAAGAGGATGTCAATTCCCCTAGAAGTAGATTGTGGACACTTTGAAACCACCTTGTGGGTCCTGGGAATCAAACCTGGATCCTGAGCAATAGCAACAAGTGCTCTTAAATACCAAACCAGCTCTTCAGCTCCTCCACTACTCTCCTCAGGAGCCTCTGTATAAGATGCTAAGCACCTAACACCAGAAGTTACAAGGGCTTATCTCCTCATTCTTGTTCTGTGCTTAAGAACACCATTTCCTGCAGTTTCTAAATGCTCTGGAAGGTTCTTGTCCCTTTAAGCAATTAAAAGTGTGTGTGTGTGTGTGTGTGTGTGTGTGTCCCACATGATCACTTTATTCTGCTAGCTAGAAGCATTTTCCTTTGCCTATATTACTACTCAGTGCTAGAATTTTCCTTTACATATGTTTTTTATTGCCATATTTATTTCTTTTAATGGAGATAAGTCTGTTAGATTACTGGTGTTCCTCTGTCAGCTAAGGAGACTGTGCCTTTCAAGACATTTGTTTGCTTAGTCCCAGTCATCAAGTTTGCTGGCATAAATGTTTCTGATATTAATAATTCATTTCAGCTCTTCTGTTTTCCTGGTTGGCTGCATTGGTTTTTATTGGCCCTTTCCAGAAATGTCTCTCGTTTCCCTGTTATATTGATGTCAGGTTTATAAAGTCTTTATTTTTGCTTATATTATTGTACTTCGAAGTCCTGAAGGTAAAAGTGCCCATCGTGATGCTAGATCTCTGCATTCAGGAGCATACTTCTCAGTATCACACAGGGTTTTGATACTTTCTCTTTTGCTAATTTTTTAGTTTGTATGTGTTGTGGACACTGGGGGTCATAATATGAATCTGCAGGTGTATGTACCCATGTGCAAACATGTGGAAGACAGAGGAAGGAGTCACATGTCTTCCTCTATTGCTCTCTCTGCCTTATTGCCTTGAGATAGGGTCTCTCATTGAACCCAAGTTTCACAGTTCAGGTTTAGCTGAATCCGCCATGATCTCTCTTCATCAATGTCGAAGTGGCAGGAATGAAGAGCTATGCCTGACTTCAACATGGGTGCTGGAGAATGAAATCAGGTTCTCATACTAATTAATGAGCCATTTCTTCAGCTCAGGCTGTTTCTTATTTTACATATGAGCAACTCACAAAGGTTTTCCTTAGTTTCCAAACAATTTTGAATTTATCTGTACCATTTCTATCATTTGACTCTTAATTTTATCCAGTTTTCACCACAGAATATCAGCTGTGTGATTTGGATTCATTTACATGTATTGAGAATTGATGGTGTGCTCATTGTTTGGTTTCTCTTGGTGAATCTTCCTGTGGCCTTGAATATAGTTGGTGGTGCTCTTGTGTGAAGGTCACTGTGTTCCAGGTTGCTGATTTGATCAGCAAGTTGCCTGATAATGAAACTATGTTCAGTGATGTGTGTGCATGTGGAGGCCCAAGACTGACATCAAGGGTGGTTTTAGCTTATTCAATGACATAGGTAGGGTTGGAATTGAACCTAGAACTCACTTATATGGCTAGTCTAGCTGGGAAGCTTGCTTGCTGTAATGATTCCCAGACTCTTCTTTCTTGGTGTAAGAATTATGGACAGGATTTCGTGATCACTTGGAATTTATGTAGGTTCTGGGGATAGAAACTCTGATTCTCATACTGTAACAAGCACTTTGTACACTGAAGAATCTCCCAGTCTTGATCTCTGCTGTTTTAACTACAATTTTTGACTATTTACGTTTAATGTATGCTGTTAAGTTTAAATTTACCATGTCACCACTAGTTCACCACTGGCACCCTTATTCATTTATTCTCCCCTCCCCCATTTTTCTTTCCTTTGAAAAATCTTAGCATTTCATCTTATCTTATTAGTTTGTTGGTAGTCTTTCTTCATTTAATGTTATGCCCATCATATAGGACAAGTTTCTCCACAGTACACAATAACTATATCATAATATTATATGTATTTTAAGAGTCAATTACCACTTAAAATTTTGTAGTGATTATTGGTTTTTATGGTTCTCTATCTCTGTCTATCTCTGTCTCTGTGTCTGTCTCTCTCTGTCTCACCCTGTCTCTCTCTCTCTCTCTCTCTCTCTCTCTCTCTCTCTCTCTTTCTCTCTCTCTTCTCTCTCTCTCTCTTTCTCAAAAAGTTTTCTGTAGCCTAGGCTAGACTGGAATTCTCTATGTAGCTCAAGCTGGTCTTGAACTCATGATTCTTCCACTGTAGTCTCTTGAGTACTAGGGTTTCACTCTCATGTTTTTTTTTCCTGGTTCCCTATGCATGTTTTGAAGGTACTTTTCCCACTTCTCTGAATGTTTGTCAGCATTTGAAGTTGAGGAAAAATGCAAGTCCCAGACACATAGGTTGCTAAAGGTAGACATTTTTCCCCCTGTTAGTTGAAGTGAGGACAGATTGTGAGAGCAAGTGAGTGGCCAGCATTAGGCTTAACTGTTAGGATAAGCTGGGAGCTGTCTTTCATAATTTGTTCAAACATCTGGCCACCACTGTTAAATAGGTTAGGGGAGAGCATATGGTTCTCATTTAGAACACTGCAAATACCATCATCGTGGTGACTGTGAAATTTTTAAAAAGTCCAATACTGTTTTGATTATAAACTCAGACAGAAGAAAAAAATAAAAACAAACAAAAAAACCAACTGCATGCTAAGCTAAGAGTTTTAGTGTTTCATTACGGGGCTGTCTAATTCTGTGTCATGTTGTGACTTTGAGTGTTGATTTAATGAAAAGGCAACCGCGGAGCAAGTAAAAAAATAATCAAACAATAAAATATATATGTACAAAAGGAAATGATAAATATATGAGAGTTTATTCTTATTAAAAGATTGCATTTAGAATCTGAGTTACATGTTTCTGTTGTAAGTCTATTGATTAGGAAGAAATGTATGTGTTTTCCAGTCAGACTGTAATTAAATTGAAGCCTTCTATCTCTGTAAAACAGATGAAAGGGCTCTCGTAAGAGCTGTTAGGTTAATCCAGCTGCTCAAAATGTATGTTGTATTTGACCACTTGCCAAAAAAAAGAAAAAAAAAAATCTGTGGCTACCCGAGCCAGCTGGCATGGGGTTGGAGGGTGGAAATCTCTCAGCTGATTAGGACTCTATGGCTGAAGATGTTTTTATAAACTCCACTTTCAAAATGACACTTTTGGCTGTCCTACAATTTTGCCAAGCAATAATATCTTCAAAACTAGTTTTCTCCTTAAAAATATCTCTCCTGATTCATATTACAAGACTTCTTAAAGTGAGTCATTTAATAATACTAAAAAAATAAGAACTGGCAGTGTAGATCAGTGGTGGCACATTTAATGCCCTGGGTCCAATTCCTAGCACTAGCAGAGGGAGAATAAGATTGGGTCGGGATGGAAAATAGTAAAGTTGTTGACACATCAATTAAAGAGACTGCAAACTTGTCACACTTTTTATTGAAAAACAGAGGCTAGGGTAAATCAAAGTCAAATTTAAAGTAAAAAGTGCAATGGAGATATTCATGTTATAAGTTAATAATTCATTGTATTCCTTTTCCACTGTTATTTAAAGAGAGACTGACCATGGGTCTACAGAGTTACTCAATATTGTACTTTTATTTCCCCCACTGCTTGGATTAGATTGTCTTTGTTTTATTAGAGTAAGCACTCATGCTTCTAACCATTAGGAAAATCTTGAATTACTTTGGTACCTGGCTCACATGCACGTGCATCTGTGTGTGTGAGAGGGTGTGTGCACATGTGTGCTCGCATGCCTGCCAGGTGTGGAACGGAGCCTGTCACACTAACAAGTCCCCTGCCACCCTCCCCTTTGATTTTTCCCCACCTGGTGCTTACCACAGCAACATGTCTGACTGGCCATTTGAGTTATCTGAGAAGCTGTCAAAAGGCTGAGAAGATTTGGGAAGATTTCAAAAGCTTAGCTGAGCCTGCTTTCTAAAGAATAATACTTCATGACACTTTTATTCTCTATCCCAAACCTCAGATGTTTTATTTTATTTTTCACTGTAAAGTGGAAGCAACAAGTCCTCAGACTCAGTATACTTTGAAAGTATAAAAATCACAGACTGCAGCAGCTCTCCCTGAGTTGTAGACATTTATAGTTTCAGATAGTAAAGCGATTGATGGGCTGGTATCACTATAAGCAATATAAAAATAAAACCTCAACTAAAGACATGTGGCTTTAGCCGTCCTACTGTGTGAATGTTAGCTTTATTCATATTTGGTTTTATTTGCTTATTTTGTGCTAAAATGTACTGAAGTCACATGGTTTAAAAGTCTAGAATAAATAGAAGAAAATGTCACCAGCCTGCCTCACACTTAGCTTTTACCTACAAGTACCCATTCTTTCCACCTTTTCCCCTGAACATCCTCCAGACTCAGCCACTTTCTGTAACATTGCTGCTATCCACACACAAGGACATGAACCATCCGGTCTAGTTTAAATTTTAGTTCAACACACATTTTCAGTAGAAATAGCCTCCAAGTGCTGCAAACATATACATATTCTAAAACCAAAGTGTTCTGTTTATCTTATATTCAAAATCACCTGATTGCTATGTTCCCCCACCCCTCCTGAAATATTCACAACACAAATGTACTGCCACCCCCCCTTATTGTCCTCTACTTCTTCTTTCCTAGAATGACAGCATGCTTTGTATGAGTTCTATACCTGCACCTCCTCTCCTTGACAACGCCATTCACAGGCAGGCTTCAGCATTTCTTTGCTTTATTTCACCAGATGCACTCAGAAGTGAGTCCCCCATCTTCTGCTCTTATAAATCAAGCTGCAATGTGTAATTTTCTGCATCAACAATACTGTAAGTAGTGTCTTTGTAATAAAGACATTTGTAGCAGAGGTGGCATGCAGGTAGTTTGTAGTAGATAATGCAAATTCTTCACAATGGTCTTGGAGAGCAAGCCACACAGTGCAGACAGCACTGACTTCTGCCAATCCCCACCAATGTTTTCCAGCCCTTAGATTTTTGTTCTTTTCCCTAATCCCTCCCCCTTTCCTTTCTCCATTTTCCTCCCTACTCCTCATCTGTAATGCCAGTGCTTGGGAGGCAGAGGCAGAAGAACTGAAACTCCATGATCATCCTTACCTATAGAGGGAGTTCAAGGCCAAAATGAACTGTGGGTGAACACTATGTCAATTTCTACTGCATCCTCACCAAGGAAAAGGTGAAGAGGATATTAATGTGCCTTATGGGAACACAAATGTCTATTTCTCCTTCCACTTTCTTAGCTTCTGCTATATATTCAACCTTATGCTATTGCTTGCAAAGAAAATCAGAATTAAGTCTTGATATAGACTGACCATTTCTGCTCTAGGCATACCTTTTTATTTCTAGCCCTTTCAGTGATGCGACAAGCAGTGTAGCTTGTTTTTAGCCCAGTGTGGCCTTCAGTGCTACAACAGTAGGGTAGCAGTGCAGTGACATCAATTAGTGTCACTTGCTGTCCTATGCTCACCATTAGTTATAGGCTTCAGTGTCCTCACCATAAGGAATGCCTTCTACACTGCGCACATTGGGATTGTTAACAATGTCTTTGTTATTCATTTAGGACATTTCCGGCCATGTTTGACCTTGCACTGCTCACCGTTACCTCTGAGAGTTCATTTTATTCCCCTCTTGAACTATTTTTCTCTTGAATGTTTTAATTAAAATACTTGTGATTCTATTGTTGTTCTATATGCTGTATTAGTTTATTGCAAATATCACCTTTCATGACTGTTACCACAACTCTCCTCTAAGATGTGAGCGGAGTCCCCTGATTGACTGGACACCTCTGCATAGCTGCTTGTAATGATGTCTTCACCAACTACGCCTTCCCTGTGTTGGGTGCCATCAGTGTTGGGCACTTCAGATCCCCATGTACTTTCAGGTCCATTTCAAACCATGGCACTGTTACTGTCACACAGAAAACAGAAGCCACCCAGCACTAGAATTTGTCACTTTGCTTTCCTGACTCTCAGTGTGTTCTGTGCTTCCATGTTCCATTATTCTCTGTGCCTGAAGAACTCTGGGTATTTCTTTCATTGTATATTCTACTGCCAATCAACACTCCAGTCTCTGTGATGGTCTTTTATTCAAAAGACTGTTTGTAAAAGATTCTGGGTTTGAAATTGTTTTCTTTCAGCCTGTTAAAATTGTTATTTCATTTTCTGCACCTTTGGGTCATTTAAGTTGAAAATTTAGCTTTCAGCATCGTTCTTTGTTAGGTAACGTGTGTTTTCCCTTGGATGTTTTGAAAACCTCTCTCTTTGTCTTTTTGCTTTAGCAGTTTTATCATGTACCAAATGTACAAACGTGCTTTGCCTTTTCATTTGTTTGTGATTTCCTTAGTCTTTGATTCTGGTCTTTTGTCACTTTTGAAAATTCTCAGCTATTAACTTTAAATCCTCTGTGCTATAGACTCTAGCGCTTTAGTTACTCCACCTCCTTCAAGGTGCCCTTGTTTCTATGATGTTCTAGTTTTACTTAATATGTATTTCTGTATTTCAGATAGTATTTTACTCAAAATATTCTTCCTTATATTGTTAAAATTTGTATATGTATGTGTGTGTTCATGTTCTTACAAGATTCCCTCATCTAAAAGCTGGTACTGGCCTTGGCCTTGGAAATTATTTCTGAGATGCAATTATCAATAGGGAGGAGTCTTGAATAAAATCAAGATGAGAAAACATTAATTTTGGTAAAATTAATATAATCTAGAAGTTTTTCTAACTAAACATTGAATTATGAAAGGATGTTTAAGTCTGCTGGCCATCAATTTTTGTGATGCTTTAAAATTCTTTTCAGTGCTTTATAAGCTGTGCCTTCATCGCTCTTGGGGCAGAGACCTCAATATGTTGGGTTCATATAGGATGTGAGTAAAGCTTGGAACAGAAGTGAGTGTATTCCTCTGCCTTGTAGAATTCTCATGGTAACAGCCCCTGTATCTCTCCACTGCTAAGATGTGAGAACGAGTACACAGGAGACTGGAACAATGTTGTCTTTTACATAAGAGCCTACTTCAAAGAGGCCACAGCTGAGCACCCCAGAAGGCACTCCTAAGCACTAACATTGGCCCTGATGCCCAGTGCCACGAACACACCCTATAAAGCCAGCCTGTAATCTCCACATGTCCCCTGGCAGGCAGTTATGAAATGCTTCTAAAATAAATGGTCATCACATCTGTCTAATTGGAAACATTGTTTGGTGATTTTCTACGTCTAGCAACACAGCAGCCCTAGAGCAGTGAGCAGAGGCAATAGGAGAAGAGGAAGGACTAAAAGCTGCAGATATTGAGGACACGAGTGTCCCATGCACAGCTGTTGCATTAGGCACAATAGAATCTTAATTTCAGAGTGGTAGCCCTGACATTAAGAAGATAGATGGTAAGCAGGGCTCAGTGCTAATGGCCACTATGCCGCGTGCTCTGCAGACTAAACTACATCTTCACTATCTTACGAAGATTTACAAAAGCAATTTCCAGTAACTCATTCTAGGCACTGAATTAGATCCTCTGGAGGTGGGTCCCAAGAATCTTCAATTTAGGAAGCCCACCAGGTGATTCTTCTGCACAGTAAACTTGAAAACAACTGACAGAGCTTAAAAGAAGACCACAAGACCACAGAGAACGTCTGTTGTTGGGGAGTGAGGCTGACTCATTCTTCCTCTGTTCAATCTCCAGTTGAGTTTTTGTAAATAATGTTGCTTTTGTTTACAATACAGCTTTTCGTTTTTGCTCCATGTTCTGGGAATCCGTCTGTAGGAAAACCCTTGGATGTACTGTAGATGTATTTTGGAAGAAAATACTTGGCTGTGTTTATCCAAGTGAAATTAAAAAAGGCTGAAGACTGAGATGCCAGGGAATGAAACAAAATTAACATTAACATTTATATTTAGGGCCAAAACATGTGCTAGCAAACAAGAGACATCTTGGCGGTATTTAATACATAGCTGAAGGTACCAGGAGTAAATTCAAGATCTTTGTACAAATTCACATTCATGACTACTAGGTAGGCATCACCCTTATCTTCATCCCATTGCCATTATATCACTATCATCTCTACCATCCTCACCGTCCTTACCCCCATGCCCATTCCCTTCAATCATTCCTACCATTTCCACAATCCCCATCCTCATCCTTAGCATCCCTATATCCTTTTCCTCAGCATCCCCATATCCTCATCCTCAGCATCCCACATCCTTACCCCATCTCCATCATCACGACTGTCATTGGCATCAATATTTGTTCTGAGTACTGCCTTGCACTGCTTCCTTGCATATACTCCCTCATTACATTCTCAACAGTCAACGTGGCTTCAAGGTAGAGCTTCTTTCTTATAATGCAATCTTTCTAGTCCTTGTTCAATATTTCAAGTCCAGTAAATATTCAGACTCTTCTGCTCAATTGGTTGTATTAACTATTTGTGAGTTATTCATAATCCCTTTTCCCATTGCCTCCCTATTTTCCAATAAACACTGTCTGGTCTGGTGAGTTATATTTATTGGCTCAGAAAACCATGAAGACACTTAGAAGAGCAGAAGAGGAATTATTAGAAGGCCAGTAGCATCTCATGTGCAGACAGACTTGTTAGCACTCACTTTAAACACCTGACATTGTTTCAGGTAACAGACAAGGAAATTGTGTTTCTTTTTGGCCAGAAGAAATGGTTTGAGATAATTTTAATAAATGGCAGTGAGTGGCTTAGAGTGACTATTGGTATACTCCTACTGGCTATTATAAATAATTGCTTAGCACTCCACTTTCCATGGATTCTTCTATCCCCACTGGACAGAGGTTCATTCTATGCAAACTGTCCACTGCTATGAGCAAGCAGGCATATATAAAAAACACTTAATTGGATATTCAGCCTTTCTTCCAAAATTTGTCTTCCAAAAAAGATTGATTTGTAGACTACATGCCCCTCTTAGCTTTTTCCTACCTTGATTCTTGTTTGTTTCCTGCATTTTCTGTGTAAAAGTGAGATGTGTTTCCTAGGCTCACTATAGTGAACATAGGGATAGCTGATCCTGTTCTCATTGTCAGTTAACTTGATAATGCTCTCTTCAGATACACAGATATGGAGAGAAGTTATTGGAAGCACATCACACTGTAGGGTGTGTTTATAGATGCTTTCAAGGCTGGAAACAAGTTGTCCCATATGACAATTTGAATCTCCATGTAACAGAGAAAGGCTAATCATAATCATTTAAGTCATTAGAGAAAATGGCTCAATTGTATAGCTCTTCCACTTGCTTCTGCCTATGCACACATGTGCACATAACAACAACAATAGATTTGCCTGAACATAAAATGTATCATAATTTATAAGTGGAATTAAGCAACGATAAATGAAACCTCGTTGTTGTATTTCAACTGTGGACTTTATTGACCAACATGTAAGAAAACTCACCTCTCAATGAAGAGCGTCACCCAGTAAACTCATTTGTTGCTTTACCAAGTCTGTCTAATGTCACTTTCCAGTAGGGTTTTGGCTGCTCTTGCAGATTGTCACTGGGCTGTTTCATCAGATGCACCCGATTCTCACGTTACGGGCACTTATGGAAACATGAACTTGGGCTGAATTACTAGCTATGTCACCACACAGACAAAGTTTCTGTTCTCCAACTGCCTATTTTATGTGTAGGTTGATGTCTAAAGAATCTCTCAAATACCATCTTAAAAAATCTGAACATCAGGCCAGGAGAGATGTCTCAGTGGTGAAGAGTGCTTGCTTCTTTTGCTAAGAGCCTGAGTTCAGTTCCCAGATCAATGTGGAGCATCTCACAACTGCATTTTACACCGTCTCCAGAGAATCAGAAGCTTTTTGTTGAACTCTGTGGACACCTGCATGAGTACAGGAACCCACACCAGACACACACACACACACACACACACACACACATATACATAAATATACACATACATACATACATACATACATACACACACACCACACACACACATACACATATACATAAATATACATATACATACATACATACATACATACACACACAAAACACACACACACACACACACACACACACACACACACATATATATAACTTGAAAAGTAATTTTCTGTCAAGCTGCATTACCGTGTGAGCTGTGCCACTCGTAGTGAGGCAGTAGGAATTCATCTCATGAAGCTGGAAGGCCCGAACACACCCACCATGATTTAGACCTGAGGGTGCTGTGCATAACCTCTGCCAAAACCCTTGTAAAAAAAAGTGGCTTCATAAAGACAGAAGAAAAAACACCCTGGAAAAATAAAATGCAAGTTATACTTGAAATAATATTTAAACTTTTGATTATCAGAAGTATGATATTATGTACAGTTATAGCTACAGTACTTAGAGATTACATCCTAGTAGGAAGCACATATCCTTGAAAGGGGACAGTCATTATGACCAAGCTTTTCAATGTTTCCCCAGAGTGACACCAACCTAGTAGAATGAAGCTGAGAAGGGAAGGCCACCCTACACAAGTCCCTGCTTATCATTTTATTCTATCATTCACTGTCACAGCCCTGGTCATGTCTAACTTATTCTTCCATGAAATGAGGTCAAACCATCCACCAGGAATAACTTCTAACTCAGAAAATTTCCATTTCTCCTGCAATATAAAATTAAAGGTACCCTCTGCTCCCTTGTCCTAATTTTAATATTACTTGCACTGCTCTTATTTTTCTTGACCTAGGAGACCTAGACAATTGCAAATCTGACCGTGCCATCCACATGACTCCTCATAGTAAACCATAATGATACCTTCATTTGCTCACACGATTGTCTAGTTCTAATGAGTGAGGAGGCACCTTTGTTTCCACACACTCTATCCTCTTAGCAGTTATTAATCTGAACCAGTGGTTCTCAAACTGTGAGTTGTGACAGCTTTGGGAGAGTGTATGACCCTTTCACAGGAGTCACCTAAGACCATTGGAAAACATGAATTTTTACATTATGATTCCCAACAATAGAAAAACCATACTTATAAAATAGCAACGAAAACAAATTTATGGTTGGGTGTCACCACAACATGAGGCACTGCATTAAAGGTCACAGCATTAGGAAGGTTGAGAACTGCTGCTCTAAACAATGAGGCATCAGATTCTGTTTAAGAAATCACTAGTTATTCTAAATCTCAGTAGCTGCTTGCTTCACACCCTATTAATCAGAGAACTAGGAGTTGAACATCTTTTCATGATTATGAGACAAATAAGCCATTGAGGGAGGATGACTTTCAGTAGGATTTCAATTCAAGGAAGCCATGGATCCCAAGACCTGGTGGTGACTGCAAAGGTTTCTTCAATAATTCACCATGGGAATGAGATTCCTAAATTGAGGAAAGAGAAAGTTCAAGGTACCTGATATGGCTGCTCAGATGACTGGTGGCTCAGTTCTTGACTTGAGCACCCTAACCTGGCCTAAGAGGAAGTTGGACTTCCAGCCACTATGTAGTCTTATGACAATCCAGATTGCAGATTGTTCAGTTCTGCTTATGTTTCCTACAGAAAAAAAAAAAAAAAAAAACCCTTATAACTGCAAATGTAATGTTGTTTTGAAGAAATAAGGTGACTTTAAGCTGTGCCATCTAGACATTGGCCAACATCATTAAAGAAGACAATCCAGGGTGATAAGGAAGATAAGACCAGATGAGTCTGGTATCCAACCAGCAACCTCATGGTCCCTGCAGTTATATTGGCTTTGTCTACTGTGGGTGAATAGCATCTTCACCCACTGCAACCTCAAAGTCCTTGTGGGTGCATGGCCTCTGTGTCTATTGCAGTCTTATGGTCCTGATGGTACCTGATCTTTATGTCTACTGCAGCTGCATGGTTTCTGTGGGTGCATAACTGTTCTGTCTACTATATGAGGTAAGCCTAGGCTTTGAAGAGGTGTTGGAAAACAGGATAGAATAGAGCATGGAGCATCTTTGGACAAATGAAGGCTCATTATACATGCTGCATAAGTTTTTGGCTTCTTTTCTCAAGCTGTAAGAAGTGTGTGTCAAGACTGTAATTCAGTAGTGTTGGAAGTCCCTGGAGACCTGGGTAAAATGGCATCAAGCTTTAGTTAGAATAAGTTAATGAGAATGCATGAGGGATGTTAAAACAGAAGGGTTTCTGCATTCAAGGGGGATTATTTTATAATATGAGGTGGGAAAAAAGGAGTCTCAATTGACAAACTGTATCTGAATGTCATTGGCATGTTTAGTAAGACATCTGCAGCTAAAGTCATCTGTGTTATGTTTTACCATCTGAAATAAGTCCAGAGTTCCAAGCTAGAAAAGAGAGCTAGAGACACCAAACTTATTTGCTAGGACCTTTTTGTACCTTTGAAAGAAACAACTACAAAATGTGTTTATTCAAAAGTAAATATTTCATATGCAAAATGATAAAGTTTCAAAATAAAAACTGTAATGGTAACTAGCCGGCACACTGGGAAGCTTTTGCGCCCTTTACCTGTGGTGGTATTACATAAGAATGAAGCAGTGTCGTGTTGCCCATCTTCCCTTTAAAGTACACAGTATAAACTTGTGTTAGTCAAACTTCCTTTTCATTGCCACAGAAACCACAGCATCATCTAAGATGTTCCACATGGTAGCCACCAATAGCTTGCACATGGCTCCCAGCCCTGGACCTGCAGCTAGTGAGACCCAAAGACCCAAAATTAAGTGACTAATTTTCGTTTTATATTTAAAAATGGTTCTCACTTAAATAGTTGAAATACTCACATTCATAGCAACATGGAAATATAACTCTATTTCTAAAGCTATCAATATTATGCAACTTAAATAGTGGCACTTTAATTACAATGAACCCTGTGCACACCGTCATGTGCATGGTTACTGTAGTACTTTTCCATGAGATAAGCCATCTTCTAATATGTGGTAGTAAACTAACATTGTGATCTGAAAATTTTGTGGAATAGGTATTTACATTTACAACTAGTTAAAGTAAAACTTTCCTGATTTAGAAAAGACAAGAAAGATGAGGAGATAAAAATGGAAGGTAAAAATGTTAAGTCAGGTTGTTCCAACTGCCTCTGTTTCTTTTTGTTCACACAACTGTGTATCTTGATTTCGCCTAGTCAGCAAGAACTGAAGGGAATTAGAACTGGAAAGCAAAACAAGTTTCAGGGTATTTTCTAGCATCTTACGCTAGAGAAAATGTGCTAATGGGGCTGATGCTGATGATGGGAGAGCCTATTTAAAAGGTAATCCATCCTACCTGCCAGAAATACTTCCCTCATCCAGCACAAAGGCCTCCTACCCTCTTCTACTCCATGGAAGTGCAGGTGCCATGGTGCAGTCTCAGTCTGGAGAATTCCATGGGAGGATGTGTGGGGACTACGGTCTTGTGACTTACCTCCATCTTCCTTGTGCAGGCCTGTGCTGAGACAAGCTTCAGCCACTTGGATGTCAGTATTTGATGAAGTTCTCCAGCCCCAGGATGACATGTCATCTCTCAGAGCCTGCTTAATGGTCACCTTAATTTGGGTGCTCCATGGAACGCAGAATCCTGTTAACTCCTTGCTGATGTTATCTTTGGATCATCTATTCTCTGTCTAGCTGTTTTGTGTATGTAAATATTTAGGGGGTGTACATGCCACACACACACACACACACACACACACACACACACACTGTGTAATCAATAGTGATGCTAATGGATGGTAGGACCAGATAGTAATAAGATACTAGAAGTTTTAACCTTCTCATAATTTTCTCTAAAAGGCAAGAGCTATGAGATACTGTATTGTACTGTACTGTATTGCATTGTGTTGTATTATACTGTACTGTACTACATTGCATTGTATTGTATTTTACTGTACTGCACTGAATTATATTGTATTGTATTGACAAGGCTTCTATCAATAAAGATTTAGCACCTGTAATTCTAGCATTCTGAAGGCTGAGGCAAGAGAATTATGAGTTCAAGGCCAACCTAGGCTATATAGAGAGCTCCAGAAAAGCCTGCCCTATCAGACCTTGTCTCTATAAGCTAATATAACTAGCTACCTAGTTAGACAGACAGACAGATGCATGGTGGCAAAAAGAAAAGAAGAGAAGAGAAAAGACAAGACAAGACAAGGAAGAGTGATAGGTTTGTTAGACTGCCAGGGCAACTTCCTTAACTCTTTCAGTCAACTCTGGGAAGTTGATTTGCATTTAATTACATTCCTTACAAAACCTTTCTGGGGAACCTATGAAATACTAAAGGGCCCATTAAAGCAAGATAGGTTCCTGATTTCTTAGTGAAGATACTATTTCTCAGGACATCTTCTTTGACTCCCTCTCTTCACACATGTAAATATTTCTAGTTCGTTCCAGATCCAGGAGTTTGTTTTAGATTTTAAGTCTTTAAAAACATTTTCAATGTCTCTCCCCACCTTCTCAGGTTTTAACAAAATCATACATCAAAGGAATCACTCCACTTACTATATTACACCTCCTTATAATCCATAGAGAAGAATTGGTACAGACGATGAAAATCTGGAGTCCAAATTTTGGGAAGCTCGCTAAGCCCAGTTAATCCCACCTCTGATGAAAGACATCTGTCCACAAGCATAAGGAACATTTGCAGGGGCCTAATCTAAGGATCAAAAGGCCCTAAGACTCAGAGCTACAGTGAAAGACAAGGACAGAATTATTAAACATGACAGCATTTCATCAAAAAGATTAATTATTTACTGTAGAACCCAAGGACTATCATGAAATTAAAATCCATCAACCCTTTTCATTTAACCACAGCAGAAAGCTGTCCCAGCAACAGGGAGAAATTTGCTTCTTTTTTCATTATTATTTTTTTGCCTTTGAGTTATAATTTTTGATGACAATTGGTTGCATTCTTTCTATAAAGAGATTAGACATAATATAAATTTTGCCACAGGAAGCTGTGTTATTGACTGACTCACTGGAACTTAATAGCTATTTCTTGTCAAAATATTCCTTGTTTTTCCTTATACACACACATATGTATATACACACATGTATGTGACAAAGCAGAATCGGAGTGGGGAGGGGTATTAGGGAAAGAAAGTTGGGGTAAATATGAACAACCATATATACGCATAAAAATTCCATAATGAACCTCATTTTTTTCTGTACAGTAAAAATTAACAAAATGAATTCCCCCTTTCACATTATGAAAGGACTAGCTATACAATTAGAAAATGTTACGAAGACAAAAATGTAAAGTTATTTCTGTAATCTCATCACAGTCAACAAAGATGCTCTTGCTTTGAAGATGGGGGTTTATCCTTATGGTTAATCTGTTTTCTTTAGCCATGGCTTTAAAACAGATAAACCATAAGGAGTGTAAGGATGCTCTATTTCCCATACCCACCTGTCTCGAGTGTGAGGACACATTCCATATCTTTGATGTCCAGAAGGAACACAGACACAAGGATGCTATAAATATATCAAGCCAATCCCATATCTACCTCTGGCCTCCAGAACGTAAACTAATAAAAAATTAGTTCTGCACTCCTCCATTGCTGGTGGGATTGCAAACTTGTACAGCCACTCTGGAAATAAATCTGGCTGTTTCTTAAAAAATCGGAAATAGTTCTACCTAAAGACCCAGCTATACCACTCCTGGGCATATACCCAAAAGATGCTCCACCATACCCCAAGGATACATGCTCCACTATGTTCATAGGAGCTTTATTTATAATAGCCAGGAAATGGAAACAACCCAGATGCCCCTCAACCAAAAAAAAATGGATAGAGAAAATATGGTACATTTACATAATAGAAAACTATTCAGCTATTAAAAATAAGGATATTAAGAATTTGGCAGGCAAATGGATGGAAGTAGAAAATATCATCCTAAGTGAGTTAACCCAGACCCAAAAGGAAGTGCACAGTTTGTACTCACTGATAAGTGGATATTAGCCATAGAGAACAGAATACCTATGTTACACTGCACAGACCCAAATAAATTAAACAGGAAGTAAGGCCCAAGCAAGAATGTTGAATGTCACTTAGAAGGGGAAACAAAATAGTCATAGAAGGCAGAAAGAGGGAGGAAAATGGGTGGGAGAGGGAGGTGGAGGGGAATGGGGATGTAGAATCAGGTGTGGGGGAGAGGCAGGAGAGAGGCCCAGAATGTCAGAAGAATGAATGGAAATCTGCAGCTTCCAGAAGTTGGGGGGAGTGGAGAATATCTAGGAAGTCCCAGAGACCTGGAATAGGGAAGGCTTCCAGATGCCAGTGTGGGTAACCTTAGCCAAGATTCCTAACATGGAATCCAAAAAGGCCACCTCCTATAGCCAAGCAGTGCCACAACTGGAGGGATAAGGATACCAATCCACCAACAAAACTTTTGACCCAAATTTTATTCTGTTTAAAAGAAATGCAGGGATAGAGCAGAGACCGAAGGAAAGGCCAACCAAATAACTGGCCTAACTCAAAACCCATCCCATAGACAAGCACTAATCTCTGACATTACTAATGATACTCATTTATGCTTGCAGACAGGAGCCTGGCTTAACTGTCCTCTGAGAGATTCTATCCAGCAGAAGACTGAAACAGATGCAGATACCCACAGCCAAACATTAGCTGGAGGTAGGGGACACTTATGGAAGAGATAGGGGAAGGATTGAAGGCCCTGAAGTAGACAAGAACCCAACAAGAAGACCAAAAGAGTCAACAAATCTAGACCCCTGGGTGCTCTAAGACAAAGGACATATATGTGCTGGAACCAGGCCGTAGGCACATATGTAGCAGACATGCAGCTCCGTCTCCATGGCTGCCTTTTCTGGCCTCAGTGGGAGAGGATGCACCTAATCTGGCTGAGACTTAATGTGCCAGGGTGGGGAGATACCCAGGGGATCCCCACCCTTTCAGAGAAGAAGGAGAAGGGGTAGGGGAGAGACTATGTGAGGAAAGGACCAGGAGGGGGAACAGCATTGGAATTTTCAAAGAAGAGCTAATACCAATACTATTCAAACTAGTACATAAAAGAAACAGAAGGAACACTGCCAAACTCATTCTATGAGGCCACAGTCACTCTGACACATAAACCACCCAGACTCAATAAAGAAAAAGAACTTAGAATAATTTCCCTTGTGAACATTGATGCAAAAATAGTCCATAAAATACTCCCCCAAAAATTCAAGAACACATCAAAACCATCATTCACCATGGTCAAGTGGGCTTCTCCCAGGGATGCAAGGATGGTTCAATATATGTAAATCCATTAGCATAATCCACCATATAAACAAATCAAGAGAAAAGAATCACATGATCATCTCACTAGATGCTGAAAAAAATCCAACACCCCTTCATATTAAAAAGTCTTGGAGACATAAGGGATATAATGTCCATACCTAAACATAATAAAAGCAATATACAGCAAGCAAATATCCAACATTAAATTAAATGATGGAACTTAAGGCAATTCCACTAAAATCAGGGACAAAACAAGGCTGCCCACTTTCTCCCTATTTATTCAGCATACTGCTTGGAGTTCTAGTTAGAGTAATAAGACAGCTAAAGGAGATCGAGGGATACAAATTAAAAAGAAAAAAGTCAAAGTATTGCTATTCACAGATGATATGATAGTATATATAAGTGACCCAAAAATTCTACCAGAGAACTTCTATAGCTGAAGAATACCTCCAGCAAAGTGGCTGGAAATAAAATCAACTCAAAAATTCAGTAGCCCTTGTTTATACAAATGATAGATAGTCTGAGAAAGAAATTAGGGTAAAAACAACCTTTACAGTAGCCACAAATAATATAAAATATCTTGATATAATAAAATTCCAACACAATTCTTTAAAGACCTTCAAAGAGAGTACTCAACTTTATATGGAAAAAACGAAAAACTCAGGATAGCTAAAACAATCATGAACAATAATAGAACTTATGGCAGTATCACCATCCCTGATTTCTAAGCTATATTACAGAACAATACTAATAGAAATTGCATGGTATTAATATAAAAACAGACAGGTGGATCAATGGAATCAAACTGTAGACCCTAAATTAAACTGCCACACTTTCACACACTTGATTTTTGACAAAGGAGCTAAAACTGTACAATGGAAGAAGAAAGAATATCCAACAAATTTTGCTGGTCTAACTGGATGTCTGCATATAGAAGATTGTAAATAAACCCATATCTACCACCCTGCACAAAACTCAAGTCCAATTGGATCAAAGACCTCAACATAAAACTAGACACATGAAATATATTAGAAGAAAAAGTGGGGGACTGCTTTGAACTCATTGGTACATAAGACTAATTCCTGAACAAAAAGAACACCAATAGCTCAGACACTAAGACCAACAATTGACAAACAGGACCTCATGAAACTGAAAAGCTTTTGTAAGGCTACAGACATACCATCAATTGGACAAAATGGCAGCCTAGATAATGGGAAAAGATCTTCACCAACCCCACATCTAACAGAGGACTAATATTCAAAATATATAAAGAACTCAAGAAAGTAGACATCAACAAACCAAATAATCCACTTAAAAATGGGATACAGATCTAAATGGAGAATTCTCAACAGAGGAATCTCAAATGGCCAAAAAGCACTTAAGGAAATGTTCAATCTCCTTAGTCATAAAGGAAATGCTAATCAAAACAACCCTGAGATTTCATCTAGCTATTTTGTCAAAATAGCTAAGATCAAAAACTCAAGTGACAGCACATGTTGGTGAGAGTATAGAATAAGAGGAACACTCCTCCATTGCTGATGGGGTGCAAACTTATACAACCACTTTGAAAATCAATTTGGTGGCTCCTCATGAATTGGGAATAGTTCTACCTCAAGACCCAGCTACATAACTTTTGGCATATACCCAAAAGATGTTCCACCATACCACAGGGATACTTGCTTAACTGTATTCATAGCAGCTTTATTCATAATAGCCAGAAACTGGAAACAAACTAGATGTCATTCAACTGAAGAATGGATTAAGAACATGTAGTTCTCTATATAATAAAATACTATTCAGCTATTATAAACAAGAATATCATGAATTTTGCAGGCAAATGGATGGAACTTGAGAATACCATTATGAATGAGGTAATGCATACCCAGAAAGACAGGTATGGTGTGTATATTACAATAGAACATTAGCCACAAAGTTCAAGACAGGTATGGTGTGTACATTATAATAGAACATTAGCCACGAAGTTCAAGATAACAATGCTGCAATCCACAGACCCAAAGGAACTTGGTAATAAGAAGGACCCAAGTGAGGATGTGTGAATCTCACAAGAAGGGGAAACAAAACATTCATCAGATGTGGATGGAAAGAGGGAACTATGTGAGAGAAGAGGTAAGGAGGGGTATGGGGATGGGAAATGGGGACAGGAAAGGTCTAGGTGTGGGAATTGAAATTGGTGGGGGTGCATCTCTGGGACTAGCTATAGACCTAAGATGGGAGAGACTAGAGGGTGACCCTACTCTCCAGTAGGGTCCTACCAGCAGGAAATATAGAGACTGAAGTGGCTACCTTCTTAAGCCAGGAAGGACTTCCAGTAGAAGGAGGACATCAACCCACCCACAAAACCTTCAACCCAAAATTTGTCCTGCCTTCAAGATGTTCAGAGATAAAGTTGGAAAAGAGACTGAGGGAATAATCAATCATTGACTAGCCCAACTTGAGACCCATCCCAAGGGAGAGAGCAAACCCCTGACACTGACAATGATACTTTGCTATGCTTGCAGACAAGAACTTAGCATAACTGTCTCCTGAGTGGCTTCATATAACAGCAGATGGAAACAGATACAGAGAACCACAGCCAGAAAGTAGGAGGAACTTGAGAGTCTTGTGGAAGAATAGGACAGGATTGAACAAACTGGTGAGCTCAAGAACACCACAAGAAGATCTTCAAAGTCAAGTAACCTGGGCCCATGGGGGCTACAGAGACTGAACCACCACCAAAGAGCATGCAGGGGCTGGACCTAGCCCCCACATTTGTAGCAGATGTACAGATTCATCTTTATGTGGATCCCCTAACAACTGGAGCAGGAGCTGTCTCTGACTCTGTTGCCTGCCATTGGATCCCCTTCCCTCTACCTGGACAGCCTGATTGGGCCTCAGTGGGAGAGGAGGGGCTTAGTCCTGCTGGAACTAGATGCCACAGGGTGGGGTGGTGCCCAAGGGTGATTCCCCTTCTTTGAGCAGAAGTAAGTGGGTAATGGGGGGAGGGATATGTAAGGGTGGAATTAGGAGGAGAAGAGGGAAGGGGGTTAGTATTGAGATGTAATGTGAATAAAAAATAAATCATGAAAAAGTCAGAAATACTATTTTATTACCCATGCATATACAACATGATTTTTTGTTGCTATAACATACAGACTTAACTGTTATTTGTTATTGATTTTGTTTATTATATTCATGTATAATCCAGTTATTATTTATAGTTAACTCTAGTCTTTTATATGAAACCCTGAAGACCTACTCCTTAGATAATGTTTAATGTTTTTAAAACATTAGTTTTTCTTCTTCACCTACCTTATGTATTTTATGTCATCCCCCCTGTTCTATTGCACTGGAGGTCTTGAAAAAGAATACTAGCTTGTCCTCATCTGTAAGGGAGACCCAGATCCTTTGCCATTATGTCTGCTTCTTGCTTAGGTTTTCTCAGTGCTCATGAGCAGCTCTCTGGCCTTTCCCATGTGTTCTAGGTGCTAGTGAGTTTTGCAGAAATGAGTGCTGAGGCTTTTTTTTTTTGCTTCATCTATAGTTATTGTTTTATTATATCATTAATATTCAATGATGTTTCTAGAATAGCTATGTATAACTTGAATATGCTATTCTTTCCCTTTTATAATCTCAAAGTTTCCCAAGGGTCTGTGGATGACTTTTGCATCATAAGGAGACTTCTTTAAGCATTTAACTTTCTGTTTTAGTCTAGTCTTAGTTCAGAGCACATAACTGGGATAAGACTGTAGGAGATTTTTAAAAGAACAAGGAAATCATATGTCTGAGGTTTCTTTTAGTTTTGGTTTATTAATTCAATTTCTGTCATAGGTAGTCATTCAGATATTTTATTTTCCATGAGTTGTGGTAAGCTTTACTTTTTTAATCTTAACTTTTTATTCACTTTTCATCCTGTTACAGCCCTGCTTTCTCCTCTTTTCCCAGTCCCACCCTTACAAATCCCTCCCCTTTCTCAGAGAATGGGATCCCTTGCTTGATTACTAACCCATGGCACCTAGTCCCAGCATGTCTAGGCACATCCTCTCCCACTGAAGCCTAACTAGGCAGTCCATGTAGTGGGGAAAGGGCTCCAATAGCAGGGAACAGAAACTGAGACAGCCCTCACTCCACTTGTTAGGTGAACCACATGAACACCAAGCTGACATTTGCTACAAATGTGTAGGGAGTTAAGGTCCAGCTCTGCCATGCTCCTTGATCGGTGGCTTAGCTCTGTGAGCCCACTTGGTCCCATGTTAGTTGACTTTGTCTTCTTGTGATGTCCTTGATCCTTCCAACTTGCTCATATCTATCCCCAACTCTTCTACACAAATCCCCAGCCTCTGCCCAATGTTTGGCTGTATCTGCCTTCATCTGCTACTGGATGAAACCTCTCAGGAGACAGTTATTCTAATTCCTGCCTTCAAGCATAGCAGAACATCATTAATAGTGTCAGGGGTTGGCTCTCTCACATGGGATGGGTCTCAGGTTGGGGTAGTCATTGGTTGGCTGTTCCTTCAGTCTCTGCTCCATCTTTATTCCTGAATATCTTGTAGACAAGACTTAAATTATATTTTGAGAAAGTCATTAAACTACTATATATTTTTGCAATGTTCTTTGCCTCATTTTTACTTTTGTGAAGATCTCTATACCATTCCTGATACTACAGGGTGTACATTATGACTCCTTTAAACATTTAACTTTGTGGGGATTTGTCTACCTTACTGGCCTTTACTACAGTCTGACTTATGGACTCTTTAACCTGCTTATGCTTTTACTTTACTGATTTCTACTCTGATTTCTGTTATTTATATTCTTTCTCTCATCTGTTCTGTCTCTCTGTCTCTGTCCTCTCTCTTTTCCTGCCCTCTGTCTCTATTTCTCTGAGAAAAGTCCCACTATTTAGGCCTAGGTGGTCTGGGTTATCTGGCCTAGAACTCACTATGTAGACCAGGATGGCCTTAGACTCAAAGAGATCTACCTGCATCTACCTCCTTAGTGCTGGGATTAAAGTCATGTGTCACCATGTTGGGCTTTCTCATTCCTCATATTTGTTTTTGCTACACTAATTTATTTGATCTATATCTGAAAACTTAGATATCATTGACTTTTAAAACTTTGTTCCTTTGGGGTATATATTCAAGAGATTCATTCTAGATGTTTGAGGAACCTCCACACTGATTTCCTTGGTGACTGGGCCAGTGGGCTGGACCATCAGCAGTGAATCAGTGCCTTCATTTACCCATGTTCACAGCAGCTTTTGTTCTCATTTTTCAAACATGGGCATTGAAAGCTTTCAGTTGCCTTTCAAGAATGGCTTTAGCTGCAATCCAAGGGCATATGATATAGTATGTTTTCATTGTTAGTAATATCAAAATTTTAAAAATTTCTATTTGCTATCATCTATAAACAATAAGGTACTTTCAAGAATATTAATCTCCAAATATTTGAAGTTTTATAGCTATCTTATGCCTATTGATTTCACACTCCAGTAAGAGAATAATACATTCTGTAGGGATTCAGTCACTTGAAAGTTATTTCAGCTTTGTTTATCCCTGGATAGCATCCATCTTAACGTCTTTTTGGTGATTATTCTGAGTTTGTGCCCCATTAGTTATTGCATATTAAGGTTCTATGACAGCCATGAAGGTCAAGTTGACATGCACTGTTTATCCTCAGATTCCTTATCACGCTTACTGATTATCTGTTACACTAATTACTTAGCACTGAACCTCTGGTTTTAAAAAATGAGAAAAGTAGAGATTGGACATTTAGATCAGTTAGGAGAGCACTTGCCTGGCATACATATGGCCCTGTGCTCAATCTTAAGCACCTAACAGAAAGTAAACATGACACAACTTTCACCTTGTATCTTGGACAACTTGAACCTGCAGTAAGAAGCTACACTCACAAGCTTTCCTAGTAAGTCCTTCAGTCCTGCCACACATGTAGTAGAGTGAATAATTTTATTTACATGACTATCTCTCACCCTGTAGAACAATCAGATCCCAATGGAAAGACCTGAACTTTTAAATTACCAGTATAAAGCATAGGGAACACACACTACAACATCAGGCACAGAGAAAGACTTCTGCATAGAACTCTATTCACTCAGGCGTTAATGCCAAAGGTTGACAGATGGGACCCTATGAAATGAAACAGCCTTTTCAGTACAGCAAAGAACACATCAAGTGATGAGAGCATCTAACTATATATCCTATAGAAGATTACTGTTGAGAATATGTAAAGAACTAAAAACAAAGCCAAAGCATCAATAAAACAAACAATTTAATCATAAAATGGTCTTTAGATAGGAACAAAGTTGTTCAAAAAAGGGATAAAAATGACTAAGAAATACTTTTTACAATGTTGGACATCCTTGGAATCAAGGAAATGAAAATTGAAACCATTTTGAGATTTTATTTTGCTCCAGTCAGAATGGCCTAGGTTCAGAAAACAAATGACAATCGGTGCTGGTGCTGATGTGGGGAGGGAACCCCTCTTCGTTGTTGGTAAGGATGCAGACGTGTGTAGCTATTATGAAAATCAGTGTGGCAGATCTAGATCTTACATGTCCCAGCTCTACCACTCACTCATTTACCTCAAAGATTCTACAGTCTACTATAGAGATACCTGCTCATCCATTCATTTCTGCTTTAGTCACAAGAGCTGGAAATAGAGACCATCTAGATGTCCATTAACTGATGAATAGAAAATGAAAATGCAGTATGTAAACACAGTGAAATACTATTCTTCAGTAAAGAAAAAAATGAAATAATGAACTCTCCAAATAATTGAATGGAAATGAAAAAAATTGTACTGAGTTAAGTGACTGTAACTCAGACAGAGAATGTTGCATATTCTCTGTTCTAAGCAGATTCAAGCTCCACTTCTTTCGATTTATGTGTATCACTGGGAGTCCTGGAGAATGCAGGGGAAGTAGAAAGGCACCTTCAAGGAACGAAAGAAGAGACTGATTAAAGGAGGGAGATAATAGAGCAGCACTGGTGGTATGAAGTAGAAAAGAGGAAAAAGGGGTGGGGAGCTGATGTGGAGAGGGTCATGGGAAACTAAACAGTCAGGTTTGGGGAGGGGATTCATGAATCTATTATTGTATAAGCTTTGAAAACGTATATAAGAAACAATTTAATTGGAACTTCCCCACACTGAAGGATAATGTTTCCACCAGAACTCATAGACTGTCAGACAGAAAGCCCAGTGCCAGGTGTGCAACACTTCCACTCAGGAGATGAAGGTTCAAGAGACCCTAAAATAACACAGGCTATTGCTATTGCTCTTGGTTGTTGGCCAGAACTTGAGAGTAAGACCCTATTCCTGAAGACACTGCACACTTCAGTTAATGGATCTTAAGGCATTAAGATGTTACTGACTGGAATCCTCTTCCCCAACAACAAGCTTCTACAGTGCAGAAAGTACTATGCAGACTGCTGGAGAAGAGAAAAGAAATTATCAACAGTTTTTCTTCCCCATCTGTGAATCTTGTGAGCTATGATACTGACTGGATGAGATGCCTAATGGTGAAGTACTGGCACAGATGTCTTAGGGTAACCAACAGCTGTCTGCATGTATTTAAGAGAACTCAATAGGAGGAAACTCATGCCAGGTGCTATATAACTGGCCTCAAACCATGGGCAGATGGGTCATAGACCTTAGAGGAGAACCTGTAACTACATTTTGACAAATTGACATAGTATCCAACAGCCAGCTCTCTAAATACTTATTCTTATACTCATGAACTAGTTTTTTACTTTCAAACTTTTTCAGAGAAACTTTTACTTGCAGTGGCTAAGAGTTAATGCAAAGGCTCCGAATTGTTCAAAGTACAGAGGATAATGATTGTAGAGTACTCATCCACAGATAGGATGCTCCCTACCCCAAGGCTGAGGGGCAGGCAGAAGGATTATAAGAACAAGGGAGGGACTTATAAGGGTGGGACTGGGAGGAGAGGAAGAAGGAAGGACTTGGGGGGAGCAATAGGGATGTAAGGTGCCTAAATAAAAGATATTTTTAAAAATGAACAAGAGACTATGGAAGACAATTTGCAAACACGAACTTGCAACTTCCATAATTATCTTCTCAAGACCTGCACAAAACCAAACATTCAGCATGCTAGCTAGCATGGACAGGATCTCCACTCCTAATTGAGGATCTACAGGTAGGAAATGACTGCTGGGAGAAAGTCTGTTTTCTTCAGGGATGTTGCCCCATGGTAGGTTGCCTATGTGCCAATGGTCAGTCTTATACCAATATTGATACAGGCAACACTAATTGGAGTTTTATAGTTTAAAAAAAGAGAAATAGACATGATGTTTAGAGGGAGATATGGGGGGAATCTGGGAGATGGATGGGGAAATGCAGGGTAGATATTATTAAAATGCATTTTATTTATGCATTGAAATAATAAAGAATAAATAAAATTTAAAAATGAGTAAATTGATACTATTTTTGTGTATCCTAATATACTGCTAATTATAATACATACCAGATTAGATCATTTTTACCCTCCCCAAATCCACTACATTTCCCAACAAATCTAAAACCTTAACTAGGTCCTGCTTCATTTATGCTTCCATGGTAAAGGAACAAACTCAAGTTTGACATAACTTTTTAAATGACTGCTTATGGGTTTAATGATTATTCGTCAAAACCTTAGCCTCCAATATGAATATTCTAAGTAACCAGGGCTAAGCAAGTTTGTAAGGATGGGACCTGGATCTGATAATCAGTGCCCTTGTAAGAGACACTAGGGACTCCTACCCTCAGCCCTCCAACCAGGTCTTCAGGGGGGTATGTACTTGGAAGTGTGGGGTGATTCTGCAGATGTCTGAGGAAGCCACGAAGGAGCCTGCCTTGCTTATGTCTGCAGAACATGCCCAAATTCTTAAACTATAGACACAGGAGATCAAAGAAGAGAAGCTGCCTCGAGCATGGTCTAATCTGCACTGTTGGTGAGCTTTCATTTTGCCCAATATTTCAAATCAAAGCACTCAAGATAACAATGTATGAATCACTCAGCATTTCACTGTCAATAAAAATATTTTCATATTAAAATAGTCATATTTACAAAATGTTCATGACCTTTCAAGACATACAATGAAACTGACAAGAGGCTTCTTTCTTTCCAAGATGTAATCCTCCCTTCCAGGCCTCAGTGGCCATGCCAAGCCCCAGCCAAGAAATGGATTCAGTGAACTCATTAACTCTGGGGGAGGAAAAAAAAAAGCTAATAATAACATTTTTAAACCACACACGAAATAATTTGCAAACCATATTCTGAACTATTTGGAAAGCGCATATATTAGCTGTCTACTGAGGACAGCACTGTACAAGACCAGTCCTTTATCCAGCAAGAATTTCTTAATGACCTACTCTTTTCCAGGCCACATAATAGGCAGTATGTGTTAATTACATTCAAGATACTCATCTACTGATTTGTAGGCAGATCTTTTCTATTGAATGCAAGGCTTCCTGTAGACAGAGGCTCCGTCTTTAGTAGCTTTGATGCTCCCAGCATTTACCTAGCCTAACTAGCATCAAGTGGTCAAGCCTGTTGCCCACCCAGTGAATAACTGTAACATAAACATCTTCATCTACATAACCAGCAACTCTGAAGAACGGTTTTACACCTGCCCATCTGATGGCCCCCTTTCTTCTCATCCCCCAAGCTTTTCCTTTCCGTATTATTAATTAACTCCTCATTCTAAGCCAGTTCCTTCCAAAAAAGTCCATTAAGCTCCGGACTAGGTAGGAAAAAAATTACTCCCTCCACCCCTCCCCGCAACCCTCCCCGTCCGCTCCCACTACTAGTTTTTACTGTTCCTGCAAAAACAGTCTGGAAATGTAAAATGTATTTAAAATCACTCAATTGCTATGAAAGTTGCTGCCAAACTTCTCAGCCAGACTTCCGATCTAACTGTCTAGTCACCGCATGTCCCCTCATCTTGAGGTGAGAGGTGGCTTAGATGACAAAGGAAACACGTGTGCACAAGTCTGGGCTCTTCCCTTCACCTTATAAAGTCACTGAATCAAGCAGAAGGTGTTGCTTCATGGTCCTAGCAATGCCATGCCGAGGTGGCCCATGCCTGAAGTTTGATGTCTTAAAAGCCCACATTTGTGACTCTTTCCCACAGACCACATTCTTGACAGCTCTTTCAGAAAAGAAAACTGATGATAGTCCTCCATAAATAGAGGAGTAATGTAGGAGAAAGGAGGTCAGAAGACACTGGCTGGGGCTCCGTGCAAGGTCAGGCCCAGTGTGGTCCCGCATTGTTTTTAAAATAATCAGCGCTGTCTGTGTTCTTGAAGCCCCACAGAGCAGGATGAAGCGGAAAATCCTCCAGGATCCACTGCGGCTGCATTCGGGATTTTTCCTCACTGCCTCGCTGTGTCTAACAGGAGGTCGCTGGCCACTTAAGCATGCTCGGCCTTGGGTGGTCTCTACCTATACTGCCTCCTGGCTCATGTCTTTCTTTCCCACAGAAGGGCCGAGTAAGGAAAACTCAAAAGAGCTGCCAACCTGTCCTTTGGACCCAGTGGCCTTTCTAAATGAGCATCGAGCTTCTGCAGCCACGGTAAACAGCAGTTTTCTCCCTTTGTTGTGGATTTTTTTATTTTTTAAAGAAAAGAGAAGAAAAGAAAAGCCACACACAGATGTGAAACCAGAGACAAATTAGCAAAAGGGTCCTTCCGAGTAGTTATTTTGAGTAAAGTCTGATTGTCAGGCGACTCAGGGAACCTATTCTGGCATGGAGACAGATGTGGATAGAAATGCGGGATGTAGCCAGGGAAGCAAAGACTCTTGTGTTGACTTCACTTTTAAAGTGTGTCCCTAATAAATGCCTAGCGATGAAGCAGAGACAAGTAATTGGCATACGGGAGTAGGCTCAGGCACAGCCTCGTAGCTGATGGGCATGTGCTTATGTATGTGTTTTCTAACCTTTGTTTTGTTTTCTGTGAAAGCTGTTAATGAATTGCTTGGTGGCACTTCCACCTACCTGCTAAGGGCACAGAGCACACACTGTTTACGGTCCACTTATAATTTAGGAGTCTGTTTGAACTTCTGAGAGTGTTCCACGTGGGTCCCCCCAACCCCGTTATAAACTCACTTGGATAAATCACTCCTATATTGCTGTATTGTTACTTTGGCACGGGGCAAAAATAGTTGGCAGGCATTTCAAAGAAAGTGCTTCAATCCAGTGACGGCCGCTGAGAAGGCTGCCAGATCGAAGCAAGTGCATATTTTGTAAGAGCTTTATTTTTAATGGAATATTTAATAAAACAAATTGCAATCATACCTTAATTTGATTAGAATGGCAGCGGGTGACTCCCAGGCTCTACAGAAAGACCTGTTTTTATGTGGGGGTATCTTTGGTACCCTGGGTAGCTTTAACCGTCTCGAATGTAAACATGGAGGAAAAGTCTCTAAAACAGAATGCAATGAGCTTGTCAGTCCAGTTCAGTCATGATAAATAACTAGTTCTACTTTGGAATTCCTGTCTGGAAATATAAATTGATTTTCCTCCCAGAAAGAATGTGGTATGAGGCTGGGTATAGGAAAACCAGATTTATTATTATTGTTATTATTGTTGAATCACATCGGCTCACCAGAGACAGAGCAGGTCAGAGTTTCCACTGTAAGTTGCTGTTTTTATAAGGCTTTATAACTTGGATATGTTGGTCAGCTTTGGCCTTCGGCTTGGTAAATAGCTTCCCTGACTGGAACAATCCTTTGCCCCACCTTTCAATAATACCAAAGGCAAAAATCAAGCTAAACAGCTTGTTCCTTCAGCTTTGAAGTCAATGCTATGGAGATGAGTCCAGAGACATAGGGAAAAGGGCTCCAGAGTTATGCTTGTTTTCAAGAATCAGTTAAGCTATTTTCCTTTTGTCTTTATGATGAGTGTGTTTCTAGTTTTAGAGAGAATCTAAGATTAAGCCCCCTGAATGATTGGTTGATATGTGACATAATTTATCTTCTTCATAATTTGGATTTTTATCTCAATCTCAGCAGTCATTGTTCTTCAGAAAGTAGCCCTGGTTATACCATTTGGAAATGTAAGTATGAAAATATTAAGTCATAATACAAACTCTAAAAGTATCAAATAACTTATTATACAATGGGCAATTCAGTACTGTATAATTTCCCAGTAGTAGAAAATATATTCCAATTTGTATGTGTTTATGTGTGTGTGTTCATGTGTGTGTGTGTGTGTATGTGTGTGTGTACATAGGTGAGTGTGTGTGTGTGTGTGTGTGTGTGTACATAGGTGAGTGTGTGTGTGTGTGTGTGTGTGTGTATACACACAGGCATATATGCATGAGCACAAGTATATACAGGCCAAAGAACAATTGATAACAGCTGGTTCTTTCTTTCCATCACCTGGATTCAGATAATCAGGCTCAGTAACACATGCTTTTACCTTAATGGTAAATCTTGATGCTTGAAGCTTGTTTCATCCATGCTTACATTCAAGAGAAGCAGACATATGGGGACCAGGTATGGAGATAGCATTTTGCCAGAGTACAGTTCTGGGCCAATGCCTAGCCCATCCTTCCAGCTCCTCCCTTGGGCTGGCACTTTGATAGGTCTTGTTTGAGTTGGCAACTCTTATTACCCAAGACTCACCTTGAAGATGTTTCTATGGAGCTCAGTTTTTGGGCCCTGGCCACAGTTCCTTTTCTTGCTCCACGTAAGGAAATACCATCCAGTCATGATGGCTGTGTGCTTGCCCTGCCAGCCACACAGGAAGCCAGAGTCCTTCAGTTTCCATGGAACTGAAAGTTTACTCCAGACTTTCTTGAGTAGATTTGTTATGATTTTTTTCTTGTCCCTTTTGCATGGCTGTGAATCCATGAGGTAATCTAAAACTCACTAACAACTTCTTTGCAGAAAAAAATGCATATTTGGTAAAACTACTATTGAGTTGTAAGGAACCCACAGACACCCGAAGAGCTGCCCATAGCCCCCTTTCCCTTGGGTTATATCTCAGGAACTCAGCATAACTTCTATCTACCACCCATAATACATTGTTACTCTTTCCATCTCTTCTCCCCTCTAGCACAAAGCACCTAGAGGAACTTAGTTTAACTGAGAAAACAGAAATAAGTACAAGATTTCTCCCAGAATCTCCCATCAAGCCACATATACACTAGCAGGTCTGTTTCCTCTGGTGGCACTCCTGTTACTGGTCATGTTCTCCCTGGTCCCCAGGCTGATGCCAGCCTCTCTACATCACAGTAGGTCATGGGGTCCTAACAGTAAGTTTGCCTCTTAGCATCAATTTTACCCTCTCTGTTGGATTTTTTCCATTTCTATTAACAAAGTTGTTACTCCCTCCCATGCCTCCTTACCTCCCTCCTAGCAAAATATAGCACAGACCTAATTTTGCTTTATGAGAAAAAAAACTCCAAGATCAAAATTCTGTTAACTTACATTAGCTTATAACCTCGTGATTTCTCTGTACCCAGAAAGCTCTTTGTGTAACACTTCATCTCCCTCATCAACCATAGCTACCAAGGTAACTAACTACTGACTTCCATGGTACAAGTCTATGCCGGTTTCTTGCTCCTGAATAATCTACCTTGGGGGTGATTTCTCTCTTCTTCTGGTCATTACTGACACAGGGCTCACAAAGTGCATACCCTCTTGATTTCCTCCCACTTCTCAGGTTCTCTGGGGCTTCATCCCTGTCTCATGGACACTTGGCTGATATGCTCCTGGCTCCTACCTCTGATCTGCTTCATTCCTGGCCCACCCTCACTTGCTTAAAGCCTCATAGCTTGAATTCTATCTCTGCACTGATCACTCCAAAGTTCAAAGTGGCAGCTCAAACTTGCCTTTCAACCCCTCCCTCAATTCTTGTACCTAGCATCTATCACTATCTGACAAGCTATAAATTCCCCTTTCCTCTTATTAGTGCCTTTCTCCTTTCCCAAGAATGTAAACATCAGAAGGGCAAGCAATGTGTGTCCTGTTTTCTGGTGAACTCCCACCATGGAGAATACTGCTCACTGCTAATAGAAACAGCAGATATCTTCTTTATAAATTAGATGCAATAATAATGTCTAACTTCTCAATCTAAAGTGGAAAAATCCTGGAATTCCTCCACCACTGCAAGCATAAGATGAAGTTCTCTGACTTACACCATTCACACCTTAGTTCCAAGAATGGACTGATACGAATTCTATAAATGAGACCATTGCAGAGTATGGTCTGGCTCAGCAAACTACTGTTGAGCTGTCAGATCTGGCCTGTGTTTATTTTGTTTTTTTGCTTTGTTTTGTTTTTGTTTTCTTTTGTTTTTCAGTAGTCCAAAGATTGAAAATGTTTTCACCTTAGTAGTTGTGAAAAAGAAACAATGCTACTTCCTTGTGTGTTTAGTGAAACTTACATTTCATTATTATAAAGCATTTACTTTTTATGCTGCTTTCAGCTGTAGATGTCCTATGCAGTTGGAAGGAACATGGGCCTCTGGCTTGGAGCTCCCTAGTTCCACGTGTGTGTGATTCTAGCTGTTGCCTATGAACAGGCATCCCGAAAGCTCTCAGAAAAGCTGCCAGGGATTTCAAACATTTCCTAGCATGTGTGTGACAGGGCAGTTAGGAGATGGCTGCCATGTTTAATAGCACTGACAAAACCTGTGGGCCATCTCAGCCCTTGGCTCAGTACAGCCCTGTGAGCAGAGTTGGCTTCGGCCATGCCAGGCCATGCTATCCCATCACCATAGGAACTGATCTCTGAACCCAAGAATCCCTTTTTCCCTCTGAGGAAAAAGTAGAACTGCTGGTGTCAATGGATACAGCATTTATCTGCTCAGGGACAATGCCCTCCATCCATTTGCCAGTGGGCAAGCTCTCATTTTCACTTTTAGTGTGACTAGCTATGGATTTCCACGTTAGAATGGTAACCTGAGGCAGAGTTAGCTATGCTTTGAATTTTTGCCGCCACCCTAATTAGAGGCATCCCCCGGGAGACAGTATCTGCCCATTGCAGTATTTGTAGTTTTGTTTGACATTACCACAAAATATGGATGCTGTACCTAATCACCAGGTTTAAATACTTAATACCCATAGATTTCCCTGCTTGTTACCTTACATGTGCTAATTCAACCTGATACTGTTAATGTTGGGCTCATCTCAAAGGCAAAGCATGAAGCCCTGACATTCAACCTCAGTACTGTAAAAAAAATGTTTCTCCTCTAAATAGAATTTAAAAGGACATATATTCAAAATGGTTGTGTTTATCTGTTAATTTTTAATATAAGGTAGGAAGGCATTTGTGTGCGTGTGTGTGTGTGAGTGCGTGTGTGTGAGTGTGTGTGTGTTTGTGTGTGTGTGTGCATTCATGTTGCTACTGACATTAATAAAGGGAAAAAATATAGTTAAGTAAATGGAGCTGGAAAAATTGGTTATTCATATGGAAAAAAAAATGAAAATGGATTTCCTACTTCTTACCATACACAAAAATGAAATCCAGATGGATTAAGAACTTAAATGTCAAGAGTAAAACTTTAAAATTCTTAGAATTAACTATAAGGAGCTGCTTTATGGACTCCGGCCAGAGAAACCTTTCTTCAGCATGACACATAACGTGCCAAACACAACAAAAGGGACTCACTCATTTGATTTTATTAGTTTTTCTTTAAAGGATCTTATTCATCAAATGACATCTTAAATAAAACAAAAAAGCACACCACAAACTGGAGGGGGGGCATTGCGACTTAAAATCCACAGAAGATTAGTGTCAAGAATGCACACACACATACACTAGCAGAAAGTACCACTTCAAAAAACAGTTTAAAAATAAGAAAAAATTTTTTACAAGTTTACTTACATATATATAATATATTTATGTGTGTATCCATTCTTATAAGTACATGTATGTATGTGTGTGGATGGATCTCTGCATATCTCTCTACCACATATATGTGCATGCATATAGATATATAATTATATATACGCATGCATGTATATGTAATGGATTTTTGTGGTTCTTCCCATGAAAGTTATGCACCCTCTAACTAAAACCCAGTGCCAAGCATGGAAAAAAAATCTCCCTTCAACATGTTGCTTGGTGGAACACAAGAGTCTCCCCAAACAATGTAGGCCATTGGCCATTGTCCTTGGTTGCCTTCTAGAATTTGATGGTGAGATCCTGTTGCTGAAGACACCACTTTGGACACAGGACCTGGAGGAATAAAGTTGGGATTGATTTGAAAGACTCTTCCACCTCTCTGAGAACTAGATCTCAGAGTATCAGAAGGCACTATGCAAGTTGCCAAAACGCCTACGAACCACAACTGTGACTGGTCCGTCAGTGTATCTACAGTGTTGCAAGAGTGGCACTTACCTCGTGAGGGTGAACAACAGATGTTTAATTGGGTTTCGGGCCATTCTTGTTCAGCACTGTAAACCTACTCAACTATCCGTGACTGGGAAGCTAATGGACCTTAGAGGAGAAACACGTTCCTAAGCCAATATAATTCCTAAATAAATCCCAAATACTTACCATTTTACCCAGATTTAAATGGAGTTCTCACTCTCCGTCTGAAGAGCTTCTTTTCGCAGCTAATGTAGATTATTATTGAAATCTAAAACTGGTCAAAATGCAGAGAGTAAATAGCAGTGAGTGCCTAGCACCAGCTCAGACATCTTCAGTACAACTCATACCCATATACTCAAAGCTCAAGGGAAATCATGGAGGACAAGGCTGAAAAGTCAGAAGAGCCAGAGGCCTAAATACCTGATACAAGATTATGTCACTAGACATCAGAGGAAAATCGTCTGCCCATGAATCATCAGCAATACAGTCACCTAAATGAAACCAGCATTATAATAATCCCAGCTGGTATACCAACATTGACAGGAGAAATTCCACATTTCCATGTGGTCCCACACCTAGCTGAAGAGCTCAAAGTTGGTCACTGACTGCTGAGTGAGGGAGAATCAATTTTGTTCAGGGACAAGCTCTCCCATATTGAGACAGGTTGTCCTGTCAAGTGCTCATCCCTGTACATGTGTCCATAGGGACAATAGAGAAACACTACATGGACTCAGTGATGTACACGTAATATGTACACCAATAATAATAATTAAAGAGAAGATCATGAATTTGGGAGGGAAGGGTAGAACAGAGTAAGAGTTGAGCAAGGGGTATTACTGTTACAGATGCAATGCTTGTGTGGGAAGTGCACATATAATTTTTTTTAAAAAGAAAATACAACAAAACACAAGAGCAAGCATTTCATGTAAGAGGAAATGTTTCTGGGTAGCAGACATGGCCAGACATTCAGAGTCTCAGTTTAAGGAACTAAAAACCAAGAGAGGACAAAAGGCTATATTAAACTGCTTTAGCTAATAAGATTTAAAATTCTGATGATATGAACTGTTGGGAATGACGGACCAATGAGCGCTTGCCCATGTCGCTAGTTGTACGATCACATGGGGAACTCAGGGGTATCCTCTGTGTGATCACAAGCCATTATGCGTTTTGAACTGCTAACACACACAAAACGGCCTTCAAGAGACTCCCTCAGAAGACACCCCATGAATTCTGTAGAAACTGTAAATGCCTCCCCATAAAAGGTGACTGAATGAAAACACACAATGACAATGGGCTATAAGGAATGAAAGACTACTTGTTAAAGAACACAAATTAAACTTTGCAAATTCACACTGGATGAAAAAAAAACTTATGAGGAATAAGGAAAGCCAGGTTCCTCCACATCTTTGATTAGGTCATGGCTCACAGGAGTTCCAGTGTTGACAAATGACCAGATGACTAGGTAGATAGCAGAAGACTATGGGTAATCCCAGCATTATAGTGTGATGGTGTATCAGTAACCACTGTTTGTAGAGAATTCAACACAACATACTTGAGATTACAAAGAAACAGAATAAATAGGAACACTGAAATACCATCAGGTAAATCAGCAGTAGCATAGGCGTCAGGTCCTTTAAGAGTCTCAGCAAGGGCCAGTGTGAGAAGTCAGCTGACACAGGTGATCCCATAAGTAACACTGCATATGTAATGTGACATCATTGCACAAGACTTGCACTCAATTGCACATACCCAGACACATACACCTAATTTAAAACAAAAGAAATAAACCCTAAAGGAAATATAAGAAGACAGTAAAAATGTAAGTTAGTATTTGATGAGTTAATTGGGGGGTTTATTTTTTTAATATTCATGACTAGAATATTGTTCTAATATTGGTTTTCCTTGGACATAATCTTTTAAAAATGATGTTCTCGTGTTAGCCAAAGAGGACAAATATTCACAAATGGTCATTGTTCCACTTACTGTCTGTCACTGTGGCTGTTGTAGTACCAGGTTTTTATTTAAATCAGGCCCCACACATGCTGGGAATTGCTATACCACTGCTACATCACCTATGTGGATTACAGAAAGAAATACACCCATGGCTGATAAGGTTACCAATTACTGGGATTATGGACCAATTTAAATTTCTTTCCATGACTTTCAGTTTCACAACATAGGACATATGATGGTAATGATAATAGAAAAACATGGTTATTAAAAGTGTTTCATCTAATCCTCAGTTTTATTCTACAGGTCTCCCATGTTCCTCAGAATCTACATCAAATGAAGATGTGTCTAGGACATCCACATCCTCATGATGTCTCAGGACAACTAGACATGGTGTTTTTCACAGCTGTGATTTCTGTCAGCTGTGTATCCCACCAAGATGGCCTGGCAATGCAGCTAGAGGCCTTAGGTGGATTTCTTTTATCTTTTCAGCCCTTGACGATCTGAGTACAAATCCTCACAGAACTCTCCTGTCAGCAGAGAAATGGAAAGCCACTCAAAGCCTTACAAAAAAGGTGCCATGGGAACAGGCTGGGAGATACCAGGGGACAGTCTGGAACCCAGAAAAAGGTATTTTATCTGACCTTGAAATTGATGCTTTTCATTGAAATGATTTGAAAATACCACTTTCCCTTGAGCAAAAGCTAAAATGGGACCATGGGCAATGTGGTTTTCCTGTGTGTATTTTTACAGTGTGCATCTGGAAAGAAGCTATTACCACTGTCTGTGGATGGGATTGGTAGAGGGGCCAAGCAGGCTCCAGGCTTTCCTGGCTCATGGTGCAGTTACAGTAGGGGCCCTAGCTGTACTCCAGGATGGCTGAAGATCCTACAGAGGGCCCAGTGTCTAAAAAAATCCCCCCTCGAAGATCAAAAAGCAAATTTTCCATCACCGTGGAAGTCTTATGGTTAAAATAACTTGTAACACTGAGTACAGGTCAAAGCGTAAGATGCTAGTGTCTTAAGCCAAACCTTTTCTAAATATTCTAAACAAAACACTACTTATCTACCCTACTTTCCTTAGAAGAGCATTTCCTTGCCTTCTAAAATTTCAAACTGCTGCCACAAAATTTGCTAAACAATTCAAATATAAGCACCTTCTGCTGTAATAACCAAGCCAGATCATAGGCAGGGCAGCTGGGTAAAAGCATTCTGCATTTGCGGTGAGATAGGTAAGAGGCTAAGGGCCCCAAGTACAATTATGTCTCCTGAGTCACCAGCCCTCTCCAAATTTGTAGTTCCCTAAGAGGAATATGGAGAAACTGTGAAATCCCTGCGACGGGTCTTGTTTTTGTTTCATTTTGTGTTCTACCAAAGGGACCACCATGGCTCTGACAGACTGAACCCCCAAATAAAACATGCAACAAAAACAAATTGAAATAAAAATCAAGTATTTAGTTAACAATAACAATCTCCATTGTCTCAGCGAAGTTCTCCCTATCCATTTCTTGCTTTCAGAGGACAAAGATGAGACAGGAAAAGCCTTATGTCGTCTCCTCTTCACAGAAACCCCTGTTGTTCGCACTGAGGGTGGGGGTAGGTAGCCTCTACTGTCTTTTCCTCTACTGGCTGGAATTTCAAGGCAGCCTTAGTGACAGTTCATAGCATCACTAAAGCACCATTGATAGATGGGCCTGACACCCACAGTGACAGCAGACACATCACCATTGTCCTCATTACATCCGGGGCTGATGAACCTTGTAATGCTTCCTTTGAATCAGGGCAGAGTTGGATGTGTTAGAGGCTGGACCCCTAAAGGACATCTGGTAGGTGGTCCATGCGATGAGGAGGGCCATATGTCCCATTTGTTTTCTACTCTCATCTTAGCACATTAGCTTTTTTCTTTTCCTCTTTTTTTAAACCTTAGGTCCAAGTATCTTAGCGTCAGAATCTATCAAAAATTCCTGGAGGAACCTTTTCTCTCTTTGGGGTCTAGAGTTCAATGTACTCCTTACTTTCAAGCTGCCATTTGCTCATCTCTAGGTGTTATACAAAGAGAAACTAAGTCTGGTTTCATCTGTGTGGTAGGAAATTGCAAACACAAAGAGGAAGGGAGGCTAGCCGGGCTATCTTCTGGGCACCGAGCTTGGCTGAGCTAAAATGTGTTTTCATTTTTATAAAATTAAATTTGGTTTATTATAACTGGATCTCTTTCCAGTGTTGGCGAGGTGCCCAAATTGCACACAGCCTGACTGTGTTGGGACCAGGTCAGACTATTGCCACACAAGTAGGCGATCTGGAACCATTAAAACAATAAAGTCTAACCTAACTTTTCAAGGAACTCAAAGTTGACCTCCCCTGCTTTCACAATGTTCCCAAGCAGGCCTGAGATGGTGGTACAGTCTGGCAACTCCTCTAAGCGCTGGGAAGGCTGAGTCAGAAAGTTTGCAAATTTGAGTCCAGTCTGGGTTACCTAGCTGGAGCCCACACGAAGTTAAAACAAAATGAACACTGCCTCCTGTAAAACTGAATGTATTCATCTTCTTGCCAGTCTGATGTCTTCTACTCTCCCCAGGCAGGCTGTGACACTGATCCCCTTCTGTGTGGTCACCGTAGCTACCTTCTAAGCAGGTACCAGGCCTTGCTCTCTCACCTCTCTCTGCCTCATGACTGAGTCTCTGCTTCCTTGAATAGAACAGACCTTCTTTAAGGCGAGGTCGGTTGTCTCTTCTTCAAAGTTTCCTTTCTACCCTCTGCTTGGAAAGGTAGAGTAAGCACATGATACATTAACAAAAGCACATAATACCAACCACTTCCTGAATCATTACTGGGTTTTGTTTTCTTGAAAAAAAAATGTATTTCTTGTCAACATGTTATCTTGCTTTGCTAGCAAAATGCAATTTCTCGTAACTTAGGCATATATGGGAATAAAAAGCCGAAAGCATCACAAGCAATCTATAATTCATACTTTGTGATGCACACATCCAGTCCTCATTTGAGGTTAAGTGTGTATCAACACACATATTGTTTAGCTCTGTCTAAGGGGTTTATATGTATCTCTGCACCTGTGTGCCATTTTTAAAACCTTAAGATGTTGATGGGTTGGAAAGATTGTTTGATGAATCAGAAGTTACTGCTCTTACAGAGGACACAGATGTGGTTCCTAATACCCATGATAGATGGCTCACAATCACTGTAAATCCAGTTCCAGGGGATTCAATGCTCTCTTCTGGCCACCACAGTCACCCGAATCACGTGCCATTCATAAACTCATGCAGGCATGCACACATAAATTAAAAAATAAATATTTTTAAAGAGTGTTTTATTTATATAACTCTTCCCAAAATCTGAGATTTTATTTTACCTAATATCCTATGGCCTGCCTTTTTATTTATCTATTTGTTCATTTTCCTGGTTGTACTCTATGCCTCAACTATACACGCAGCAGCTTGCTTCCATTTTTAATGTCACACAAACTTTGCAATGCCCTCCCATACAGCTTGTTTTTGTCACTTATTATTAATACACAATTTTAAAAGGTTGTAGCATTCTCTCCCTGGAAATGTGCTGGCCTGTTGATGCTGCACTGTTGTTGAGCATATGTGCCTTCTCTGCATGTACTGTAACTTTAAGAGCTGTGTGACAATCTGGCTGTCACTAGTTCAATATATCAGAAAGGGGAAGTATTTTATCATGAAGCTTAGCTAACCGCTCCATTAATCTGGAACTTGGTTTTCTCTTCTATAAAAACATCCTGGTTTTCCTACTTCTGAAAGCTGTCTCGACTACATATGGCAAACTCAAACAAACAAACAAACAAATTGCCTTCTCTTTCCCTTCCTCTTCTGTTCAGAAAGCTCTGCCCCACCCCCAGCCACACTGTCATTCACCTCTGTTCTTTTTTATGTCTGTGTTTGAAGGTATCATTTAAGACAGAGTTATAAACAGACACACTAAGCACCTCCCATCTATTTCTTAGGTCATTTAACCCTAAAGCAAAGCAAAGTTTTAGAGACCACTTTAAAAGTCAGACAAAGATAGCTGGTTATCTGGAGATGGGCAGACATAAGAGAATTGGGAGAGTTTGGGTAGGCCAGTACAAACTTGCAGTCCCTCACAGAAAGTAATATTGATTGAATAGTCCAGATATTGGTAATATAGGAATTCTCTGTGGTGACTGATAGGAAAAATGAGGTGAGTAAATTCTCATGAGCTCTCATTCAAATATTCTAGCTAGGAGAATGGTTGAAGGGTATCTTAATGTTCCACTGCTGTGGACACCATGACCATGGCAATTCTTATGAAAGAAAACATTTAATTGGGATTGGCTTGCAGTTTCAGATGTTTAGACCATTATCATCGTGGCAGTTCGAAGCATGGCAGCATGCAGGTAGACATGGTGCTAGAGAGGTAGCTGAGAGGTCTACATCTGGATCTGCAGGCAGCAGGAAGAGACTGTGAGACACTAGGCCTAGCTTGGGCTTTGGAAACTTCTAACCCTGCCTCCACAGTGACACACTTCTTCCAACAAGGTTATACCTTCTTCAACAAGGTCACATCCCTTAATAGTATTTTTTCCTAGTAACCAAGCATTCAAATACATGAGTCTATGGGGGCTGTTTCTATTCAAACCACTGCAGAGGGTTACATAATAAAGACTTAAATCAGATGGTGCCTGCTTCCACATTCTGAGGAAATTTCTGCCATCATCCTTGCACTGTGGTCTCCAGGTATGATTTAGCACCAAGCATCTTTCTAGTAACTTCTACATCAGGACCAACTAACCTTGACTGTTCAAATGACTGCAATGCTTTCAAATGTGCCCACTAATCCTTTACTTTATGCCTAACTTCTGTGGGTCTATGAATTGTAACTTGGTTATCATTGATTTAGTAGCTAATATCAACATGTAAATGAATATATGCCATATTTGTCTTTTTGATTCTTGGTTACCTTACTCAGAATGATTTTTTTTTCTGGGTCTTCCCAACCACCAGCAAATTTCATGATGTCATTCTTTTTAGATGGCTAAATAATACTCCACTGTGCAAATAGACACATTTTCTTTATCCATTCTTCCATTTTAAGACATCCAGGTTGTTTCCAATTTCTGGCTATTCTGAAGAGAGAAGCAATGAACATGACTGAGCAAGTTTGTTGTATAATGAAGCATCTTTTGAGTATATGCCTAAGAATGGGACAGCTGGATCTTGAAGTATATCTATTCCCATCTTCCTGAAGAACCATCACATCAATTTCCATAGTGGGTGTACAAGTCTGTACTCCAGTCACCAAGGATGAGTGTTCCCCTTTCTCTACAGCACAGCAGAGTGAGATGTGTCACTTGCGTTGTTAATCTTAGCTATTCTGATGTGTGTAAGATTAAATTCCAAAGAAATTTTTGTTTGCATTTCTGCATTTTCTTAATGACTAAGGGTGTTTAACATTTCTTTAAGTGTTTCTCAGACATTTGAGCTTTTATTTTGAGAATTCTCTGTTTAGATCCATACCTCATTTTTAAATTGTATTATTTGTTTTCTCAATATTAATTTTTTATTTCTTTATATATTTTTGATATTAGCCCTCTATCAGATGTAAAATTGGTTTAAAAAAAAAAAAAAAAAAAAAACCTCTTTTCCCATCCTGTAGGCTGCTGGCTTTTCTGAATGACGGTGTCCTTAGCAGTGCAGAAGCTTCTCAGTTTCATGAGGTCTCATTTACTAATTGTTGATCTTGGTGCCTGTGCTAATGGTTCTGAAAGACTCTGCCAATATATTCAAGGCTATTCTGTACTTTCCCTTCTATCAGGTTCAGTGTATCTGGTTTTATGTTGAGGTTTTTGATCCACTTGTATTTGAGTTTTGTGCAGGGTGATAAGTATGGATCTATTTATATTCTTCTACATGCAGCCATCCAGTTTGACCAGCACCATTTCTTAGATGCTGTCTTTTTTCCACTGTGCATTTCTGCCATATATTTACAAAATACATATTTTCATATTTACATATGATACATATTTATATATTATACTATATGTTATAATATGTATATAATAGATGTCTATAGGTGTGTGGATTTATGTCTTCATCTTTAACTTGATTTGTATTGATCAATGTGTCTGTTTTTATGTCAGTATCCTGCTGGTTTTTATTACTATGGTTCTGTAGTACAACTTGAAATCAGGGATAGCTATACCTTAGTTCTTTTATTCAGGATTGTTTTAGCTACCTTGGAATTTTCATGTTTCCATATAAAGCTGAAAAATGTCCTTTGAAGACCTGTGAAGAATTGTGTTGGAATTTTGATGGAGATTACATTGACTGTCTAGATTGCTTTTGACAGGATGGCCATTTTTACTATATTAATTCTAAAAAGCACAGGCAGTCTTTCCATCTTCTGATATATTCTTTTTTTTTTTTTTTGAGACAGGGTTTCTCTGTATAGCCCTGGCTGTCCTGGAACTCACTCTGTAGAACAGGCTGGCCTTGAACTCAGAAATCCGCCTGCCTCTGCCTCCCAAGTGCTGGGATTAAAGGCGTGAGCCATCACCACCCAGCTCTGATATATTCTTTAATGTCTTAAAATTTTTATCATGTATTCTGTATTATTTGAGGTTATTGTGAAAGGTACTGTTTCCCTGATTTCTTTCTAGTCTGTTATTTATAAGAATGCTTTGATGTCTTCCTTTCCAATTGGTATCCCACTGCTCCCCTTCAGTTGTCTTATTGCTTTAGCTAAGACTTCAAGTACTATATTTACTAAGTTTGGAGCGTGGACAACCTTGCCTTGTTCATGATTTTAGTGGAACTGCTTTGAGTTTCTCTTCATTTAAACTGATGTTGGTTATGGACTTGCTGTTAGCTGCCTTTATTATGTTTAGGTGTATACTTTGTATCTCGTTAGGACTTTTATCTTGAAGAGTTATTGGATTTTTTTCATAGGCCCTTTCTGCATCTAATGAGACTGATACTCATGTGGTTTTTGTCATTTAGTTGATTGATATGGTAGCTTACATTATATATGTTGAACCATTGCTGCATCTTTAGGATGAAGCCTACTTGATCATGATGGATGATCTTTATGGCATATTATTGAATTTGGTCTGCAAGTGTTCTAATGAGAATTTTTGCATCTATCTCCATAAAGGGAATTGGTCTGTAATTCCTTGTTGGGTCTTTATGTGGCTTGGATATGAGGATATCTGTGAGCTAATACAACACATTGAGTAATGTTATCTCTGCTTTTATTTAGTGGAATAATTTGAGGAGTATTAGCATTAAGTCTTCTATGAAAGTCTGGTGGAATTCTGTGATAAAACATCTGGCCTTGGGCTTTTTCTTGGTTTGTAGACTTTTAAGAAGTGTTTTCATTTCACTAGGAGTTATTTGGTTTTTTTTTTTTAATTTTTTATTGGATATTTTATTTATTTACAATACAGATGTCATCCCATTTCCCTATTTCCCCTTCCTAGAATCCCCTATCTCATCCCCCCTTCTCCTTTATGCTTTTATACCATTTTAATTACATGCATGTGTTAAGGTCAGTTCTAGGTTGAGGGTCTAGCAATACAATAGATGCAAATAGTCAAGGAACAAGCAAGACAATAAACACAAATAGTCAAAGAAAAAGCAAGGCATTAAACCCAATTACTTGAAAACTCCTGTGATCACTGTTTGTAAGGGCTTATCCGGATGACCAAAGTATCTGAGCTTACTTCCCTGTCCTAGCCCCAGGTCATTTTCATGTCTGAAGCCTACTTCCTTGTTCTAGCCTAAAATTTAGATTCCTGTCTGAAATTATTTCTTTGTTCTAGCCTAATATTTAGATTCCTGCCTGAGATTACTTTTTTCTTCTAGCCTAAGATTTAGATTCCTACCTGAAATTACTTCTTTGTTCTAGCCTAATGTCAGATTCCTGCCTGAAGCCTACTTCCTTGTCCTTGGCCAATGTCATATTCCTGCCAATCGGCCCATTTCCTTGTCATTGGCCCATGTCAGATTCTTGCCAAGCAGCCCCAAAGGCTCTCCACCTCTCCTCCTTTTTTATTTCATTAACAAGACTGAGCCTATCTTAGGTCGTTCTGGCAAGAATGCCTTCCTTACCTGTCATGGAATATGCATTTTCAAAAGCAATGCACTTTTGTCTTAGGTTGGTAAGGCTCTGTGCAGAATCTTACTTGTCCTTGGCTTGCCAGACTGTTAATTTAATAACTTTATCTGGGGGTCCAGTTTGAGGTTCAATCCATGTACTTTGGTTGCCAACATGCTGATGTTGTTAAAGAAAACCTTTAACACAATGGGCAAGAATAAATGAATTCCCAGGACAAAAAGGGCTTTATCATGGTTTTTTTTTTTTTTTTAAATACACTATCTGATCTTAATTTAACTTTGTTTAGTGTATCAAGATTATTGATTTTTCAATTTGGTGGAGTACTGGATTTAAAGTATGTCCTTTTGATCCTCTGGGTTTCCTTGATGTCTGTTGTAATGTCTCCCCTTTCATTTCTAGTTATGTTAATTTGAACATTCTCTCTCAGCTTTTGAGTTAATTTGGTTAAAGGGTTGTCAATAGGGTTTATTTTTTCAAAGAACCAACTCTTTGCTCCATTGATTCTATGTATTCTTGTTTCCCACTTGTTCATTTCTATTTTATTGATTCAGTCCTGAGTTTGATTATTTCTTGTCATCTACTCCTTTTTGATGTGAATTCTTCTTTTTATTCTAGAGCTTTCAGGTATGCTGTTTAATGACTATAATGAGATCTCTCCAATATTTTTATGTAGGCAGTTAGTGCTATCAACTTGACTTTATTGTAACATATCAATTGAGTATGTTGTGAATTTATTTTCATACCATTCTAGGATGTCTTCTAACTTCTTTCTTAATTTCTATTGACTCGTTTTTCATTTAGTAGTGAGTTGTTCAGTTTCCCTGTTTTTAAAACTTTTGTTGTTGATATCCTGTTTAAATTCAACAGATAGGGTACAGGGTGTTATTTCAATTTTCTGTGTCTATTGAGACTTGCTATGTGTATGAGCATGGAGTCAATTTTAGAGAAAGTTTCATGAGTGTTGAGAAGAAAATACATATATATTTTTCCCCTAGTGAAATCTTCTGTAAATATATACGTATTTGTTAGGTCCATTTGGTTTATAATATCCATAAAATCCAGCATTTCTTTGGTTAGTTTCTTTTTTGAATTTCCTTTCTGTTGATGACAGTGGGGCATTGAAGTCTCCCACTATCAGTGTGTGAGAGTCAATATGTGATTAAGCTGTAACAGTGTTTCTTTTATGAGCTTTGGTGAACTTGGTCTTGGTGTATAGATGTTAATAATTACAATGTTCACTTGGCAGTTTTCTTTGATGAGTATGTAGTCCCTTCCCTATCTCTTCTGATTAGTTTTGGTTTGAAGTCTATTTTGTCAGATATTAAAATGGCTACACTAGCTTACTTCTTAGGTTCATTTGCATGAAGTATGTTTTCCAATCTACTCACTCTGAGGTGATGTCTATGAGTATTAAGGTGTGTTTCCTGGATGCAGCAGAAGGATGAATCCTGCTTTTGTGTCCATTCTATTAGTCTGTATCTTTTTATTGTGTAATTGAGACATTAGTGTTGAGAGATATCAATAAGCAGTGTTGTTTGATTCTTGTTGTTTTGCTGTGGTGGTGGTGTGTGTGCATATATGTGTATTTGTGTGCCTATGTGTATGCACACACATATTCGTTTTCATTTTCCCTTTTTTGATTTGCTAGTCTGGGATTATTTATTCTTTGTGTTTGTTGTATATGACTAACTTCTTCAGGTTGGACTTTTCTTTCTAATGCCATATGTAGAACTACATTTTAAATAGAGATTGTTTAAATTTAGCTCTATTATGGAATATCTCGTTGATATCAAGAAAGATATTATGGAATATCTTTCTTTCTGCATCTATTGTATTGAATGTTTTGCTGAACATCGTAATTTAGGCTGTCATTTGTGATCTCTTAAGAGTTTTTACAACTTCTGTCTAGGCCCCTCTGAGTTTCAGACTCTCCACTTGAGAAGTCAGATGTTATTCGAAGAGGTCTGCCTTTTTCTCTTGCAGCTTTTAATATTCTTTCTTCATGCTGTGTGACTAGTGTTTTGATCATCTGCTAAAGATAATTTCTTTTCTGACCCAATCTAGTTGGTGTTCTGTATGCTTCTTATACTTTTATAGGTACCTCCTTTTTAAGATTAGAAGAATTTTCTTCTATGATTTTGTTGAAAATATTTTCTGTTGTTTGATATGAATTTCTTCTCCTTCCTTTATTTCTAGTTTTGTATTATTCTTAGATTTTTTTTTATAGTGTCCCAGATTTCCTAGATGTTTTGTAACTGGGGCTTTTTAGATTTAATATTTTCTTTGACCGAGGTCTCTGTGTCTTCTATCATATCTTTCAGTGCCTGACAATCTCTCCTGTATCTCTTGTTTTCTGTTCCTGCATTTTGCCTCTGAGGTTCCTGTTTGAGTTCCTAAGTTTTCCATTTCCAGATTTCCTTCAGTTTGGATTTTCTTCATTAATTGTATTTCTGTTTTCAGGTTTGATTTACTTCCTTCTACTGTTTGTTTGTGTTTTCAGAGATTTCTTTATCAGATGTTTATTCATTCCTCTTTAAGGACCTCTTTCATTTCATAAAGGCTATTCTAATTTCATGGCTTTCTGTGATAGTATGTGTAGTAAAGAGAATTATTTAACCCCAAATTTGCCGCTGTATGGTCTCCTACCCGAAGTGAGACCAGTAAAGGAAGACGCTATCATAATTATAGTATAAATAGCATGCCTAGATTGGGCAGGTTTACCACTACACTACTCTAATCCCCGGCTATGAGATCCCTTATAACTTGCGGTTTTATCCAGGCCGCGTGGTTGTCCAGCTCCATCGTAGACTTCCTTCTACCGCTGGCTTCCTTCTGCTTCAGCTTCCTCCTGCTTTTCCCTCTGCTTCTCTTTCTGCGTCTCCCGAAGACTCCCCTCTCTTCTGTTTTTGCTCTGCCTTTTATATCAAATACCTCTCACTCTCTCCTCCCCTAAGCCTTTTTCTCCGCCTCCCCTTCTACTGCCCAATCTCTGGCTCTAGCCTTTATTTTACAGGTTTTAATTGGACAGAAGGTTTACAAGACTGTGTACAGATTCAATCATCCTCTGCAGCCCCTCCCAGAAGGGTGGAACTAGGATCAAAATACAAGGCTGGGGCTATCCACAACAAGTATGCAAAAAATGCCAGCAATAAAGCTGGCAAAACGTGCTTGTGAGTGTTGAGAGCTAACATTTAGATATTGGGCTGGGCTGGTGGGTGGGTTAGAAGCTCCACAGGAGCAAGGAAAGTAGGGTGTTCCACTGAGAACTGCTTCTTCCCTAGGCATGGTATTGGAGGGTGAGGAAAGATCACAGAAGAAGGTCTGGTAAAGAACTGGAGGTGAGAATGTGAGATCAGACTTGGAGGAATGGAGGGAGAGGTGAAGATCTGCAGTTGGCCTACCTGTTTCATAGTTGAAGTGGCCTGAGGATTCTCAGGGGATACCTGTAGGAGTTGGGGGGATGATTGAGCAATGAATAGGGCAAAGGAAGTTTGGAGATGAAGATCTGTGTGGTCCACTGGAGATGGTGACATGGAGGACGTGGAACATGCAGCAGGTCGTTTGCTGCAGACCTGAGAATGAGACTCGGGAACTGGATTGGGAGGAGTGGAGGGAGAGGTAAGGTCTGCACTTAGCCTATCTGCTTCCTTAACTAGAGTGGCCTACAGGTTTTCTGGGACCCAGGTTTGTGTTTATGCCTTCATTGGGACAGGGGACAGTACCAATATTTTCTTCTGCTATAAAATCATCATTTCCCTTTAATATTGAGCCTTCTGGGAGTCACAGAGCAAACACCATCATTTTTCTTTGCTCTTCAAACACAAATATCAAAGGTTTTTGGCATCTCTCTGAAATTTCCTCCAGATGACTTCCTTAATAGACCAAAAGACATCTGTAAATTCATCTTTGGTAACAGACAGGCAAATCTGAAGGCATTCCTTGATAATATGCAAATGAAATGCCAGCAATAAATAAGGTTTCAATAATGAGGTTCTAATAAAAATCTTTCCATCTAGGGACAGGTCAAGGATAGGTGGTCAGGTGCACGTAAGCATTCCAATCACCCTGCTGAGCTCAACTCCCCTGCTCTGTTTGGACTTTGGGGACCAGTGAATAATACAGCTGGCAATTTTGCATAAAACAAGAGGCATGGCTCTCATTCGGGTTCTCTTGTATTTTGAATTTCTTTGGGCTTAGGTCAGTTCATGGACTTCAGTGCTGTGGTTGTGAAATACAATCACAGCTCCGAGGTGCTCTGGAACTCCTGTACTGTTTGGTAATTGAAGCTGATGGGTATTGGGCTGAGCTTCAGTCTTAGAATTGATAGACTTCAGCTAATCTCAGCTATAAAAATCAGTCACCCATAGACACTGTGGCAGCCTTGGCAAAAAGGGAAGTCATTCGGACCTCACTGGAAAAGATTAAGAGACAGTCAGGTTAAAAACTTCTTGGCTCCATTTGCGCATGCCTTGGGTGGTGAGTGCTGACTTAGCCTTTGGTTCTTGCTCACACATCTCTTTCATGTGTCTTGTTATAACAAATTCCAAAGCTATAAACAAAGAAAATAAGACATCACCTCAGATAAAAGAGCAAAAGATTTAACACCGGGAAAAGCTCTCACCCTGGAACAGTCTGGCCTCAGAGAACAAAGGGATTTGCAGTCCATCTTACTTCCCAGTGTTGGCATGCTTTATGTTAAAAGTAGATTTCTCTCCTGATTATATTGTTACACATTCCACAGCTCTCATGCCATCAGCCTTGAGGACTTTATTATTTATGTAATTCCCAGGCCTGATGCTGAGTAAGTGCATCTGATCTCAATGAATGGCATAGGAGTTTAAAATTATCAGTAGATTTCAGGGGAGGGAGAGACCATCTTAATTCTCCAGCAAGAGTATCGATTAGTAACAGATGGGCTTTTCTGATTGAATTATTTTTCTTCTTCTTTTCTTGAAATAAAAATATAGATCTGTCAAAGTATTTCAAATCATCTGGAGATAGAGGTCATTTAAACAAGATTCTTTTATTTCTCTTTCTGGGGAGTACTCCAGGTTAAGAGGGTCACCAATCACAAATACATTCTCCTCAGCTAGCAGCAATGGCAGCTTCATTTGGAAGACTTTTAGCCCAAACATGGGGCTGTTGGTTTCTTTCTTTTCCTAAGGAGTTTCAAGTAAAATGAGTTTTAGATAGGAAGGTCTACTAAAAGTATAGGCAAAAATGTCTTTCTAGACTAAATCAAAGATTCAAGAGCTCATTAAACAGACCATCTACTTGGTGAATGTTCTTCGTCTCACAGAGAAAACTCCTGTGAACAAGAATTCTTCAACACACCTCTTCAGGCCTCATTCCACTCTACTTGGGTGGGAGACTTCACTTCAAAAGACCAATAGGAAATCCAATTTTGAAATAAGAAGCAAGATTCTGAGGATTGTGTCCTATGAATATCCAGGTGAATTTGTAACTTGCCTTCTAAGCGGTCAATTAAAGATTGTCCTTTAATTTTCTGATTTGAGGACCTGTGTTTTGTATAAGCATAAAGTTTCCAACATATAGAGAAGATGGAGAAGAAGAAAACAGAGGGAAACAATGGGTTTTGAATGAGGATTTTGAAAATAATAGTTGGAAAAAATGAAAATGTCACATTTTCTATGTGGTGAAGACACAAAATAGAATGTAGGAAACCTCTGGGCATAGGAGACTATTACAGAATTTCAAAAGTTAGTTAAAATATTAAAATGATGGCATATTAGATTAATAACTCACATTTCTTGGTTCTTTTAAGAAGTGAAATAACACACCTCAGCTAAGAGCCAGTATTTAGTCTGCAGACCACTTGTGAGACTCCAACTATCATACATTAGCTGTAAGAACCACCCCTCCTCCATAGACTCCTATTCCACCCCTCCATATGCCCTTCCCTCTAAGTTGCATCCCTAGACCTTACCCATGGAGGCCTTTTCATTCACTACTTTTATGTGTTCCATTAAGACAAATTACATGTAGGCCTAATTCTTTTTTTTTTTTTAAAATAAGTGAAGCTTCTATAAAGTTTATTCAAAACTAAGCTGCTTAAACACCAAACATCGAGTTTCTGATTCAGAACTCAAGTATATTATTTAAGTTAGCTTTTGAAATGGTTTTCCTAAAACTTGTGTTTTCTTAAAGATGTCCTGGAGACCTAGAATGAATGGGCTAGGTATGCATATTATATAAGTATGATTGAATGAGAATAAGGATTCTTTTTTACAAGGTCATAGGGTATGCTAGCTAATTTTGTTGTTGTTGGTGGTGGTGGTAGTGGTTTTGTTTTGATCAATTTGAGTCATCTGTGAGGAGGGAAACTCAATTAAGAAAATGTCTCCTTCTGATTGACCCATAGGTAAGGTTATATAACATTTTCTTGATTAAGGATTGATGTGGAAGGGCCCAGCTCACAGTGTGCAGTGTCATCCCTGGTCCTTGGTTGAAACAAAACTAAGTGTCCCGTGATAAACAAGTCAGTAAGCAGTGCTTCTCCATGGTCTTTTCATCAGTTCCTGTCTTTAGCTCCTGCCTTGGCTTCTCAAAATGATGAACTGAACTTGTAAGATGAAATAAACCCCTTTCTCCCCTAAGTTACTTTTGGTCATGGTGTTCATCCCAGTAACAGAAAAACTGAACTAGTCCATAGGGCCATTTTCTTACTGTTTCTGTACTCAAATTTTCATGGTTCAAATGAATCAGTGCCTCCAGTTTTCTGAGTAGAGGTCCTCCATTCGGTATGACCTTAAGATTCTGACATAGAGAGATAGTATGGAGGAAGGAAACCCTTTAGTAAAAGAGTAGACTACAGATATACAATAGCTAAGAAAAAGATGAAATTTCAATGTGTGTTGCTATATGAATTTCTGTTATGTCTATGTGGGCAGTGGTAGAGAAGTTGATTTGGGTGAAGAAAGAGAGTGGATAAACAGTTGGATATTTCCTGGCTTACACTTCGTATTTTCCATTAATAAGAAGACAAGTTGGCTCCTAAGTAGTACACATAAACGGTTTAATGAAAGTGAGACAATGCATCAAGTGGAAAGCAGCACTGGAACTGGAAAGGGAGGCAACCAAACTCCTGTGCCCAGGAATGCCCCAGACAGCCACACCTCTGGGACTTCTATGGCCTCGGCCGATGCATGACCCTTACTTGACTTGGGTCCAGTGTTCTCTCTAGGATCATTCACCAGTGCCTCTCCCTCTTAAAAGTAATAATTAAGTCAAGATGAGATAATGACTCATTTCTTAAAGGCCACATTAGGTTAGGAAACCGAAACGAAAATACTTTATGTAAAATGTATCTGTTTACAGGAACTGCTGGAGCTGCTGTATGGGCTCTCTTGGCAAACAGCAATTTCTCAAGTTGACTCAAGGTAGCCCAAAGCTGTTCCCAGACTCAGAATGGGCATCACACTCAGAGGGTGATGTCTCTTAAGTCACAGAGAAACACAAGGTATAAACAGACAAGACCTAACATCTAAACTTCTCAATTCCAAGTCAGATCAAGCACTGCAGAGAGCTTACCACTCAGACAAAGCTGTCACATGATTGGCTAACTTAGCCAAGTCTGTGCTGATCCACAGAAGGTTGGCATGGCTTCTGTGTTGATTTTTAAGGGACTCCTGGTACATCTCAGGCAGTCAGTGCTCTCCCCAGTTATACTGACTAAGATAATTAGACATCAGTGCTGACTAAAGTTCACTGAGTGGAAACTTACAGGCTAGAAATGATGCCAATGACCACTCTTTTGGACTTAAGAGTATTGACAGGGTAGGCACTCTCCCTCTCAAACTCATTCCTATGATATGGTTTCAATGCATTAAGTTTTCTTTGGATTCTACCCTGAAATGAGGATAGCATTCATTGGCTTAGATGTCTAAGATTTTAAGGATATGAAAATACACATCTGTATATGTTGCTAACCTCATCCAACACCGCCAAGGTCAGCTTTCAGTTTAGTACAAGGAGAGACAATGCTTCCTAAGTCTGAAACACACCATGGATCCTGAGCATGATATCAGACCAGACTTCTTTACGTTGAATTTTCACAAGAGAAAGATAAATAAGCATGGGTGGGGGTGGGTTTCGAGTTATGAATGGCTATAAGCATTAAAAGACTCAAGCTTAGGGGGGTTGTCAAGTGAATCTCAGGAACATAGAACCCAGACACATCTGACATGATCAGGAATTCTCGACTACATTGGCCTAGAGAACATGTTTCCTTGAAATACTCTTTGAGTGGCATGAGTCAGAGGTTTGACAGCTGGCTGTAGTGTTAGTAGGTGGGATAGATGCTTCAGTTCTTGTGTTTTGAAGAAAAATAGTGTAGGGAGAAGGAGAGTGGCGTATGGTCTATCTAAATCCCACACTGCAGCAGGTGCCAAGATAGACTCTAGAAAGACTCTCCCATTCTCAAACTACCAAGGAGATTGAAGGGCAAAGAAAATCTAGCCATAGCTTGTTTAAGATTAACCAATGAGTTTGAAAGCTACAACAAATGTTTAGAGTGACTTCGTAACAAATGTTCTACTGTGCAAAGAAACATAGTTTGGATCAGATACCCTGACCAGAGGTCTGGTCTTATCTTTTCTGGGTAGGCATGGCATTGCACATGGACTCAGCTAGAATGGTGACATTATTCTTCTGTTCATGCAGTTGTCACTACTACTTCGAAATACGGTTGAGAGCAAGTGGGGGAAGCTGTGTATGAATAAATTCCAGAGGGCATGAAAAAGATAAAGCACTGTAATAATTTGTAATCATTAAATCATAAGTCCACAAAACATATTTTCTTTAATATCGCTTCTTATGAGATAAGAAGCCAGAGGGTGATCACACATCTCTCTAGGAACAAGTAGCAGAATACATGAATGACAAGGGCTCCTAATTACCTCCTGTGTCTGTGCATTGGTGTTTACTTGTTATCCTTAATAAAAAAAGTAGATTGAAGAACACATGCATGCAAGTAGAAGGACGTTATAGTTAATGATTATTTGATGAATCAATGAACAAAGCTCTCATCTATAATCAGATTTTATGTCTTACTGTGCTTAGCAACCCAGAAGAAAATCCTCTCATTCCCCAAATATCAAACTTCTTAATGATCTGAGGGGTTTTGTTTTGTTGTTTGTTTGTTTGTTTTGTTGGTTGGTTAGTTGGCTTTGTCAAGATGCAATTTCTCCGTGTAGTCCTGGCTGTCCTAGAACTCACCTTGTAAACCAGACTGGCCTCACAGTCAGAGATCTGCCTGCCTCTGCCTCCTCAGGTAGTGTGTGCCACTACCACCAGGCTTCTGTGGTTGTTTTTAGAACTTTAAACCATTTCTTTAATCTCTAGCTGTACTTAAGATTTTCTAACTGGGAAGTTACATGTAGTCCTCATCACCAGGGGCAGTTGGAGGCACTGTCTCATGTATGCATGTGGGATAGAAGGCTGGCCAGGATGAATTGGGCTGAAGACAAGTAGTAAACTTTTGGTTCTGTATGATAACTGACTCTTCCAAGGATGGCTAGTGGTACAGGGAGATGTTTGATAATATGGTTGTCCTTGTTTTTTTTTTTAAGTATAGATTATTATGAAATTGAAAGCAATATCTAAACCAGATACTCGCCAGAAGCCCAACCCACATTCTTATTCAGATCTCACCTTGTATACATTCTCTTATACATATGTATGGCTTCTGTATATTTTTTCTCATGTGTAGATACAAAACACCATCCAGATGAAGCTAAAGAACACCAATGTTGTCCCTGATGCTGGGGGGCTGGGAGAGATGACTCAGGGGTAAAGAACTCTTGCTACTGGACCTAGTTCATTTCACAGCATCCATGTCAGGTGGCTCACAGCCAACCTGTAACTCCACTTCCGTGGTATCAGACCCTTCTTCTGGACTCCATGTGTGTCTTTATTCATATGAATATACCTCCTCCCTACCTAATTAAAATTTTACCTTTGTAAAAACAAAATACTTTGTTGACACTTCTCTATTCCCAGCCCCTTTAACTCACCCATAAACTTAAAACCAATGTGCAATCCCTGTCTACAGTTCTGTAATCCCAACAGTTTTATGTAAATAAGATCATATAGCATTAATCATTAGGATTGATTTTTCTCTCTACATGCTATCTTTGAAGACTATCCAGATTGTGTGTCAATAATCTGTCCTTTTTTATTGCTGAGTAGAAAACTGTGGAATGAACCACGGTTAAAATATTCATTTAATCAACTGTATTTTCCCTTAGTTTTAGATGTTAGGAATAAAGCTGCTAGGAACACTGAATTGGAGGAGGAGTTGCAGAGGTGTACACATTTTAAATTTTAAATGTGTGTACATGTGTGTGGTGTATTCAGGTGTGTACACCCCACGTTGGCATGTCTGGAGGTCAGAGGATAATGTTGAGCTCTTTTCCTCAATCTTTTTTCCACTTTCTTTGGGTTGGGGCATAAGGTCTCATACTGGACCTGTAGCTCTCTACTCTCTCTTTGGCCAGATGCTCCTAATCGTTTGCTGTGGGCATCTGTGTTCTCTTTCCTCTTTGATCACAAAGGATCATGTGGAGTGGTCAGAATGCAGTCTACCATCTTAGATGGAAGTAAAGGGAGATTAATAGAGTGACAGAACAGAGGCAGAACAAGCAGGGCTTAAGGGCTCAGAGCTTGTTGTGACCAACAGTTCAGAACACAAAGGTGTGGCCTGACTGTGGCCTGGCAGTGGGTGCAAAAGGGACAGAAATTGTTATAGGCAGCTGTGACCTAAATGAGTCCTCTGCACTTTTGCATGACAAAGTCCCACTTCCAGATGATGCTATTAGGTGGTGTGAGGACTTTGGATATGATTACTGCATCAAGACAGAACTATTATGAGCAGGATTAGTGCCCTCATAAAGGAGGCCCAAAGGACCCACCTGCCTTTTATTATGTGAGACACAGAACAGGCATTATGAATGATCTCAGCAGACTTCAACTCTTCTAGTACATTTACCTTGGACTTTCCAGCATCCCCCAGGGATGTAGGGAAATGCATCAGTACCACTAATCAGCCAACCAAATTATTATATTTATTGTGACAGCTCCAGAGGGGTTAATACCAGGGCTTAGATATCACATATTCCAGGACTTTCCCTAGCCATCCTCTATTTCACAAGATGAACTTCACTGTGTCATGGTCACATGGCAGGGTCCATCATCATGGTACTTATCTGGGTGTATCCACATTCTAACAGAGCCTCAGGGCAACCACTGGACTGTACCCATCTTCATTCTCTTATGCTGAGCAGAATGTTCAATCCCTTTAGCTGAGAAACAGTGAACTGGAGACCCTGTGTGTATTCAGTTATTACATGACAAACCATTTCAGAGCTGGTAAATTTTTTCTCCAATTTGTTTGTTTGTTTGTTTGCTTTCGATAAATTACATGAACATTAGCAGTAAAGATTAGCTGAAAGTTTGAGAGTTAAATACTAAATCCAAATGAGATTGTTCTGAGACTGGCTCTCAACTCTTACTGGAGTCTGTCAGTACCATGAAAACAAGAAAGGAAAAAGAAAGAGCCCAGGGATTCCTGCCTCCCTTTCTTTTTTCCCTTCCTCCTCTCCTCCTCTCCCTCCCTCCTCCTCCTCCTTTTCCTTCCTTCCTTCCTTCCTTCCTTCCTTCCTTCCTTCCTTCCTTCCTTCCTTCTTTCTTTCTTTCTTTCTTTCTTTCTTCTTTCTTTCCCTCTCCCTCCCCCCCCTCTGTTTATTTTTTTTCTTGAATCAGAGTCTCTCTATGTAGCCCTGAATGGCCTGGAAATCGCTCTATAGACCAGGCTGGCCTTGAATTCAGAGATCTGCCAGCCTCTGCCCCCATCCCCTGAACCCCACCCTCTACCCCCATTCCCCAGTGCTGGGATTAAAGAGGAGCACCACTAAGTTATTTCTTTAAGTAAGATTTAAACTATGTCACTCAAAATATATTTTGTGTCTATATTTGCCCATTAGTTTTATCAAAGACTTTATTTGAGAACACACACAGAGACACAGCGAATATTCATAGATAAAAAGGTGAAAGCTTAGAAGTCTCTAATTTGAAAGGTTTTCAGTCCTGATGTAGTACAGTGAATAGAACATTCTTTGCATGATCTCATGGAACACATGACTGTTAAAAGGCAAGCTATTACATGGATTTACCTTTATGTTATGTGCATAAGGTGTCTATGAAACACATACATTTTGTGTGTAAAATTTTAGTCATATACCTAACACATGCCATTGGAGATCAGCAAATATTCCAAGTCCTGAAATCTAAAGCACTTTTGGTCTCAAGAATCTTAGCTATGAGACACTGAGCCTGTACACCCAAATAACAAACTATTTCTGTTGTAGTTTTTGAGTCCACAATGAATTAAAACTCCTGCCAGTGCCTAGAGTTGAGATGAATGGCTTTGCCACCACCACTTTGAAACAACCTAACTCCACTGTTTGAGTGGAGTTAAGTTGTGTTGCATTTACTCATCATGAATGACCCTGATCACCAAGGGATCCTGGTCTGTATAGACCCCAACTTGTGTCCATCATCAAATGGTGGCAGTCACAGACTAGGAGAAAAATAAAAAACCACAATGGGAAGAAGGTCACTAAGCCCAGGAGCCATCTGTGTCTGCTCCTTAAAGACTCATTTTTCCAATGCTTCACACACCACACATACTTCACACTCTGGGACACTACCTAGGGAATAGGAAAGGGAAAATAACGAAACTCAGTGTTTTACCAAGCAGATAGTCTGTAGGAAACTGGATGCTGTTTCTAAGACATAAACATGACTGTTTGTTTCTGGAAGTTCCTACTTCTGTTTCTGCAGCCAGATGAGAGGAGGATCCTGCTTCATAATTGAACTTCTTTCTCATGGTTTTGGAGGCTGGCAGTCCAAGATTGAAGCAGTTTGGTGTGTAGTGAAGTCTCGCCTTCTGGTTTATAGGCTTGCTCTGTCCTCATGTGGTCAAAAAGGATTCTCTCTCTCTCTCTTTCTCTCTCTCTCTCTTCTTCTCTCTCTCTCTCTCTCTCTCTCTTTCTCTCTCTCTCTCTCTCTCTCTCTTACTCTCTCTCTGGCCTTTGCCATAAGAACCCCAGTCCAACGAGTCCCAGATTCTTTACCACAAGAATCCCCAAACAATAAAAGTGTAATGCCTTGGACTGAGATAGAAAAGGGGTAAAGAATTAACAGAAGCAACATTCCCAGACATATGGAAAAGGACAATTTTTACAGTGCTTGCCAGTTAGAGTATTGCTATAACTGAGTATACATGCTGAATATCATTATTTCTCTTTTATAACTTTTGCTTTTGTAAATTCATTTCTTGAATGCATTTGTGTCAACTTAAAATATCTTCAAAACTATGTTTTCCTAGGTCATAGTCTTGTGATAGATTGGGTGTCACTCAGGCAGAACTCACCAGATGCTGCACCTTATGCGAACCCTTCACTTATGACAAAGAGGCACCCCAAAACTTCATAGCGCTCAGTTTCTTTCATGGACTTTGAGGTTCCGCAGAATTCTCATTGTGTTCTTCATCTCTCCAGTTCATTAAAGTTCATTTTTTTCTAGGAAGTTGTATTTGAAAACATGATTCTAAGTAGATTGCTTATGAGGTACAAACAATTATGAAATTTACTCAACAGTGGTCCTTGACCATGTGTCTGTGACCACATGTCATACACTGATATGAAAATAAAGGCCACTAAAGGACCATGTGCACAAAGCTTAGCTCGGTCATCTTAGTAGCCCAATGGCAGAGGTTGAGTTTTGTTCCCCAATGACAGTTCTAGCTACAAACACTTTCCTAAAGACAATGGTTTACTAGTGTTACCAGATATCCGAGAACAGATTTGTCTATGGGAGTCCAAAGAAAGGTGTCATACACTCCAGCTCTGCATTGTATAATCTTCTTTTTCATAGGATGCTGATGTTGGTGCTGGAAATGTCGATGTGATCCAAAGATAGTAGCAGGTGCCAGTGTTGGTGTTTCTGTTTCTCGTGAGCTGTTTGAAACCTTGGGTCCCAGAGGACTGTTTTGTCTCTAACCACTGAGATAAACTGTGATTGTTACTCCTGTTCAAATGGCATCCCTTTCTCCCCTGGTTCCAACCTGTAGCTCTCATATGTCTTGTTTTCTTTCTTTATATGGGTTGTCACTCAACTCACGTTTTAGAAAGAACAGCTACCACCAGACTTTCTGACTCTTAAGTTACAAAGACTATGGTATCCACAGTGCTTGAATAGCACTGTAGCCTGATGTCTTCCCATGAATGTCAGGGACCACTGTCATCTCTGCATCTCCAGACCTGTAGTTACTACAGACAAATCTGTATCATTCATAAGACAGAGTCCATCTATAATCGCAATCATGTCTTTGCTTTCTGCACATATTCATTCTTCAGTGCTTGTACAGAGAAACCTTGTAAATGACAATACCAAATACTCCTTGTTTCTCAGTGCACAGAATGCTCATATCCCTCCTTCAAATCTTGGTATTCAAATCAGATATTGAGAGTAAAAAGTGAACTATCTTTGTGTTCTGGCCTATGTAAGAAACAACTAGAAAAAGAACAGCATACAAGCATGGTGTCACAGTTGTGCTAGTGAAGTAGAGGCAAGATGTTATTGAGTTCTAGGCCAGCCTGGGCTTTAGAGTGACATTCTTCTCACCCTAAGAGGAGAGAAGAAGACATAGAAAGGGATGAAGGGAGAGCAGAGAATCAAGGGATTATAACACTTATTTCTCAGAACACTGGCTTTGCATTTGATACGTTGTTTGCAGAAGGAAGTCATAGCTTGAATTTTTATTCCACTCCCGGGTGTTACCAATTTTAATGGTAATGGTCATTTGGCACACAAAGGTCGTTGCCATGTGAGTAATAGAGAATGTCCAATGTCACTAAGCAAGCATAAGGAGGAGCACAGGGCAGATACAGTGAGAGTTTGAGAGGCATTGGCTGTGACAGAATGGTGGACACTTTGTTGAGTGTAGAATCCTCTTAAGCAGACAGAGGTTCAAATACCATTAAGTCTTGGCAGAACTCTCCTTCCTAATTCAGAGAACAAAGGCTTGCTAAAACCCATAAAGAATGACTTCTCAAATTTCAAATAGCTTTTTAAAGCACTTAATGAGTTAAGAGTAATCAAATCAGAAACATATGAATTAAATTTTCCTTGAGATTCATAGGGGTTTAGTATTAAGGGAAAGTCATTCAACAAAACTTCAACTCAAACTTTTAAGACTAATAGTTCTGCTTTGTAACCAGTTGGGGCTTGGATGATAGTGCATTCACTAAAATTTTACCCCAAGACAGTAGATCTGCCCGTGGAGGAGCTCAGCTCAGTAGCTTCTACCTGCATGGAATCAGCCCACCTGTTTACCCACATGTAATCTAATTATGTGGTAGTCTCACCTCTGGAGAACTGCATTTTGAATCAATATGGACCTATTTTAGGATATCAATTCCTTGTATTGTATTGTATATGTGTATGTATATATGTGTATTTGTGTGCGTGTGTGTGTGTGTGTGTGTGTGTGTGTGTGTAGGTGGGTATACACATGCATATAGAAGTCAAAGGACAGTTTGTGGGCACTGGTTCTCTTTTTCACCATGTGTATCCTCTCCAGAAAGTGTCTTAACTTATTGAACCAACTTGCCAGGCCCAATATGAATTTTGTTTTGTGAATCAGTCATGAATATCCACAATATAGCTGATTGGCTGAGGGCCAGGAGGTGGGGAATTTTTCTGTTCTCAGTTCTTACTCCTGTGGCTCTGTGGTATTAGAAAACATCTTACAGCCCTCTGACCCAGCAGTTAGCCAGAAAGGAGATAATCCACAAAATCAAAAGGGTGACAGGGGTTTCTAAGAAGGGGAAGGAACAGGATAGTGTCCAAAACTATAGAAAGACCTTGGGTCGAAGCTTTATCTGTTCACTTTCCTATCACTCTCAGAAGCGCTGACATTTGGTTTTTGTGTTCCCAGAAGACTGGCGAGGTTAAATTGAGAGACTACAACTATGGGAAAGACAGATGAGAAAAGAATAGACAATATATAAACTCTGCCTAAGCTGTGACAGGCTTAGAAAATATTGTCCTTAGGTGTAGGGGAACTAACTGTTGACATCTACGTTGCAGAAGACCATCATATCAAATGTCATACAGTAAGTGACATGCACAATCAAGGTCTTGTCTCCATTTATAAGAATTCCAAGAAAAAAAAATAATGGCCTTGGTCTTGTCCCTTTGTTCATTATTCAGTGTTTAAAATCTAAGAAAGCTTCTGGGCTAAAATCTAATAATCAGTGAGTGAATACCATGTATGTTCTTCTGTGATTGGGTTACTTCACTCAGGATGATATTTTCTAGTTCCATCCATTTATATAAGAATTTATCAAATTCATTGTTTTTAATAGCTGAGTAATATTCCATTGTATAAATGTACCACATTTTTTGTATCCATTCCTCTGTTGAAGAGCATCTGTGTTCTTTCCAGTTTCTGGCTATTATAAATAAAGCTGCTATGAACATAGTAGAGCATATGTCCTTGTTATGTGTTAGAGCATCTTCTGGATATATACCCAGGAGTGGTATAGCTGGGTCCTCAGGTAGTGATATGTCCAATTTTCTGAGGAACCGCCAGACTGTTTTCCATAGTGGTTGCACCATCTTGCAATCCCACCAACAATGGAGGAGTGTTCCTCTTTCTCCACATCCTCGCCAGCATCTGCTATCCCCTGAGTTTTTTATTTTAGCCATTCTGACTGGTGTGAAGTGGAATCTCAGGGTTGTTTTGATTTGCATTTCCCTGATGACCAAGGATGCTGAACATTTCTTTAGGTGCTTCTCGGCCATTCGCATTTCCTCAGTTGAGAATTCTTTGTTTAGCTCCTTACTCCATTTTTTAATAGGGTTATTTGGTTGTCTAGAGTCTAATTTCTTGAGTTCTTTGTATATATCCCAATGGAGAAGATAGAGTGAAGGCTGAAGGAGTTAAGAGGATTCGAGACACCATGAGGAAAGAAACAATCCCAACCAACCAGAGCCCCCAGGGTCTAAACCACCAGCCTGGGAGCGCTTAGGGAGGGACCCATGGCTCCAGCTATATATGCAAGGGAGCTATATATAAGGGGGAGAAGAGATCCTTGGTCCCATGAGGGCTGGATGTTGTGGGGGTGGGATACTCGAGGGTGGGGAGGTGAGGTACAGGGGAGGGTGGGTGGGGGTACACCAACGTGGAGGCAGGAGGAGGGGGGAAGGGATAGTGAGTTCCTGGGAGGGGGGGAATGGGGTAAGGAGAGAACATCTGAAATGTAAAAAAAAAAATTTCCAATAAAAAAAAAATCTAAGAAAGCTTATCTGTGGGCTACTAGGAGGCAGCAAACACACACTGATGCAGGCTGCATGGTGACTGTGGGCAATGGTTTGTCAATGTGGAATAGCTGGGAGATGAGTCTCTATGGGAGAGACACCTGGTCTGTGCACTGCATGTCTGGTAAGAGCTGGTGCCACTGTACAGCATCCATCCACAGCGTGCAGGGAGCTCACAATGCCTGCGTTTTCAGGCACAGACAGTTCTGCTTTGAATGTGGCAGCAGTGTGTTAGGTGTAGTCCTAGCTGGAGGCAGATGTGAGCGGCAAAGTAACTGAAAATTCAGCTGCAGACAGAAATACCAAATTCTCTAGTGGGAGTGAGGTGGGGCGGAGGGAGGGTGAAGGCTAGGTGGAGTCTTCAAAAGACCAGTGGAAATCTCTAAGAGTAATTTGAATGTCTGTGGATCAAACCTCAATATTATTATATTATCAAATATAATAATGTAGTTCATCTCACCCTTTATAATTCCTTAGTTTCCTTTTGCCAAACTATCACAAAAATGATATCTAATATTTCTCCATTAAGATGTACAGAGATGCATTTCCCAGAGCTGAAAATGATTGTGTGTGTGTTTTATGTATGTGTGTGCATGCACATGTGTTTGTGTGTGTATGTGTGTGTGTGTGTGTGTGTGTGTGAGCTAGACACATCTCACCAAGAAAGATTCTCTAAATTCCAGAGAATATCTAAGGTATTAAGAAATGAAAATGACCCATCCAGGATTAGACCTGCTATAATGCCTTAAAAGTGAACCCTGTTCATATTGTAGGTAAATAAGCGAACACTAGGGAGCAATATTAAAGCAATGCCTTGTGAAATTAATGCATTTCTTGTCCTAAAATCATCTTGTGTCAGACATAGGGCCATGCCTATGGATCTGAAGATTTTGCAAAGTAATTGTTGGAAATTTAATGCCACTGTCTCCTCCCCTTAAAACCCTAACACCTATGAAAGAACACTACCAGTTTCCTTCTAAGCACAACAAAGACCTCTCTCTCATTGAAGCTAAGTCAAAAGCCACTCTTCTAAGTTGACTGCTGACATGGACAAAGCTGCCAAGCCTCAGTCCTGGAGCCTCCCCATGACAAGCAAGGCTGCTGTTGGGTGGGGCTGGCATTCCAGGCCCAAGGAAGGAGGCATATTGTTCTGCAACTTCCAGCACCACAGACCCTCCACCCTGAAGAGAGCTGGGTGCAGCAAACATGTTATTGCATTCATGTGTACCTTCAGTCTGGCTAGTGCAGGGAAAACTGCTATTCTGAGAGTAGGAAAGGCCTGATTTGTGACTCATTCAACACAAAAGAAACATGATTATGGAAGATTGTTTTGAAGACACAGTGTTCTGACATTGTTAACTACTGTGGGGAGGGTGACTGAGAGGCTCTGTGGATGTAAAAATAAAATTATTTTCTTTTTCTGTAGTTTTCAGTATTAACACTCCTAGAGAAAAACACCAAATACTTAGAACAGGATGCTTCCCAGTAGTAGACAGGAAGTCATCCTCCACTGGTCTAGTACTGATATTGACTAAGGGTGTGAGGTTTTAATGTTAAGTGATGAATTAATTTACTGTACTCACACATACATACCCACACAGATGTGTATGTGTGTATGTGTGTGTGAGTGTGTGTGTGTGTGTGTGTGTGTGTGTGTGATGGGTGTAGACAATTTGTAGGATTTGGTTCTCTCTTTCTAGCATGTGTGTTTGGAGGATCCTTCTTAGAAGGAGTAACAAAATACTCAAGGGAGCAAATATGGAGACACAGTGCAGGACAGAAACTGAAGGAGGGACCGTCTACAGACCATTCCACCTGGAAATCCATCCTATGTGCAGTCACCAAAGGTAGAGGTTGATGTGGATGTCAGGATGTACATGCTGACAGGAGCCTGATATAGCTGTCTCCTTAGAAGTCTGCAAGAGTCTGACATACTCAGAGGCAGATGCTCACAGCTAACCATTAAACTGATCATGGGGTTCCCAATGAAGAAGATAGAGTGAAGGCTGAAGGAGTTGAGAGGATTCGCAACACCATGAGGAAAGCAACAATCCCAACCAACCAGAGTCCCCAGGGTCTAAACCACCAGCCTGGGAGCGCTTAGGGAGGGACCCATGGCTCCAGCTATATATGCAAGGGAGCTATATATATAAGTGGGAGAAGAGATCCTTGGTCCCATGAAGGCTGGACATTGGGGGGGGGATATTCGAGGTTGGGGAGGTGAGGTACGGGGGAGGGTGGGTGGGGGTACACCAATGTGGAGGCAGGAGGATGGGGGAAGGGATAGTGAGTTCCTGGGAGGGAGGGGGAGAAATGGGGTAAGGGGAGAATATCTGAAATGTAAAAAAAAATTTCCAATAAAAAATAAAAAACAAACAAACAAACAAAAATAAAACAAGAAGATTGAAGTAACCCTTTGCATCCTGTCAGATCACAACAGATTACGGTTGAGTTCAACAACAACAGCAAGCCCACATACTCATGGAAACTGAACAATTTAAAAAAAAAAATCACAGATTTGATCCAATAGATTTGACTAGTTGTACCCATCACTTGTCTTAATTGCTGGTGAAAATTTAAGTCACCTAAACACCTTACAGATCCCAGCATTGACCTCGGGGTCCTGCCTCAGTGCACTAGATAGCATCTGATGGCCTCTTCCTTATCCTCTCAGGTCTTTACAGACAGTTCACTTGCAGCAGGCACTTGAACTTCTAATCATGGCTCAGCAGCCCATGCTGTGAGAAGCACAGGGGAGCAATCCCAGGCTATTCATCTTCCCTTCCCATTACATCTCAGGCATCTTAGAGCATCTTTAGATGGTCTGTTACATCAAAAGATTAATACTTAATTTAAATGAAGAGAAACCATTCCACCAGATCCATATCCTCTCCTAAGCCAACTGCCGTGGTATGCTTAACTATAAGCTAAGTGCGCGCGCGCGCGCGCGCGCGCGCGCACACACACACACACACACACAGAGAGAGAGAGAGAGAGAGAGAGAGAGAGAGAGAGAGATACCTAAAACTTAATTGGTTTTCACAAACTTGGCTGCTTTGGATTTGCTTCCTAAGGATCCAAAGTGCAAGGCAGGATGGCTTTAGCAGTGACTGCTTCAATAGTCAGTCACATACAGACACTACCCTGCCATCTTTCTCCACTCTATTTTCAACAATATCATTTTTATCCATGGCTATATCCTTTGTTTCATGACATCAGGAAAGGTTCCAAACACTAGCAGGAACACAAATGTGTAAATCCATATTCGAGGAAAGAGTACAAGAGTTCTTTATGGAAATTCCAACAGGACCATGAACCACTTCCATTGCTAGACTTTTTTGCCCAAGAGTATTCCATTTATAATAAATAATAAGTGGACTTATGAAATTGGATAAGCAATATAAAATATTGTATTAATTTAGTGACAGTAGGGTTCTAACTTACTCTGTCCTCTGAACTAAGGGCTACTAACTCTCTAGATTGTTCTCATTTGCCAGCACTATGCATCAATTCTGATATTGCATGGCTTATACTTCTACTCTGTAAACCACTTCTGCAAAGTAACTTATTGAATCCTAATAGTAGAATATTATATTTACCCAATTTGGTAAACATTTTGCTTGTTCCAATTATAGGCTTATAGTCTTTGAAAGGAACAATTTTGTTTTCATAAGTGACCTCATGCTGATTGGGCCCAAATGCTAGCATCATCATAAGCTGATAGAAATTGCAGAGAAAAGAAATGTGGTGGGTTTAATGGCATGCTCTTGAAAGCATTGTTAATCCAATAAAACACTTGCCAAATCCTTATTAATTAGAAAGTACCAAGACAATTATTTTTTTTTTAAATAAAAAGATAAAACAAAAATGTAACACATCAGAATTGAACAAAGCCAACAAATAGAAGGAAAGAAACTAAGAGAAGGCACAAGAAAAAGAAACCCACTTGTTCACACACTCAGGAGCCCCACAAAAGCACTAAACTTGAACCCATAGAGGATTAAAATGCAGAAGACCTGGTACAGACCCATGCAGGCTTAGTCTGTCCATGCTGCTTCAGTCTCAGAGTTCATATAAATTTTGATCATGTTGATTTCAATGGCCTTGTTTTTCTGCTGTCTTCCATCCTCTCTGGTTCTTAGCACTCTTTCTGCCTCCTCTTCTGCAAAGGTCCCTGAGCCCCGAGGGGAAGAATTTGATGGAGACAACCCTTTTAGGGCTAAGCATTCCAAGATGTCTCACTCTCTGCATAATAGATGGCTGTGATCTCTGTATCTGTTCCCATCTACTGCAGGGGAACGCTTCTCTGATGATGGCTAAGCAAGACACTGATCTATGAGTATAATAGAATGTCCTTAGGAGTCATTTTACTGCTTTGTTTTTGTTGTTTGTTTGTTTGTTTTTGGAACAGTGGTATTTGAATTTCTCCTAGGTCTCTGAGCTATTTAATAATCTCAAGTTTTTGGTCACCCCAGCAAATGGGTGTGGGTTCCATCTCCTGAAGTGGGCCTTAAGTTAAATCAGATATTGGTTGATTGCTCCTTCATCTGATAGTCTAGTTTTAGCCAATTTTCTTCTCTTCCATTCCCTGGAAGGAATTGCTCATCCATTTCTGAAACAATGCTTATAGCCAGACAGGAGTGTCTGCTGATTATTAATTTAGCCTTAGTCAACCACTGACTTTCAGATTTAGCTTCTTCAAGAACAGGCCTGGGCAGATACGGTACAAATAGCTGAATGAAATTTACTAAGGGAAGAAGGGTTCTGGTTAAGCCATCATAATTATCATGGAAACACATCTCTTCTCTTAGATGCATGGGTAGGTGGCTAAATGGGTAGGTAGTTGAGTGGCATGTAGAAGTTGCATCACTGTGACAAAATGCTTGAGACAAACAACTTAAAGAGAGAAAAGTATATTTTGCTTTATGATTTTACAGCTTTAGTTTATGCAGCCAGTTGCTTTCAGCCCACTAGTGAGCTGTTGTGTCACAGTGGAAGCATATGGCCGAGAACACTTTCCTCATGATGAGTAGTCAGCAAAAAGAAGGAGGAAGGCCGGGATCCCAGTGTAGCCTTCAAGGGCTCAGACTTAGTAACCTAGGCTCCTTCTTCTTGACTCCATCTCTTAAAGGTTCCACAAGCTCTGGATATCAAATAGAGACCAACACTTCAATGAGATCCCAAATGTGAATGAGTGAGGGTGGGGGGAGGGGCATGGGCTGTTAAATGAATGTGCTGTTTCATTCCTTGCTGATTCTCCTGCCTTTTGTTAGTGTGGTATTTATTGGCTGTGGCTCTTAGAGTGAGGAAAACAATCACATCTTTTTGCCCTTCACTAAACTCTGAAAATTTATGGAATACAAACCCAGAAATGGAAATTAGATTAGTTAATTGAAGATGAATATTAAGGTTCCTCCATTTTACAAAAGATACACATGAAATGAGCAAAGATAGATCAGGAGAGCATTTGGAAGTCATAGACAGTGGACAAAGACCCTTAATGTATAAAGATACTGATGCATGTGCAAGACAAGGGCAAACATGGCAGAAGATCAGAGCACGTCCATTATCTCACTCATTTTAGGAGAAATGAAATTCCTAACTGAAATGATGTCCTTTCTCAGTCCATCAGATGAGCAAAAGTGAGAAGATGTACTAACAGTTCTGCCATGTGGGGAAATAGGTACTGTTCAATGAAACTTAGGAATAGAAATCTCTATGGAGAACATTTGAAGATGCTTATTAATATATATTAAGAAAAGCATCATCAAATCATTTCCACTAGGAATACATACAAAGATTCTGTTCCTTCAGATCTTATCAAATAGGAAAGATATCGGGATGAATAATTGCACCAATATTGAACCCATAAAGACCAGTTTCTTCTTCAGATTCCTCAAATAAAATAGTATGTCAGTTCTTTAAGGGGTGTGTGCATTTTGCTACCTACTATAATCAATTTAGAAAGATTTAAAATATGTAAGCAGGTGGGCATATGTCATATTCAAATCTGAGGCAATTTTAGGTAAGGGATGTGAGGCCACAGATTTCACCATTTGATTGCTTCCTGTGATCAATTCCTTATGGAAGCTGGCAAGATGATCTATACAACACTATATTATACACACACGTGTAAGATCATACACAGACATATATATTTATTTGTAAGTGTGTGTGTTAGTTTTTCATCATGATCAAAATTCCCCCAAGAAAAGCAACTCAGAGGAGGAAAGGGTTAATTTTGCTCATGGTTCAGTTTTCCCTCCATGGTTGTCTGCTTCCATTGCTTCTGAGCCTGTGGTATGATGGGGGCAAAGTGGCTAATCTTTGCTAGAGAACTCTGAAGGGAGCAGGAGCAGGAGGAAGAGAAGGAGGAGGAGAAGGAGAAGAAAGAAGAAGAAGAGGTGGGAGGGGTAAGCTCTGGCTTCAAAGGCTGTCTGCTGGGACCCAAGTCCTACAACTCCCAAGCTGAGCTCTTAACAGCCCATGAGCTTTGGACTTGTTTGTGGATTAATCTGTTGATAAGTTGTTTGCTCTCATGATAGGATAATATGATAGCTCTCCTTATACCACCTCTGCTGCAGTCAGCGAAACTGTGGCAGCTCAGGAACCTGGAAAGAAAGTCAGTGGGATACAGAGACCCAGGACTCTGGGTACTTTAGGAATGAGTAGTTTTTCTTTTTCACACTGCTGTTTATATATCATTTAGCTAGTGTCTAAAGCTAGTCTTCCAAGCAGTGCTTAAGCAAACAGTCTTTCTGACAACTTTATCTGAGCTCTTTCTATACTTCCCTGTCTCTGTGATCTTGTTTTCTCCATAGAATATTCCTCCTCCATTATTTCATGGCTTTAGGTTTCTGCAGTCCCATAGCCATATTTTGGCTAGGATTTATGTCTGAGAAAAAAGCTGCAGACCGTCTGGACCCTGACACACATCATTACTATAACAGTACCAGCTGTAGGGCAAGCCTTTAAGCCATGAACCTCTTTTGAGAAATACTTAACATCCAAGTTATAATTCCAATGTCCTTTAAGACAGGATGTTCATATGCCTAGGACTCTGCTTACAGCAATGCTGTTCTTGAAGAGTTCATACACGCAGCAGAACAGCCATGACACATGTGCATAGATACATTCCAAAGCGATGAGCAGGCGGCCATGGAACCATCCACTCAGGGGGACTCTCTGCAAATTTGTGAACTATTTGGACAGGGGTTGGTCTCTCAGAGGCAATGTCAAGTAAAACATAAAGCACAGCACACACAGAGGTGCTGTATGTGCTTGCTGACATTTGTGCAAGCTTGGTGGTGCTCAGCAGAACAACTATGGAAGAGTCATGCAACCTGGTAGCAGTAGTTACTGTCTGGGAAGGAAATGCAGTGGCTGAGGCATAGGGAGGGAGGGTGACTAAATCTTCACCACACGCTCTTACATTATGTTCACTACTTCCTCAGAGATAGAATTCTGTTGAAGAGACAAAATGCCAAGGGCTTCTCTATTTAATTCCTTTAAATGTCTCAGCCTATTTTCACAGACAGCATGCTTATAGATTTCTAATGCTACTCTGCAACAGTTTGGATTTTAAATATCCTCCAGGGCTTACATGCTGAGATCTTGGGGTACAGCCTGTGGTACTTGTTGGAGAGTTGGCAGACCCTTTTGAGGATGGGGCCTAGTGGGAGGATCCAAGTCATTGTGATCATTCCCTCTCAGGGGACTCTGGGACACTGGTCCTAGTTTTTTGGTTTTTTTTTTTTTTTCTTCTCCTTCTCCTTCTCCTTCTCCTTCTCCTCTCCTCTCTTCTCCTTCTCCTTCTCCTTCTCCTTCTCCTTCTCCTTCTCCTCTCCCTCTCCCTCTCCCTCTCCCTCTCCCTCTCCCTCTCCCTCTCCCTCTCCCTCTCCCTCTCCCTCTCCCTCTCCCTCCCTCTCCCTCTCCCTCTCCCTCTCCCTCTCCCTCTCCTTCTCCCTCTCCTTCTCCTTCTTCTTCTCCTCCTTCTCCCTCCCTCTCTCTGCTTCTTGGCTGCTATCAGGTGAGCAAGACTCCTCTGCTATATGGTCCTTAGCATGGTATGTTGTTCTGGGAAAGCCTAGAGTGACAGGCCAAGTGACTGTAGGCTGACACTGAAGCAATCATCTAAAATCAACCATTTTCATTATGAAGTATGTTTCTCAGTATATTGATACAGTACCACTAACCCGAGCAATTCCACATAATACAAAACAAACAGTCCATATTAATGTATAGTTGACTCCTTCTCCACACAAATACCCCTTTCCAGAATTATTATTCAAAAAACTGTCTACTTTATATATACATTTTAGAATTGTCTTCTAGAGAATATATTTGGACATAGATAAAATGAATGCTGGTTTATAGGGAATTGACATGCTAAAAATCTTAAGTTTTTCCATCAAATGTGTGGTTGTTTTCTCCAATGATGATTTATTTTTACTTTAGCCTATTTATGACTTTTCTCCACATGGATTGTACAATTTTTCTTTATGTTTATACCTGAAGATCTTAACTTTTGTCAGCTTGGAGCACGAATCTTTTTGAAGCCATGTTTTTGGACTGTTTATTGACTGTGAAGTAGGCCAACTGATTTGGGTACTTTTGTAACTCTTGACTGCTGCTGAATTCTAACATTTCCATAAGGCTTTTGTCCCAACTCATTGGGATTTTTTTTAAATATGCAAGCATATCATTGATGTAATCAACAAAAACTGGTTCCTGGTTCTTCCTTACCAATATTTATACATATTAATTTGTTTACCTCTCTATTTTCCCTGCTAGATATTTCCAGCGTAGTCTAGAGGGTCGTTGGGTACCTATTGCCCATCACTGCCATTTCTCAGTATCTTTTCCATGAATAACACATATGCATCCATGCACCTGTACTTAGTATCATTTTATGATAAACACATATTAAGATTCAGCTGAACAAGCTAGATGGACACAAGGCATGGCTTAATGACATAATAAATATGGCCCCTGCCACATAGAGGACACAGTCTAGCTGAGGGGGGACAGCTAAAAACAGGTAAAGTAACAGCATATGCAAGACTAGCTTAGAAAGATGCAATTCAGTGTCATTCTTAGGTGTAGAGTCTTGGGAGTGATGCCTAGAGTCTATGGGGTATTCAGAAGAGCCACACACGAGGAGCTAGTCAGAAAGCCGAGCGGATGCAAATCCCCAAGCAGAACTTTATGCCAGAGTTTGAATTAAGTATGAATATATTTAATCACTAAAAGCTTAACTGTGCCCTATATGCTAACCTTGAGTGGGGATAGTGGGTGGGGCAAGAAAGACCAAATTATGCTGGCTCAGATTCCAGTAGAGGCGCTGGGCACACCTGGGAAGCTATGATGGCCAGACTGTAAAGTATGTATGGAAGCTGAGACATCCTTCCAGGGCAGCCACACTGGAAGGAGTGCACTGAGGTGGGAACTGGACTGTGTCAGGCTAGCCTGGCTAGGATTGCTCACAGAAGACAAATATGGGCTGAGCACATCAATGAGCATTCTGAGTCTGGTGAGGATATTTCGCCCATAGAGAAAGGTGCAGCCATAGCTAGGACCTGCAAAGGGAAGCAGAGTGAACACTGAGGACCCTTCAGAATTTGTTGTGCAGAGAAAGACCCTGATATATATCCAGAAGATACAACTGGGGGTGGGATGGGGTGGTATGGGGTGGTATGGGGTGGGATGGGGTGGTATGGGGTGGTATGGGGTGGGATGGGTGGGATGGGGTGGGATGGGGTGGGATGGGGTGGGTGGTCAGTCTCTGTGTTATTCTCTAGGCAACTGTCTTACCTTTTCTACTACCGCAGTACAATCATAAACACACAAACATGCATGCAAACACACATACATACATACATGCAAATAAGCACACATGTACTGGTATGTCTAGATTGGGTCCTGGAAGTGATCAGGGCTGGGGTGCAAGCAGAGGCAGTCTGATTCCCAGAAGTAGACACCGGGAAGAAACTTGCATGGTGAGCGGGCGGGAGCCTGAAGTAGTAAGGATGGAACTGGTGACTCACCCCCAGCAGCTGCTCCTTGACCTCGGTTGGCCTGTGGAGTGGCTCAGTGGGCTGAGACCCTGACTCAGAGACATCCCACGACCAGGTTTATTTAGCCTCTGGTTGCCACAGCTTCTGCAGACGATGGTGTTAGCACTTGACAGGGACAACTTGAAATTTACCACATGGTCATTGTTTGTTTCTGGATTAAAGATGATACGTCTTCTCTTCTGTTGTATTTTTATGACTGTCCCCGTGACATCTTTGTGTACCTACTAGTAGCCAAAGATGATTTAAAACCAAGCCTCACGTTAGAATAACCCTCTGTTCTACTTCCTTCTGGATGGACAGTAATTTAGCAAAGTCTGTCAAGGAGCTGAGGCCTGGACCCTGGCAAGGTTCCTCTTCTGCCTCCTGCCCCCCATGGGCATCCTCCCATCCCTGTTCAGTACATTGAAACCAGATGCTCCCTCTGGGGATAAAGTACCCTTCAGACACCAGTGCCTGGACACAGAAGTTGCCTCTTTGTAACTAAAGGACAAATTGGGAAGAGATTTCACTTCTACCTGCCTCCTCTGCCTCCCCTGTCTCCCCTGCCTCCCTTGTCTCCCCTCCCTCCCCTGCCTCCCCTGCCTCCCCTGCCTCCCCTGCCTCCCCTCCCTTCCCTCCCTTCCCTGTCTCCCCTCCCTCCTCTGCCTCCCCTTCCTCCTATGCCTCCCCTGCCTCCCCTGTCTCCCCTCCCTCCCCTGTCTCCCCTGTTTCCCCTCCCTCCCTTGCTCCCCCACCTCCTCTGCCTCCCCTGCATCCCCTGCCCTGCTCTTTCTAGACTCCTGAGGGAGGGTAGAGCAGAAGTCCCAAGAAGACAACTATAAATTCATTTTTTTAAAAAAATACTATAATACAGTAATAAAGGACCTAGCACAGAAATTCCCAAGGTGATACAAAGAGTGCCCATATTTCTGTCTGCCCCTATGCAGTGAAGAAGCCTAGGCTTCCTGGATGGCAGAGGGTTTAAAGAAAACTGAAAAATGTTTCTTGTAATAAACGGATTTGTCCCTCTCACTGTTTATCAATCATTATTTTTACAGAACTAGATACCTCAATATATATCTTAAATTTAGGGCTATGACCCATACACCGGAATGGGCAGGATGGGCAAACCGGGATGGCTCCTGGTTGGCCCATTGGAGCTGTTTAAATCAGTTCCTGTGCTTCCCTTGGTAGGGGTCTCATGAGTGACAGGTGAGTTTCTTAATTTGCTTCCTTTAAGCACGTCCCTCCTTGCTGGCACTCCAAGTTTCCTCCTCACTTTTGTCCTTTCTCAGTCTCAGACTCACCAGATTCTGGAGGAGGCATAGGCTGAGCTCACTGTAGATTGTTGATAGGACCCGGCCACAGGGTGTGACCATTCCTGCGCAGATGCTGTCGCCTCTAGGCACTTTCAGCTGAGAGAACAAACAGTGATCATTGTATGTATATGCATACAATATATCTACGTATAGGGAATATGAACATATGTGCATATACTCATGAGTCATACTCAGGTCAAAACTTGGCAGAAGTCTGTGATTTATGATGAAATGTGTTCATCATCACCTCAGGATGGCCAAGGAGAAAGATCCCGACAGTTCTTCAGCTTTGGAGCTCACAGCAAGGCCCATGAAAACAGGTGTTACTATGTTGGGTCACATCAGCATTGCACTCTTACAGAGAGCTAGAGGGAACTCTGGCTTCTCCATCCTTAATCCTCCAGAACTGCCTGGACTACAGGCATGAACTGTGTGTTCAGCCATGTTCCTACTTTGTAGCACAGTGTCTTTTCAGAATGCAACTGATATTTGATGTAAGAATCCACATGCTCTAAAAAGGATTATTTTGCTTTACTGGAGAATTAATTACTCTCTAGCTTTCCAATATTATCTAAAAAGATACAGTGGATCAACTGACATGAACCCTTCCATCCTGCTTGGGGTGCACCTGTATGAGGATGTATTGATGAGAGCATCATACGCACGCACGCACGCACGCACGCACGCACCGCACGCACAGGGCTTTACTCCTATTAAGCAGGCACTTTGCTGCTGGGTTATACCTCAAACGGCCTGTCAACAGTGCTCCAAGCTGAGGAAGTTGAGAAGTTGAGCATGTTAAACCAGTGTTCTGTCAGAGCAGAGGTGGACATTCCTGTCTTAGCAGGAAGCAGAGAGTATTTTCTGAGGAAGACACAGAGGTGACAGGCCCACGTATAAACTCAAGAGTCCAGCAATTCGCTTTGTATTTTAAGCTCTTAACTTCTTAACTTCATATTTTCGTCCGTGTCCTATCAGTGGCCATGGAACTTTCCAAGGCCCTAAGATGTGATTTGTGTACTCTGTGTTTATGGGTGATGCAGCTGTGTGACCTGTTTGCCCCGAGGATCTATGGAGGGCTGTGGTTGTCTGAAATGGCCCTGCTCACCTGCACCTCTTCCTGGAGATCTGGCTGGGTGTCTGTTTGGCTCAACACCACCCTTTCTCCTGCAGGTGTGCGGCCAGTTGTGGGGCCTGGTGGCAGCTACACAGAGTACTTGTCTGCAGTGCCCACCCTGAAAATAGTCCTCTGTGTCATGACTAAGATTTAGGTCTTTTTTCAGTAGTACCTTGTTTGATTGACTGATGGGTCTGTAAGCTATTTTTGAGTCTGGGTTATTTCTATTTCTGATTTAAGTTGTTGCAGGCTGCATAATTTCTCAAGACACTCTTTTCATTTGATAACCTGTGCCAAAAAGTAAACTGGCCTGTTATAAAGTCTATTTGTCTTTTTAAGAAATACTGATGGTAGAACTCAGCACTGAGTGTTCACCCCAAACATCAAATTATAGTGCTTGGAGTTATAATATGTTAACATCTTTGTGTTTAGGATTTCAGGGGACTTATTCTTTTAGATTCTTTTTTTTTCTAGAAGAAAGTGCACGAGTGTATGTGTAGGTATGTCACATGCGCATTCATGCATGGTGTGAGCGCTGTAGCGCGCGCCGCGACATGCACACACACACACACACACACACACACACACACGGTCCTTTAGTAAATTATTTTAGCACCTGGCAAAAGATAAAAGGATACCCATATTCATAAAGAGATTATCTAGAACTTTTTCTATTAATATTTAAACCTGGTGAGTTGGTTTGCTCAGTGACTAGTGTTAAATCAATTGTGTAATTCTCATGATGTGGGAATTCCACTAGGTCACATCTTAATTTAAACCATAAAGGCACAAATGGTGTGAAGGCCCAGAGAGTCCTGACTGTAACCAAAGACCTAGCAACAGGGACTGAGTAATGACATATAGATCTTTGTTTTAGTATCTAAAACAAAGCATGTTTTTATTTAGTATGCTTGTTTATATTTAAATGGTCATTTACTTTTTCTTAAAATGATATTTTGAAAATTATGAAACTGATTAAAACCTAATTGGAGAATATTGTTTCTGAAACACAATAAAAAAAAAGTGATCAGACTATGGACAATACTCCTGTATTTCTACTTACAGAACTGCTGTCTTAGTGATCATAGAGGAATGGTTAATTTAAAGTAATTTATTTATTGACTTTTTTTATCTATTGGAAAAGGACCTTGCTATGCAGCCCAGGTGTGGAAATAGGCTTCCCTGGTCCATTGCAGGAAGAGGTGAGCTTGGAACTCTAAGAGTCACAGGCAAGCAGGGAACACTAGCCTCCTCCCTCCTAGCTAGTGACTGTGGCTGCTTGTCCCAGAACACAGAGTTGGAGAGTTACAGGCAGTCTGCTACCTGTCTGAGGCCGTAGTCAGAAAGGGGGAAGTCTCAGTCTCCAAGTTATTCATTAGACAAAGCTTTGTAAACCAACGAGATGGAGAATTTGGGAAGGAGATAAGTCCTGGCCTATTAGAGAAGAGGGTAGAAATTTCTCTCTATTAGGACTTTTAAAATACACAGTTTTGTGTGGGGTTTTGCCTTTTCTCTATTCTGATGTCCATTTCTACAGAACAGTAGTCTTGAAGCCAGAGACTTCCTCCCTCCTCAACCTCCTTCTGGGATTACAGCCATGCACCAACACACCTAGATGCTGCAGTGAAGTTTTAAGAAGCAGGTGCAGAGCCACTCTGGTTAAATTTTGCTATCAGAATCTATGAACATCTGCACAGACACAATAGATGGTTTAAAAGATTTTGCAGTTGTTTTATACAAGGAGAGTCATACTATGAAATGATGATTAAGTTGTAACATGAAAACACAGAGTTCAAACTTTTGCATAAGTCTCTGAATGTGCCATTTTTAACATAATTTTTTATTTCTGTGTATGCATGTCTGTGGGAGGTGCGGGCATGTGAGTGCAGGTGCCAGAGGGCCAGAACAGGGCAGCTGCAGTCAGAGGTAGTTGTAAGCTGCCTGACAAGGATGCAGGGAACTGTACTCCCATGCTCTGTAAGAGCAGCACACACTTAACCTCTAAGCCACCAATCCAGTGCCCATGTTTTAACACATTCTTATTCCTTATAAATAATCAATAAATTATTGATAGTGTCTTATCACACTTCTTACATACAAAAGGACAGGGAGGATAGCCAGTGAAATAGTAAGTTCAGAGTACATATATACCTTCTCTGGTTATAGAGATAGAGATAGATCTTTGTGTCATGTCATCTCAATTGTATACATGGAATTTATTCAGACTTGCTAATCAATACAAAGTTCCAAGTCGGCTTATCATGAGATGATCACTGTAGCCTGGCTACAAACTACACAGTTATGAGTTCCTAACTATGTTTGCCAGGACAAGGGAAAATGGACTCTATCTTACTCAATTCCCCTCCAAAAGATAGGAGAAAGCAGACTTTTAATATATATATATATTTTAATTTTAATTTATATATATATATATATTATATATAGTATATATATATAATATAAATTGTAGTTCCCTTCCTTCACAGAAAGTTGGGAAAGCATTACAACAAATTCCCATGCAGGTTATACCTGTTTTCTCACAGCATGACGTCACACTCTATAACAGAGTGCTAATGAGTGGTAGGCATAGGCCATTATTTTAAAAGTCACACATTATTGAGAGTCTCTTAGTATGTTTCAATCCCAGAATCTCACTTGAGACAGCAAATTATATGTAGTTGATATTTCTCATTATACAACAGTAGAAGGAGAGTATTTCTCTGGTGCTTCCTATCTTTGGGGAGTATCTTTAGGTTTTGAGGGATGCTGTTCAGGTCTGTGCACTAACTCCTCCCCCGGGATGAACTGATGTTTGTTTCACATTCCCTTGGTGCTTTGCCTTTGAGAGAGAAAGACCCAGAAGCGAGCCACCATTCACATGTCATACTGTCAATGGCTTACAACCATGTGGAGCTTGTGGTTTTCAGGTCTGATCCATTGTGAGATGTCTCCCTCTCTCCCACACTAACCTGCTTTCTGTCTATCACTCTTTATCATGTAACAATTTTTCCCACTGGAAATTCTCTCTCCAGGACAATGAGACAGGAAGTAAACAAATGTCACAGTGTGAGACCATGAATATTTGCAAGATTTTACAGTACCTGACTTTACAGAAACAGTAGCTAACTGCTGAAGGAGGAGGCTGTCACTTGTATAGCTGTCTCCAAGTCCTGCAGAGAGCTGTGGTTCCAGCAGTCATGAGTTGCTCCCCACTGTGTGAGACACAGCTAGCTGCCTTGGAATTGTCCTTGCTCCTATAAAGGACTCTTCATCCAGGTGACCCTAATATATTCACTGGCTCACCAAGCTGGACTTTAGGGGTAACTGATGTGCTTGTGTTGCTGTTAATATGCCTATTCTGATAAATAGATGATACACCGAGACATGTCCATTGAGCAAAATACAAGATGAAGAAAAATCAACTAAGTTTTACTTTTGTAATTGTTTGCCAGTAAAAATAAACTACAACAAGCAAGGGAAAAGGGAGGAAACACAACAGTGATGCGATCAGAAAGAAAGATATAAGACTAAATTACAATATAGCCTCTCGTGAAGACAGAAGTGAAATGCACTCTGAAATAAATCCAGGAATATTAAAAATAAGGTATAGGGCTTGAAGAGTGGTAAAGTAGTAAAAAGCATGAACTGCTTTTGCCAAGGACCAGATTCAGTTTCTAACACAGTGGGCTACTCACAATTGCCTGTGACCCCAGCTATGGATATCTAATGGACTCTTCTGGCCTCCGCATGCCCTTTCACTCATGAGCACACACACACACACACACATACACACACACAACACACACCTATACTTGGAGAGGGGGCTTGTCATTTAGGTACTTTATTGTGACTGTAGATAGGAGAATAACACATCTCACAAAATTCAATTGAAAATATTTTTCTTTTTTATGGATATTGTATTTATTTACATTTCAGATGTTATCCCCTTTCCCCATTTCCATGCCCCCGCCCCATAAACCCCCATCCCATCCCTCCTCCTCTTTTTTGCTTTTATACCATTTTATCAATTGAAAACTTTTAAAAGCTTTTGCAAAGTAAGATCAGAGGGAATTTCCTTGATTTAATGAAGACTGCCTAAAAGACATGCCTGAACCCATGAATGAATGGTTGAAAGCATTCTTCCTGCGTGGAAGCAGATAAGGACATTCTGCTGCCCTCTGTTTTCATCATGTCATATGGAAGGGGCAGTAATGGCCTAAAGGGAAATACAGAAGATGTCATTATTTAGAGTCAAATTATGGAGACAAAAATCTTCTCAAAATCTGTAGACAAAACATGAACACTAACTATTAAATTTGACATAAAACAGATAAAAGATTGACATAAAAATCTATGTGCTTTTATATCAATAACCTAAAATTTAAATATTGCACACTGAGGTATAAGATCGATTGTTAGAGTAATCTAGAACAGCACATGCATGGCCTCTGCACCAAGCAATAAGCATGACTGAGAGTGGTCTTACAGTCTCTGCAGGTCTGTGTCAGACTCAGGCCCACTCCACACTGACCACAGACTCAAGTAACTCGCCTACAGCACAGCAGACTTAGCCAAAGTTTTCAGTTTCATAGAAAAAATTATGCAAAAATGCTCGTCACGGAACAGACACGGAAGATTTTAGGAAGACACACAAGCTGAAAGACATAAACAGTTGCTATGGAAAGAAGGAAATGCCAAGTTGCTGGCAAGGCCTTCAGTAAGAGGGACACATCCTCTGCTAGTGGGAAATCTCACAGCCTTGCCAAGTGACTTGACAGTATCTATGAAGCCTGAACACACACATACACAAACTCACATACATAACACATACACATATGTGCACATACTCAACACATTCACATACATCACACATTGTGAAATATACATGAGGTATTCTAATCTCAATAAAGGTTACACTGCAGAGTAGCAACTAAGGTTGACCTATTGACCTTGGCACTGGTATACAGACTTGCCTCTGCTGATGCTGACAGCGTGCTGCAGCTCCTCAGATCAACTTGCTAAGGAGATCAGTGTGAAGACAGTATTCATTCCTGGAGGAAACAGATTGCTTTGAGTTAAAGTGTGAGAAACACAGGAATCAAGAGTACATGGACCCTGTAGCATCGTTGTTAGCAGCCAAGTTTGCTTCCACCCAACTATGCCTCAGTGGCAGAAGCCAATCATTCTAAGTACCCCAGCAGGTCCAGAGCCAAGTTCAGTTAAACCCTAGCAGGACCCTGGGCCTCCTTCTTAATTCAGAGGTGCAGTGTTTTTCAGATTAGAGGCTAATTTTCAACAGGCTGTTAAGTCTCTATAGCTAGGGTACTCTTTCCATTCGCTCCTCCTTGGCTAATCCTTGAAAATAATCAGAAGCAATTTTACAGAAGTGTGAAATGAGTTCCCCCTGCTGTCTGTGTGAGGGTGTCTTGAGAACTCTGGCTGAGCTCTCATGCTGCTCCTGATACAGGTGGAGATGTAACTGCTAACTTCATCAGCGCGATTGCACTCTCCTGTACCCGCTGCCGGGCCATACATCCCTGAAACACTCCTTTATTTCCCTGATTGTGATATAACTAATTTTGTAACATTTTTATTTTGTTGTTTACTAGATGAACATAAGCCCCACAACATGTATGTACCTATTCTCAGTATTACCATGGGCCCTTCCCCCAGCCCTGACCCCACTTCTCTCCTCACTGACCACCACATTCTTCCTAACATGACCAATCCTCCAATTCTTGAAGAAGCTTCAAATTCAATGGTGCCATTCAACCAGACTAGTTTCTATTTCTCTGTGTGTGAGCACAGCACATTTTTGTGTATGCAAGTGGAGGTCAGGGGACAATATCAGGTATCACTTCTCTGGTGTGAGGCTCACCACACAGCTGGACTGGCAGGCTGGCCAGCAAGCCTAGGGATCTAGCTGTGTCCACTTATAACAATGGGGCCAACCCTGTATGGACTGGAATCTTTAAATTTGAACCAATAAAAGCCTTGCCTTTTATTAGCTGGTTCCCTTGGATATTTTGCTGTGTGAGAGAAACAGGACTGACACAAGGTTGTTATGTGTCAATCATGCTGTGACAGTCACACTGACTGGAAATTTAAATAACAAAATCAAAAAACCTACTGTGGTGGGATTTGTGTGTGTCAGATCTCAGTTACAACTGTTCTGTAGGTTACAACTGGCCCCCATTTTACATTAGCAATGGCAGAAGCACAAATCCTGCCTTAACCCTGTGAATAGCTCCAGGAAGTAGGGGTCTTCCTAGTCACAGTATGGATAAAAGCACAATTGTCAGAGTTGGGGGTTTGAAAATGGGCATGTGAAAATGCACTGAGACATGTAAGAGCAGCAGCAGAAAAGCATGCTGCAAGGGTGCGGTGGTGCATACCTGCAGTTCCACCTATTCTGAGGTCCAGGCAAGGAGACTTAACATAGGACCTCAATAGTGTATCTCATACACAGTGGCATTAATATAATGTAAAACTCCTGATGATGGAGCAGGGACCACTAGGATGCCTCAGTGAGAAATGAACTGGCCTAGGAGAGAAATGAGCAGGCCACAAACCCCAATGTGTTTCATGTAAGCCGAATGTGTGCCAAAGATCACACAGCTGGTGACTAGAACAAACATTGGGGGACCAAGGTTCAGAATCCTGCTAAAACAATAGGACACTAATTGTGTAGGGGGGGGTGGCTGTGGTGCTACTTAAAGGTGTACACATATACAGAGCCATGTGAAATACATCTAGAGAAGTTACCTTGCTCTTAGTCTCTCCTCTTTCCACCTCAGCCTTCATCTTCAAATGTAAGCTTTTGATCTTTCTCTGTTTAATCTTGCTGCTCAATATGAAGCCATTAAAAGACATTCATTAGCAGAGCAGCCCCCGAAATGACATTGTGATGCAATAGGTAATCTAAATAAGAGCCTCTAGCACCAAATACACTTCATTTATACAAAGCAAAAACCAGAAGTTACAATGATTAGTTGTGGCTCATCTGTGTTCATTTTTTTATGTTTCTTATATAAAACGACATAGTCAAAGGAGTAATTTTTTTAATAAAATGGTTACTGCCTATGCTGTGGTCATCTGGGAAGGCAGGAGGTGGGGGGAAATCAAGTGAGAAATGTATCCATCAAATTGGCCCATAGCAAGTTTATGGGACATTTTCTTGCTTAATGGTTTAGATATAAAAGGGCACAGCCAGCTCATGGTGGGCAGTGCTACCCTAGGAAGGCAGTCCTGGGTTGTATAAGCAAGCCAGTAAGCAACACTCCTCCATGGTTCTGCTTCAGTTCCTGTCTCCAGGTTCCTTTCTTGAGTTCCTGCCGTGACTTCCTTCAGTGATGGAGAATTACTAGGTGAAATAAGCCCTTTCCTCCCCAGGTTGCTTGTGGTCAGTGTTTTACTACAGCAACAGAGACTCAAACTAGGACCTTGTCCAGACCAATCAGTCTAGGCCAGTGTTTCTCAGCCTGTGGGCGGTGACCCCTTTAAGAGATGCATATCAGCTCTCCTGCATATCAGGCATTTACATTACGATTCATAGCAGTAGCAAATAACAGTTTTGAAGTAGCAACAAAATAGTTTCATGGTTGGAGTCACAACATGAGGAAGTTTCACAGCATTAGGAAGGTCGAGAACCACTGGTCTAGGTTGTTTTCTTGGCTTTGTATATAATATATTACCTACATAAAGGTCAAAGCAAGAGGGGTTTGGCAGACAGCTTAGTAGTTAAAGAGTCCTTACTGCTCTTTCAGAGGGCTGGATTTGGTTCTCAGCACCAACCCTCAGTGGGGACTGCAGACTCACGCCTTCCTGAAACTCAAGGTCCAGCATGTCATATGTCTTCTGGCCTTCACAAATATGTATGCATTGTACATGAAGTTGTAGTCACACACATATACTTTTAAAATAAAACTTAAAAGAAAAATCAAAACCAGAATTCATTTGTTTTCTTTCTCTATCCCCCCAGAATGCATTCCTCCTTAGGGCTCCACTTCCTGTACTTGCTGAAGGCTATTTTTGCAGACCCCACACCCACTTGTTATTTCCTTTCTGCCCTTGGAAATGGTCCTGTCGGTCATAGCCACAGGGAGCTGCAGGCCTCCTAGACTGCTCTGCGCTTGTGTCGTTTACAGCCTCAGTTCTGCTGCTCTGCCCCAGGAACGTGGGATCGCAGTATTTATTGGCCAGATCTGCGTGTGCCAGTGCTTGCTCGCCTGCCTTTTCAGATCATCATCCTCTGGAGATGAAAGTGGGATTTATGTAAACATGTTTTAAAGTTCCATTCCATTTAAAAGAACTTATTTCTGCAGTAAATGGGAACAGAATCGTTTATTTGACATTTATATGTACTCTGCTACTTATACATATAAGCTCATCATGTTTTTCTGAAGATCCTGTCTATTACTCAGAGCTCAGTTAAAAATTTCAACTATAATCACTGTAGATTGCTTCTTTCCCTCCACTCCCTTCTCCATTTATTTTGCTCCCTCCTTTTCTCCTTCTCCCCTCCCTCTCTTTTTCTCTCTGTCCTTTTCCCCACTTTTTTCTCTCCTCTCTCTTCTCCTTTAGCCAAATTTCTGAGTCATAAATTTTGTTTTAATGTTCTGGATTAAAAGAGGTAAGAACATTTTGAAATCCAGAGAAGGCTCTGTGTACTATCTCCTCACAGTGCGGACTAAGGTCTCTCTGTGCTCAGTGAATTGTGATCGTCCGGTAAAGGTGCCTCCTTTCCCACTAAGGGGATTAAAACTGGTTAAATATCAGGCTGGTGCAGGCCATGCAGGAAACTTGATAGCCGTCCAATTTCCAAAGCTTGGTAGGTTTCATCATCACAGGTGGATGATTTAACATGTAGACATGCTCTGATCTGTCATAGGGACTATTGGACCTTCTATAAGTGACTCAGCTGTGACTCAAGGGATGCCTGTCTCTGCCAAGTCTGGTTACCTGACCAGGGCACAGCTCACAGCAGTGTGGGTTGTCAGTGACTGTAGCAGACATCAATGCTTGATAGAATAGTCTATTATGAAGCCCGTTGATGACCCGCAACACTTTACTAGGTATGTGTTTCTTTCCGATTTTAGTCTATATCTTCCTGTGTTTCACATATTTTAAATGTGTTGCTTTAAGAAAGAAAGAAGAATTGGAGTTGGGTAGGTGGGGAAGATCTGAGGGGAGTTGAGGGAGAGGAAACTGTCATCAGAGAAATTCTATGAAATACTTATTTTGTAAAACATTCATTAGGGAGCTTTTTTGGCCTCGCATTATCTGTAATGTGAAAACTTACATGATATGAGATGAAACTTTTATGTTTCAACCCATTATCATATTTGGTGCATTTTGTATTTGCTTGATTTTTAAGTATGTTTTCCTTAATGTTTCTGCTTATTCCAGTCATTCTATGTTGTGTTTTCTCTTTTGTCATAACTGTGTCCTTAGAAATATGTGGTCCGATCCTAAACTATGAGTCATGCCTTTGACCCCAGTCTTAACACATAGGCCTGAAGAAGCCACTGCATGCAGCCTGGCTGGAGATGGTATTCCAGCCACCAGTGCTCACTTGCTTTGCTCAAACACCTTGTGATGTGGTTACCTTCCTTGCTTTGTATTCAGGATCATTTGCATGCACCTACAAACCTACAGTACTCTGTGCATTTTCTTTGCAACTTACATCTTTACACGTTTTTATTTTTACAATCTCTACTTGGCTCTCTTTTAGACTTGTAACACCTTCTCATACAACTTTCAGTTTTCCTAAAGGTACTTCAAATCTTTCAAGACCCAGTCATGTTTTACCATTTATTTTTTAAGGTTTATTTTAAGTATGTGTGCACCATACATGTGTACAGGTGCCTGAAGAGTCCATAAGAGTGAGCTGCAATTATAGGCTACTGCAAGTTGCCTAATGAGGGTTCTGGGAACCAAACTCAGGTTGTCTGTAAGAACAGTATGGCTCATAACCATCTTTCCAACCCTTCTACCAGCCCCCCCCACCCCCTGCACACCTAGCAATTTTTAAGAGAAGAATACTGCTTGTTTTACAGTCTATAGGTTAGAAGGTAGACGTATTTGCACCTCAGTCTCAGCTGTCCTCCCTCACTTGTTCCAGCACTGGCTCTTGTCTGGTTTGTTTGTGTGCTTGGTTATCACTGACTTTGTCTGGTATCTCATTCTTATAAATGCTGTTGCTATGAATTGGTGGAATATATTTAAAAGGAGAAAATATGTCCTACAGCTAAGCTTTACTTTTATTCTGGAAGACACTTGGAAAAATGTGTGGATGTCCCTAAACTGAAGCCCAGGCCCGAGTGTAATCCGAATATGTAAAGGCGTGAGCAATGATAACCAAGACTACAATTTCCAGGGCATCAGTCCTCCATACTCGCTTATCAACACAACCTTCTGAGCCACCCCTTTGGAGTGGCTACCTGCAGAATGTTTGTTCTTGGTGTAGTTTTCCCCTGGAGTTCTCGGCTTAGAAGAACCTTGAGCTAGATAGTCCAGATTTTTAATAAGATTAAAGTTAAAGACCAGCTCTGGATGTTGGACTATCTCCTCACTGATGTGAGAGATCTTAAACAAAAAACTTAGATTCACTTACACTAGCAAATGGTCTTGGATTAATTAAGGCTGTGTTGGCACTAAGGCACTTAGCCTCCTTCTTCTTCATTTAGATGATACACATACTTGGACTAAGCAATCCCATCTGTTCTGTAGAATCCTAAAAACAGTTATCTTAATTCTATGAACATTTTGATTAAAATTATTTAAGTAATTTTAATCATATATTTTATTTTATATAATATATTATATGTATTATTCATTTATTAAAAAAAATTAGCTCAGTCTGGTGATTTCATGCCTCTAGTCCCAGCACTTGGCAAGCAGAGTCAGGGAAATTACTACAAGCTTGTAGTTTCGGTCTACGTAGTGAGTTCCAGGCTAGCCAATGTTACAAAAGAAGACCCTTTCTCAAAACAAAACAAAATAACACAAAAGTTTATGAGTGTTTACTTGTATAAGGTTGATACCTTTAAATTTACTAATTTGAGAAAAGCTAATGCTTATGAAAATATTGGGCACATCATTTAGCTATTTCACAAATAAATTCCTTAGTAAGTGAACATTGTTTTGAATCAGAAACACAGGTGAAACAATTGTATCTTTGCACAAAGCTAGAAGTTTCTGAGTAACAGTGAATCTACAAGGGGCAGGCACTTTAGAGGACAGTCAATGTTCTATCTTGCTTTCCTTGACAGCCTTGGTCAAGGTCACCACAGGTTCAGCTGTTCTCTTCTTAGATACCAATATTCACTCTTATATCACTTGCTACATACCACATGGCCAATTTATTTAAAGATTTCTATAAAAATATAGTTTGTGTATATGCATGTGTGCCTACTTGTCTGTATGTGTACCACAGGCATGCAGGAGTCCATAAAGGACAGAAAAAAGCCTTGGATTCTCTGGTCCTGCAATTGCAGGTGACATGAATCACATAATGTAGGTGCTGGGAACTGAACCCAAGTCCTGTGCAATAGCAACAAATGCTCTTAACCACTGAGCCATCTCTTCAGCCCCAATATATTTAAACATGTATACATGTGATTTACAGAGTAATAAAGAAAAAGATAGTCTTATAAGGAATCAATCAAGTTGCAAAAACTACAGAATTGATCGAGTTGCTGGCTGCTGATTGTTGACAGGTCAGGTATGCATCAGAGATGAGTTGTAGAGTTTACTTTAGCTGCAGAAACTTGAAGATAAGGGACATGTTCAGATGAAGATATGGATGGAGAGACACACAGGCCCCTATATGCAAACAAGAAGACAGAGAGATGACAATTTGAGTAGGCCACATTAGCAGCAAAGACCAGACAGTTAAACTAAAACCCCAGGATAGTTGGGAGTTCTCTGCCTGTCAGTCCTTGACTCACACACTCTATGGTCACATGATAGGTGGATAGGGCTGTCACTATTGCCATCACAGTGCTAGGCATCTTTCTCTTTATAGAGTTCAGGTGATAGTTACACCCTTGCCTTAGTCTGGTATACCTGTGTCCTCAGCACTTCTCTTCGTATTGATCTGTGGTTGTACCATAAGAATAGAAAGCATCCATCCTTGTGTTAATCAGCTTCCCATCACCATGACGAATCACATGGGTTAGGCAATGAAAGGAAGAACCATCCTTTCAGATCCTCAATTTCCAAGGTGTCACTCCTTTATCTGGGCCTATCATGGGCACAATATTATGGTAGTGAGTGTGTGATGGAACACTCCTGGCTCTCTACTCACTGACATCCTGGTGATCAGGAAGCAGAAAGAGAAAACAGAGCAAGAAACTGAGGTCAAGATAGGTCAAGAAAGAATGCTCCAAAGAGTGCACTTCCTTCAGTGAGTACAAAGCGTTAAGTTTCCATCAGCTCATAGAACCCATGCAAATATACTGATGGATTAATCCACTGGAGACAGCAGAGCCTTCATCATCCAATCACTTCTCACAAGCTCCACCTCTGAAGAGATTTGCACAAGGAACCAAGTCCTCCACATGGGCTTTTGGAGATCATCTCTGATCTGAACCCTAACAACTACAGTAAAAATAAGATGATGAAGGTTTCTTTCCCATAGTCCTGTAGACTTTGAACCTCCCTCACAAAGTCTGCAAAGTTTGTCTGGACATCAGACTCTTCTGCCATTGGTCAAGGTCTCCCAGAGCTTTTGCTACCCTAGGATTTGGATCACACTTGTGCCAATAATGACCCTCAAATCTGTGACCCATTAAAATAGAGCTGACTTTTTTGTCACAGTAAAGACAAAGCCAGACTGTACTCACTTTTTAAATTTCAGAATAAGAAAGACATTAAGTAGAGGAGGAAACCCTGTGATAAGTGCCAGGGATCACTCTTACTAAAGTCCAAGAAAAAGCTATTTGCCAGAGAATCCCTACAAATCAACGTCCTTCTAAAAGTATTCATATAATAATCATAAATATTACAGTTTCTCCACAACCATACCCTACTGCTCTTAAATATGTCCTTCATAATACAAGCTGAACATCCCTAACCCCAAATCCCAAACACACTGGGTTCTAAAACTTTGGGTGTTAGCATGACATCACAAGTGAAGAATTCAGTTCTGACCTCATGTGACATACCACAGGCAAAACACAAACTCAGAATAGTGCACCAAATTATTCCAGGCTGTGTGGACAATGTTCGTGAAACATAAAGGAATCTCATGTTAATACATGGACCCCATCCTCAAGACAGCTCTCTTTATGTATGCAAAATTAGTTTAAAATCCAGAGAAATTGTCTCCCAAATGTTGGAACAATTTGTGTTAACAGCACACTGGACAAGAAGTTCTGAGAGCCGCACCAGCATCTAAGGCAGTGTGGGTACATAAACCAAGAAAATAAAATACAGGGACTGTCTGATTGGTTCCCACAGGCATTTGCCTGTGTGGATGTGGTCTGCTCCAGTGGTTGCCTGTAATTGACTGAAGCTTGGCTGACTCATAACTATTCATTATCCCTGAGTCAGGTGGTAGATAGCTCATGATCAGTTAGTTATGTAGAAATCACATTCCAAGACAATCTTAGGACCTCTTTAGGTAATTAAACACTATTAACCATTTTCTCTCTAGCCTTTCCAAGAAACAAACAAAACAAAACAACCAACTAGACAAGCGAAAACAGAATTCCTATTATGGTAGAATAATTTTATCCCCAAATTGGCCCTTTGAACCGTCCATCAAGTACAAGAACAGAACTGATCGACACAAAACACGAGTTATTGGCACCCATACCATAGAAAATATTCACTTGATCATCAGCCTGCCTGGCCAGTGTTTTCTCGTGTGTACTTAACCACCTTGGGTTGGAGTTTTCCTTCAAGAATTTTCTGTAGGGCTGGATTTGTGGATAGATATTGTTTAAATTTGGTTTTGTCTTGGAATATCTTGTTTTCTTCATCTATAGTGGTTGAGAATTTGGCTGAATATGGTAGTCTAAGCTGAAATCTGTGGCTTCTTAGAGGCTCTAAGACATCTGTCCAGGCACTTCTAGCTTTTAGAGTCTCTGTTGTGAACCCATACCTTCTAATCATGCCACTCCCTGGAATGAGCATTTATAAACCATCACACCCTGGCTCTTGGTTGTGTTCTTACATGGGCTTTAGCCATCTGGTTGTTCCTGAATGTTCCTGGTGTAGCAGGTATCAGGAAGGCAGGCCTAATATGGATGTTGGCCTAATATGGATATTCCCCATGCAGTGGGTCTCCCGTGGGCAGCCTTGGACTGGCTATTCTTAGTGTAGCAACCTAGATGGTCCTTGTTCAGCAGGTCTGATGGAGGCCAGCAGAGCAGTGGTCAGACAATTGGCTTTTACAATCTTTCTACCACCTTTTCTACATAGTTCCCAGAGCCCTGAAGGGAGAGTTTGATGTTTAGGACTGAGCGCACCAACATTTCTCACTGTCTGCACATTGGCCAGTTGTGAGTCTCTGTGTTAGCTTATTTCTATTGCAAGAAAAAGCTTCTCTGATAATGGCTGAGTGAGGCAATGAACTATGAGTATAGCAGACGTTATTAAGAGTAATTTTACTGATATATGTAGGAGGAGCTAAGGGGGGAGGAATAAGGAGAGGAAGAGGAGGAGGAAGAGGAGGAGCTAGGAGGAGAGCAGAGATGTAGGAGGATGAAGAGCCATGCAGAATGGAGAGCAGTCCCAGGTAACAACTTATATTTAGGTTAGCTAATTGGGAAACAACTCTAATTGTATGGGCATATTGTTATTGAGCATTACCAAACTTATAAAGCCTTTGGATAATTTAAGCATTAGAGTTTCATTTCTACCGGGTACTGTGTGGATGGCAGGATGGTCTGGGCTCAGCCCAGCCTTGTGGAGACAGCGTGGAAGATTGACAGAGCCATCTCCCTCACTGGCATCTCGTGGGTGGCAGGGCTGGTGTTTCTGGCTGACCATTTCTAGCTGCAGTTCGCACATGGCCTCCGGCCTCGGAACATGGTGGCTGAGCTAGGCAGAGCCACCACAGCTTAGATAGTTGAAGAGTGGCCGTTTTTAAATAATTACTTCAACATATATATACTTCAATATATATATATATATATATATATTTAGCTTCCACTCAGCATTTCAGAATAGTATGTGTTTGAAAAAAAATATTTGTGGAGTGAAATTATGTTACAGTCAGGTCTTTAAGATGGCCTAGAACATTTCTTCATTAAAGGTGTATCTTGAAACATCATGCCTTTAAGCATTGTATCTTTTTGTTTGTTTGTTTTTTTGTTTTGTTTTGTTCAAGACAGGGTTTCTCTGTGTAGCCCTGGATGTCCTGGAACTAACTCTGTAGACCAGGCTGGCCTTGAACTCAGAAATCTGCCTGCCTCTGCCTCCCAAATGCTGGGATTAAAGGCGTGCGCCACCAAGCATTGTATCTTAATCCAACATATCGGAAGAATTTTAGAACAGCCCAGAAATACTTTGGAATTACCACATTTGATAAATCCTATTAAGAACAAATATTTTAGTTTTTAAAGAGGACTTATTTTTAAAGATATATTTATTTTTAGTTAATGTGTATAAGTATTCACCTGCATCTCTGTGTACTATGTTGTCGAGTACTCTTAGAAGTCAGAAAAGGAAGTCAGATACCTTGAAACTAGAGTACACTTTACTGTGAGACACCATATGGGTGCTGGGAATCAAGCCTGGGTCTTCTGCAAGAGCAGTCAGTGCTCTTAATCTCTGAGCCATCTCTTTAGTTCATTAAAGAGGACTCGCAAATTTAAATGAAATTATTCTGTTCCCTTATTTTAAATTTTATTCTATCCCCTTATAATACAAATCTCCACATGATATTAAGTATGATGAGTTCTTAACTTGATCAAAAATTTCTGTTTTGAAATAAGAACATAGACCTAAGTTTTTACATTGCCCTTGCAGGCTTTTCCAAAAAGTCCCATCTTAAATCAAAAATACAGAGACCCAACAGTGTATCCTCATGATAGGTCTCTTTACAGAATCTACAATGTTTAGAACAGTCTTTGGAGAATATCACACCAGATAGTCTACCTCCGCAAGCAAAGTCTTGAGTTCACAGTAAGCAGCCTTGGGCAGTTTCCTTTTATTCTCATGGTACTGCTTTCATTGACTAAGTTAAATGCCACAGGAAAGTCCTGGAAGTTCTAAAATGAGCTTTATGGCTTTTGAGTGTTCTAAAGAATATCCTTCCCTATCACCAGGCTTAGCATCTGACTTAACCCTACCACATGGATAAAGTTTGAGTAAAATGGGAAAGAAGGCAGAAAGGGAAAGCCAACCCCTTCCTGCCATTTCCCAATTCATTCTTTCCCAGTGAGCACCTCTTTACTGTCTGGTCACTGAACTGGTGAATCCCAGTGAGCCACCATGACTGTTGCTGGAAACAGTTAAGCATATTATTTGCTGTTCCAAACCAGTAGATCTTCTTTACCTGTAAATATGAAGTTGTAGCTGGATCTGACCTTAAGTCAGGCTCAAAGGAAAAGGCAATATTCTAAAATGTCTAGAACTCTGCATGCCACATTCAGTTAGAAATAACATAGGAACAGCTGTCCAAAGGCTATACGGTCCTTTCCAGTTGCAAGCCCTTAAAACTAGCCAACTAAGGGAAAGGCTATGGTATCTATTTCTGACCTTTGCAGCATCAGTAGAGCATGGAACAGTTCAGTGGACTGGAAGGTCACTCTGGTACCAGTGTTGGTATCATTGAGCCTGACAACTGAGAAAATAACCCAATGATTGTCCTGAGACCAAGAGTCTTGAGACTGAAGAATCTGGTGTGATCTAAATCCTGGTGTCCAGCACAATGTGGGAAAACCCTAGTTCACTTCCAATGATACCTGGAAACTCTCTGCTAGTGTGTTTTTTTGCCTACAATGTCTATTGTGAAGTTTTGATGGGTTTGTCCCCTTTTAGACTCTATCATCTTCCTGATAAGGTGTGATGTGGCTGGCACTTTGGGAGAGTTATAAAGAGGCCACAGGATAGAGACTGAAGCCAGGAGTGGATAGATCACAGCTTCTCCCAGCTGTCTTTGTGGCTAAGGCATCACTAAATTTGTTCTACTCTACCCCATTGGGAAATCACTCATTATCACTTTTTATTCCTAGAAGGTTTGAATCTATTATTATTTATATTTACTATTTCTAAGTCTATGGTGGTCAAACTTCTAGCCCTAGCTTCTTGATTTTCTTCTAAAAATAAAGCAAAACAAAAAGAAAACCACACACATAGTTGCTTTTAAGTTCAGCAATATAATATGTACATTGAATAATTCTATAATTGAATGATTTGACATGATATAAAATGTCATGAAATAAAAGGAAAAAATGACAATTCAAGTTATGAAAACTCATTTCCACAAAATTCAGAGTTTCTAATGGGTCAACGCAACAAATGTATCTATTGGCTATTGGTGCAATAGGAATTCCTTGGCCCTGGGTTGCCCTGACTTTTACATATCCACTATGCCTTTCCTATAGTTAATGCTGAAGTTCAGTTTTTACGTGTTGTTTCAGTCCAGTTTAGATTTAGCCATTGGGTTTTAGAGCACCAGGGCTCCTGAGCGGGAGAACACAGGGTGTCTGGGTATGGAGATGCTGTGATAATACTGTGGCTAAGTTTGTAAGGTGACCAAGGAGTTTGAGAACAGAGCTTGTCTGGGCAAGCGGAGATGAGGGCTTAGTCTACGTGGCCGTGGCAGAATGGGGAATGGAGAAGCAAGAGATGAACTCATCCACCACAAGAAAGGATTTCCAGAAATAACAATGTTTAATAAAGGCGAACACGTGAAAATAAGACAAACAGTCGCATTCAGGATTCCACATTCACCACTGAGTATCTTTTAAGAACATTCATGACAGGACTTTCAATACATTAAACACCATGTCATATTTCTTTTGGCTTTGTGCATTATTTCAGTTTATTGTCACTCAGGCTGATGGTTCACTTTTCTTTGAATCTTCTACTCTTTCTCTTTTAATCATTGAAGTATCAGGGTTAGTTATATATTATTTGTATTATTTCTTCAAAAGTATATTCAACCCTTAAGTCAGTATAATTGAAATAATCACTGTTATGGATTGCAGTTAACCATGAGTCTGATCAGGACTCACTTTCTGTCATGCCCTGAAGAGCAATGTTGGGACCACCCAATCCTTTCTTTGTGTTTCACCGACCCACAAGAACATTGAACATGAGATAGCTTTGCTACATGTCAACTACATATTAAGTCTGTGTAGACCAATTAATTTGATTTCCAAAATTCTGAAACCAATGGACCAGAGAGATGTTCAGAGGTTAAAGACACCTGCCATCAACTTTAATGACCAATATTTGATTGATTCCTAGGAGTCACAGGGTGACAGTAAAGAATTAACTCCTGCAAGTTGACCTCTGATCTCCATATGTATACCATGGATCTACCATGGACAAAATAAATAAATAAATGCAATACAACTGAAATTAGAATAGTAACAAATCAGACAAACAGGTGTAATTGTTATCAGAACATGTGCTGGATAAAACAATTTAAAGCTGATCAGGGTCATGGCTTTATATATTAAAATTTGTGTACTTGTGTGTGTGCACACATGTGTGTACTATTTGTTGCTAAATCCTTTGACTTTCTTATCTGGGAACAAAAACCATGTATGAGCATCTACTTGTGAATACCAGAGTTGGGAAAATGTTGGGTTGTAACTGGTTCCTTGGGTGAATGTGGTTCTCATTATCACAGAAGAATGAGAAAATGAAAAACACTAAAGGCCAGAGATTCTACAGCGAACATTCTAAATATCTGATGAAATGTGTCTTACAAAGTGAGCCCCAGATCCTTTTCAGGGCACTTAATATTCTCTCAAGGGTGAAGTGTGTTTGCTTTTAGCAAAGTAGATTAGCTTACATCTTGTGATGGGAAAAGTCGATGTAATATGTCGTGTCCTTCCCGTCTCGTTTCAGTACAGTTGGTTTGGGTTGTATCTTTTGGCCATAGCTGCAGATCTCAGTTTTCTCCTCTGTCTGAGTGTTAAATCACTTTCTGTCTGCTGTCAGGCTGTCTCTTCTGGTTCCCAGGCCCCCTCCTCTTCTTATGAGCTACTTGCTTATTTCCCAAGTCATGTTGAATCTATCTTTATTTCTCCAACTTCATCATACGTGTGCACTTTGCTTCAGAATTTAGCATTGGTTCACAGACGGGACAGCTGAATGTATCCAGTTTAAGCAGAAGATAAATTATTAGACTGTGAAAAGTTGGGATCAAATTCTCCACAAAAGCACATGTTCAATAGGCTAGCTTTGGTCTTCAGAGTCAAAAAAAAAAAAAAAAAAAAAAAAGAAAGAAAAAGAAAAAAGTGGAAGGATCCTTGTTCAGCAGACAGCATTGAATAGCAACTGTTCCCAGTCATTGAGTGATCTAGAAGACAGGTTGACATGAACCAGCCCATTGTTTGTATCATCTCTTTTGCCTCTACTATGCCTTTAAAATGTTGGAAAATGTGGTATTCTCAAGCTGGCAGGCTGCCTCTCATCTGTCTTATACTGAAACCCAGCTCACTCAGGGCCCAGGCCCACTCTCACTCAGCAGATGTTGTGGTGGTTAAAGGATTGCTTGGCTGGATTTCTGGGGTGCTAACATCATTTATTGGGAATTATGTCATATGGATTAGAGTGCACATTCTTGTCTCAAAGAAACTTTACTCTCATTTGAAAAATGATCTGTGACTATAGGGAGTGACTTTGGCAAGACATGTAATTCCAGTTTCCATGTCAAGGTGAACAACTTCAAATTTTAGAAGACAGGCTTCCGCATGACTCAGTCCCCGAGTGTGGGATTGTCAACCCAAAGCTATGCTTTTCAGCTCATCACTGCTCAGTGTCAGAATAAATTCCAATAAGAGAACTGTTATCTCCTGGTGAACAGTAGGGTAGTTTATCAAGACAACCTTGAATTCTAGTTCTGTTCTCCAATCAGCTTCCATATGGGAATAACAATACTTTGTTGTGAGTTTACTGAAAACAGGCAGTCATAAAATGATGGCAGAGGTTGACCAATACATTTCTCATGACAGTCCTATAATATAGCTATAGGTATCAAATGTGGGGATCTAAACTCAGCATTTAGTAAGTAGTTGACTCAAATGTAAATATTTTATGTAAAGTATTTTATGTAAAATATTTTAAAAGAAAACATATAGTATTTGTTTCAATGAAACAATAGCCATGTCTAGTTGGTGTGCTCATAGGTTTCAAACAGTAGAGCTGATAGTTTTAGGTCCCCCGCCCCCTGCAAAGGTCAATGTTATGGGTTATCAATTCAGAATAAGAATCTGAGAAGTACAGGATGAGTGTGAGCTAGCCCACTTTAGGAACTACTGCATCTGAGATAAGAGTTGGCCAGGACCCAGAATAAAGCAATTTTATCATACAGGAAGAGACATGCTATGTTTGGAAGTTACAACCAGTATTTGGTTAGTCTTTGTCTTATCATTTAGCAGTAGTTCATCTTTGGGAGGCTGTTTTAAGTTTCAGAGCCTTAATATTTTCATTGGAAAACAGTGGTAGAAAGAGTGGTAGTAAATGGTTTGGTAAAATTAATCTGAGAATTAAATAAAGCAACATTTGTAAAGAACTGCATACGGTGGTCACATCCTGTCTTAAAAATCCTTGCCACAGCATTTTAACCAGAAAGTGAGAGGTAAAGCATGAGAATTGATCCCACTTTCTAAGAAAGATGAGACTGAGAGCACTACAACTATTCACTGAATGTAAGAGTTGAGAAAGAGAGGCAATGGGGAAAGGGAGAGTAGTCATATTAGAAAGTTTCCAGTGGGGCGCTATTTCAAAAGTAGGCACAGGTACTAAGAAAGAAAAGACTGAAGTAGGTGTTTGTCTAGAACTGACAAAGAAAGAGAACAGTGTTGAGCAGCAAGTGCTTGGGCTTGATGTGTCAGCAGATAAGTGTTCTGAAGCTGCGTGCTAAGAAATAGCAAGAATGCAAGAGTTTAAGAAGAACCCCCCTGTAAGCTGTCCTGAGCCAGGAAGGAAGGAAGAGACTGAGGGCAGAGTAATACTAGGAGACTGAAGCAGCAAGGACATCTATGGAACAAAGAACTGGAGCTCAACAGAAGAGGCAAGCGTAGTGAATGAATGTTAGCATGTTAGACTAGAAGATATTATAGTCAATGGAGAATTAAAAGTTTTAGTGCTCTGTCAAAGAGTGGGGATGTGAATAACGTAAGACAAAGAATACTATCATTAGATCTGAGTGTTTTGATGAACTGTCAAGTATTGGACAGGATGGCAATATGTAACATTGGAATTATGCTGTGGATGGTATGATAAGAGCTGGACAAGTCGACAATGAGCTGGGTGACAGCATTTCAAAAACTCTAGGTCCAAAATGGGGATAGCCTCATCACAGAACAAAAAAAATGATAAAACACTAGAGAACTGAGTGTCATGGATCTGGAGGGAAAGACAGAAAAACAAAGCTTTTCAAGTGGCATAGAACTACTCAAAGAATACCATCTCTGCTTCTACACTCTAAGCCAGCAGGTTTCAACCTTGAGGTTGTGACCCCTTGGGAATCATAAGAGTAGCAAAAGTACAGTTATGAAGTAGCAACAAAATATTCTTACAACGTGAGGAACTGTATTAAAGGGTCACAGAATTAGGGAGGTTGAGAACCACTGCTTTAAGCAGACCAAGAAACTCCCACTTCAGCAGGTCATAGAAAGGGAACACTTTGCAGCTAGAACCAGAACTGAAGAGTTGGAGGGGACATTCAGTGAAAGGCTGGTGCTAGATGTTGAATTTTCCGTGAACGAGCTTTCAGTGGGGCATAGGACAAGAGGGAATGTTAGGAGATATGAGGAGAGCAAAGAATTAAAGGAGGGTTAAGGGGAAGTAAGTCAGGACACTGGGATGGAGAACAAAGAAATGAGATGTCCCAAGCTCAAGGTGTGAGACGCACACTGGCCTCAGTCTATTAGGTAGAGTGAGAGAAATAGGAGACACAGCTCAAATAATTCGACTGCATCTGAATATCTAGTCTCTGTGCAGTCAGTAGATGAATAGAGACAAGAAAAGTTAGTTACAGATGAATCTTACCTATGATGCAGTTGTACAACCCATCAAATACCAAAGAGTACTGAGGCCTATTTACCATGTACAGTCAAGGAATATGACTGTCATTATAGATCAGTTAGGTTAATTTTGCTGGACATGGCTAACATATGGTATGCACATTTTCATGTAGTTTCAAGAAGTCTTAAGGTTAATGGTAAATCAATTCAGGCACTGGTGTTCAAGCCTGAACTGAACAAATTAGCTAAAGATAATAGAAACTGATAATAAAAACTCAGTGGAGAGTGAACAAGAAACACATTTACTTTTCTTTTTCAAATACTTTGTGTGAACGCTGTTTATTTTTCCCTGATTTGCCATTTGGAGTGGTGTAATGCACAAATAATAAATTAACCTGTTATTAATTATTGTTTTAGTTAAAAAGAATCTTTGACTTTTAAATGTTTTAAATAAAAAAATAAGAAGAAATACTCATGGTTTTTGATGATGTTTCAATGTTAACTTTCTAGGACTGTTTTCTGATATTTCTAACAAACAAACAAACAAACAAACAAACGGAGCTGAGCTGACACTTTGTTCCCAGAATGTTTTTCTCATAGCTCAAAACCTCAGGCTGAACATATGCAAAAAGTTCTCTGAATGAGGTATACAGTAAAGCTTTGTAACTCAGGTTCCACACACACTTGTGTACTTATATTAAGTTATATGAATTTATTATTGGCCCCTACAGGATTGCAGAGTAGCCAACAATGTTCTCATGAAGACATTCTCAAAGGCATAGCATCCACCAGACCACGGGACTGAGAATGGGAAGGGAATGGAGGAGAAAGTTGGGGTTTCAATGTGATAGTTTTGCATAAGATTTTAACTGTTACTCATTGGGGCGATGAAGGTGTACACAAGAAAGGGATCAGGGAGTTACAGCTGGCTGTCACCTTTGGAAAAGGAGTCTAGTAACATTTTGTCTTCACTTTGAGCAGGAAAGCCCCTAAGAAAAGTGTTTGATGCCTTGGATTTGTAGACATGATCTCAGTTTGAAACTATTCTAGAAATGACCATGTTAACCATAAACCTGCAGGGGTGAGTGTCCCTCACATGGATCTAGCAGCAAGAGAATCTATCTTCAGATTATTGTAGGATTGGGAAATGATGATATTTTTCCACACTGCTCCACTGTATATTATGGGCCACAGAGGATAAATCAAAGTATGTGGTGGTATAGTTTTCCTTCAATGTCTGAGGATTATCAATCATTTTCTTTCATCTTTGAAAGAAAAGAGTAGCGACATTACCAGCTACACACACCTTAGCTGAACAAATCTTTCTTTTTAAAGTTCACAGTTTAGGGGCTGGTAAGATGCCTCAGTGGTTAAGAACACTTGCTGCTCTTATAGAAGATGCAGGTTCAATTCTCACCACCCACACAGTTGCTTACAGCCATCTGTAATTCAGTTCCCAAAGATCTGATGGCTTCTGCTGGCCTCCTCAGGCACCAGGCACACAAGTAGTGTACACACACATATGCCAGTCAAACACTCACACATACAAAATTAAAATAAAAACTTCAAGATAATTCTGCAAAGTCCATCATTTAAATATAATAAAGTTCGGCAGGAACCACAATATGAACTAGGAAAATTACAGCATGTCATCTTATCTCTGGTAACCACTAGGATATGTGTTGTCAACAACACCATTTTCCACTGGACTTCAGCCTGGGGGCCATTGGTTCTCTAGAAAGAAAAAAGTAGAGTTTGAAAGTAGAGTAACTTGGGAAATTTCATGATAGGCTTGAGCTAGGTCATCTCATTACATTCGAGGAATGAATATGACCCTAGAAATCATTACATTAGATTCCAAATCACAGTTTAAAGTCTGGACATTATGAAGATCATGTATCTCTCTCTGAAAGAAGGTTGTGATTCATAAATGAAAGAAAGCTTGTCTGCTGTCATCACCTTCTCCACAGAGCCTAAGTCAAATTGCTCCAGTTTTGAATCCCAGACTCTGGTTTGCTGACTTGGCTCCAGCATCTCTGGGTTTCGAGGCTCCATCCTCCTGCCTTCTCAGGCCTCTGTGCCAGGCCTTCCTCCTGACTCAGCAAACACATTGACAACGACTTGCTTATTTTGGAGGCATCCTCATATTTCTCTCAGGCCTCCATTTCTCCCTACTGCTATTTTCAAAGATCAACTCCTATTAATCTCACCAGGCACATGTTTCTAAGACTATCGATATCCTAGCAACAGCAAACGACTTCTAAAATCTCTATACATTTTAAAGAAATAGTTTAGGTTTTAAAGCATTTAAAATGTATCTGGGATTGAAGTCACTCCAATAGCCACATGTTCTTAAAATTCAGAGATTTTATACTCATTAGCTTGCTGTCACCCAGTGCAATGCCAGATGAGGATGCTAGAACTATTCTAAACAAGACCAAGAAATTTCAAACTGCAGATATTAGGATTCTTGTCAACCTCATGGCAAATGAGCAAAGCCTCTGGTATCTGGTCACTCTTCTATATTAAAAACCCCTAGTCATCACTGAGACACCACAAGAACATGGCTCACAGAATCAATTAACAATACTCATAAGGGGCTCACAGAGACTGAAACAACAATCAGGAAGCCTGTATGGGTTTAATCTAGATCCTCTGCATAAATGATATGGTTGTATAGCTTCTTGTCCTTGTAGGACTCCTAACAGTTGGAGTGGGACTGTCTCTGACTCTTTGGGGACCCTTTTCTGCCAACTGTTGGTTGCCCCATCTTAGAGTTTCCCTTGCCTGTGCCTTAAGTAAACTCAGTTTTTCTCCACAGAAAAGATTTTCTGACTTCCCTTACTGTGTTGCTTCATTTGCTCACATCACTGTGCTCTAGAAAAAGGGCAGGGGGATGTTTTCTCTGCCTTCTTTGATATTTTCAACTCTCTTCACTTTACCATCATCTTTGATCATTTCTAGCCCTTAACTTTACTTCCCCTTTGTCTCTCTTCATTAGTGTTATTCGTCAAACTTGACCTTCTACCTTCATTTTTCAGAGACTTTGTGACACAGTTCACACTCTTCCTCTACAGGCCTCGAGAGACCTCTGGTTATCTAGGTCAGTACAATGGTGTCCTCCCTTGCTTGTTACACATCTTCCTGAGTGGCAATGTCTCCTCATAACTAGATTAGGACCTTGGTTTCCCTGTGAACTCTCCTTGGATACAGACCAGAATCACCCTGGATTAGATGAGACAATCCAGAAGTGTGGTTAGAATTATTAATTTCAATTCAGAGTTGGAATCTTGACACTACTATGAACATGTGCTTTCATTTGGACAAATTACCTTAAATGTCCTAGGGCTCATTTGTCTGACTTCTAAACTGGAGAGAATGTCACATACTTAAAAGGAAGTTAGGTTATTGAATGACGTAACAGGTAAAAGCTCTTTGAGATGTCAGTCCATCATCATTCTGCCAAAACTTCAAAACATATCCTATACTTAGTATACATTACATTGTGAGTGGATTGGGGAGATAAATAGGCATTATATCAGAGACCATCCCCATAAAGATATACTGAATAACACATTACTTAACTTGCCTAGTTGTCACTCCAATGAATGTAGAATGGATACTTCTTAAACACACTAAAGACAAACAGAGATGCCAATAGCAAAGGACATTCATGTGGACTGGCTTTGTCCAAGCACTGTTCTCCACAGGGCACATTTGAGGTAGTATCAGAAGGGGAAACAGGCACAATCTATAACAATGCTGATCTTTTCCATTGTATTGCTTTTCTTATTTTGGAAGGGTTTTATTTTTAAGAGAAATTTATGTTCAGCACGGAGAAACCATGTTCAGAGGTTTACCAAGCACACATAACTGTCTCCCTTATCAATATCTCCCACCATCACAGTATGTTTGCCATAGCATAGGTACCAGTACTGGTACATCATAGTGTATCCAAAGTACATATTTAATGTTCAAATTCAACTCTTGCTATTTTAGTTCAATGTATTTACAGTCCACGACGGTGTCCTTCATTGCAAGCAATATAACATTTACGGAATATTTTCACTACTTTAAAGGTCTTCTCCCTCCACCTCTATCTATGCTTCATAAAACCAGTGTTTTACTGTCTTCATGTTTTGGCCTTTTTCACCTGACACACAGCCATTTCAGTTTGATTTCTTTCCCTTATTTCACTGAATGTCTTTTCATAATTTGATACATTTTTTCAGGCATAGTTTATTCCTCATTTATTTTCAGTCCTGAATGATAGCATATTGTTTGGATGAATACACTTAACTTTACTCATTCTTCCACAAAAGGACATCTTAATTGTGTCCACTCTGAAAACTATTAATAAACTGCTTGAAAAATTACTGCACATGTTTTCATGTGGATATATAATCCTTTTGAGCAAGCAAACACCAGAAGCTCAAAAAGTAGCAAAGTACTAGATGTACACCAACTTTTCTTAATAATTACATTAAATGTAAATGTATTACATTCCACAATAACAAGAGATATAGAAAGAATAAATATCTCTACAAAAAATAAACATGAGATCTAAAGGCACAAAGGTTTATGAGACAGGGTGGCCTGAAATGTTTGTGTAAATAGTAACCAAAAGTGATATATACTGGGCATATTAATATCTAACAAAATAAGGCTTGGGACAAAAGTGAGGAATGTTGATTCATCAGTAACTTCTAACAATTATAAGAAAATCTATTCCTAATTGCAGAGCCAGAATAGGCTCTTCCCTTCACAAGGAATCTGTGTTGACTAGTTTGTCAGGACAACTCACTGAGAAAAGTGGACATCCTTGCCATGAGAAAAGCCCCTAGCCTCACAATGAGGAAGATATGGCTTCAGGTAGGGAAGCAGCAGGGAGCAGGCTAGTGACCTTACAACCTCACTCAGGAAAAAGAAAGTGAGCAGGAGTGGGGCTGGGCCACCAGGCCTCAAGGCCCGCCACTGGTGACCCACTTCCTCTAGCCAGGCTCCACTTCTAGAGAATCCACAATCTTCCCAAACAGTGCCACCAGCTCGGAACCAAGTGTCCAAATAAATTTATCTGTTGGGGTCATTTTGTATTTCATATGGTCATGAAAATACCAGAGACCTAGGAAGTGAGAGACTCTCAGGACTCAAAGGGAGGGACCTTAGATGAAATGCCCTACAGTGGGACGAGGAAACTTATATAACCCACCTCCAGCAGAAAGACAGGGCATCAAGTGAAGTATGAGGTTGCCATCCCACAATCAAAACTCTGACCCATAATTGTTCCTGTCTGAAAGAACTTCAGGGATGGAAATGGAAAGGAGCCCGAGGAAAAGAAGGTCCAGTGACAAGCCCAAAGTGGGATCCAGCTCAATGGGAGGCCCAAGACCTGACACTATTACTGAGACTATGGAGTGCTTACATAAAGAGACCTACCATGACTTTCCTGTGAAGACCCAACAAGCAGCTGAAAGAATCAGATGCAAATATTTGCACCCAACCAATGGACAGAAGCTGCTGACCCCTGTGGTTGAAGTAGGTGAAAGCTGGAAGAAGCTGAGGAGGACAGCAACCCCGTGGGAGGACCAGCAGTCTCAATTAACCTGGACCCTGAGATATTTCAAGCACTGGACCACCAACCAGGCAGCATACACCAGCTGATATGAGGCCCCCAACACATAGACAGCAGAGGACTGTCGGGTCTGGGTTCAGTCAGAGAAGGTGCACCTAACCCTCAAGAGGCTGGACCTGTCGAGATGTGTGTTCTAACTAAAAGTATTTAAACTGAAAGTTTTCAAAATACTGTAGTAGCCTACAAACACAAGGCTCCTGATTGTCCAGGACTAGTGTTGAGCCTCCTAGTATCTGAAGAAATATGATAGAGGCCAGTGTATTGTCTGTGCCACTGTACTTTCAAGGCCTCCACACCAGTCTTCCTGAACCCTGCATCTCCTCACTCCTAGCTCATGCACCAAACTCTTAATTCATTTAGCCTTTACCTTTCTTCCTCATAGACTCTCAGTCCTTTAGTGGAACAATATAAAGTATAAAGCGTAACTTAATCCACTCAAAGGAGAACTCCTAAAATAAGAAATTTCCATGATTCTTCCAAAATCTATTTTTCTTTAAAGTCCTCCAAAATATAACCTCCCTGGCTCCCTAGGATAAATTCTCTTTAAAAAGAATAGGTCTATTAAAGTCCCTGTACATTTGTTACTCTGACTTGGAAAAGTTCGTTGCTGCATGTATAAAATCATACGTCAAACCCCTGTAACTGAGAATCCAGTACACAGTTTGAACTTAGGCAAAACTGCCACAGGAGAAGCACAGATGCTGGTCCATTGGCCATTTCATCACTACACTGAAGTTCTGCCCCCATGACATATAGTCAGAGCCAAACTGATCGCTGCAATGTGGGGTTGTATAACAAGGTCAAATAAGTCCAGGCATGTCATCGTTACCTGGGAAGTTATTTGTGGAAAAGTGAGCAAGTACAGAATGACATGAGACACGCAGAACACCCATGACATTGAAATAAACACCTGTCAGTCACTGGCAAAGGTCTTCCAAAACAAGCTGCGTTTTACATCTCTCAGTATAATGAAGATCACATCACAGCCAACTTATTATCAAAGCTCAAAACCAAATAAATGTACAGCACAGTTGCCAAGGTCTTTCCTCGGGTTTTATTATTGCTGACAATAGAGCCAGTGTTATGAAAAGCATGCTTGTTGGGCAATCCACACATGACATGCTTTGTTCTCTGCCTGAACCTGCTCTGGCATGACTTTAGGACTAATACTCTTTATTTTTGGTGTTAATATTAAACACTATTTGGCAGAAGTATGTGAATTCTGCAGTCTTTAGTCAGACCCTGAAATGTTTGGAAGATTCTTCAAGAATGATAAGGGTGAAAATGCTCTAACATTTCTGGGCAAAGATTAAAAGACCCAAATGACACATAGCTGATCTTGGTGGTTTCTATTGTTGAGAACTTGGCTAGAGATAGTTGAGACACATAGCCCTTGCTTGGAGACACTAGGTGAGTAAATGGGGGTACTGAGGAGACAATGGCTCAGGAATTGCTTGTGGTGCATCTAAATCCCTCCTCAAACACTGTGTTAGCAACCACTGTGGCTGGACCTCTCTCTGTACTTGTTCCATGAGACTCCTTGAAGACACAAAGACCTTTCCTGAGTGGGCCACATCAGAGACAGATGAGATGAAATCCAGCTCGCTCAGATTCTAATTCAGTTTCAGACACTAATACATGGTCTGGTGTGGGACAAAACGCGGGCGGGATCCGGGGGCTCCAGGCCTCTCCCATGGCGGCGGAGAAGGCCCGCGACTGGGGTGGGGTCTCACGCCCGGGATTCGGCCGCAGATGCCTGGAGTTGGCCCGAAGCAGAGGCCTGGGTTTGTGAGCACTTCCCGCCCAGCATGCTGTAGTTCCCACATGGTTGAGATGGTCGCCTTCATAGAAGTAGGCCCAAAGACACGCCGACTGAGCTTCCATGAAGTAATTTTATTGAGGAGAATGGTGAATCTGGTGCGCTCCCCCCCCCCCCCCCGAAAAGCCAGGAGGAGTTCCCTTTTATTGGAAAGGGGCTGGACTAGGGAGGAGACTTAATTACCTATGTCCCCCGGCCTCATTAATATGCATATCTCAAGGCAGAGGGCTCGTAGGCACGCCCCTTACCTGTGTCTTACATGACTTATGTTTTAGGTTGAATGGAGACTGCAGGTCAGGGGCCTGGGTTTTGGAGGTGTGGCCAAATACCCGCAATCTCAGGGTTCCAGGCCAATGGCAGCCCTTCCATGGCCCAACAGTCTGGACTATCTTTTGGCCTTTATACTTATGTCCCTCATCTCTAGTGACCCCTCAGCCAAAGTTGGCAGTCAATTATAGATCAAGCTGAATAAAGAGTGTGTTGGGTTTCCCTATGTAGGAGTATCTAGCTCAGACTTCATGTCAGGGTTGCAGTAACAATCTACCCAGGGATCCAGTTTCGTATTGTTCTGCAAATGTTCAACCTTTGCATGTAGTTTCCAGGTGTCAGATGATGGATCTTAGACTGTTGTGGCCTTATTTGAATATATATTATTTTGTGGATAAAATTACTTTCCAAATACATTGTTTTAAACACCTCTCCAAATAGTGAAATTAATAACCTTTCTGTAGCAAAAGCCTTCCTGTCTCAGCTATTTCTTCACTCACAAAGCACTGGTATTGTTCCATTAGGAGTTGAGTAACTGCAGCTATATTGTGACAATTAAGATCTGAAAAGAGGGAGCATAACATGGCCCACAGACTGTGACATTGGCAAGGGCTGACTTCCAAGCCTGAAGCTCCATTTCAGGCCTGGGCCATGTCATAGAGGCAGATCTTGACATGGGCAGAAATCTGATCCAGGATTACAGTTTAGCTGATTAACAGCTCTACCCTCAAGATCTTGGGAAGGTGGCTGAAAAGAAACATTGCATATCCCTAACACTTCTGACTGAAAAGGAGGGTCAGCTATCCAACAATGCAGGAATCTAGGAGTGGTTCCCAATAACCAACAGACAGATGGTTCAAAGGGCCTCAGGGCTAGAGGCCAGGAGAGTCTGGCTGTCAGAACTGAGCCTGTCAGCTCTGTGTTCAGACCTGTGAAGAAGACTCTGAGAATGGCTCTCTGCTGGAAGCTGTAAACATGGGACTGAGGGGTGCTAGCCCCTTAGGAAATGCATCTGCTTCCTTTGACACTTGCCCCTAAGAATCCAGTCAGCTCTGGAGCTGGAAGAAAGCTATTGAGGGCAAAGCAGTGGGCACATTGTACTTGGGCAGATAGAGAAGGGCAGAGCTCTTAGGGAAGTCTTCTAGCTTGGCCTTTGAGGAAAGGTTTCTCCACCTCTGGTTTGCATTACAACCGGACAAAATTAGAGAAGGATTCCTAAAGAATGGCCAGATGGGGGCACAGGAGCCACCAAACAGGAGACTCAAGAACCCAATGGAACAGAACCCATGTCCCCATACCTTTGGGTTTGTCAGCCAGAGGTTTTGAAACAGGAATAGAGGGAAGAAGACTCATCCTGATGTGAAGGAAGAAGGAGCAAGCCAGATGAACACCATGGATCCTCTTGCTTTGCTCCTGGTCCACTGAGAGTCGTGCAAGCAGCTCAGTCTCCAGCAGTCATGTCCACAGCTGCCCCCCCATGCCTCCTACTCCATGATGGACTCCAGCCCTCTCAAACTATGAACTAAAATCCATTCTTCCTCCTTCCTTCTTGTCAGGGGCTTGATCTCCATAACTGCAGAGAAGGCACTGATAGGACCAGCTTTATTATTTTGCTCTGAGTCATAACACCAAATCTGCCAACACAGATCTCCCGATCTTCCGTTTATAACCCTTTTCATCCCTTCATCTGATTCTCCTTCATTTAAAATTATAAGATAAATTTAGTAGTGTTTAATAATTTAAGTTGGTGGCCTAGACAAGAGTCTCGGTATAAATGTCATATAGAATGCATGTTTGGAAAGGTCACCTTCCCATTTCCCTTCCAGTGTCAGATAATGCTCACTCAGCTGATCTCTGATAGACACCCAGGGAAACAATACCATCTGCATGTTTTCCTCCTCCCCTGAAAGGAACTCCACTACCAGTTGTTTCACGATGAGACTGATACTATTTCAAAGGATTAACATGATTTTGAGACAAAGAAGTCATTAAGCCATAAAATCAGAATGTAAAATAATGCTTCCAAATGATACTTTCTATAAGCAAAATGAAATATTCAAGAAGATTTTAATATACCAGCAAAGGAAGTATCCTTAAAAGCTATATTCCTTGTGTATGCTTCTTGGCATCCCTAAGGTCACAGGAGAATTGAGTAGACAGTTTCAAATAGGGCTGCCTAGTTTAAGCGTTTTCTAGCAGTTTAATTTGCAACCTTAAAGCCTGTTTGTCCCAATAAAATATCCAAGTGTTCAAAGGTCTCTGTCACAAGAGCCATCCATGAGATCAATGAGAACTAACATCTGAATACAGGAATCATCTCCTCCCATCCAGTGGTACTGAAACTGCTTTGGATGCTGGCACCCGGCGTTAAGTCAGTCTGCAAACATCAGAAGAATACTGAGCAGGCATGTAAAAGTGTAAGAGATAGTGGATCTCAAAACTTAGTTTTTAGAATAAAACATCATAAAGTATACTATGTCTCCATTCATTCTAAAAATATTTGCCAGTTTTCAACTCTGCAGAGGGTAACGTATCAGGGAAAGGTCCTATCTTTTGGAGAGTTCTATCCAAACAGGACTTATTTAGTCACTATAGAATGAAGATGCCCAGTTGAACCTGGAAACATATTTATGCAACATTTGCTGTTCAATGTCTTGCCCAAAAGAATTCTCAACTATACCACGAATGTTAAACCAGAGCCTTAGAAACCAAAATAACCCTAAGTAAGTACTAGTGGCCAGAGAGTGATAACATGAGCTTTAAAAATGAGGGAGGGCAGTTAAAACTATTTATTCTGTAAATATGTACATGTAAATTTCCTAGAAAGAGAACTTATAGATTATTGGACAACCAAGGCAGGGAGTTTGTGCACAGGCATTTGGAGTCATTCTTCACCTGGGACTTCCTTTACAAATTCACTCTGGCTTAAACATCAACATCTCCTGTGTTTTAAAAAACGTTCAAGACACTCATGGAAGGTGTTGGACTGAATTCCAGTTTCAGGCATGCTACTTAGATCTGTATTCCCAGTTTCCAGTTTCCCAGTAGGCAAGAGAGGTTTTTTATTTGCATTGATGGGGACAATGTGTGCCCTTTAAAATTTCCTTACCTCTGTTTCAGCTTGGGAACAAAGCATCTGGAAGTACCTGCATGTACAGAAATCAAGCTTATGCTGGAGATGAAGAAAGCCTTCCAATAAAGATCAGAGAGTGAATGGCGTGATGCTGAGGCTTAGCAGTCCTCTAATTACTCACTTGGGGAGGCAGAGAGACTGAGCTGGGGAAGAGTGGGGGAGGGGCAGAGATATGCCCAGAAGGAGGAGGAAATAAAATCAAACTCACCCAGATTCTATAAGGTCAGTGGCATGTGGAAAAGAAACCTACAGCCACCACTGAACTTGCTCAAACTCATCGGTGCGACTCAGTTATTAAGATTACTAATGTGTAGTGTTTCCGTGATTATTTTACAGATATGACATCATAGTTCCAGGGTTTTACTAATCAGCAATCACACAATTGCCAGAGTTGTAAGATCCTTGATAGTTAAGAGTGGAAAACACCCTATGCACAATGAGACGGGAGCAGTGTCACAGTAAGGTCAAAGCACTACTTGGCTTGAGTATTTTTGGTGACAAATCAAGACATTTCGCTTAGAGGGGCTTTAACTTGTAGGACCATATTTAAGAATGCCTCCTGCTATTGTTTTGCAAATTCTCACAAACACATGAGGTTTCTGAACTGCAGTTTTGGGGAAAGAGAATCAACCCTCAGACATTCCAAACAATAACAACAACAACCTTCTTTGTGGCCTCTCTAAAGTTAGACATTCACTGGAGCTTGTAACCTGAGGAATGAGCTTCTCTTTTCCTCTGCACAATCTCCAATCACAGTCACCCCCAAACTCCCTTCTCAGGGTGATGGATGTGCCTTTGTGGAGAGAGGCTCAGCCAGATGTAAATGTCTACCCATGAAGAGGCGGCATACATTTGTGATCTGAGGCTCAAAGTAGAGCCGCCAGGGCAGATGTGATGGATGGACACTGAGTCTGAAAACTCCTGGCTGCCAGTGGGGAGAGGGACCTGGGCCGTGTAAACCCAGGGCAGTGTTATGGATGATTCCTTAATTGTGCCTCTTCTTTTCCTTCACCCAAAGCCCAGGATCTGTGTTCACCTTATCATCTCCACACTTTATTTCATCTTAGACTTTTGCTGATCTAATTAGGAGCTTGATCAAGGACAGATGCATACTACTCTCTGGTAGGCAAGCGATTCAGACTCAGCCCTCTGCAAATAGCCAAATGGGACTTCTTAAGTTAATTCACATTTGTAACAGTGGGTGAAGTTACAGAAAAAAAATCACATAGTCTAAAAAAAAATAGATATCCTGGCTCTTGCTTGAAAAGAGCAAGCAGCCTTCTTCTTGTTGTTGTTATGGATCCCAGCACTGGAGAACATCTCTCTCTCTTTCTCTCTCTCTCTCTCCTCTCTCTCTCTCTCTCTCCTCTCTCTCTCTCTCTGTGTGTGTGTGTGTGTGTGTGTGTGTGTGTGTATTTCATTAAGTTAGATGCTCAGTGAACTCATTAAGCAGAAAGGGGTAAGAATTACAGATTGAGAGAGGCATGTAAAAGAAATGGGACGCTGTGATTAACTGTGTCTCTACTCAGAGGAGTTCTCTAAAGAAACTCCTAATGTGGAGAGACTTCTTATGCCTCGAGAAACTCCTCCCTTCAAATGTGTGTGACTGTGATAGCAGGCCCCATGTGCTGTTCTGGGTGTAGTGTGCACTCAAAGTCACAATGGATTTAAGTCTCCTGGTCTGGTAATGGCACCACCAGCTAAACCTGCTGTTAACTCATAAAAATACACAGTGAGAAGTCACTGACAACCAGCTAAGCAGAATCGATAAGAATAATACTATTTATTCCTCAAAGTTCACACAACTCACAGGAATGTGCTAGAGATAAGTCACAGGTGTTTAAAACAAACGTGATCTTTAAAAAGCCAGATGTGATTCTGAGTCAAGGAGCATCCTAGTTAAGGGGACAATGTGTTTGTAATACAGAAGTCATTTTGATGAATACATACATATATCCTCCATTTCAGAAAAATATTATGAATGGTGAAAATAATTTGAACATGGAACTTCTGAATAAGAAACATTGTATTAGCTGGGCGGTGGTGGCACACGCCTTTAATCCCAGCACTTGGGAGGCAGAGGCAGGCAGATTTCTGAGTTTGAGGCCAGCCTGGTCTACAGAGTGAGATCCAGGACAGCTGGGCTACACAGAAAACCCTGTCTCAAAAAAAAAACAAAACAAACAAACAAAAAAAAAAAACAACAAAAAAACCCATTGTATTGTTTAAGAGCAGCAAAATGGAAAGATCATAACTCCTCTAAAAAGTTAAAACTTGGAAATATAGATAGGTCTTTGATTAACATGTAAGCTCTGCTTCCTCTGGGCCATGGGGGGGGGGAGTTGTAGAATTTGGTTTGCATGTGTCTCTTGTACCTTCTTACAGATGGTTTGTGAGTTTAATTTCTGTGTATACAGTTTCTAAATATTTTCATATACTTCATATACTTCATCATTGTGCCTATCATTACCTATCATACTCTTCACTGAGCATGCTTCAGAGTTAGGTGAGGAAAGCATTTGTTGGTAGATGATCTAAGACGTGTCCATAAACTTTGTAACCAAGATATAGAATGCTTAATGCCATATTTAATACCAAAATTAGGGCTAGTGAGATGATTCGGTAGGTAAAGGAGCTTGCTACGAAACTAGATGATTAGAGTTCAATCCCTGAGACTTACCTGGTGAAAGAAAAGGACCAATTTCTACAAGTTTTCCTCTGACCTGCACACATCTACTCTGATATGAAGGTAGGTACACACATACACACACAACACACACACACACACACACCACACACACAATGTAAAAATTTTAATGTCGGAATTAATGAAAGCATTTATGATGAAAAATGGCCAGTTTTACATAAAGGTGGGGATCCTGTGAGCTTCCTCAGGTGTCCTGAGCAATGGGTTGTTCCACAGAAAGGTGAGAGGAAGGACAGTGGTCTGACTTCTAAAAGCTAGGGGAAATGATTTTTATACATTTTAACCATAAAAATAAAGAGTGTCAGAGGAGAGAAGGATGTTTAATTGGGTTTTAATATCATGCAATGCATACATGTATCAAAATGTCACATGGTTCCCCTTGGGTATAAAATGTTTATGATTTTGATGTATCCATTTTAAATAAATTTAATGTAAGAAGAAAATAATTGAGGAGGACTCATGAATCTGGAGTGAATTGCTTAATGAGCATATCGCACATATGTGTGCATTCCTCAATTCTCCACTTATAGAAGAGGGGCTGTAATGGCTTTCCATGTTTAGTAGGGGACACCGGGGAGGGTGGTAATGACTGTGGCAGGTGCCTTGCTGATTGTCAACACTTGCTGTCACGTTTATAGCGCATCTCATAACTTCTGCTCATTAAACACTCAAAATCTACATATGTTCATGGATATGACTTGGTTCTTATAATTGGTCTTAAAGAAAAACTGGATCCACTGCTCCTGAAAGCCTCAGCTCCCTTCTCTCACAGGAGCAGAGAGCATGAAAGGAATTTAAAAATAATTAAAATGTATTTAAGAAAAAGGACATTTCCGAAGTTCACTTTATTAGTATTATTTCCCAGTTTCTTTTCTGCAGCCAGCGATAAAGGGGTTAAGGGAACCAATAAACCAGTGAAAAGTCCTGTGAGAAAGAGGCCAGTTTTGATACAGTCCCCACCCTGATGGGTACAGAGGATTACACAGGAATATGGCTGTGGATGGTGTGTGTTCTCTGGCTCAATGCCATCAAGGGGTTTCTCAGTCATGGTTAGTCTTGGACCTACTGGGATTAAAGTACCACTCATTCAGCTCAGAGGGCAATAGACCTGGAAATAGCCAACTTTCATAATAATTTTCTTCAGAACTAGGGCATCTGGAGAAACGTCAGTCCTTTCAAAGAACTTACCATGCTCAGAAATGTCTGTACAGTTTCTCTTCTGATGATAATGACTTATGGATCAGAAAACTTTGGCTAACAGCATTCAGAGCCTTCAATTTCACAAATGTTTACAAGTGACCCACGGAGTTGTAAGCAAGGGAGATTGTTCAGCTAACTGTAGGGTACTGAGAAAGGGCCCCGGTGAGGTAAAAACCAAAGTAAAGCCATCATATCTTCTGAAGTGCAGACAGCCTTGGCTGCCCACTGATACCCGCAGGCCATGTGCTCTCTTCCTGTGTGTCTTGGGTCTGTGGCTGGTTCCTGGCTTTGTCTGAATCCTATGGAATGAGCTCTGAAAACCCTTTTTCAGACAAAAGATCATTTTTCAAATACCAAATAAGACTGAAGCATTCAGAGCACCTGCAGCCATCAGCAGGAGTAAGCAGGATGTATGTTCTGTACTTAGGAGACAGACAGAGAAGCGAACTGAAGTGGATCAGAATCTTCCCTGGGAGAAACCTTCCACAGACTCCTGTTAGGGTCGGGAGGTAACCAAGCCTGCCTTAGCTGGGTAAGCCTACTGTACCTCCTAATAGGGAAGCTAATAGCTCCATGGCTGTATTTGGGGGCAGTTCAGATAGCTCTTGGTGATTACGAAAATGTGCACATTGGGTTTGGCAGGTAGAACAGCTCTAGTGACTCCCCCAGGAAATCAGTACCTGACCTAAGTCACCACTGTGGCCTGTATGCTAGCTGAGAATCTCAGGTGTGTAAGGAGTTTTTGAAATTATGGTTGCAAAATTCAAATTGTACTGATTCCTGTATGCCTGACCTTAAGCCAATTGTTAGCAACTCCTTGAATATTTTTTGCCTTTGTTAAAATACAAACTTGCAAGATTTTGTCTGAGTATAATCAGGGAAGCATAAAATTAGATTCGAAATTTCACAATCAAGAATTTTGTTTATGAGATGGCTGAAAATTGGTGGGTAGGACCTTATGTGAATCTGTGGGGCAATTTCATTATGTTATGATAAAGATTTGGTATAATTGTAAACCGGGTACATAGGGATAAGGGGGTGTGGTAATTGAGGTTGTGAGATTATATATGTGAAAGATTAGATGGAGAGGTGATATAGTTAGTATCGTGGGAATGTGGATTGAGGTTGTGTTGTAAAGATTAAATTATATTATGTAGAGTTTTATTGTGTGATTGTTATCTGTTGAAAGAATTTTTTTGTTTATTGTGGATTGAGGTAGTAAGTAGGGTGAAGTTATGTTTTGTATTGTTTATATGTTTGGTATGTTTAGTGGGATGGGTGTATGAATGGTTAGGATTTTTAATTTGTTGAAATAAAAGTATAGGGAATTTTTTGTGTTTAATAGTGTGTGTTTAAATAGGTTTATATTGTGTTTTTTTGTGAGGTTTATATATGGGTTATTATATGAATAGTTTTGTGTTGTTTTTGTGGTGTTATTTATGTGTTCTGTGGTTGGTTGGGTGGTGGTGGATACATATAAGTATGTGGGAATTGGAATGGGGTGATGGTGTATGTTTGGTTGAGAAAGGTGTGGGATGGAGTAAGGGGGAGTATGTGGTGTTAAGTTTGATTTTATTTTTATTTGGAATGATTTTTATGTTTAGTTTTGTTTTTAATTTTGGATTTAATTAATTTTATTGATGGTTTGATGGGTTGGGTTATTTGTAGAGATGATGGGGGTATTGTTTAGGGAGGTGGGGGGTTTTTGGGGGGGGGGGTTGGTGGGTTTTGTGGTATTGGGTTGTATGAGGGGGTGAGGGGGGTGAATGAGAGTGTGGGGTGATGTTGAGAGGGTGTGGGATTTGGATATGGTTTGGGGTGGGAATGGAGGAATGGTTGGGTGATTTTAGAGGATTTAAGGGAAGGTATGGGGTGGTGTTTGTATGTATAATGTTTTGATTTGGTAGATTTTTTTGTTTGGGGTTTAAATAGGAAAATGATATGGAAATGTTTTATTTTTATGGGGGGGAGGGATGTTGGATGGGGTGTTGATGTGTTTTTTAGGTTAGTTTAGAATGGGGTAAGGAGGGAGGTTGTAGGGATGTATAAATTGGGATATAGTGTGTGAGATGGGTGGGTTTTTGGTGGTTTTGTATTAGTGGTGGTGATAATTATATGGGTTTTGAGAGGAAGTGGGGGGGGTGGGGATTGATTTTGTAGAGGATATGGGGGATAGGGGGTGATTGGTTAGGTATGGTAGAAGAGTTGGATAATATGGACTGAGAGGGGGGAGAGTGGATTTAGATTGGTATAGGGGAGGGTTTGGTTGTGTTTGTAGGGGGGTATGAGGTTTAAGTGGGGGTTGGGAGGTGAGGGTTGGGGGTTAGGGGGAGTTTTGGTGGGGGAAGGAGTGGGGTGGGGGGAAATATGGTTGTAGGTGTTGGAAATGGAATTGGGAGGGTGGGTGAGGTTGTTGGTGTGAATTATATGTTATTTGGGATGTTGTGTGTGGTATGTGTTGTGTGTTGGTTGGTTTTGGGTTGTGGGGGGTGGTGTGGTGGGGGGTATGGGTGTTGGGGGGGTTTGTTTTAATTTGGGAATGTTGTTTGATGGGGTGTGGTTGGTGGTGAGGGAGGGAGGGGTGTATTGTTGAGGGGTGGTTAGGTGTGGGGATGGATGTGATGGGGGGTGGGGTTTTGTGATGTGTGATGGATAGATATTGGGGGTTGGGGGGGGATGGTGGGGGTGGTTTGGGTTGTGTTAGGTATTATGTAGTTTTGTGGGGGGTGGTATTGTTTGTGGATATGAGATGTAATTGGTTATGGGTATGGTTTGTAAGGTAAGGAGAGGGAGAAGAATAAGAGATAGTGGTATGGGTGGAATTGGATGATAATGAGGGATATGGGGTTGGGGTGTTGTGGAGTTGGTGTGTATAGTTTTGTTGTGAAATTTTTTGGTTGGGGGGTTGGTTGTAGGGGTTTGGGGGGGGGTGGGGGGTTTGGGTAGGTGTGTTTTGGGTTGGGATGTATGTTTGGTGGGGTGTGGGGGGTGGGGGGTGGGGATTATGAATTTGGGTGGGGGGTGTGTTAAGGGTGGGGGTGGTGAGGGGGTTTTATTGTAAATGGGGGTTGAGTTGGGTGGGGGAAAGGGGTTGAGAGGATGTTGGTGAAGGGAATGGGGAGTAAGGTGTGATGGGTGAATTGTTGAATATTATTGTATGATGGGATTAGTTTGATTTAATAAAGTATTGGGGTTGATGGTTTGGGTTAGAGGTGATTGGGTTTTGTATAAATTGTTATGGATATGTTGAGTGTTGGTTAATTAGTTAACAGTGTGTATGGGGGGATATTTGGAGGGTTTAATGTATGGTGGGTGAGGATGTTGGGGGTGGGTGTGAGTAGGTTTTTAAGGTTTTTGTTTGTGGAGTTTGAGGGTGAGTTTATGGGTGTGGTTTGGTGTTTAAGACAGTAACTGGTACAATGATAGTTGGGATAAATTCATACTTAGTGAGTGGTAGAAATCTGGTTTAGTTACTTTCCTGCTACTAAGGATAAAAAGTCTGAGTGAATAAGTAACTTGCAGGTGTTTGGGCTTATACTTTCCAGGGGCTAAGAGTTCTTATCAAAGTGGGAAAGAACCTCACATCTTCAAAAGCAAACAGTGGGTAAGGAGGTGAGCAGAAGGAGCATGTTAAAGCTTTAGATGCACAAAAGCCAGCTTCCAGTACGACTTCTCCAGCAAGACTGTACCACCTAAACCATCCCAGGACAGACCACCGATCATGGACCAGTTGTTTCCACATATGCCTGCTGAAACGTGGTGGGGCATTTCTCTCTTCAAAACCACAAGAATGTATTCAGTGGAATGGCAGGAAGGGGGCCTGTTAGTGCATGTTAAGTAAAGAAGGATGTCCTAGATACATTGGCAACAGCTGGCTGAATCGAAACAGGCTATGACCTAGAAGGCAAAAAATGTATGTAGTAGAGAGGGTTTATTGACCATATCACGCAGTGTCACCCACAAAGGCGGAGTACAGGACTGAGATCATACAAATCACAGAGTTAAACCTGGGAGTCGAGCAGGGAGCTGATGCAGGAGGGGCCGTGGAGTATATATGCTTACTGGCTTGCACATCATTTCTTGTGCTCAGCCGTTCTTTCTCATAAACCCAGGCGACCACACACAGCCCAGATAAGTGGTAACCACATACAAGTGGGCTGGCCCCTGACTCCCGAATCAATCACGAATTTAAGAAAATAGCCTTGCGAGTTGGAAATTAAGGAGGCATTTCCTCAATGAGGTTTCCTCCTTCAGCTTATTGTGGCTTGGGTCAAGATGACATAAAAACGAACAAGCACAAGGGAGCTGGCCTTAAGACTGTAAAAAAAGCATTTTGCAGTAGGGTGCGGAGCAGCAACACCGCTCTTACATTCAGAACTTCATGGACTCAGACAAGTGTGAAGGAGCTGAGACAGAAGAAGGCTCAAGACACACTCAGAGCTAAGGAGCAGCCTGATCTCCCATATTATCTGACTACTGCACTTTGTAGAATTGCAGCATTCTAAGTGCCATTTCTGCCAGGATCTGGCATGGCCTTGGTAGGGACAGAATGACATGGTTCCTGCCCTGGGACAGGGCCCAGCAGTGTGGGCTTCCATGAGTGTCAATGATGATAGCTAAAGGATGTAAAGCATGTTAGATAATAATGTACATATATAATGTTAATACCTTCAAGGAAAGTCTTTTCCTATAAACGTTAATGACTCCATGATAACAAAACAGTCTCAGCAAAATGGCAAACGCTGGGACCTTCAGACAGCCATTAAGGCTGCAGAAAACATATTCTATAAAAAATGAGGTCAAATATAATAATTTCTCAAAAAAAAGATACGATATGAATTAATGATGGGTTTCATGACTCTAAGAGTGAACAAAAACAGCTTCTTCTCTGTGAGCAACTTGTCAGAGAAAATACTAAGGAAGCAGATGAAGAGAATTTAGGAGTGGTGATCACAGAGATTCCACCCAGCTAAATTTTTTTGTTTATATGCTTACAAAGGCAGATTCCTGAGGTCAGGGTTGGCCTGAGACAGAGCAAGGTTAGGCAAAGGTGGTAATTTCAGGACTGGGTCCCATCCAGGCAGTTTATCTTCTGTGCTTAACAGAGGCAGGCAGATCTCGAACTTTTGTAATGTTAAAAGATGTGTGCTGCTGTCTCCTAAATTAAGGGACTGGGATCGAGGGATGCTGATTCAAGGGATAAACAAAAGAGAACCTGGAGCAAATGAACTAGATTGTATATGTAAAATAAAAGACTTGGCCAGGAGTGGTGGTGCACCCTTTAATCCAGCACTTGGGAGGCAGAGCAGGCGGATTTCTGAGTTCGAGGCCAACTCATGGTCTACAGAGTGTATTCCAGGACAGCCAGGCTACACAGAGAAACCCTGTCTCTGAAAGAATAAAAGAAAAAAGAAAAAAAGAGAAAGAGAGAAAGAGAGAGAGAGAGAAAGAAAGAAAGAAAGAAAAGAAAGAAAAGCAGAAAAGACTTATGGTCTGCAAGAAATGAACTATCCAAAGAGTTCTTAGATACAAGACATAACTGCTTGAAACTGTCTGGAGCAGAGATACAAGAAATTCTAGACAACGAGGAGCTGTCTAGACCAGAGAAACAAACAAGAAGAAAAATTCAAAGTGTTCTCAAGAGAACATATTCATCTTGACCCATGATTAGACTTCAAGTCCTTGTTTCAATGCTCAATACCCCTTCTAGAACCCCTCTCCAAGCAGAGCCTCTGCCATCTCCTACCTTGAGATTTGGTCAGTGATACAAACTATAGTAGAATGTCTAGTTCTTATTTGCTAGAGAGTCAAATCACATCATCATTATTATATATATTGTAGCAATTTTTTTCAGCACTGCCAATCTAATGACAGGACAACCCTAATATAATGGGGAAAGTGCCTTCAAAGTGAGCATAAGACTCTGAAACCTGTAACTAGTATGGTGAGAAACTGAGACTAATGAATGAGTTTGGACTTGGGGTAAGGGAAACAGGTGACCTCAGGTCTTCTCTCCATGAAAAAGCTTCAAGTAACATAAAACTATTTAATGTACAAAGATGAGAAAGATAAAGTATCCATTGGTGTTTCAATTGCCCATCAGCAGAATAGCCCAGATAGCTCATCTTTGTAAGTATTTATAGCATTCTTGTGATAATAGCCATCTTGCCTATTTCACTGGCCCAAAAGCATGCAATTTCCAGGACACAGCAGTTTTGGATGGAAGGATGAGGGGTAAAGCACAGCAGGTAGCTTTGCCAGCACTCTAGGGTTTCAAGGACTTCATTAGTTGAAGTCATGGTAGAATTCTCTGGCAGTGGATATGAGGAAAGTAGCTGAACCAGATGTGGATTGATCACAAGCTGTAGAAATCCACACATCTTCCTGCTTACTGAGCCTTCTTTCCTCTCAAGCTTTCTGCTGTCTCATTTGCAAAACAGTTGGGTCATTGATTGTGAATTATATTGCTTAGCTCTACATCATTTATTATATGACTTAATGCACATTGACAGCTACCTTTGACACTGGCCACCTAACACATTCTTTGCCTATGGTTATTTTAAACATGTCATAAAATAACATTCAAAATGTATATTAAGATGTCTGGAAATTCTACTGCAAACACTGTTCTTGATGAAAAAATAGAAATTTCACTAAGAATTTTCTAAAATAGTCTTTAATTTTATCCTACCTATTTCAAATGTTTTTTTTTCTCTAAAATAAGTCAGTTTTCCCTACTTTCTGATACAGGGGTTGTGTACCAACAATGTGTAAAATTATGGCAGTAAATAAGGCTTATTTATTTTGGTTGATATTGACTTAGTGCTTAATGTATTTATAATGAGTCATATGTCACATCAAAAGGCATTGTGAGCTCCTCAGATGTTAGAAATTGAAGTGTCATCTTCTATTTTAATTACAAAAATAATTTTAGGAAACATAGTTTAATATGTTATAAATATTCATCTTTTATACGTTTGAAGAAATCATATTGGGTCTTTAAGAATCAGAAGAAACATGTGAAAACATCACACATCTTGTTACAGATTTAGCCTGGGGGAATAATTTACATCTATTCAACTGCAACAACAGCATTGGAGGAGTGATGCAATTCAATGCACACTTTTCCTCACACACCACTATGCCTGCACACACAGCTTGTTTTACAGATGTTAGTGCTGGCATGTGGCTTGCTTTTTGCACTTAAGAACTTACTGGACAATATTGCAGGTGTCTGCTGTCCTTTTTCAGGACTGTAAGGTCAAATATCATAATTTAGTATGTATTTTATACATCATTTAAATAATTTCTTCATTAGTTGTTTGCCTTCATGAATAGAATTGCTTGGGTATATTATGATTATGGATGTGTATGTATTACCAACAAGATTTAGTACTTCTTCATAGTCATCATCAAAGAAATTGTGCCACGTAGAGTGATACCATTATTAAGTTTCTTCATACAAGCTGGATATCATAACCATATTTTTATTTTGTCAACATGGCAAAAACTGGCATCTAATCATTTAAATTCGTTAATCAATGCTGTTTAAACCACAAATAATATCTTGATACCTTATTCCTTTATGAATTTGTGGGTTCATTTGCTGTCTGAGTCTTTGTACAGTCTCAAGGACTTGACCTGACAAACAGGGTGAGAAAATGAAGAAGATACACACACACACACACACACACACACACACACACACACACACACTACATAAAAAACAAAAACTGGTATCAGGTGGTCTGAACTCCCTGAAAAACTCAGAGTGTTTATATTCTCTAGAGTGGAACAGGGAGGTACGGATATTACATACAAGTAAACAAAGAGGCAGGTTGTATGGTGTGCAGATAAACAAGAGGTCAGATTTAGCTAAGCTTAGTTGACGTAGTCTCTGTAGAGGAACAGTCTTCAGGTCATAAAGATATGGCAAGGGGTTATGGGGACATTTCCTATGCGCATTATCAACAGCTGCACATGACCCCCAAGAAGGCTTTGCATCCCTATGAGCCTCACCCTCAGGATAAGGCTTTGCCCAGGGTGGTGATATTGTGTCAAACACACATTCACCCAGGACTTCACTCCTTCAGTCCTTCCTCTCCCATGGTTCACATTCCACCTCCTTGTTTCTGTTATCATTCTCTTTGGATTTTAGTGGTTGTTTTTTTTTTTTCTACAGTTATAAACCACATGAGCATTCAATGCTGTTCAGAGTGTCTCTTAAGTTTTAAATTATTTATGATTCTCCTGACTTCCTGCTTTTACATTTTATGCCAATAGATCTTCTTTCCCTTAAAGTTCTCTGAGTTTTACATTTTTCTTCACATGCCACCACCATGAGCATAGTCTTCCACAATTATTTCTGTGATATTTTATAAAATCAAAAGGATCAAGTTCCACTTGCAGCGTTCAAATCAAAGACTCTGGGGATTATAAACATTATTGCTTTATTCTGTTTTAACAGCAATGTCCCTCCACACAGCTATACTATCCCAGGTTGACCCCACATGGGAATGCCCATTGGGATACATTCTAGCCAGGCTTCCATAGCTGGCTATCCAGTGTGGGTTTCAGGAGTTGTTCCTACAAAGCAGTATTCAACAAACATCTCACATCTCATGAAATAGCAGGCAAAACAGTTTGGCTAGAGTCCCTGGCAGTGTGGACTGGTAAATACTGACAGGCTTTTCCAGGTCAAGAATGGATTCTCTTTCACATTGCATCCATTGATTCTCGCCCCTATGACTTCGTCCACAGTGATCCTTAGTCTTCCTGGCCATGCTCAAGAGGGATAATTTCAGAGCCAAATCATACACTGATGATGTAACAGTTGCCCTCATGTAAGAGGACGGAAATGTCTTTATCCTAAAGAGAAATCACCATTCTGGTCTCATCACATCGATCAGGAACGTTAGAACCAAATTGCTAGTTTTAACTGGATGGGAGTAGGCTTGTAAACTAGGGTTTGGGTGAGCTTTCTATCTATACTGATTCATGGTGCCATCCAATAAAGGCCTTGTTTTTGATCTTATATGTGTTTCTTGACCCCTGGCAATTGTTCGAGCACCTTACCTGTTTTACCAAGCTTGCCAAGTTGCAGAGTCAACAGTCAGTTTTGAGGATGGAATAGCACCTGCCCTGATGCAGCTGTCAATGTCAGTATCCTCATTGCTATTCTGGGGCATCTCTTTGGAACTGAGCCTCAACCTCTGCTGTCTAAAAATCTTCGAATGATTTCTAGCCATGGAGCCTTCAGCTGCTCTTGCTGTAAGTAGCTTGGATTAGAAGGTTTTAAAGGTCTTTAATTGTTCTTTGCAACTCACTTATTCCACAACGGATGGGATTCAAGAGCCATCTGTAACCTGCTTAGCATTCTACCTCCTGAATGTTACACTCTACCATGTGCAGATGGTACAAAGTTGCCCTTTCTTATGTTTTCTACATATACATATGCATATCTGTGGAGGAATGTGCGTGCAAGTATATAAGCTTCGTAGCTGTGGCTGCAAACATATAAACCTCCTTTGTAGTTGTATCTGCTTCTACTGAATAGATTTCAATCTGAGCAGGCTAAAAAGATTAGGAATCTTTTAGTTTTTTCTAAATTCTATGTTACCATTACAGCATTTAATAAAACCTATTAACTTGGAAGAAACCCAGAGTATGTCAAAACACAGACATTTGCCAGGTGTAAGCAGTACATCCTTTAACTCCAGAACTTCACGCAATGACAGAGGCAGATGGATCTCTGAGTTCAAGGCTAGTCTGATCTACATAGTAAGTTCCAGAACAGCCAGAGATGTACAGTGAAACCTTGTCTCAAGAAAGAAAGAAAGAAAGAAAGAAAGAAAGAAAGAAAGAAAGAAGAAAGAAAGAAAGAAAGAAAGAAAGGAGGGAGGGAGGGAGGGAGGGAGGGAGGCAGGGAGGGAGGGAGGGAGGGGAGGGAGAAGGAGAGGGAGGGAGAAGGGGATAGGGAGGGAAGGAGGGAGGAGAGAGGAAGAGGGAGGGAGGGAGGGAGGAGGGAAGGAAGGAAAGGACAGGCATTTTAATTTTAGTTGATGACAACATGAAATTAAGGTTCAACACCTACATTAAAATAATTTAATAATGTGTTTAGCATGCACAAGCATTGTATTAACCACCAACCCATCTATTTTGACAAAAACTCCATTAGTTTCTTTTTAAAAAGAAATAATCTAAGGTTCAAAACATCTGAAGTTATAGAACCCAGTAAGTAAGAAGCCATCTGACTCACACACCATTGGGCCCACAGCTACTATCTTCTTAATGGAGATAAAAGAGAGTTAATAGCACAGTGGCTATGTCTTTGTGGTTTGTGAACATATAGAATCTGAAAGTCAAGGAAAAGTGAAGCAGGGAGAGTTTACAACCCAGAAAGTTTTGGTGCAATTTCCAGTACCTGGTTGGTAAGTCAAAAGAATTCTCAACAGTCAAAAATACACCTGGAAGCTACAGGAAGCTCAAGTCTAGGGCATCCGGATGAATAGCTGTGAGCAGTTTTGCTCGTATCAGAATCCCCATTTAGAACCTACCAGGCATTTGGCAAATGGTGACACATCCTGTGAGATCTATGGCTGATTTCAGCTGTCTGTGTTGCTGTTCAATGGTCAAGGGCCAGTCTTGTTTATGTAGAAGGAAAACATTGTGTTCTACAGGAAACACTAGGAGCTGGGACTCTGTGGGTGAAGCAGGTGGGTATGAAAAGTTGATCCGGGAGCAGCAGGGAAGAGCCAGTTCCATCTTAGTGATGACACTTGGTTGTTTAGCAGGAGAGTTTACAGTCGGTTTGCCTTAGCATTACAATTGGCTACTCCTTTATACAAACAAGAAACCTGGACTCAAAAGAGATTTACCCACCTCCTTCCCAAAGCACAAAGCTAGCAATGGTGGGGTTGAGATGCAAAACCAAGATTTCAGAATCATCTTTTCAATTATTTCACCCTATGGGAAATTTTTCTAATTTTTAAATTTCATATATAATTTACTATATTTACATCATTCTTCTCTCTTCTTCCCTCCAATATTTCCCCCATCTCCCTCATACACACTTCCTCTCAAATTCATGACAATTTTCTTTAATTACTATTGAGACACACACACACACACCAATAACAATTCCTGTTAAATCCATTTAGTGTTGCTCATATGTATATGTCTTTAGGGTTGACTAGTTGGTGTTGAATAACCAATTAGAGGGCTCATGTCTAGGTAAGACTGATTCTCCTCTCAAAAGCCTCTTCATTTAGGGATGGGGCTTTGTGAGATTTCCCCATCTGAGTGTTTGTCATTATTTAGGTCTTGTCCTTATACCCAAGATAAGCATTGATCTCACTCTTCATCAAAGAAGCTTCTTCTTGCAACAGACGAGAGGGTATGAAGAAAACCACAGCTGGTCAAAACACAGACTACATGGCCATGGTGTTCCCAGCCCCAAATGATACATCTACAAACAGACCTATCACTAAGGCTAAGGTAACATCCCAGAAGAGGTTGAAGGAAGACTGTAGGAATCAGAGGACCCAGATATCTGCTGTTATTGTGTTTTCTCTATACGTCAGTGAAGGGGCACCCATGAACAATATGGTTGCTTATTGGAGAACATGCTAAGGTTGGATTACATTATATACATCTAGAATGATGTGTGTGATTCAAGACGAGGAGAATCCAAGAAAATATGTTTTCTCCTTCCTCCCATGTTGAGAGAACGAGCGAGCGAGCGAGTCAGACAAATGGAGATTCATAGCACCTTCTCCATAGAGATAATAGTCTAGTTTAGAGTCTGTGGTCCTGCATATGTGACTTAAGTGAGCTGGTTAATGCTGCTCCTCTGAAATGAGTTTGCCTGCCCTGTCACAGCTCTGAATAGTCATAACTTCCCAGAAAGAGAGACTGCAGAGAAGCAATGACAGTGGACCACTGTCAAATTGCTAAGCCATTTGGGGTAAGTAGAGGAGGACATTCCTCAGCTGGAAGTCTCACAGTAGAAACAAAGAGAAAAGAATGCGACTCAACCTTCATGAGCATTCCTGGTTTTCTAGGGCTGGATGTCACGTGCTGGTACACAGTGGCACCTCTGGACATCCACTATTGGCTATCAGTCTCAAGTCTCAAATGTCTTTATTTTATCCTTTTTGACTCTCTCACTTGAAATCCCACCTTTTCTCCGCCTACTCTTTTGTCTTGAGGTTTCATTACCTTCAGTTCTCTTCACAAAACCATGAATAAAAGAATAACAATCAGTAAGTCATTGATAATAGGTGTGATTTGTTATTAAGTAGACACAGTCCAATGATCAATGAATTAAAGCTGTGAAATCATGAAAAAATGATAACCCTTTTTTTTTGTTTGTTTTTGTTTTTGTTTTACACTTACCAGGAATGTTTTGCTTTTGAAATCTGAGTAACTTTCACAGCCATTTTGGGAATTTATCATATAAGACCATCTTTATAAGAAAAATAAAAGGAACCTGACCAATAGCTATTTAGGAGGTCTGGGAGACCTGTAGTAGAAAGTTCACAATGTTGAGTCTCCAATTCGTGTCTACAATGGAGTTGTTTCAACTACATAGGAAGTGTCCATAAAGCATATGATTTCTCATGACCCATAACTCCATGCTCCATAAGCACTCCACTGTCCCTATTGCCACACACCCATTTCTTTAGATCCTCACATGGAAAGCCACATAGCCCCCACACAGGGTCTTTCTCTCATTTCATACTGTTATTCTGATATGATTGCTTGTTACCAGGATATCAGCTGGATTACCTCAAGGCTGTCTTTGTCTTTCTATGCACTTGAAAGCATCCAGAAGACTTCTGCACTCCAGGCTCAAACCGATGCCTATGAACCTCAGGAGCTGTTTGAGACAATTGCTAAGACCTCCTCAGGGAGTTTTCCAGCTCTGGCTGGTGCTCAGGAGAGCTGCCTGGAAACAGAAACCATATGATGTCTCTGATTCCTCACCACCGCATGTGATTCTTTCTAGTTCATAAAAACAAACAAACAAACAAATTCAACTTACCAAATGTTTCAAATTAACAGCATCTTTTTTTCCTTCTAATTTTTCTAGAATGTTTCTTCACTGTACTGGCAAAAAAAGGGAAGGAATCCTGCTTGTCACTCCTTGTGCCTCCTACTCCTGTGCGCTAATAAAGCTGTGTGAGAACATTGAAGCTGGTTTTCAGGAGCTTAGGGATAAACAGTTTCCATTTCTAACACTTCAAAGAAATGTCATCGTGTTTACTCGGAACAGTGCACTCTAATAAAGCACGGCAGCACACATTTCTCTTGTTTTAATAGTTATATTAAGATCATGAATCCTGAGACCTAACAAACATAGACATATATTTTATTATAAATAGCCAACCTGATACGACAAAGGTGAGAGTAACTGTTCTTTATAAGTAAAAACATTTACACATTTCCTGTACAATTTTACTTAGAAGCAGAGATAATTGGAAACCATCGATGTTTAGTAAGAACAATGTTCCCACAGTTTCAGCCTCCTGTCAGGTCAGGAGCACAGTCTAAGCTCCCGCTAAGCAGCAGCCTTGTTTAACAGAGAGACACTAACAGTTGGAAAAGTCCATTTCACATTAAGTCAGTTTGCTTTTGTGTGTCTATCTGGACAATAGTACAGAGTTCAGGCTCCTGAAAGCAATGGAAGGCAGGTCTTTTACTTCTTCAGATACTTTAACAACCGGAGTCACATACACTATGAGTCTTCTTCAGTCCTGTCTCAGTGACCCCAGCTGTGTTCAATATCCCTACATTTGGCAGTTTAATTTCTAGATTCCACATACTTGTTTATAAACAGCTCTTTGAAATAGGGCTGATGTGTGAGACTTTTTCTGGGGAGACATGACACATCCACTCACCCAAAGCAGGGAACTCATGGCAGACCAAAGTAATGATTGCATCTAAGTCCAGCTTCATGAACTATGACTTTTTATTGGAGTTGCTTACAGGAGTGTGGGCGAGGAATTACTTATAGGAGGGATAAAACTCGAGATAACTGCATCACTAAAAGCCCACGCTAACACAGCTGATGAGCCTGAAAGCTGGCTCCCTGGGGTTCTCTGTGCAGCTTGTAGGCAGCTCAGCCCAAAAACTCTCTTCTTCACAGTGTGGCTAGACAGTTTCTCTCTTCAAGGCTGTCTCCTTGTGGAGGGACACTCACGAATTGTGTAGGTGTCTGCTTTCTGAGACATGTGAACTTTATTTCCTGAGTCTCATGTGTCCCTTTTTACTTTTTCCCAGAGAGACAATGTCTTAGCTTGCTTTTTCTTGCTGTGATAAAACATTGACCAAGCCAACTTTGGAGATGGAGGTCTAAAGACTTGGCTTATCCGCTCCATCACAGTGCATCCCTGAGGGAAGCGAGGGCAGGAACTCAAGCAGAAACTTGGAGCAGGAACTGAATCACAGAATATGGAAGAATACCACTTACTGGCTGTGTCCTCTGGCATATTCAGCTACCTTTCCTATGCAGTTCAGGTCCGCCTGCCTAGAGACGACACTACACACAGTGGTCTGGGCCTTCCTACATCAATTGGCAATGTGAAAAGCACAATAGACATGAGGACAGGCCAGTCTAATCTGGGCAGTTCTTCAGGTGAGTTTCTTTCTCTTCCAATGTGACTTGAGTTTTTGTAAAAAGAAAAAGAAAAAGAAAAACAAACAAACAAAACAATCAGCACAACTCACCCCTTGTCAACCTGACACACAAACATATCACTATTAAACTGTGACATCGCTTGTTTGTCCCCAAGATCTTATGTTAATCTCACTGTATGAAATACTGTTCAACTTTTAAAAGTTCCACAGTCTTTAAAAATGTCAACACTGAAAGCTCAAGGTCTCTTTAAAAAGAAAAATCTAAAGTCTCTTAACTGTGGGTTCTTATAAAAATCAAAACAAGTTAAATGCTTTCTTACTTCAAGAGGAAGAACCAGGGAACGGTCACAAACAGATCAAAGCAAAACCCAAATCCTTCTATAAAAAGCTCAGTGCCTGCTGTCTGGAACTCACAATTTTCTGGGCTGCAAATGGCTCAGGCAATCTCACTTCTTCAACACTGCCCTCCGCAACAAACATGACTCGTGTTATATAGACTCAGGTCAGCTCCAGAGTGTGACAATCCCAGGAGACTTTCCTTTCCAACACCCTGGGGTCTCCACTACAACTGAACCTTAATCTTCCCCAATGACCTTTCTGCAGCCTGACTCTGACCCTGCACAACGTGGAGCCTCCTCTGCTCTCCATGTCCCCTTCATCCTTCAAAACAGGTACCATGAATGGGAATATCCAACACACAACCAAGTTTGGCTGCCAGCTTGAAATGTAGGCTTGACCTCTCTGGACCACAGGTCTTGTGAGCCAACCCCGAGGAAATAGTTCCCAGATTTCATGTCAGTGACGGATGCTGGTCTCTTATTGTTCAGCTAATGTTCATGCTCAGGCTAACCTGTATTGGTAGTTCCCACAGAGTGAAGGCTGACTTCCACAGGTTCTTAATTCAAGTGTGTTACATTAAGAGTCCCAATAGAGCTTTTAAGGAACACTCAAAATTCCCTCTGAACCTTCACAAGCCAGGCTTCCATCAACTGTATCTTTCTCAGCTTTATCTTCCAAGTTCTCACAACAGCTCATTAAGCTCTGAGGACTCAATGGATTTTCCAGCTCAAAGTTCTGAGTCATCCATTTTCCTCTCACAAAACACTGCAAGGCATAAAAACTACATGTCAGGTCCATCACAGCAATATCCCACAATCCTAGTAGCAATGTCTACCCTAGTTTGCCTTCTGATGCTATGAAAAATCACTGACTAAAACCATCTTGGAGAAGGAAGGGCTTTATTTGGCTTACACTGTCCTTTTACAGTCCTTTATATCAGGAATCCAGAGCAGGAGCTCAAACAGTAACCTGTACGTGTGAACTGAAGCAGAGACCATGGAGGAACACTGCTTGTGGCTTGCTCCCCATGGCTTGTTCAGCTACCTTTCTTATGTAGCCCTTACCACTTGTCTATGAATGGCACCACCTAAGGTAGGCTAGGCCTTCTTCATTCATCAATTATCAGTTAAGCAAAAGGTTCACAGACATAAAACCAGGACAATCTGATCTGGAAAATCTTCTGATGAGCTTCCTTCTGAGGTGACTCTAGTTTGTGTAAAGTTGACAAAATTAATCAGCATGCACTGTTTCAGTCTAGAGGAAAATTGTTACCTACTTATGTTCTTTGCTGCCCAGAGTTGAACCCAGTATCCCAGATAAAACCAGAGCAGGACCCAGTGCCATGAGAACTTGACTTTGCTGTTCTAGAGAGCAGTTGGTTCCTAGAGTCCTGTTGCTCTCCTTTACAACATGCGTACATGCACACATCGCACACACACACACACACACACAACATACACACAGACACAAACACACAAACACAGACACACAACATACCCCACAGACACACACACACAGACACACCACACAGACACACACACAGACAAACACAAAACACACACAAACATATACACAGATACACACACAGAACCTAGAAACTCCTAGATAGCATAGATTCTACACATAAATACAAGTGTTGAGAGCTAACTCCAGCACTTAAATCTTAGTTATAACATCCACTTTCTAGCCACTCTTTGGTATGAAGCATCCTCAGGCTCTGCATCCTCATATTCAATCAACTTTGTGTCAAATATATTTTAAAATTGCATTTATATTCAATCTAGAGCCTTTCTTCTTATCATTATCTAAATAATACAGCCCAATAACTAATCACTAGTAAACAGCGTTTACAGGGTATTGAATATTAAATGCCATCTAGAAATGGTTTGAACTATACAAGAACATATGTTTGAATTACATGCCAATTCTACTGTATTTCATTCAAGGGACATATGCACCTACAGATGCTGGTATCTAAGGGAGGTCTAAGAGTTCACCCCAGTAGATACTGCGGAACAACTGTACTGCAATCTGTATTAGTCAAAATTCTCTAAAGCAGTGTTTCTCAACCTGTGGGTCGTGACCCCTTTGTGGGTCAACCAACCCTTTCACAGGCGTCACCTAGGGCCATTGGAAAACACAGATATTTACAGTATGGTTCATAATAGTAGCAACAGTAGAGTTATTAAGTAGCACCAAAAATAATTTTATAGTTGGGGTCACCACAACATGAGAAACTGTATTAAAGTTTCACAGAGTTAGAAAGGTTGAGAATCACTGGTAAAGGAACAGAACTGATAGAATTAACATGGATTGAAAGAGGATTCATTAGACTAGCTTATAGGAAGGGATCCATGTAGTTCAGCAATGGCTGTCTGGTGGTGTAAAGGATGAGAGTCTGGTAGCTGTTCTATCCACAAGGCTGGAGGTCAGAATTCTTAATCTAGTTCTAAAGTGCTGGAGAATTCCTGGAGAGCTGTTGCTCTTCTGTTTATGTTGGAATCCTGAAGAAATAGATCAAATACCAGTGAGGGAATGCCTTAGAAGCAGATAGATGAACTTTCCAGCTAGCGTGAGGGTAAGCAGGCAAAAACCAAAGTCCTTCCCCTGTTAATTATTTATTCACTGTATAGCCTGATCTCTGCCCCTGCTCCCAGTCTCCCTGCACACAGCCCCTCCCCCATAGCCCCTCTCCTCTTTCCATGTCCTTTTGTGTGGCCTGACAGCAGAAGGGGTGCTTCAGACTGAGGGTAGGTCTTCCTGCTTCAAATAATCTGGTTTAGAAAATCCCTCACAGGAATACCGAAAAGCTTGGATTTTAACTGATTCCAGGTGTAGTCAAGTTGACAACCAAAATTAACCATGGCAGAATTTATCCCCTGTGCACCCTATAGCTATTACCCACTTATGTAAGCTAATGGGCATTTTAAAAGATATAGTCACTGAAATCACAAATAAATATGAATATATCTAAAATTTAAGCTGTCATGAAAGATGTCACCTAGTAGCCTGCCAGTTGGGGAGGTTTAAAGCATGCCAACTTGCAGTACTTTGAGTCTCAAACACTCTCCCAAAGTCCATGTGTTAACTACTTTAAGGTGGATTTTTTTTTAATCCTTTAAGAGATAGAGCCCAGTAGGAGGTCATTAGATCATTTGGGACATGTTCCCAAAGTAGACTGTGGGCCTTTTGTATCTTTCTGCTTTTTCCTCCTGTTCTCTGATCATGGCATAAGTGCTTTGTGTCACTATTTCCACCACAGATGCAAAACAACAGGACCAGCCCAAACTTTAAAGTGGGAGTCAATACCTCAGCTAATTATCTAGTTATTTGTGTAACAATGGAATATTGACAAATACACAGCTCCACATGTAGGACGGGTTAGTGATTTCTCCTCACCTTTAAAAAATTTCTAAAGCTATAGTAATAATATCTTTAGAATTTTAGGTAAATCCTGAGTTCGATCCACAGCTCCCATAGGTCCATTATCCTCTTTCACGTGTTCATGTGAGACGCTGTTTTCAAATGTGCTACCCTATGCTGGGTGGCCTCATCCTCCAGTTTTGCTATCTGAAGCTCCATGAAAAGTTCGCATTAGGTCTCTCCAAATTGTTTTGCTCCAAAGCCAGTCTCACATGAGTATGTGTGACAACACTGCAAGTACCAACATCAGTGTTTTAAACCCAAGTAACACCATGATTTACTGACTCAAAACATCCATTTTCCTCTGTGTCATAACTAGGCCAGCTCACTGGTCTAAAATATAGCTTCTCTTAGCTTGCTTTTACATGCTTATGTCTAAATGGATAGAGATTGAAATGTCCAAGTTTGGTATTCCCCCTCCCCCTCCCCCAGGGCTTCTGCACCTCTCTGCACCTCTCTGTGCAGTCCATGTGGTGTCTGTCTCTTCCATAGCTTCCATGTGCTTCTTGCTCTAGTAGAACAACCAGGACAATTTTCCTGGTAGTTCCAAAATCAAGAACATAGCAGAGAACCCAGTCAGACCTGCTAGTAATTGTAGGCGGCCGAAGAGACGGCACCGGTTTCCAACATGGCTGGCGCAGCGTCCTGCATAAGCCTACTGCGCATGCGTCAGCCTCAAGCCCCTCCAGAGAGGGCTTATGCAAATGAGGCATGAGCCCTAACCAATCACAGGGCTTATGCTAATGAGACATGAGCTCACCGGGTTTATGCTAATGAGGCACGAGCCCTAACCAATCACAGGGCTTATGCTAATGAGGTATTGGCCCTAACCAATCCTGAGAGAACAGGCTGTCTGGCCTGCCCCCTTGGAAGGGTATATAAGCAGTGCATTTCAGCTGCTTGGGGTTGCCGCCCCTTCGATGGATGAAGATTGCCTGGAATAAAAGAGCTGTTAAAGAAGAATCCAGGCGTGTCGTGTCATACTTGCCGGCTGAGGAGAAGACGCGACAACTGGTGGCCCGGCGGAGAAGAGAGACCCGGCGGAGAGACCCAGCGCCGGCGGAGAAGAGACGCGGCCGGCAGCGAGAGACGCGAGAGACGCGGCGGCGGAGAGACGCAAAGAGACGCGGCGGTGGAGAGACGCGAGAGACGCGGCGGTGGAGAGACGCGAAGAGACGCGGCGGCGGAGAGACGCGAGAGACGCGGCGGGCGGAGAGACGCGAGAGACGCGAGAGACGCGGCGGCGGAGAGACGCGAGAGACACTGTGGCGGAGACACGCAGCGAGAGACGAGAGAGACACTGCGGCCAAAAAAGACTAACGACAACGAGCCGACGACAACAACCTCGTGGATTCAGAAACTGAGGTAAAAAGGTGTAGTTTTTAGTGGAAGATCCCTGGGTTGGGACGAGTTAAGGATCCCTGGTTTGGGACAAGTCAAGGTTTGAGTAAGGATCCCTGGTTTGGGACGGTCGAGGACGAGTAGAGGCTCCCTGGTTTGGGACGAGTCGAGGCTCCCTGGTTTGGGACAAGTCAAGGTTTGAGTTGAGGTTCCCTGGTTTGAAGTTCCCTGGTTTGGGACAAGTCAGAAACGAGTCAGGGACAAATTAAGGATCCCTGCTTTGGGACAAGTCAGGAACGAGTGAAAGATCCCTGGGTTGGGACGAATTAAGGATCCCTGCTTTGGGACAAGTCAGGAATGAGTGAAAGATCCCTGGGTTGGGACGAATTAAGGATCCCTGCTTTGGGACGAGTCAGGAACGAGTGAAAGATCCCTGGGTTGGGACGAATTAAGGATCCCTGCTTTGGGACGAGTCAGGAACGAGTGAAAGATTCCCTGGGTTGGGACGAATTAAGGATCCCTGCTTTGGGACAAGTCAGGAACGAGTGAAAGATCCCTGGGTTGGGACGAATTAAGGATCCCTGCTTTGGGACAAGTCAGGAACGAGTGGAAGATCCCTGGGTTGGGACGAGTTAAGGATCCCTGCTTTGGGACGAGTCAGGGACGAGTGGAGGATCCCTGGGTTGGGACGAATTAAGGATCCCTGGTTTGAAGTTCCCTGGTTTGGGACGAGTAGAGATTCCCTAGATTTGGGACAAGTCAAGGTTTAGGGACGAGTATAAGGAAAGCGGCAATAAAAGGTCCGCAGATTTTCTAAACTCTGATATCTATTGTTAACTCGGAGTGGGTTGGCTTGGGTATCATAATAATGCTTTTCCTGACATATAGTCTTAGATTGTACCTAAATTCTCATTGTGAATATGAATCCGCTGTCCAAAAGGACCAGGAAGTTTTTGAACAAGTGAAAGAGGCTCAGTCAGAAGGCTCTGAGGCAGGAGTTAGTAAAATAAACAAGGGACCAAAAAAGATAACCAATATAGATACAGAGAGCTCTTCTGGCTCTGATAGCTTAGAAAAGATAGAGGAAGGAAAGAGCTTAGAAAAAAATGGAGGAGGACCTTGAGGACATGTTAACTAAAATAGAGACCATGGTCCTCTCAAGGAAAAAGAAAGGCAAAATGGCGGAAAGGCTCAAACTACCGGCTTGGGAGATGCCACAACCTCCACCCCTAGGCTCGCCTCCCTATGTGGAGGTTCCTTGGGCCAGTCTGTCCCCCAGAGACACAATGCTCTTTTCTGCCCACAGACTTGGAAGGAAGCGCATATGGCCTTCCTAGTTTTTGATCCTGGAGGCAAATATTTTCTAAACAATCACTCTTCATGACACAGCTCCAAGAGCCTATCTTCAGAACACAGGGAACTAGGGTTAAGAAAAACAGATCTTTTAAAAAAAAAAAATTTTTTTTTGTTTTCATTAATACTGTTCTCCCAAGAAAAGACTATTGATGAAAAAATGTTATACCTCCTAAGAAAGAGATAAGAAGTTGAACCTTGAAAATGAGAGAGAGAAAGAGGAAGAGTAAAAGAGAAAGAAGTTGCCCACTCTCTGGTGTGTTAACAAAAGAAAAACAAAAAAGCTTATTACAGAGCCCTCCAGAGAAGCAAGATTATTGGGGGACGCCCTAATCTCTCTGGCTCTCTCTAGGAGAGATTCTCAGTTCTGCTTTCCATGTTTATTGTCTGTCATTGGTATACCAATTTGTCCATGTGTGTCATTTATCTGTCTTTATTTTGTTGTCTATTTTTGTTCTATGTAAAAAATGATTAAAACGGATGGCCATCCACCACTTAATTTAGCTTAAAACTTGCTTAAAAGGCAATCTCAATTTACACAACAAAAACTGATAATTTACCCTGCTCTGTGGCTGGGAGAAGAGCACTAGCAGAAGCAACCTTAAAAAGAGTTAACTGTTTCCATAAGCGGCTCTTAGAAGGAGGCCAACAGTTTCTGTAGTAAGGGTATCTCCCAGTCTGATAAGTGCTTTTCTCTTAAATTACAGTTAAAAAAGTAAGAAAAATTTGTTTAGATGTACATTTATATATAAGTATGCTCTATATGTTCTGGTTATATGTTATTGGATATGATTGCAAATTTATAATTTTGGTAATAAAAAACTAGATTAAAACTGGTAATTCAAAGTTAGAGTCACTCAAAACCAGATATATGAAAGAGCTTTAACATTTTGGAAAATGCTTGTTGCTCCAAAAACATCCAAAGACAATATCTTTTAATATTTGAGACATCAGCTATATTCCTAAATAAATTGTGACATAAGATTCAAAGGTTTCTAGGAGATGCTAATTGGCTAAGATCTTTTTTTTTAAGCTCTCCACAAAAGAATTTAAGCCTCAAGAGAGATACAAACCTTAATTTTTTTTGGCTGATAAAAAAATAATTTTATAAAAAATATAAAAAACTATTATTAATAGATATGTAAATTAATTAGTTGTTGGCTGTTTTATAACAGTCCTGTTTAGATTTATATTTACAGACAATGGCCCAGCCTATACGGCTCAAGCCTTTTCTTCCTTTTGCCAACGTATGGAAGTCTCACTCATTCATGGACTGCCCTACAACACTCAGGGGCAGGGTATTGTAGAACGAGCACATCTCACGCTCAAGGAATGTCTTCAAAAACAAAAAGGGAATAGGCCACGGCCTTACCCCCAAGCATAGACTATCCTTAACACTATTTACTTTAAATTTTCTAAATTTGGATACTCAGGGTCAGTCTGCTGCTGACAGACATCATAATCACTTACGCCCTCTGCCAGAAAAGGTAAAATGGAAAAATATCATAACTAATGCATGGCGAGGGCCCGATCCCGTGCTCATAAGAGCACGAGGTTCTGTTTGTGTTTTCCCACAGGATCAAGAAAACCCTATCTGGATCCCTGAGAGACTGACTCGGAAGATCTCCAGTCCGGCGATCCCAGACGAAAGGAGGGATGATGAAACTGCAGATCTTGATGTTGAAGCTCCTGTCGCAAGACTGCCACCCTGAACGGCACTTGCCTAGATCCCGTTACTCTAAAAAGACTTATGGCGGGAGTATTTGTATGGGGAGCCGTTGTTTCTCTTAGGATGTGGTTTCTGCCTTTGGTTTCTATGTTGCCTACGCCATGACCATGCAAGACATAAGGCTGTAGTTTATCAGGCGCTGACTGCCATGGAGGAAGGTGCTTCCCCAAGTATTTGGCTGGCCTCCCTTAGGGAGACCTAGTGGGGAACATTCTGGATCCGATATTGGCCATCCAGGCATTTTCCCTAGATCCTGACCATCTTGACCATTGCCAATGGTGTACATTCATAAGGCTCCTATGGCACCATTTTAATTTTTCAGAAGCGGGGAGTACGAGGAGTGCCTCGACTAGAGATGTTCTCAATCCTGAGATAGATTCTCTGAAAGCATGTTTGAGAGCATAGAGGTTTTGTGTCAAATACCTCCCTGAAAAAAGGCACAAAGGCGGGTATGGGGTAGCAGCCCCCATTACAATGCCTTCATTACTTGCACAAGGGCTCAGACCTCTGCTTTCCACCGCTGACTTTTGCCACAGTAGTGGCTCCTTCAAGAGTGCCTTCTAAAGCCTTTTGATAATCACCTGGTGAATGAGTTCAAAGCATGCTTGGGTGTGGGAGGCCTAGGACGAATCTGAAGGGTCCAAAAGTAACCTATTTCAAATTTATAAAATAAATAAGGGGGAGATGTAGGCGGCCGAAGAGACGGCGCCGGTTTCCAACATGGCTGGCGCAGCGTCCTGCATAAGCCTACTGCGCATGCGTCAGCCTCAAGCCCCTCCAGAGAGGGCTTATGCAAATGAGGCATGAGCCCTAACCAATCACAGGGCTTATGCTAATGAGACATGAGCTCACCGGGTTTATGCTAATGAGGCACGAGCCCTAACCAATCACAGGGCTTATGCTAATGAGGTATTGGCCCTAACCAATCCTGAGAGAACAGGCTGTCTGGCCTGCCCCCTTGGAAGGGTATATAAGCAGTGCATTTCAGCTGCTTGGGGTTGCCGCCCCTTCGATGGATGAAGATTGCCTGGAATAAAAGAGCTGTTAAAGAAGAATCCAGGCGTGTCGTGTCTTACTTGCCGGCTGAGGAGAAGACGCGACAAGTAATTAGTGCAGAACTGCTAGTAGTTAGCACAAAAGTCACCTACATATTATTACTTTCACCACATTCCATGGCTAAAAGCAAGTCCCAATGAAAATGAAAATTCTTGTCAGGAGGGAACTACATATGGGCATAGGATCCTATCAGTCTAAAGTAATTTGTCTAAGTATGTATTAGTTTTATCAGAAAATTGTTTGGCACTAAAATGAGACAAAAAGCAAGGGAGAGAACAAATGACTACTGAATGTATTTAAGATACTGATTAGGAGATCAGAGAGATGGCTCAACAGTTAAAGGGGCTTGCCAAGCTTGACTACCTAAGTTCGATCTCTGGGACTGACATGGTGGAGAGAACAAATTCCCTTAAGTTGTTCTGCAGTCTTTATATGAATGTTGCCCCCACCCCTGTGTGTGTGTGTGTGTGGTGTGTGTGTGTGTGTGTGTGTGTGTATGTGTGTATGTGTGTGTGTATGTGTGTATGTTTGTGTATGTTGAAGAGAGAGAGAGATAGATAGAAGGGGGAGAGGTGAAAAAATAAAAAAATAAAGTATCATTTTTTTTAGCCTCTTAGAAAGAGATGGAAGAATGACCCATGAGAAGTATTTGTCAAGGTTTATGGCATGTGCCATAATGTTATATGTTTATCAACAACCACACAAGAGCAGTAGCTGGCAAAGACTCCACATCAACTTCAAAATTCAATAAATTTTACTAAAGCTTTGCTCAAAAAATGACACTTTATTATATATAGCTGTTTAAATATTGTTTCATAAAACAAGGTTTGAAATTTAGATCAAAGAGTTATCCTCCTTAGTAAACTGTCTAGTGTTGTTTTCTTGAATGTGCCATGAACAGATGGTCGTTCACGCCTTGACTCCATTAGAGGAAGGACTGGGTGTCGGTGTACTATGACTCCCATCCTGTGACTCAAAGAGTTTAGCGATTACAACAGCAGTCTCTTCTGGTTCCTGGTATTTAAGTTGTCAGATAGTCTTTCTGTCAAATAAGAAAACCCTAAAATGTTTTGTGAATGCTGTTGTTAGATTCAACATTTAAAAAAAAACAATATATTAAAGATACATTGTGCAATAGCAGAGAGCAGAGTGATGGAAAGATGCAAGCCTGAGAGAGTATTCTGCACAGTGAAACGAATGTTCCTGGTAAGAGAAATGGGATGATAAATGTCCTTGCAATTGGCTAGGCCAGTGAGCACTACAGGGAAGTCTACAGAAATGGTTTGCCCTGAGTGCCAGCGAATTGAAAACATACACAGAAATCATCTAAAAGCCAGCTCTTTATTATCACTGAGAACTCAATTTAAAACAGGTCAATGTTAAAGACTCCTCCCCTACAAAAGACTCCCTAACCCATTTCTGTAATTATTAGAGCTTTGATAACATACCGTCCATTAAGTCATACGGAAGTGTGTTGAGGAATGTGGTATGATAATTTTTGTCACAGTACAGATATCTTGGAAATGACTTTTTTTTTCTGTATATTTTTTTTTCTTTGAGAGTTTCTTACAAATTTGGATCATATCCACCACTCCCACCCCCCTTCAACTCCTCCCAGACCCACCTTACTCTGCCTTACTCCCCACTTCATACCTTTTTTGTTTCTAACCTATTGAGTCCAAATAGTGATGCTTACATGTGCATGGGTGTTGGGTCATTCACTGAAGCATGGGCAACTGGGGGTCCTTATCCCCAAGAAAACCGACTTGCCTATGTCCGCCAACAGTTAACTATCAATAGCTCTGTAGCTGGGGTGGGGCTTTCTGATCTCCCTCATCCATTCTGGAATTTTGACTTGTTTCTGGCTTGATCTTGCACTGTGAGCTTGTGAGTGTGAAGATCCTGGAAGATCCAGGCAGGGTTTCCCCAGCCTCTGGCTCTTATGGTCTTTTAACCCCCAGTTTTATGATGTTCCTGAGTCTTGGGTATGATAGAAATGTCCCATTTATGGCTGAGCATATTTTCTTATGCTTTGTGTATCCACCAGCGTCCATGAAACAACTGGGTTCACCTGAAAGTGGGGCTGGGAATGAAAGAAGGGACAGAAGGACGAGAAGAGATGGCGCCAAGACAAAGTATTCTGATCAAGGCTCAATGCTTTAATGTTCAACTCTCAATTTAAAGGGGAAGCCCCACCCCCCACCACTGAACCCCTTCTTGCTTCAGCAGGCTTGGGTGAGGGGAACCCATCCTAGTCACAGCTAGAGGTGTCTCAAGGCAAGCTCAGTGGGCAGTCTATTCTTCTAAGTTCCTGTAGCAGGCTGTACACGCAGCCAAGATGAGTAACATCACCTGGGTCCTATTGTTTTTGGTCTATTGTGGTAAAAAAGGTCTTTCAGGCCTGCTCAAGGCTTTGACCATATGTTACCAGCAGAAGTAAATCTGTATTTACTTTCCTATGTCAGAAGCTGAACCAAAAATCTCTCAGTATCATACCAACTCTTAAAGAATAATGTCTTGAATTTGATTCTATTTTTACCAAAATGATTTGGAAATATTTTATTAAAGTTTTCTTTTTTATCTTTGTAAGATTTATTTATATGTATATGAACATTTGGTTACATATGTACTTATGCACCATGTATACACTAGGTGCCTGCAGAGGTCAGAAGAGGACATTGGATCCCCTGGATATGGAATTACAGTTGTGAGCTACCATGTGGGTGCTAGGAATCAAACCCAGATCTTCCGCAAGAGCAAGTGCCCTTAACACTGAGCCATCTCCCAGTCCTTATTAAGTTTATATGATAAGTTTACATTTTTACCATATGACTTTGTTATATTTTAATTATTCAATTGAAAGCTAATGAATAATAAGTATTGAGGGCCATTCACCAAGAAGGTACAGAAGAAAATGACTGAATTATATGATAAGAAAGTGCCTATTATTCAAATTAAAATTTCTAATATTCTACATTAAAATGTTTTCACCTGTAGGAAGATATTATTAATAGAATTCTGCCTTGTTCTCATTTGTTTTGTCTTGAGATGGGTATTACTGTGTAGTTCAGGCTGGCTTTGAATTATAGCAACCCTCCTGCTGCTGGTTCCTGAGTGCTGAGGTCACAAGCATGTGCCACCTCCCTGGTGTGTTCAATTACATTCCCTGGGATAGACTCCCAGGAGTAGTACAGAATCATATGGTAGTTGTAGAAGATACTACATATTTGTCAGAGTTTGAAAAAAATAAAACAAAACAGAATGTGTACCAAGAATTTTTGTGCTCATCTGCCCCATCATTGAAGATAATTAAAATAGATGTTTAGTAATTATTTTATCTTTCATAAAACATGTATAGTTTTGTTCTCATTAAGGGACAATTTAAACATTGGCGTGTGTTGTGATGGCTGTTCTTGGTTGTTAACTTGACACACTTGGAACAATAGATCCTCAGTTGAGGAATTATCCTCATCAGAATGGACTTTGCCATGTCTGTGGGGCATTTTCTTGATTGCTTATTGATGGAGAAGGGTCCAGCCCACTGTGGGTGGGGCCACCCCTGGGCAGGTGGTCCGGGTTCTATAAAGAAGCTGTCTAAGCAAAATCAAAATGAAATCCAGTAGGAACGTCCCTCTGTCATGTCTGCTTCAGCTTCTGCTTCCGGCTCCTGCCTTGGCTTCCTTCAATGGTAGACTGTGATGTGGAAGTGTTAGGCAAATAAACCCTTTCCTTATTTTTTTTTTTTTTTTGAAACAAAACAGTCCACCTGAGCTTTCAGTGTGAGATAAACTCCATTTGTGCCTCCTCATGACTAAATAGCTCTGTGTAGTCCATGAACCTGAGATTTATTGAAATCTTTTAAATTAATCAGAGGACCCCACACACCTACTGCAGACATTTAGATGAGGGCTAGATGGTCATTACAAGTGTACTTTGAGTGACATTTTTCTTGCTTTCTTCTCCCATCAACAGACCATAATGTCAGTCACAAAATGAGAAAATAAATAAAAGGTCTTCCAGAGATTACTGCCTACCCCACTTCCATACTGGCTTGAGGGACAGCTTAGGGGAGTTCTTCTGTTATCTGGGCTGAAACTATTTTTATTTTATTTGTCAATGACAACATAGAATAACTTTTACCCACCTCATTAGGGTTTTATTCCTAGCATCTTTTGTTGAGAGACTCAAGAGGTAGATATAGGAATTCTAACCAGTAATTTTGTGGCAAAGCAATGGGATGGGGCATGTAGCCACATAATAACTACACGTTCCAGTGGATTCCTTACTAGTTTTTATTTAAATTATCAAGTTTCTTTAAACATAATTACCAGGCTACCTGACATTTTCCCATCTCCTATGGCTTCTCAAAAATAAAATAATGTACCACTTCTGCCATTATGGTTCACTTGTCATCATGTAGGCATCTGGCAGAGCACCGAAGCATGTGCGGATGCCAACAGCGCTCTCTACGGCACTATCAGGAAACATCGTGCACTTAGGCTGTAATTAATGGCTGAGTTCCCAACTCACACCTGAGATTTTAAGAATGAAAAACTGGTTAATCTCTAGAAAAATCCCAGGAAATCTTCACAACATTGGACTTTGTATATCCTTCTTGGACACTCTGCTATGTTTGCATCCTCCCCCATCCCCTCCCCATACACACACACACACAACACACACACACACTCACTCAGAAAGAGCCTGACAAGATGTTATTTGAGCGAGAAGGTTTCCAAGCTGGGAACTGATTTGTCAAAATCACCTTGTTTTCTGGGTGTGATATAAAGCAGAGTTTAGCATAAAAGATTTACTTTTAGAAGGCCTACTCAAATTCCAAGAGTCACCAAAGATTATAATCCAATTTTGCTTATATTGTAGTCCAATAATATGCATCCTTGAATAGCATTATTTTGAAACTCAGAGTGTATTTTATATTTGTGGAAGTCTAAATAGAACCTGACAGCTAAATTCTATGTATTTCTTTATCGCGCTGAACAGTTTCACGGTCTCTCCTTCAACACAGTGTGCTATCACAATGGGGAGCTGCTAGGTGCTTGGCACAGGCAGGTTATTGCTTGCTATCTGGTTCAGTTGATGGAAGGCTGGAATTTATGAAGCCAGAGCCTTGGAAAGGACCCCTATCTGGATGTGTCAAAGTCTTGCTGCTCCATAGCCACAGATGGCTCTAGTTGGAGCCAGAAATCTAACCCTTATGAACATGGTCATTAGGACAAATCACATGCAAAAACGTATCTGAGAGGAAAATAAATCCCACACTCCATATTAAAGATCTTCATGCCCTCTACTTCTGGGAAGAACCTAACGAAGACGTTGAGCAATGTCAGGATGGAGTGTGTGCTCAGGTGAAAGAAGAGCTTTGATATTCTGTTCTAACTCACCAGTCACTCTACATGGTTGTGTCTCTACACAAGAAGCTACAGTTTCAATGGATCCTCGTGGCAGAGAGATGCATACAGATTAAAAGATCTTTTAGGAATGCTGTCCAAGCTTTGATGAGTGTCAGTAATTATTCTCCCAAAGGCTTTGGCAAAGCATTCTCCTGGGAGGAAAAGATGGATGAGTAAAAAGGCAGAAGCGTTTGTGGAACTCCCAACTGCCAATGGGTGAGGAGAGTTCAGGGTCTCCATTTTGCCAAGTCTATGACCTCAAGATGAGGACTGTTCTATGTGCTGGGGTCAGTAAAGCTACAAAGTGGCCTCTTAGAATTTAGTATCCTTCAAGGATTTCTGTTCTCTCTCTCTCTCTCTCTCTCTCTCTCTCTCTCTCTCTCTCTCTCCTCTCTCTCTCTCTCTGTGTGTGTGTGTGTGTGTGTGTATGTGTGTAAGAGAGAGAGAGGCAGAGAGAGAGAGATCTTATACTCTCTCATGTCTTTGCCTTATTATGTCTGCTACACAAGCATTTCTAGTGTGTTGATGAAACAAATGAGTTTATCCACTCTCTAATTTAGTAAATAATGCCAAGTGCACTCTGCCACATTTTCATCCCAAGTATCTGGAAGCTTCTAGTTTCCTTCAGTCTCCCCAGTACTGAATATCCAAACTGATTTGTTTTAGTTTGGTAGGAAAACCCCACTGATCCTTTTGCTATGGCTGCCTTGGTGGGTTTCCTTCACCACTGTTTGTACAAGTTGGTATCCAGAACCAGCTTGGCAAACTGGCTCCAAACTCAGGAATGTCAACATAGGTGACATCTTTTGCCATGACAACCCTGCATACCTTCTCAGAGCCCACTTCTCACACTCACCTTTGAACAGCCTACTTCACAGCTAGATAAAGGCAAACTTTTTCCACCTTTGACTCTTTTTCCCTTGTCTTTCTCTCCTCTTCATCCCTGTTCCTTCCTAATAAAACTTCTTCCACATGGAACTGCTTTGGCCTGGTGTGGTCTATCCTGACGTGAGTCATCAATCCAACACAACAGTACACTTACCATGTTTTTCTAATCTTCTCATTTCTCCATAGTGCTTGTCATTTATAATTTTCTAGTTGGATAAGTCCTCTCATTTCCAGTTTAACGTAGTAACTCATACAGACTCTGCCATCAGAGTAGTGGACTTGAGGCCGGGATGTTGCTCCATGGGATAGAGGACCTTAGAGTCAACTCTGGGTACAAAAACTAAAATAATACAACAATCCCCACATGATGACTTTGAATTTAACGCTGGTTCTTGCTGCTTGTGCGGCTTTGCTCACTCTTCCAGAGCATCACTTGCTCTTTTGAAAGTTAGAGATAAAGGTAGTTATTACCTGAGACACAAAAGGCATCAACTACATAGATAGCGTGAATGTTACGGATGTTTGCTGTGTATTACTTCCTGACCTTTATTCATAAAAGAATAAGCTAACTTTTCTCTCTAATACATTTCTCTGTAACTTCTAACTTACAGCCTCTCTTACATGAGGCCTTTATACTGAGGTTTTATGTAGTCTATTTATCTCAATGCTTATTGGGTTTCACATAAAGGATAATAATTATTTTAGAAATATTTCATATATTTTAACATTTCATTTGATTATAAAGTATCTTGAATTATGAAATGTACACACACACATATAATCTGTGGATAGATAAATAAATCTAATATGTTCCCAAAGGATTATTCAAATTGTTTTAAGGAGAATGTAAAAAAATATCCCCATTAGCCAAAACTTGTTTATCATACAATACAAATAATTTATAGCTTTCATAATTTTTGTTGTCTGTTCTTAAGGTAAATGAATGATGGACTCAAAACACTTTCCAAAAGCCCTAAATTTTAACTTGTGTATTTATGGCAGCATAATGAGATGGTTGAATCATAAGCTGTTGGAATTTCATGGTGATAAAGCCTTCTGTGGTTATGGGATGACCCATTGCCATTTTTGAAACTACAGTGCAGTTCTGTATTTTCAATGGCAATTTTGTTCCTTTGTTTTCTTATTTAAAATTATCCAACAGTAGCAGTTGTTATTTTTTCATTTGGATTTGCTGACCTGACAGCATTCTCATGTGAACAATGAATGCTATTTAGCTTTAATTTCTCTACCTTAAGTAGTTAAGAAATTATAGGCACATTTTTGTAAACCTAATCTGCAATGCTTCCTTATGTGATTTGAGAGCTAGATTTACATACATATAATTGAGATTCTGCATAGATAATTGCTTATTCTATAGTTTCATGGTCCTTATTTTTCTGATGTATCTAGTTCTTCTCCCTTCTTTTTTCCATTCTTTTAACTATATTTTTATATCACTGCTATGATTACATGGAGGGGGGAGTTTATACATTTTAATCAAGTAATTTTGTAGGTGGCTCTACTTTTTTTATTTATTATTATTGTGTATGAGGGAGAGTGCAGGTGTACCAGGTGTGGACTACCACATCTGGCCATTTTCCTATTAATTGCTTAATATTAGCAAATTTACTATCTTAAGTTTGCTTAAATGTTTATGTTTGTTTACATTTCTGTGTTGAAAATTACATAGTATATGTTTCTTTATACTTTTCTTATTTGTTTCAGACTTTCTAGTATCTCAATCCTGTCATCTGGATCTAATCGTCTTTTTCGGGAGCTTGTTGCCATTAAAAATGCTTGCAATAAACATGTTTGCTGTTGCCTCCAGGAAGAAGGTCAGTAGTGACATCTTGTCTTCCATTTCTTACCCCAGCAACTGGACTTCTTTTCCTCTTTAGAAAGCATTTTACAGGGTCCTCATTTTGTTGAACCTTACAAGCAATCAGCTTCAGTTTATGGATTTTCTTTGTATTTTTTTAAATTTCTATTTTATAATTTTCCATTCTGTTATGTATTAAATGTCCCTCATAGCCTCATTATTTGAACACTTGGGTCCCAGTTGATAGCACTGTTTGGGAGAATGGGGAGTTAACTTGTAGCTTCCAGTTGGATCATGGTATCCTCTACTTAAAGACCTCTATAGAAGTTGTCATTTAGGTAGTAACACAGTAGAACCTCACAAAAGGCTGGCTGGAAGTGTGAGCTCCTGACCATCCAATGTAGAAACCAACCATGGAGACTAAGAGACTGTAGCCTGCAGTGGCTGCACTCATTATTTACCAAGGAGCTATTAATTAAATGATACATCCCTCTTTAGTTGAAGGTACATTCATGACTTGAAGGAATAGATGTCACAAAGCACCTGACTGTTAGCCCAGTGTCACTGTTAAGAAGCTAATACCTGCATTTAAGCAATGTTTGGATTACTGATTGGAATCAACAATGTTCCTCACTTTCCAACTTTCAGGCCAATCATTAGCATCCTGCCAGGATTCACCTATATGTTCAGAACCACATTTTAGGAATTAAGTAGTTAAGAATAAAATGAATCAAATCTCACTTGCTATGAGCTATGATACAATTTGAGCAGCCCACTTCTTCTGATTCTGCTGCTATTGTTTCAAGTATGAGTGGAAGATGCTACCATATTGGAAAACTTTATTGCAACGTTTTCTTTAATTAAATTAACTTGCCACTTTCTGGACAGCTGAAGATAGTGTCCAGACGTTGAATTGGAAGAAGGGATCCTTTGTGTTCTAAGTTTGGCAACTGAACATCATCCAAGGCCAGAGCACAGAAGGCTTCTGACTGTTGGTCAGAGAGCCCAACTGGGAGCCCTAGTCACGCAGCTTGTGCAGTACTCTCTAGTCAGTGCTGTGTAGACATAGCTGCTATTTAATGTCAGTGCTCTGTAAGCTGCCTTTCAAACATCCATGAACAATTATAAAGAAGAACCTGAAGACAGGGAGCCTTGTAATACTTGACAGTATATGTACATGTATACAGATATCTTGGAACCTGGTAGTTAGTAACAATACACACATATGCAAATACCTTCCTGCTTCATTCATTATTTTTGAGATACAAACCAATAACTTTTTCTAAATTAGCCTATTCTTATAATTTTTAAGGTGCTAAAAAAGCTTTGGTCTCAGCACTTTTAAGGCAGAGGCAGGTGGATCTCTGAATCAGAGGCCACCCTGGTCTACCTAACAAGTTCTAAGATAACCATGGCTACACAGAGAGACCCTGTCTGCAAAAACCCAAATACCACTACCACCAACTACAAAAAAAAATATATCCTGTTTTGTTTTGTTTTGTTTTTTTAAAAAAAAAACAATGCTAATATTAGGGCAGCTTTTGTTGTTTGTCCATTTGTTGTTTGCTGATGTTGGTGATGGTACATAAAAATTAATACATTCTAAGCAAATGTTCTACCACTGAGCTATATCCTCAGACCAGTAGTCTGTTATTCCTCCATCAAGGAAAGATGCTTTGAGATGATGGCTATTTTTAGACAACTTTCAACAGGAAATAGCTGTAAATTACCTATAGTTGGGTGTCAGGAGCCAAGCCCAGGAGGCTACCTGCTGTTCTGGGAGAGCCTCAGGAAATTGCCTGCTGTTCTGGGAAGCCTAATCAGTACAAGGTTAAGAAAGGACTTTCTCGGGTCTCAGGTCTCAGGAACTTAAAGAACGTCTGGCGTTTCCTGGGAGCTGGTTATGATAGTGGGATGGTCTAGGGCAATAAGCATTCAATAGTGGGATAGCCCTAAGCAATGACCCCCACTCTGTTCCTTGTTTCCCTTCTCCCCTTGCCTAGAGTATATCTTGTAAGCCTCTTCCCCATAAAGTAGACCTTGACAAGGCTCCATTTTGCTTGGTCTCGCCCCTTCTCTCTCCATGTTCCTTTATAGGTGAGGTCCTCCTCGACACCCACGAATAACTGGACCCGTGGGTCGAGTCAGTTGGGTGTTCTGATCTTGAGACTGGGAATCATGGAGGTTCGGGAGTTCTCCATTAGAATATTATATTCTGGACATGTAATGGACAAAGAGAAAGAATATTCATGATTCCAGAAGAGGCCAGCCCTGGCAATGGGTCCACTGTGACTGGCCAGACTTCAGTCACACTTCACTAGAAGACTAGAGATGTTGTTTGGTCATGTTCTCCAGGAAGAAAGGAAAAATTTGCTCAACCACCTAGTGTTTTTTCTTTAATTTAATTAACTTTAAAAGAAGAATGAGAAAAAGCCTTGTATATGAACTTAAATAAAAGAATTCTATCTTGACATGGAAAAACTCTTAAATTATCATCTGTTAAACAAAATAATTTCCTTAATTTGAAAAATCATTCATATAGAACCAGCTCTACAGTGAGACAGGATCACTATGTGTTCAACATAAGGACCATTTTTGCAGGGGTCGCTCTATAGGTCTTCTGGTCACTTGATATTGCCTCACATTTCTACTATTTCAAAATATATTTATTTTTATGTTTAAAAACATAGTAAAATAGTGTAAGTGTTGCAGCTCTGAAGGGCAAGGCTTCCCTACACAGGAGTGTTACAGTTCAGCTCTGTCAGGGGATGTTTCCCAGGTGAACCTGTTACAGCTCTGCAGAAGGAGGAGGTTTTCCTAGCGAAAGCTCTGGTCCTGTAAGAGTGTTGCAGCTCTACTCCTAGAGATATCCTGGCAATCTGTAGCCAAGGAATACCACAAAGTCACATTCTTCATACAACCAACCTCACACAAGATATGGAAGGGAAAATCCCAGGAGTGTTTTTCTCTGCAGCAAGCAAAATAAACTGAAGGTTTATATGGAGTTTCATGAGGGGTGAGGGTTGGGAGTTGAGGTGGAGCTGTCCAAGATGGAGTGTTCCAGGATGAGGATTGGCGGGATTTCAATTCCCGAGCTTGGGTGAGCTCAAGGATTGGTGGATTTTCCTTGTTCAGGGATTGGTGAGTTTCTGTGGCAAGCTCAGTGATTGGTAGGATTCTTTTTCTTGGCCCTGGTCTTGGGCTTGGGGTCAAGTCTATGTCAGTGTGTTCTTTCCGTGGCTCTTGTCTTGGAGGGTCAAGTCAGGGTCAGGTTGGTTTTCTATTGCCCTTTTATCCTACGAATAGAAATATTTCCATGCTAACTGGACACTCTAGTTAGATGTAATTTCAGTTGCTGACTTTCAATGCCACATATTTCCTCATATGTGGATCATAGCTCAAGTATTTAGATGGAAGTGCATAGAGGGAGTAACTGAAGAAACTAGGGAAGCAAAGGGGACCATGGTGACAGTGGGATGGGGTTGGGTAGCAGGAGCACTACAGAACAGAAAAGCAGGACACAGCTGCTCTGAAATGGAAAATGGAAAAACAGGTGGGGGAGATTATATGGGGAAGGAGAGGGAAGGCAACAGAGGTAGAGGGGGGAATAGATAACAATGAGGATGTTTGCAATAAGTGATGAAATTATGCTATGTTTACTAAAAAGTAGTGTGTGTGTGTGTGTGTGTGTGTGTGTGTGTGTTGTCCCCGCATGTGCACGTGTGTGTGCGTTAACTGGATGCTATCTCATTAAGGGTGATAATGAAACCATAGACAAAACCCCAGTACCAGGCATGGGGCACCTTTTCAATTGTTGGTCGGGGAACCCAAGGGACTCCTCCAAAACTATAGGTGATTGTCACTGCTCTTAGCACCTCCAAAAAAAGAAGGCAAGGTATTCCTAAGGATGTAATAGTGGAATTTATATCTTGGGAGTAACCAGCACCTCTCTGACAAGACTTAAGGCACACTTACTAGAAGGTAATTCATGCCTGACACTGTAAGCATAGCCAACTACCCATGGCTGGTGAGGCCATGGAACCTAGGGGAGAAACTATGATTGCCACTCTCCCAAACCAGCTAATTGCATTCTAAATACTTATGCTTACACAGTTAAGTGTGGCTCTCACCTTTCCTCAAAGAAGCTGCTCTTTGCAGCAGTCAGAGATCAATATAGAAATCCACAGCTGGTCAGAATGTAGAGATCGGCTGACCACAAAGTGCTTGTCCCAGTTAATGCATTTACAACACAAGCCTACAAATAAGGCTCAGGGAACATTGCAGAAGATCCACAGGAAGACCAGAAAGATTGTGAGAGCCAGAGGTCCAGAACACCTTCTGCAAAGCAGAAAAGGTTTCTTAAAACATCTTGTTATTGTGTGGTGGCTTTTCTTTTTGTTTTTTTTTTTTTCTTTTGTTTCCCTTTTTAATAGGGACGAGGGATAGTGTAGGTGAGGAAGCAGAGGTTTACCTGGGTGGAACGGAGGTTATTGTGAGAAGATACATTGCATGAAAATCTAAATAAAAACCTAATAAAATATATACTTTTTTTAAAAAAAAGAAAGGTATTTGATATTTGTTAGCTACCTAAAAAATTATTTTATCTGTGTGAATGATAGATGACACATTCCCCAGCGAAATTATTTTTGCTTTTTAACTTGCTCTTTTTCTCTTCTTCCCCTTTCTTCTTTCCTGGTGTCCCTTTTTTTCAAAAATACCAAATTAGGCAGCTTATACAAAATAAATTAAAAAAAAACAACTTTTTATATAATTAAATTTTGTCAAATCTTAGAATTACCAAGATGGTAGCAAGAAAATATCAACTAAAATGGAATATTTATTTGGTTTATGATTCTGTAAAAATTTTTCTCATTAGCACATGAAAATAGAGCAAACATTTTGTTAATTTAACTATAAATTGGTAAATAACACCAAAAATAGCTACATATTATTGAGATGAATATCAAGAATAACATAGACTCTCAGATTAATAAAACAATTATATTTTATCTGGAGATATATTTCATACTTTTCTGTTTTTGAACAAAAAGAAACTATTTGGAGGCTTTAATACATCATAATTGCTTTGACACTCTTTAAATGATGTGTGAAAATGATGATTACCTATACATCATAGGATTTATTTTGATGAGGCAACAACCAAGTTGCTTTTGATTATTTTTTTTTTCCTCGAGACAGGGGTTCTCTGTGTAGTCTTGGCTGTCCTGCAACTCACTCTGTAGACCAGGTTGGCCTCGAACTCAGAAATCTGCCTGCCTCTGCCTCCCAAGTGCTGGGATTAAAGGCGTGCGCCACCACTGCCTGGCTTTGATTAATTTTTATAATGCAATTATAAAATGAACTTAAGTTAGAGGTCACACTGCAGTGTTAAAACAAAACAAAACAAAGCAAACAAACAAAAAACCCAAAACAAACAGAAGTTGTTGATAGTACATGACTTGAGAAAGAATCCAGAGAACAAGCTTTTCACGCATGCTCTGTTTTGAATAGGTTTCCAGTTGATGCTGAGCTGTGAAAATCAAACAATGATGGTGGCTTTGGTTTCCTTCTATGATTTTATCCGAGTTACATTGCTAAACACTTCCTTTCAAATGACCACACAGTAAGCTAGTTGCGTCTGATTCCAGGTTCCATGTATAATTTCATCTGAAACAACTGTAATGTCCTCAGCATCACATAAATTATGTCTTTTAAGATTATCTGTAAAAAGCTATGTCAGGTCACTAAGTTACGGAAAATCTAACTGCTGAACAAAATCCTTCCTTGTCAAAACAGTGCTGCAGACAGGTGTAGACAGTAGTACTCCTACTATACTCCTACATAAGAGAACTCATGTCTGCCTTCAGGGAATAGCTCTAAGTGTATGAAGAACAAAAGCCAACTTGAATTTCAGCTAGAAAAAAAAGAACAAAAGAAATCACAAGAGAAAATAAATCCACCTCCAAGTGACCATTCTATGAATAATGATTGTAAATTCGGAGTGAGAGCCAGTGAAGTAGGAGCCAGGATGGATGGCACTATGGGAAGAGACACTCCTAAGGTGATATGTGGGGCTGTGGAGCATTGTCTCTCAGGTGATCAAAGGCTGCCTACGCACATGTGTGTTGCTTCTGCTTGGTACTTGGCATACTCAGCAACGGGACGCCCTTCAGTCTCCCACAATCACTCAGCCTTTGCCAGTGGTGCCTGTGAGTCACTCTCCTTGTTGCTATAACAAAATGCCCTACAGAAGCAGACGAGTTTAGAGGGTCCATGTGGGCTTGCAGTTTCAACCTCTCACAACAGGGAAGTCAGGTAGAGCTCACCACAGTCTGAGGTGGGCTGCTGATGCTGCCTTGGCATCTTGGGGTATTAGAAGCAGACAGAGCTCTAGACTAGATTTACAGACAGGTAATTGAAGAATACTCTTCAAAGTCCACCAATGGCAATCAAAGTCTACCATCTAGGGCCTGTTTTCCAAAGGTTTTACCATCAGCTGAGAATCGAGTATTCAAATATTTTGCATGAAAACTACATTGGAACGGTGTTAGGTGATTTTGATTATGGAGTGCTCTATGAAGCATGTAACTTTGTAGTTGTGTTAGGTAATCACGGACACATATGGTTCCACCCAAAATATTTGTTTCTAAGTCATACATGTGGGGAACATACCAAAGTATTGTTTCCTGGCATTAAAATTCTCTGGTACCAGTAAATCTTAGTCAATAAAAATGGCTAAGCTCATAAACAGATCCAATAGAAAGAGTGTTGTATAGTTTCCCTGTTTAATAAAGTAGTTCTCTTAGTTTGTGTGTCTTAGCCACTGACAAATAGTTATGAGAGAAAAATGTACAAATAGTACAGGTGTTCTTAGAAAAACATCTGGATTTAAAACTAAAAGATGTTAAGCAAAGTTTGTCCAGACTGGGAAAGATGGCCTGGCAGAATCTGCAGGAAATAAACTGGAGAAAGCTAGTCAATGCTGTCAGAACTTATGGTGGTGCCTGAATATTCTAGCATTAACAGCAAACTGAAACAGGAAGCTTGGCAAAGCAGGAGAGAAAGGCCAGAGCTCATCCATGGGGATTGGCTTTAGGGAGCACCCTAAACAACAGAAGGACACAGAGGCTCAGCAAAGCTTTGTATTTCTCTAAAGGGACAGATGGAGAGTAGAAAGAGAAGGGAAAGCCAGATAAGGGGCATCTAGTAGCACTAGTATGCCATATGAAGGGATGCCATGACAGCCTTGTCCTGGGTGGCATTTCATAAAGACCCTGTGCATTAGTGGCATGATGGCCTGAGACCGTTGGTGAAACTGACTCTTGGGAGACTTAAAACAAGTGTCCCAGGAGTGCATGCTAAAACCTTCCCAGAAGACTACTGTGAGGGAGAAACTGTGAACTGGAAATGCTCACAGGCAGTGAGGAGAGAGCCTTAGTGGAGCCAAAGTCTGCAGAGGAACTTAGACACAAGCTCTAAGCAGCACAGTGCGCATCTGGGAAGACTTCACTGGGGAATACCAGAATCTACAACCAGAACCTAAAGGATATACCAGAGACTCGATCTGTGTTGCTGCATCCAACCTCCAGAAGTCAGGCTCCCAAAGGATGGCCTGCAGTGAGAGGAGCATTCCAAATGAGTCCTGAAGGACTAGCAAAGGGTATTTCCAGCAAAGAACAACCAAGGGCAAGACAGGCTCCTGGGAGTGAGGGTGGGAAAGCCAAGAGTGTTGAGACCTAAGCCAGCAGAGGTGTATCTGGGTAGAGGGGAGGTTTCCATGATAAGATAAATTTCCTCCTCATTTCTGCACAGCTCTCCACTTTCAAACTCATGTGCTTCTTTATTGAAAATTGAGGGCAGGAGGGACTTGGGAGGAAGAGAAGAGGGGTAGGAGAAAAAGAGGGGAAAAGTCAGCTATGGAAGGAGATGGAAGAGATGTACAGAGGGTCAGGAAATTGAACAGAGTGTGTGTAGCAATGGGGGATTGGGAACTGGGGGTAGCAACCAGAAAGTCCCATATGCCAGGAAAGCAAGAGGCTCCCAGGACACCACGGGGATGACATTAGCTGACATACCCCACAAAGAGGAGGGAGAACCCGTGGAGAACCACATCCAGAGGTTAGTCGTGGCCCCCGGTTGAGGGTTTAGGGCCACACATCCATCTCCAAAATTTTAACCCAGAATTGCTCCTGTCTAAAGGAAATACAGGGACAGAGAGTAGAGCAGAGACTGAAGGAAAGGCCATCCAGAGACTGCCCCACCTGGGGATCCATCCCACATGCAGACACCAAACCCAGACACTATTGCGGATGCTAAGAAGTGCTTGCTGACAGGAACCTGATACAGCTGTCTCCTGATTGGCTCTGCCATATCCTGACCAATACAGATGTTGAAGCTTGCAGCCAACCATCTGACTGAGCACAGGGACCCAAATTGAGGAGTTAGGGGAAGGATTGAAGGAGCTGACGGGTCCTTATCTGGCATCTATGAGAGGTAGGCCCTTGCTTCTGTGAATGCTTGATTCCCCAGTGTAGAGGAATGCTAGGATGGTGAGGCAGGAGTGGGTGAGTGGGTGGCGAAGCATCCTCATAGAAGCAGAGTAACGGGGGATGGAATAGGGGGTTTGCAGAGGGGAAACTGGAAAGGGGATAACATTTGAAATGTAATAAAATAAAATATCCAATTTAAAAAATGAAATGTAAATAAAAGATATATTCTGATAGATATCTATATATCCCCTTCCCCAGCTCCTCCATAGATCCTCCATGTACCCCACTTAAATCCATTACTTTCTCTTTCCATAGAGGGCTCAGAACTCTCTAAGTCTGCTGCCTGGAGTTTATACCAGTTTGGGGAGTCTCTGTATTAACTGCCATTTACTTAAGATGGCACTTATTATTTCATATGCTTCATTTGGCTAGTCACAAGCTTTGGACTCAGCTAACAGTACCAGGCATGAGTTCCATCTTGTGAAGTGGGTCTTAATCCAATCAGAAAGCTGTTGATTGCTCCTACAGCAAGTGGTTTCATGCCTCTATTGGACCAATGAGCATACCTTAGCAGCCCAGTTGTTATTGTAGCTCTCAAGGTTCACGCTGGGTATAACTGCTGGTTAGTTTGCTCCCGCAGGAGCTTGTATAGAATCTCCCAATACTATGAAAACTGGATTTAGTCTCAATAAGTAGGCATTTGTTTAATCTCAGCTCGCCAGTGTTGGATCCAAAAATACATTCAGCTCAAGGTCAACCTAGTTTACATGGAGACCTTAAGGCCAGCATGGCCTATATAGCAAGGTTTCCTCAGAAATAAAACAACAGCAATAAAACAAATGTTAGGAATGATTCCCAAGCTGGGAATATAGCTGAGTGCAGTGTCCTTGCCTAGAATGTATGGGGACAGAGCTGAATACCAAAGACTGTGAAATAAAACAATCATTTATAGTTATAAAATAACACACTGCATTTCCCACATCCATAAGCAGAGTGCCAGAGAGTGTGCAACCAAATTACCTGAACATCTTGTGAAGACTTATGGTTTGTTGTTATTTTGTATTTGTTAGCAATCTGATATATTTTTAAATCTATCATCTATCTATCTATCATCTATCTATCCATCTATCCATCCATCTATTTCTATCTATCATCTATCCATCCATACTATCTATGTCTACCCTATCTATCATCTATCTATCTATCTATCTATCTATCTATCTATCTATCTATCTATCTATCTATCATCTATCTATTTGGGGTGAGGCACACATGACACAGCACCTGTATATGAACTGGATCTTTCCATTCACCATAAGGGACAGAGGGGTTGAACCCAGGTTGTTAGCTTTGGCAGCAAGTGCCTTCACCCTCTGGCCATCTCACTGATCTCAGACAATCTGTTATTCCTCACATGACAGAAAAGGCCATTCTTATAACCCCATGCCATCACAGTCTAAACTGAAACTACAGGGTCCAGAGGTCCTCAGATACTCTAGAAATGCTCCTGCACTAATAGGTTGCATACATTTAGCCAAGTTTACCTCATGGTCACAGATCTAACTGCTTTCTCAAACCCACTGAGGAGAAAACACACCAAATTATAACGTTGCCCTTTTCATCACTTCTTGCCTTCCAAATAGAGGATGTATTCTTTGCCATGGAAGCTTATTTTGGCTGTTCACAGTTCTGTTCAGGCTATTGTGGCCTTCCCTGTGAGAGTCCAATGATAATGGCTGGACAAAGTCTGAGCATTGTAAGGGCTCATTTGATATGGGCAAAATCAAGAATCATTTACGGAATAGAGTATAAGTGTGTCTCAACTTTTCACAGTAAATAAATGTGCACTAAATCAATTCTGCCTTTTCTCTAGAACTTTATATATTTCATACTGAATTTTTCATACTAAGACTTAAATATTTTACTTTACAGTATTGATTGTGTGATTGTGCTTAATGAGGTTTTAGAATTATTATACCTAGTTCTCTTTTCTTCATTTAAATTGTTTCATGCCTAGACACTTGGAATTAGAGCTAAAGAAAAGATATTTTAGGCAAATCTTGCTTTCCTCAAACCTACTTCCACAATAAAAGCATCCCTGAATTGAATGCATCCCAAGAACCCATTCTGTCTGGCACTAACCATCACTTCATTTCTTCAGTGATTTCCGACTGTGGGTTGAGTTGTCACTGTTCAACTGTTTCCCAGGGCCAGGGATACTTACTTGCAAGGTACTGCAGTGCTCAGTCTGTACAGTGGACCTAAAGAAGTGGCGACACTCACATATCACTTTCATTATTGTTTTCCAAATAAAAATTACTAGAAAAAAAATGGAAATTTTTCAGAGAACTTTTAAAAGCCAGAAAAAAAATAATTAAAGGAAACGGGGTAGGCCTCAGTGGGATAGCCTTACCTAGCTTGTATGAGTCTCTGGATTTAATGTCCAGTATCACAAATATGAATGAGTGAATGAATGAATGAGGAGTGAAGAGAGAGGACAAGAGGAATAGAGTCTCTCTGTGCACACTTTGTGGTACAAAGACTCCTAGTTATTTGGCATGTGCCATTGACACACTGGACCTGATTGAGTTTATAGAACACTGCCAGCTCAGAGAACCATAGAGCTATGCTGCATCAGCAAGTGCCATTCTGTGCCATTATTTCATGGCAATGGCCTCTCCAGTCTCCTCTTTATTCACTGAGAAAAGGTTTGATAAAACTCTGAATGCTTTTTGCTCCAGAAAAGCCTTGGCTCTTCAGTGTATCCAGGAGATGTAGTCTAAATGAACTTTTCTCTACTGGTTTCTGACTGTACTTTTAGCTGTGTTCAAAATACAACACACACAACACACACACACACACACACACATGCACACATACATACACACACATATTCTCTCACACACAAACACATACATACTCACACATATACACATATATACACACAGTCACACATATACTCACACACACTCATACACACATACATACACACGTATACATTACACACACATGCACACACACACAAACACACAGTTTGACCACTAGGTACAAATAGATTCAAAGGGGTTTGGAGAGGCCCCTGTGTTGTGTAGGTGTGCACTGGGGTCCTGGTCATGAGAGAACAGTATTGTCTTTGCCATACATCTACAACCAAGATGTACTGCATCAGTTTTAGTCTTAGAGTAACAGGACCAACCATGGACTAGAAGTCCCCAAACTGTGACCCAACATAAACTGTTTTGTGCATCAGTTAACTGCCTCAGATATTAGTCATAATGAGGGAATTAGAACAGAATTCTAGACACAGATCATCCCATTAGGACTCCTTTACATAAAGGAAGTCTACAGTGTCATCCTAAGAGGAAAATCATCTCACAGTAGACCAAGGAAACAGTTCTCAAAAGTTTGGATCAAATAGTCATAGCAAACACAGTTTATTTACCACCATAGATATGGATTAATTCTGAAACAGTATATATGCCATGAAAATGTGATGCCAAAACTCATGGGCTAGCCCTTGGGCTTCAGTTGATTCAGCCATGAAGCACTGAATAACAAGTGCAAGTCAAAATGTTTTCTGCTTGTGTTGTTTCTTCCACACGTGGCTAAGTGACTCAGTGTGGCTGCTAGCGTTACATGGGAGACCCCAGCTGGGCTCTTGATGAAAGCTGCAGTCCAGTTTGTTTCCTGGTCTCTTCATTCCTGTACCAGAACCTTCTTTTGTGGAAATACACAGGTGCCCAAGAGGATGCTGATGCAGTCAGTCCCTGATGACAACTGTGTATTGGTTCTCATTTGTTAGTTACAGCAACATTTGCCAAGCCTGAGGTCAAAGGCCAAGTCATCACTTGCCCAGGAAGGGGAGAAAGAATTATATCTTTTCAGCACATCTCTCCCCCTGGGATGCACATAGCTCTTTGTTCTCATGCGTTGTCATGAAAAAATAGTCAGTGATTACACACACATTCCTAACCTAACTCCAAGTGAGTGCAGTCTACACTTTATCAACTATTAGACAAGAGCATTCTCAAACAGAGTGGCCAGTCAAAGTTCAAAAACAAAAATGTGTAAGCTCTACATATAGAAGGTTCTAGGTGTAAATCTGCCAGTAATTGTGAAGATGTTTCTGTAAAAAATCTTCAAACTGCTTTAAAGTAAACTTTATCACATTGCAGGGATAACATTCTCCCAATCTCAGTATCTTTGGCAAATATGTAGAAACACACATCTAAGTAGATCTGACAAAGTTTTTTGAAAACTAAAATAGTCTCTAATGCTGAAAAATGTGGTCTCATGAGTTTACTGTATTGTAAAACTTTTTTTTCTAGGTTTTTAGGAGCAGAATGCAAGGTGGACAGATGCAGAGAGATGCAGTAGAGTGAGCTCAAGAGTATCGCTGGGTTTCAACTAGCTTCACCTCCAAAGCACATACTTCTTGTGTGCCTTTCTTCAACAGTCATGTCTTTGTGAACTGCCATTCAAATGTACAAAGTTCCTCACTTCTGCTTTCCTGTTATTTTAGCATTAGCAAACAAACTGGCAGCGTTCATACTTTTTTCTTCAGATTTTGCTAAATTTTTGAAATGGCAGGGTTAAAACAAACAAACAAAATACAAAAAATAACTTTCAACAGCTACAAATAGAAACAACTCCAGCCATGCTCAGTCTCCACTGAAGATCTTACAAAGCTGCACTGTGTGTCATGACAGGAAAGCTGTGATCCTCAACCTTCTAACTCTGGGGCCCTTTAATACAGTTAGTTCATGGTGTGATGAGCCCCAACCATAAAATTATTTCATTGCTACATTATAACTGTAATTTTGCTACTGTTAGGAATCATAATGTAAATATCAGATATGCAGGATATATGATATACAATCCCTGTGTGGGTTGTGACCCAAGGTTGAGAACCACTACTGCCATTTCTGCCACTTCCCTTCTCCCTGGACCTGCAAAAACCTGAGACCTGTTCTCTGTCTCTGCATAACCTCACCTCAAATCTCCTTTAATATAACCACTCAATATTCTCCTTTGTCTGCCTTTGGCTTCTTTCACTTAGTGTAACATTCCTAAAAATTACCTGTGTTGATATAAGCTTAGTAGTTTATATGTGAATATAAATATATAGAATATTGGTTTGAAATCATATCCTATATCATTGATCATAATTAGCAAACTGCAAATAAAACTCCAAATTCCATTTTCCACTACACAGATAATTAGTTTTCTTCCATGTACACACTGATGGGGTTTGTGGATCTATGGTCCTATGGAAACTTCTGCTATACACATAAGTGTATAGGGACTGGAGCAATGGCTCAGTGGTTAAGAGCATGGGTTGCTCATCCAGAGGACCTGGGTTCAATTCCCAGCACACACATGGCAGCTCACAACTGTCTACAATAACTCCTATTTCAGGGGATCCAACACTCTAATGACCATATACATGCAGGCAAAAGACCAATACACACACACATATGTATATGAATATATGTACATACATATATATATGTGTGTATGTGTATATATATTTTGTGTGTGTTTTTAAGGAAATATATATATATATTCCTTAAAAGACACAGGCATGTATAAATCATTATATGGACATATGCTTTTCGTTTCTCTTGAGCACACCCTTGGAATGAAATTTTAGGATCTTGCAGTAAATAAGTGAAAACTTTTGAAGACGCCAAGCTTTCTCCCAGGTTCCTTCATCATACTTCTGACAGCAGCTGGGGTAGAGGCTCTGCACCATTGCCAGCTCTTGTTATTATCAGAGTTTGGGGTTTTAGATGTGCTAGCAGGTATGTGAGAATGCAGAACTTGGCATTCAATTTACTAGTGATTGATGCTGTAGAGCAGCATTTCAAATTCTTGTTCTGTATCTTTATATACATACACGCATATACAATTCTTAGCTATCTGTATCTTCAGTAAAATATCAAGTCAACTTTTAATTGGCATATTTACTGAAGAGCTAGAGAAGGCTATTTCTGGATACAGGTCCTTGCAAAATATAATAGTTGAAGTTACTTTCCTATTAACAGTTCATCTCTTCCTTGTGCTAAAGATGTCTTATAGAGATAAAATGTTTGAAATATCAGCAAAGTCTAATTTTAACCCATTTAATGGGTTGTGCTTTTAATGTAATATCTAAAATTTCTTTTTCTAAGATATGCATAAAGGCACAAGAAGTGGCATTACATATCGGTGGCAGCCAACAGTTGTCTGTCGAATTGGATTTATGACCCATTCAACAGGAGAAAAATCATGTCTGGTGCTGGAAACCCAGCCATCTATCTGTGGTTAGAGACGGTCATGGATCTTAGAAAAGAATATATACTACTGCCACTTTGCTAGCCAGAAATTCGTCATTACATTCTAAACCTTACCTTTATACTCACAATAAGTGTAGCTACGAATGCCATCAAAAATCTTTTATTTACAGCCAATAGAGACCATCACAGGAACCCATAACTGGACATGATACAGAAGACCAATGAATCCTTGGAGAACCCAGGCCCAGTGAATACATCTACATCACAGCTCCTGCATCTATGACTCATAAAACAAGGCAGAAAATGGTGTGGAAAGATTGTAAGAGCCAGACTAACCAGGCAGTGTGCAGTTCCTCCTAGAAACTGCTGCGTAAACAAGACCAGAACAATATCAATATTAATAGGTATGCTATCATGGAAGAGATAGGCAATAAATGACTGCTGAGATAAGGAAATTAGCCTTACCCAGGCATGGGGCCCCTTATAGGTTGTCTAATGCAGAGAAGTCATCCTTGAAACCATATACAAACAACAAAATGGACTCAGCAAGTCATATAGGTGTGTGTGTGTGTGTGTGTGTGTGCATGTGTGTGTGCATTGTGTTGTATATATATTTGTGGGCATACCACACACACACACACACACCACACATATATATATATATATATAATTATATTATAATAAAACAAAAGAAGGAGGCTATTAAGTTGAAAGTGCAGAAGTGTGGACATGGGAGGGGTCTGAGGAATGATAACTGGGAGGGGTGAAAGGGGAAAGAGGAGGGGGAGGTGATAAAATTCTACATTAAAACATTTTTAAATGAAATTAAAATTTAAAATGAAAATAAATTTTAAAAGAAAAATATTGAGTCTAATAGAAGAGAAAGTGAGGAAAAGCCTCAAACACATGGGCACAGGGGAAAATTTCCTAAACAGAACACCAATGGCTTATGCGCTAAGATCCTAATAGACAAATGGGACCTCATAAAATTCCAAAGCTTCTATAAGGCAAAGGACACTGTCAATAGGACAAAACAACAACCAACAGATTGGGAGGTCTTTGCCAATCATACATCCAATAGAGAGCTAATATGCAATATATACAAAGAACTCAAGAAGTTAGACTACAGAAAACCAAATAACCATATTAAAAAATGGGCAACAGAGCTAAACAAAGAATTCTCAACTGAGGAAACTCGAATGGCCTAGAAGCACATAAAGAAATGTTAACATCCTTAGTCATCAGAGAAATGCAAATCAAAACAACCCTGAGACCAGTCAGAATGGCTAACATCAAACACTTAGGTGACAACAGATGCTGGCAAGGCTGTGAAGAGGAACACTTCTCCATTGCTGATAGGATTGCAAGCTTGTTACAACCACTCTGGAAATCAGTCTAGCGGTTCCTCAGAAAATTAGACATATTATTACCTGAGGACCAGCTATACCACTCCTGGGCATATACCCAGAAGATGCTCAGTAATAAGGACACATGCTCCACTATGTTCATAGCAGCCTTATTTATAATACCCAGAAGCTGGAAAGAACCCAGATGTCCTTCAACAGAGTAATGGATTCAGAAAATGTGGTACATTTACACAATGCAGTATTACTCAGCTATTAAAAACAATGACTCCATGAAATTCATAGGCAAATGGATGGAACAATAGTGCCTGGGTTTGGTATACCAGCTGGATCCCAGGTAGGCAGTCTCTGGATGGCCTTTCCTTCAGTCTCTGCTCCACATTTTGTTTCCATATTTCCTCCTGTGAGTGCATACCATGTGTGTTCTTTTGTGACTGGGTTACCTCACTCAGGATGATATTTTCTAGTTCCATCCATTTGCCTAAGAATTTCAAAGAGTATTCTCAGGATAAAATGGAAAGATACTCTCAAAGAAAAAGTTCGATGTTTGAGACAAAAAGCATACCTCAGGGCTACTCTAGTCAGAACAGACTGTCGATAGAGCTGTCACATAAAGTACAAGAGGTAAGAGGGTTTCTGGGAGTGCAGTGGGAAGTCATGAACACTTATGGGACATAGAAGCTTTGGATCCAACTCTGTACTGGAGTCCCATAAGATTACACTGTGATGACTCATTTTTACTACCAGTGACATTAAATGGTGCTAGCAGACTCATAGCTCAGTGTGCGCCTCCTATGTGATGATGCTGACATCAAGCTTGCTGTGCCACAGCCACAGGCCTGCACAAAGCTCCTAGAGGTACAGAGTGGTGGGGCAAGCATCTGTTACTGTGCTACGTGTTTAGTATACTACACTCTTTTGTTGTTATTTCCCTGTGCACTCATACTTAAGGAAAAGAAAAGAAAGTTAAGTAGAACAGCCCCTACCCTGACTCCCCCACTGGTCCCTCTGGAAGTTTCCAGAATGAAGCATCTGGGAAATGGCTGCATTGCTGGTGGTGCTCCTCAGCAGGTGTTCTGGTGGCGGCGGTAGTGAAGGTGAGGCTATGACCTGATTCAGCCCGGGCAGACTCAGTCTGATGAGCATTCTTGCATCCACATTTGTTTAAAAAAAAAAAAAAAAAGCTGAAAAGATAGAAGAAAAACCCAAAACATGCCTGCTGTGTGGTTCCTTAGATACCATAGATGCATCTCCTTACAGTGGCTCACGTGGAGAGATGGCCACAGCATCAGTCAAGATGGTCCCTTTAGCTGCATTGGCCGTATACACTTAAGGTTTTCACCTCTCTGGACTCTACTAGGATGGAGCAGCTTGTGTTTGTATATTTAGGGAATTGATCACATCTACACTGAGCTGATCCTCAGTGTATCTAAGGAAATGGTTCAGCGGGAGATTCTCTTCTATGTGTCCTCACACAGCTTTTGAAGTTAAAGCTATCATAGTGTGAAACTCACTGCACTGCATGCTTTGTGGGGATGGGTCCTGTGTGAGTGCATTGTATCTCAATAAAGCTGATTTTTAGATGAGACAGAAATCATACAGAATAAGGGGAATGAAATCTTTAAGAAAAAGAAATAAGATACTTTTCCAGACCAGGAATTAATGACTAATAGAATTTATAGAACAAGAGGAATTTACAGATGTTTCTACTTTAAAGGAAAGAAATGTGCGGAGTCATAGGCACGTTTCAGAAAAGAAAGGGGACAATTTAGAGCCAACAGCCTTGCAGGAGGCACAAGCTGAGGGAAGGGGCAACTGGCTCTTCAGGATTTTTTCCTTTTCCTTTTTCAGTTATGTACATACATGCTTTGTGTGTGTGTGTGTGTGTGTGTGTGTGTGTGTGTGTGTGTGTGTGTGTCTTGTATGCTTGGTATACACACGTTTTTCTGTGTGTGGGTTTTGTGCATCTAGAGGCCTGAAGTTAATGTTGGGAGCCATCCTCCCTCACTTTTCTCTCCACCTTACCCACTAAGGCAGGATTTCTTGATTAAACCTGAGCCAGCTTGTTCTGGGATCCCTCATCTCTCTATCTTCAGAACCTACGGGCAGGTGGCACCCCCAACTAGGCATGTATGTGGGTTTTCTTCGGACATAAACTATGATCTATCATATTTGTGCTGCAAGGAATAAGCACACCAACCATTGAGCTGCCTTACAGCCCTCTCACAGGTTTTGTTTTCTGTTTGTTTTGTTGTTTTGTTTTCCTGTTTTGGGCTCTTGTTATGTCACATAGTCTCACCTGGAACTCACGACATAGCTGAGATTGTCCATGAACTCCTGATCTTCCTGCTTCCATCTCCCAAGTGATATAACTTTACTAACTGAAGCATAATACTTATGGGGTACAGCGTGACATCTTGATATCTGCCAAGTCAAGATGAGATCAACTGCTTAGGTCTATCTCATCTTTAATCCTGGACATTTTTATAGTGAGAAGACTATAGTTCCACTAGCTATATTGAGCTATACAATATAGTATTTAATTACATACAGTGATCTAGAACACCAGAACTTTTCACTAATAATTTCTTATATAGTGATTAGGCTTTCCATATGCCCTCTACTAAGAGCCTACCCTGTACTTGAATGAAATCTGTTCTTGCAGATTCAGTAAAGAAAACTGTTTTCTTTCTGTGTCTACCTGCTTGTCCATCAACAAATGAATGGATACATAAAGTGTGACTTGTACACACAATGGAATACCATTAAGCATCCCAAAAGATGAAATTCTGTCATCTGTCTTGATGTGGATAGATGGGAGGTGTGTTACAACAAGGGATGCTCATTTTCAGCCACTGACCAGCAGGGATGTTGTGTCTTAACAAGCCGAGGCCTCCTTTTCTTCTGAAATCAATCACTTTGCTGTGCTCCTCCCAGGAACTGATGTGTCTGCTCTATTCTCCTTGGTAACTAAGCACAGTACACTAATGCAGGACAGGTTTCAAGAAACATTTTAACAAATAGACATTTTCTCAATCCACTCGCTCTGTTTTACCCCACATTCTTTATGCACACACATCACCTTGCTTTGTCATTTCCCTTCTGACGAAGTCTCTGATTTCCCCAATAGTCTATAGGCACTTAGAACACAAGAACCATAGTCTCTGTCTCACAGGCTGGGTACCAGAAGGAATTACTTGCTTCACACATCATCGCCTGGCAGTTCTATGCCTGAAGTGCTTGGCAGGAGGCCTTCACTCTCTGAGCATCCTTGTGGTTCAGCTGAACTGTGTTATTCCACCTGTCATAGTTTCTGTTGCCTTCAGATATTAAAAAAAAAATCTTTGAACATTTTAACAGGGATTTTCATCTATGATATTTGGAGAACTTCTCAATTTCTTGTCTTACTAATTCCCCCAACTCACCATCAGCAGAAGAAAGATTGGAATCTGGAGGACAAAAGAAAATAGAGATGAACAGAAGGAAGGAGGATTGGCTACATTTCTACTTCGTTTGACAGAATAACCTGACAGTAGCAACTTAAAGGGTTTATTGGGGCTCAGTGTTGGAGGGCACAGTCCCCAGGATAGGGAAAGCATGGCAGTGAGGGCATGAAGCATTTGCTTTCACCACATCCACAATCAAGGAGCAGAGATGATGGATGCTGGTATTCAGGCAATCTCCTCCCTTTTCCTGTTTTACTCCAGCCAGGAACCACAGCCCCTGGGATGGTGCCACCTTCATTCAGGATGGCCATCCATTTCCTCCTCTGCTAATTTGTTTGCAAACAGTCACCTTAACTGTCGAGAGCTATGCTTGCTAAGTGAGTGCGAATCCAGTCAAGGTGACAAAGAAGACTAATACTAAGCAGCACAGGCTGGAAATGGAAAAGTAAAGGAAAGAAGGAAGAAAGGAAGGAAGGAAGGAAGGAAGGAAGGAAGGAAGGAAGGAAGGAAGGAAGGGAAGAGAAGGGGAAGAGGAAGGTAAATGGAGAAAGAGAACAGAAGGGGAGGGAAGGGAAGGAGAAAGATTGGAAGGGGAAAGGAAGGGAAGGAAGTGGAAGGAGGGGAGGCAAAAGGAAGGGATGGAAGAAGAGATGGGAAGGGAACAGACTGGATGGAAGGGAAGGAAGGAAGAAAGGGAATGGCAAGAAAGAGGAAGATGAATTCACTGGGCTAAAATGCCAGTGGTTTGGTGAGCAATGAAGTATCTCAATACCATCAATCACTTGTAAACCCAGGACCAAAGGGCAAGGCAGGTTGTCTACACCCATCAACCTGTAGCTCATATGCAAGTCTCACAAACAAATGGGAGAGCTGACCTGTGTTCTCATGGCAGTGATTTGTGTTATACTACTACCCAGTAGATCCCAAAGCTAATGTTGTTCCTGGTCTTACTGTCAGCAGAGTAAGAAACATGGGGAATGCCTCTTTGCCAGTGCAGTGCCAGCTGAGGCTCAACCTTGACCATCCAGCAAGGACATGTGGGCCTTATCCTGGAGTGTTCAGCTGTGATGCATGAAGAAGCTAAATGGTAGACTCCTTCACTGCCTCTGCCAAGGGAAGGTTCATGAAGGCAACCAACCCACACACTTTCCTGCCTTATTGTCAGCTGTTTTCTATGTTCTCAGGGTTTGGAATCAGACTTCTCTGCTCTGGCCTCAAGCTACATTGTGTGTGAATATGGCTGTCCCTGTACATATTCATCTTCCCCTACCACGAAGAATTTCTTGGGTGTAGGTAAGATGACTTTAATTTCAGTATCGTTCCCACAGTGGAGGGGAAAATAACTGAGAACATTTTCAGAGGCTTTTGATGAGAAACACAACTTTTCCCTCACTGTCTCCCAGAAGACGCCTGTCTTGATAGCTGTGGGGATCAGGAAGGTTTACTTCATGTTTAGAAATGGTTTCAAGTGATAGGATGGTAGATGGCAAGGCAAGCATCTGGGCTCCATTCAGTCCTGGGACTTCTGCAAGAGAAACTAAAATCCACAAAAAAAGCTAACATCTCAGATTTCCACATGGACTCATTTCCTAGAACAAATATAACAAATGGCCATGCACCTGGTGATTTAGATTAATAAAACTTTGTTCTCTCATGGTTCTGAAAGCCAAGTCTTCCAACAAGATTAGGACATGGCCATGTTTCTTTTGTAAGTATTAGAGGACAATCCTTGCTTCCCTCAGCTTCTAAAACTGTAGTAACTGAGTGGTTTATACTCACTTCTTTCCACATCTGGCTCTACCATCACCCATATTTCTTCTGGGGTCACTGTTTTTCTTCTTTGTGTCTCTTTTAGGGACCTTATCACTGGCTGAGATCCCTACTCTAATCAAACACAATTTTGTTTTCAATCTTTGCCTTAATTGCACCTGTCAACAGTCTTATTCTAAATGAGGTCACTGTGATAGTTAATCTTTATTGTCTACTTTACTGGTTTAGAATCACCATGGAAACTCACCTTTGAATGTTTCTGTGAAATGTTTCCAGAGAGATGAACAGAGGAAGAGAGATCCACCCTGGATGTGGGCAACACCATCTTATGTTCAGGGCCTCAGGACTCAGCACCAGTTCTCACCTCTGTTTCCAGAGTGTAGATGCAAAGTACCCAGCTGCCACCCACTGCCTTCTTTGCCATGTTGGACTTTCCTTCTTATGTTGATCTAATGAGATAGCCTGTTTTGGCAACAACAAAAGTACTAAGACAGCCATAGTCAGAAATCATTTTATGGCTATTGATGAGCTGATTTTGAAGTTTATATGGAGATACTAAAGACCTAGAATAGTCAGCTCAGTATTGAAAAGCCCAAGGGATTGATACAGCTCAATATTAAGTCTTACTAGAAAACCCAGTGATCAAGAGAGTATATTCTGGTGAACAATGAAACAAACAGAGCAACCCAACACAATAGATAGGCCAGAAATGTACCTAGAATACAGGCCGGAAATAAACAAGATCAGCTGACTAATCTCTGACAAGGGAGCAGAGGCAATGCAATGGAGACAAGATAGATGTGTCAATAGGTACCACTGTGCATCCACCAACAACAATGGCAAAAAGGATCTTACTCATCACATAAATTTACTTGAGACAGATAATAGACCAGATTATAAGTTGTAAACCTTTAAGACTCATAGTTACTAAGGGGAAAATACCTGTCCTTGGGTATGGTATTACAGTTTTAACCTACAATACAAAATCCATGAGACATGAAAAAGAATTAATAAACTGGAATTCATTAAAACTAATTTTTATGGTTTGCGAAAAATACTACCAAGAGAGTGGAAATATGGTTACTAGAGAGAATACTTGCAAAAAGAACATGAAATAGAGGGCTATTATTATAAATTATACAAAGAACTCTGTGTGTATATGTTTATGGGTGGGTTGATGTGTTCATATATATTATAGTATATGATATGTATATGTATATGTATATGATATGTTATGTGATGTTGATGTGATTGATGTTGATGTTGGTCTTTCTAGACCATAATCTATCTGTCTTATACATTGAAGCAAGGTCTTTCTCTAACCCTAAAGCTCATTGAGTTATTAGGAGAGCCCAGACACCTGAGGGTAGTACTATTTCTAGGAAAGTAGCCTGGAATATGATCCTGGGAACAATAGTAAGAAGTCATTCAGTATTTCTGATTCAAACTTCCTTTCCTGCTTTAGTTTCTAACCCAGCTTCCTTATGAACTATATAACCTGTAAGATGAAATAAAATGTTTCCTCCTCAAACCACTTTTGGTCATGTGTTTATCACAGCCACAGAAAATACTCTAGGGCAACTGTCAAGAGAACATTTGAGAGAACAAAAGTACACTGTACAACATGACCGTGCTAGATGTGTGTTGTTATATATTTGTTTAAACTTATGTGTAAAGCACTGTAAACTGTGAGCAAGGTGAGGTACAGATTGCACCACTATGGGGCTGGCTATCAAGCCTGAAGGTCAGGGTGTACAGAAGAACTCTCCTTTCCACTCAGCTTTTCTGTGAATGAAAACTAGTCTCAAAGATAAAGTTTATTGATCTAAAATTGCCTATTAGTGGAAGCAGAACCAAAGATATGCTCTCAATATCAATGCAATGAACGTCCAGTGAAAGCATCCCCTTACACACAGTGCAGTTGAATGTTGGCAGCCAAAGCACTGCCAGAATTCACTACAGTATGAGAACTCTGGGGACATAAAATGCACCCTTGGCTATCCTTAAAGAAGGCAGTGTTTAGATTTTAAACTCTGTTAAATTATGCTTTACTTTAAATGTTATATACACAGTAGTGATACTAAAAATGTTTGCAAAATGGAATATATGGAAAAAAGACAAAAGATGCCCTTCTGACTCATGTACAAAACAACAAGAATATGTTTTATTCAGAAAATGTGACAAAACAGAACCTGTCAGTTAAGAATACTTTTAAAATGCTTAAATTTAACTATTAATATAATAAACATATGCTATAGACCTAGCACATAGCTAAAAAAAAAAAAAAAAAAAAAAAAAAAAAAAAAAAAGCATAAAAATACATTCAATGACAAATTAAGCCCAACAGCAAGGAAGCTAGGAGACAAAACCAACCATCTAATGACATGTAACAATATTCATGATATCTTTTAAATAGTGAGACACAAACTATAAATGCAACAAGAACGCAATGTTATAATGTATATGCATGCACATATACAGCTCAGGATTTTTTGTCACTTCGATACAAGCTAGAGTCATCTGAGAGGAGAAAACCTCAAATGAGAAAATATCTCCATAATATTCAGTTGTTGGGCAATTTCTTAACAAGTGATTGATGGGGAGGGCCCAGCCTATTGTGTGTATGACCACCTCTGGACTGTGGTCCTGGGTTCTATAGGAAAGCAGATTGAGCAAGCCACTGGGAACAAGCCAGTAAACAGTACTCTTCCATGGTCTCTGCTTTTAGCTCCTGCCTCCTGCCAATTTCTGCCCTTTGTAGTTCCTGTCCTGACTTCCTTTGATGATAAACTGTGATGTGGATGCTTAAGCCAAATAAACCCTCTCCCTCTTAAGTTGCTTTTGTCATAGTGTTTCATCACAGCAATAGCGATCCTAACCAAGATATCTGGCAAGACAGAATTTCAATTGAGAAAATGTTTCCATTAGATTGGACTTCAGGAAGTTTATAACAAAGTTTTGCAACTAAAGATATAGAAGGACTTGTCTCACTGTGGGCAGTGTCACCCTGGGCAAATGCTCAGGGTTGTACAAGAAAGGGAGACTTAGCAAGACAGAAATAGGAAGCCAGTAAGCAGCACTCCTCCATAACCTCTGTTTCAGTTCCTGCCTCCAGGTTCCTGCTTGAGTTACTGCACTGACTTCTCTTCATGAGATGAGCTATAAGCTCAAATAAATCCTTTCCTTTCCAAATTACCTTTTGCCAAGGTGTTTTATCACCGCAATAGAAAGCAAACTAGTAGAGTATTGTAGTTTGAATAAGAAAGAGCCCCATAGGCTCACATATGTCAATGCTTCATTTACAGTTGGTGGAACAGTTTGAAAAGGATTAGGAGGTGTGCCTTGTTGGAGGAGGTGTGTCACTTGGCATGGTCTTTGAGTTTTAAAAAAACCCCACAGTGATTCCCAGTTCTGTAGGAGAAAACCATGCTGTGGTCTCCTTTCCTCTGACTCGATGCCCAACAAATCACAAAAATAGTCTTCCCTAATCTTCCATCTCTTAACTCTTCCTGATTTCTCAGCTTCCAACAATGAGAGGCATTCACTGGGAACACACAACCAGGGCAGAACATGGAAATATGTATGCTAACTGACAACTCTACCACTCACTCCTCACCTCCAAATGCAATTATCCAGTCTCACCCCTAGCTCTGCAACAGAACACCCATGATAGCCTTCCCTTTCCCCAGCTCCTATCCCCATGGATCTCCTACTAACTCCTGCCCCATTTATTCATTGTACCATATCCCACTCCTAGCAGGCACCCCTGTTAACCCAAGGGCCACTCCTCCCAAGGCAACAAGTAGACTGAAAGTGGACCTACATCTCTACTACTGTATTCACAGTCTTATCCATAGTCCTGTAGCAGGAAATCTGTTGCAGTTTCCCTTTTATCTCTTACCCCATCCCCAATGAATCAAAAGACCTTCTCCTCCAACCTTCTTTCCCCAACTCATTCCAGTATCTCAGCCTTCAATACCACCAGGCATTGCCTGTGAACACACCAGCTGAGCAGGCCAAGAAAAAAAGACAACACTCTTTACTCTCTAAAACTCCCAAGAGGAACAGAAACCAAGAAACAAAACACCCACAAACAAAACAAGACAAAACCAGAAATCAACAACTGGGACTATAATCATCCCAAACCCAGATACCTAGATGCCAGTGTAAAACCATAATTACAGCCAAGGCAATAATTGCCACTAAAGCCCAGCTATCCTACCTCAGGAGTCTCTGAATATTTCAACATACTGATGCATGATTTAAAAAAAAACACCTTAAAACCAACCATAAGAAAATAATAGAGATCAATAATAGATATATATATCTCCCAAAACATGGAAAAAAATTAGGAATTTGAAGAACTACAAAGTCAAGTTTCCCCAAGAGAATACAAAAGATGTCAGAGAGAAGCTCAAGTGTTGAAGATACAATAGTAGAAATGAAAACACTGGTGATCAAAGAAAATGTTAAATCTAAATTCCTCCTGACAGAAAACTTCCAGGAAATTTAGAACACTATGAAAGACCAAACTTAAAAGTAATAGGAATAGAAGGAAAAGAATCCCAGCTCAAAGACCCAGAAAATACTATCAACAAAAATCACAGAAGAAAAACCTTCTAACCTAAACAAGGAGATTCTTATAAAAGGTATAAGAAGCATACAGAACACTAAATAGATTGGCCAAGAAAAGAAAGAACCTGGATTACATAATAATGAAAACACTAAACATATAGAACAAAGAAAAAATTTTAATACTAGTAAGAGAAAAAGACCAAGGAACATATGAAGGCAGACCTATGAGAATAACACCTGACTTCTCAATGGAGACACTAAACACAAGAGGGTTCCAGAAGATGTCATACAGACTCTACAAGACCACGAATGCCAGTCCAGTCTACTATGCCCAGCAAAATTTCAGTGACCATTGATAAAGAAAATAAGATATCCCATAATACAAACAAATTTAAACATTATCTATCTACAAATCCATCCCTACTGAAGGTGCCAGAAGAAAAAAAAAAAAATCTAACCTAAGAAAGTTAACTATACCCATGAAAACAAAGGAAAATAAATAATCTCACACCACCAAAATAAAAATAGGAAATATGTCTCTCTCTGTCTCTCTGTCCCTGTCCCCCCCCTCTCTCTCTCTTTCTCTCTGTCTCCACACACACACACACACACACACACACACACAGCACCAGCACCAATAAAATAACAAGAATCAACAATCATTGGTTATTGATAACTCTCAATATCAGTAGTCCCAATTTCCCAATAAAAAGACACAAACTAAATGAATGAATCTGAAAACAGAACCCCTCTGCTGCTCCAAGAAACACACCTCAATATCAAGCATAGATAGTACCTTAGGGTAAAAGGTTTGAAAAAGGTATTACAAGCAAAGGGACCCAAAATGCAAGCTGGTGTATAGTTAGCGAAGGACACTTCATATTTATGAAAGGAATAGATGAACCAGAAGGTCACATTTCTATTCTTAATATCTATGCCCCAAACACAAGGGCACCCAAGTTTATAAAAGAAACACTACAACAGATTAAAGCACTTATTGACCCTCTCACACTTGATAGTGGTAGACTTTAATACCCCACTCTCACCAATGGACAGATCATCTTGAATAAAACTGAGAAAGATTGGAGCCAATGACATTATAAACCAAATGAATATAAGAGATATTTACAGAACATTTCACCCAAACACAAAAGAATATACCTTAGATTCTGTATCTCATGGAACTTTCTCCCAAACTGATCACATCCTTGGATACAAAGCAAATCTCAAAGACATAATAAAATTGGAATAACTCCTTGCATCCTATCATACTATTATGTATTAAAGCCAAATATCAACAATGGAAACAATAGGAAACTTACAAACACATAGAAACCAAACAACTCTCTACTGAATGAAAAATGAGTCAAGGCAGAAATAAAGAAATTAAAGACTTCCTAGTATTCAATGAAAATGAATAGACAGCAGAGCCAAACTTAAGGGTATAATAAAAGCTGTGCTAAGAGGACAGTTCATAGCAGTAAGTGCCTTCATAAAAAGAAGTTAGAGAGATCTTATACTAGCAACTTAACAGCACACCTTAAAGTTCCAGAACAAATCATACCAAAGAGTAGTATACAACAAGAAATGGCTAAACTGGGGTCTAAATTAATAAAACAGAAACAAGGAAACCAATGCAAAGAATCAGTGAAAAAAAAGAGTTCTTTGAGAAAATCAACAAGATAGAGAAACTTTTATGCTAGCTACCTAACTAATTAGCTAACTAAGAGGCAGAGAGAGTATACCCAAAGTAACAAAATCAGAAATGAAAGGCAGATATAACAAAGACACTGAAGAAATCCAGAGAATCATAAGGGCATACTTGAAAAACCTGTATGCCACCAACTTGGAACTCTAAAAGAAATGGATACTTTTCTTGAAATGTACCACTTACCAAAATTAAATCAAGTTCAGACAAACTATTTAAATAAACCTATAACCCCAAGTGAAACAGAAGCAGTCATGAACATCTCCCAACCAAAACAACAAACAAAACCAAAAGCCTAGTATGAAGGTAATTCTAATGAGAACTCCTAGTAGTGAGGAATACTGCACCACAACGGGCCATCTCTTATAACCAAGCAATGATTCTAATCGTGGGTCTGAGTTGCATTCAATTGAGTAGGTGGCCAAGGGTGTCCCATGGGAATCCCAGTCAACCCAGACTGGTGCTAAGACAAAGGTTTGCTCTCTACAAACTGACAGCGATCTGACAGCCATTGTAGAGGACAACATTCACACAAGCTTGTGCCTACATGGAACCTTCACACCTACATTCCAGTCTTTTGTGCATGGGAAGGTACTCTGCAGGCTACCAAAAGAGAAATGCAAATACAAAACCTTTAACCTGCAATCTGTCTTGCCTGCAAAATATGCTAGGCATAGAACTTGTGGAAGTAGCCAATCAATGTTTGATTTGACAAGGCCTACTCCATAAGAAGGAACCTATCCCTGACACCACTCAGGTAAACAAAAACCAAAGACTCGATATCCCAAATACCTAGGGTAGAACCAAACACTACTGGTCTAAAAATATTTTTAAGTATCAGTAAAATTACTCCTAGTAATATACTACTATATTCATAGATCAGTGCCCCATTCAGCCATCATCACAGAAGCTTCCTCCTGCAGCAGATGGGAACAGTTGCTGAGAAAAAAACTTCAAAACCAAAACCCCACTATGAGGACATTATGAGGAGAAAGTCTAAATGGGAGGTCTCCATCAAATCTCTCCCCTTAGTGCTCAGGAAACCCCACAAAAAGTTTGTAAGACTCAGAAGGGATTGAAGACACCAGGAGAACAAAGCCCACTGAATCAACATAAGGCTTCACAGTGCACATATGGGTTCACAGAGACTGAAGCAGCAAGCAAGGAGCCTAGACAGGTTTCCACCAGGTCTTCTGAATGTATACTATAGCTATTATCTTATTATTTTTATGGGTTTGAAAGTGGATAATTTTTAAAAGCCCATACCATTAGTTCTCTTGTTCTTCCATTGTCTGTGTCGGTGTCTGTATCTGTCTGTGTGTCTGTTTGTCTGTCTTGCCTGGTCTGTCTGTCTCTGTCCCTGTCTGTCTCTATCTGTCTCTCTCTCTCTCTCCTCTCTCTCTCTCTCTCTCTCTCTCTCTCTCTCTCTCTCTCTCTCTCTCTCTCTCTCTCTCTTCTCCTCTCTGCTTCATGCTGTGGAACATATGTAAGTGCTCAGATACTGCTCCAGCACCATGCCTGCCTGCCTGCTACCATGCTTTATGCCACAATGGTTATGAACTTTAATACTCTCTGGAACCACAAGAACCCAAATTAAAAACTTTTATAAGTTGCTTTGGTCATAGTGTTTTGTCACAGCAAGTAGAAAAGTAACCAAAACAGAAAACATGTAAAATACATGATAACACTAGGGTGAAATGTTTTAAGATTAATAACAATTATGTCTGGGTAATTGCTGATTATAATTTACTATAAATTTCATTTCTGTGTTCTCTAATGTCTTTATTATAACAAATACAAATACACAATAATAAATGCATAAACATTCCAGCTTCATGATGGAGTCCTGCATAGACTATTCCCATGGGCTATGTTAACTCAACAATGTGTACCTATCATTCTTAAGCCTCCAGAGCAAATAAGGAGATGGGTAGAAACCTGAGATCACCACCTCCAACTTTGACAGAGCAAGAAACAGGAGTTAATGAGAGCCATGAATCCATATGCAAGGTAGCATATGAACCAATTATTCACAACTGTTGTACCAAGTAGAAAGCCATAAAAGCAGTAACTGGAGCATGACTCACTGACAGTGCTGCTCTTTCCTCTACACAGTGAGTGTGGGAGAGTCACTTGTACATTACTGCAGACCCAGGAATCTGATGTTCAGCACATTATTGGATACCAACTTGTTTGGTGGTTATCCCTTTCCTTTGATTCTTCCAGCACATTTCTGTAGTGGGTTTTAGCAGAAAATAGTGGGTGCCTTCCTTTTTAAACAGCTGGGGTAGACAGCTGGTCCTTCAGAAATAGAGGATGTTAATAACTTCCAGTGAACATGGGATGGCTTGCTTCAGTGTCGTTTTGTCTAGCTGAGTTTGAAGCAAAGCTTTGATAGCCCCACCTCCTGCTGGTCACAGCTGACACACAGGATCTGAACGGTATGGCAAAGTTGAGTCACTGACTGAAACTCTTAGACCCAGTGCTCAACTAAATTGTCATGCTAAAACTAAGTAAGTGCTTGTGTGTAAGGCTAACATTGGTTAATAAAACACACTGATTACAATAACACCAAAAACAACCTGGAAGAATCCCCCAGATCTTCATCCCATTTCATTTTGTCTCTCCAAGTTTCACAAAAGCATCATTGTTCTGGTTAAAATAAGGGTAGCCACCATAGGCTCATATGTTAAGGAACAGTAAATAATTTCTCCAGGTGCTGGAAAGGTGACATGGAAGTAGGGAACACTAGTTGCTTCTTCCAGAGGACTAGGGTCATTCCCAGCACTTACATTGTGACTCACAATCATCTGTAACTCTAGTTACAGGGGACCCTATTTCCGTCTCTTGTCTCAAAAGACAGCAAGCATACATATACACAGATATACATGCAAGCAACACACCCATATACAAAATCTAAAATTAAATGAATCTTTAAAAATATGTCTCCAGTGGCTTAACCATCTGTATCCCCAGCACAGTGCACAGACAGTCTCTTTATCCTAATCAGTACCTGCTGCTTTCTGTCTCTTTCCTCTTCTGTCCTTGGGCTGTAAAGTAACATCTGTATGACCCAGTTTGTTTATTCTACTGGAAAATGATGCAGAGTATCCTTCCAGATGTTCCCTTCTGTCTACTTGCAGGTTGTCTGTGGAGGGTTGTCCATTGCAATCTGTCTATTTCTTAGCTGAATTATGGTGTGGACAGTTCTTTATATATTATAAATAATTAGATACTTTTTAGATGTCTGATACTCTTTCTTTACACTTTCTCAATAATGCCATTTGGATATAGAAAAGTATGTGACAAAAGAATGACTCATCATAAGAAAATCAATAAGTGAAATGAATCTTATTAATAGAATTAAGGGGGAAATCACATGATAATATATTTCTTAACAAAACTTCAGAGGTGGCATTTCATAAGAAAGAGAGAAAGAGAGGGAGGGGGGAACAAAGGAACTTTCTCAAAAGCATTTATGACAAATGCATAACAGCTTTCCTCGTGGTGGAAGTCTGAAAGCATTCCCTCTGGGCCAGAAGTCACATCAAGAGCCATATTCTTCATCACCACTCAACATTGCCATGGAAATAATCATGGAAAGACAAGCAAACGCTTCCTAGTCCAAAGAGGTAAAGGGGTCTTTTAGGAGCATAATCTTATGGTTGAAATTCCACAAATTTAACACAAAACCTAGAGCCAATAAATGATCCAGGAAAACAGCAGCTGAGCAAGATCAATGCATGAAACATCACTGTTCTAAACACCATCAATTATGAATACAGAAAGAAATTATGAATACATAAAACAAATTTACATCAGCATCCAGAGAATAAAGTGTCTATGAATAAACTAAACCAAGTTAAAGATGTGTTCACTTGAGAACTGAGGGACACTGCTGAAAGAAGTTGAAGAGGATTAAGTAAATGTGAAACTATCCTATGGTCATGGATTGGGACACTTACAACTGTTAGAACAGCAAATACTGCTCAAGACAATCTGGAAATAAATGTAAATTCTATCAAAATTCCAGCATCCTTTGTATAGAAATGTAAGTCTGATTTCCATACTCATATGGAATTGAGAGGTGTTCTGATTAGCCAAGACCATTCTCATGAGAAGAATGGGACTAGAACACTTACATCTTCCAAGGCAAAAGCATGTGAAAAAAAGCTACTATACAAGTAAAGTACTAGTGAGAATAGGATCACAGAATAGAGCTGAGTACAGATCTCAGCCACACATCTGTGGTCAACTGATAGATGAACTGGATCCCCAAAAACTCTCAAGAGGGAGAGTAAAGTCTCTTCATCTATGGTGCTACACAACTGAAGAAGATGTGAACAAGAATAAACCTGGATCCTCTCAAACCAAAAATCAAACTGAACTCCAGAACTGCACAGAAACAAATACAGGAGCTAAAACCATAAACATGTGGGAAAACATGGAAGATGTGTTCGTAGGAATGGATTTGCAGTGGATTCTTAGATAGGACACTAAAAGCACATGAGGAAAAAAAACCCCATAGGTCAGACTTCTATGTATCTGTGGGGTTGTACCATGTGGGCGTGGGTCCTGTTGGGCTGAGTTGTGGATCCCGTTGTCTGCCACCCCAGGTGGCTAAAGCCGCGGGTCAGAGAGCAAAAGCACAGGAATTCAACTGAGTTCACTCCACATGGAGCTGAGTGGACACCGGGCTATGGGAAGCACAGAGCTCCACTCTGGGCATGGAGAGATCCAGTCTGAGGTCCTGCGGGGGCAGAGCTCTTGGGTTGGGGAACCCCGGGCAAGAAGGTGAGTGGGAATCAGCTGGTCTCAAGCCCTTGGGCTCCCAGGCACTGTTGAGAGGCTGCAGAAGGACCAAGATGTGGCAAGGGGGGAAAGTGAGCTTGGAGAATGAGACTCTTGGGGTGTACTCACTTGGCTGGGCCTCGGCTGGCTCAGCTACCTTGCTTGAGTTGGTGGGCTCCATGGCTGAAATATAGAGAAGTCCTTTGCAGGAGATTAGTCAGCTCATTAGTTGAAGGCCCCCTCTATGGTTCTCCACAGTGGGCCCCAAAGACAAAAGGTAGTCCATGGTTTTAAAAGGTTTATTGTCATGGCAGAAAGTGGATGAAGCTATACCCTGTGTTCTCAGGGCATGCCTGAGGTTAAATACCTTTTGCAAGTAGGAGGAAGGTCTGGGAAGGAATGCTTAATTGGACTATTCCCTCTGGCCTTTAGATATGTCATTAATATGGAGATCTCTTGAGGCTCTGTGGCCTGTAGTCATGCCTTCTACCTGTGCTACATGACCAAAGGCCACAAACCTTTCTTTGAGAGAGGGTGTGGATGGCTGAAGGTAAGTGAAAGGAACCAGGGCCCAGGAGCAAGTCTGAACACTACCGTCCCTTTAGGATTTCTGGGGTTCGAGGCCTGCATTAGACCGGGTACCCAGCTGCCTCTCACAGCCCACAGACCCACAAGTATCACTTATGTTTGTGTTACCAAAATAACTATGATGACAAAAGACAGTTGAAATACACTTAGCATCATTCTCAGGAGAATTTGAACATTACCAAACATGTTCACCTAAAATCAAGCTTGTTTTAAGCTGTTGAGCTTTGTGTCCATCACATTAATGACATGAACTACCCATGTTTGGTTCTGCCTCTGTGCTTGAGCACACTTATCCTAATCCATCAACCAGCTTCTCTGATGACAGCAAGGTAGTCTGGAAGTGACACAGAATCAACATTCCTGGGAGCTTCCTTGTTGTGTTGTGTGACTAGGAAGTGCCCCCATAGGTTCATGTATTGATTGTTTAGTCCTTGGCTAGTGGCACTATTTTTGCAAGGTTCTGGCCTTATTACCACTTAGAATAGAAAAATCCAAGATGTGCCTTGGAATATACCACAATTTCTCACTGAGTAGAAGTCTGAGTAATATACATTTTATTATTGTCTTCCCTCCCCTACCTCACTTCCCCATTCCTCATACCATGACCCTGAACTTCTTCCAAAACTTTACACACTCAAACTTCTGTCTCCAATCTAATTGCATTGGAGCCTACACTAAGTCATGGACAAACAAAGCAATACCAATGCCTTGCACGAAAGCTTTATCTAATGTAAGGATTCACGCTCAGGATTCTAATGTAGATAAGAGCTCTGTAATGGATATATTCTGTTATTGAACATTTTAAAACATTAACATTTCTAGAGATGAGTCAGGCTTTTGCAGCCTTCTGACATTTATTTACATACAATGTTGTCATCAGCCACGTTCATGTTTAAGAAGCACACGATCACAAATATTACAAAATTTTTGTAGTGCTTTAAAGAGTTTTGTGATTATACAGTGGGCTGAATTGGTAGTGATCTTGAAGTTCATACTGCCCATGGCCCAAAGATTGGATATACCCATGAGAGAGTTATATGCTTAACTCAAGCATCTAAACTTTAAACTGTTAGAAAGTCAACAGAAGCATAAAGTCCTGGACTGGACAGGCATCTAAAAAGCAACTGTGTTCCTGTTCCTGGCTTCCTGGAGAAGAAGAAGCAGTATAAAGTGGGCAAAGATTAAAATGCAGGGATAACAGTCAAAGCCTTTAGAGGACCCAGCACCAAGGCTAGGTGACTCAGATAAGAGTGATTATTAGCTTCATGCTTTCCTGTCATATCCATAAATTTATATCCCTTACCCCCAAAGCAGCTCTGTTTAATCCTCTAAAGATAGCTGGCCACACACATAAGTAGAGGAAGCCTATGCTGTTTGTTTTTTTTTTTTATCAACTTTACACACAATAGAGCCACCTAGAATAAGGAACATCAACTGAGAAAGTACTCCATCATAAGGGCCTGAAGACAATTCTTAGCTGAGCGCAAAGCAAAGGAGGATGAATGCACAAATGCACGGTGTCACAATCAGCTCAAGGGTGTCTGTCCCACTGAGAAGGAAAGGCCCTGAGTGATTTCTTTCTTGACATTCTTGTTTGGGGCTCTGTCCTTCAAATTCATTCATATTTGTACTCCTGTCTCCCACCCTTTAGGTGACAAGCTCTAAAGATATTAATAATAAATAATAATAATAATAATAATAATAAAGCTTTGGGCTCTATGATGATATTATGGGTCATCTCAGGCATCCTTAACTATTCTTACTCATAAAAAGAAAACGGTTATCCAATCAACCCAGTACATCCTTTAATCTATCACAATTAGACAGACATAATGACCTCACCCAGGCAAAAACAAACACTAGACTGGTACTTCCCTGTTCTCCTATGATTACGAATCACTTGAAGATGAATAAATACATATTTGAGACAGGCATGGCAGTGCTCATCTCCCATTTATAATCCCAGCACTCATGAAAGTTGGAAGATTGAGGTAAGAGGATCATAAATTCAAGGCCAGTTCAAGACACACAGCAGGGTGAGACATGCTTATGTTACATATCAAGACCCTGTCTCATTGAAAGCAAAGAAGAAATATAGATTCTGATTTCAAATGTCTTGGGAAGGTCAGATTCTGCATGGAACCAGCTCCTAGGCGTGAAGAAAGCTGTTGGCCCTGTGGTCATGTGCTGAGGAGCAAGGCCCTAGAAGGCAGGGTTCATTTCCTTCAGCTTCCAGAGATAGGCTATGTTGAAAGGGTTCTCTTCCATGGTCTTTCTCTACATAAACATGTCAGTTCCAAAAGGGGATTACATCTCAGCAGAATGCTCTAAAGCTTTGAACTCTGAGTGTAAACTGATACCCATTGAGTGGGTTACTCCTGGTCCTTCTGGGAAATGAGGGAAGTCCAAAGTAACTGGACACATCAACACTATTTGCTTACAACCTTTCTGTGATCTTCTTAGTAAGGTAAAGACAGAAAAACCAGAGACCTCTACTTCTTTGAGGTGATTGTTTTAAATCTAGAAAAGCAATATGGCTGTCGTCTGATCTTTATTTTGGCTTAAAGGTATATAATAGACACATATTCCAGTCATTTCCTTATACCAAATGGATTCAAGATCACTACTGAAAAGTTAATTATGGGCTGCTACAAATAGAATAGATGTGTTGGTCTAGAGGCGGGTGTGTGGAGAAGAGGAAAGAGCATTCACTGGGTGGATAGAAAGAAGACATCTTTGCTGAGCAATGCCCCTTGTGTAATACCAGGTCTTAAATCTGGTGATCTCATCATCCATCGAGTCTACAATGCTGTCATTTGACAAAAGAAAACTGAATCTTTTTTTTTTTTTTTTTTTTTTTTGTGGAGGAAAGGTTTTATTTCAGTGTATAGTTTACAGTTCTTCATGAAGGAGTCAGATAATCAAGGTAGGACCTTGGAGGCAGGAAGTGAAACAGGGATATGGAGGAGTGCTGAGGAAAGCTGAATCTTAAGGAAGCTTCCACTAGTTCAAGTTCACATAACCACTGTGGTAATGGAGCCCTCCGGGCTCTAACCAAGCTTTCAAATTCTTGTTCCTTTGCCTCTCTTATCAGAGATCCACAGACACAAAGTCCTGATGTGTCCCCACACATAGAGATCAGATCACAAACAGGGCACTTGTCATTGCTCAGATTATATTTCCTAAATTCTTCTAAAGCTTTCTGTGTATTTCTACATACTTTACATAAATCCTGTTATTCTTGGTGTTTTCTGTATGATTCATTAAAGTTTTAAAATACTTCCAGAGGTACCTACACAAGAGTCAAATGTGTTGAGTATATTCAAGTGCCTGTGTTGACCTATGTAACTAGTGTACATAGCGTACATTAGGTGAGGAATGTTAACTCTCCTCATTATTCTCTGTTCAGCAATAGTTGATCTCTAGTAGCCTACAATGGTATCAAAGAGAAAGATTTACTGCCAGTCTATCTAAAATGAACATTTCCTCTATAACAGTCAACATCATAAGCCAAGAAAAGGCCAGAGATTATATACTCTAGGAATATGGCTCATTTACTATGTAAAGTTGTTATTTCCTGTTGCTTTAACAGAATGCTCAAGGCTGGCACTTTATAATATAAAGAGGTTTGTTTGGCTTATAATTACAGTGGCTTCAGGGATCTAAACCGCTTAATGTCAGCATTCTGCTAAGGATTTACTCTCCTTTGTTTTGATTTTTAAGATTTACTTATTATTATTTTTTTAATGTATGTGAATACACTGTTGCTGTCGTCAGACATGTCAGAAGAGGGCATCAGATCCCATTCCAGATGGTTGTGAGCCACCATGTGGTTGCTGGGAATTGAACTCAGTATGACTGGAGAAGCAGTCAGTGCTCTTAACCACTTAGCCATCTCTCCAGCCCCCAGGATTTACTGTATGAATTAAAACATGATAGAGAAGTGGGAAGGAAAGTGTGTTGAGAAGGGGCTAAGCACAAGATGTGCTTTGGCTTTATAATGATCTGATCTTAACAGAACTCACTATGAAATGAGCATGAAGGCCCCACCTCAGAAGGGCCACACTGGAGACCAAGAATAAAGCCTCTAAGAGACAAACCACATCTGGTCCACAGTACCAGCTGACACATTGGAAGATGCTGGCCCTAGCGGGTCTGGTTACCTGAGACTAGTACAAGACCTGTGATTCTGCCTTTCAAGCAGGTTCCCAGCAAGGCCAACCTTGTTCACAGAGAATCAGGGATGTAAACTTTAGAATCCACAGATGAAATTCAGCTTTTCAAATCTAACCAAACTCTCAAATGCACACCAGTTTGACACACACTTTTTCTAGGGGGGAAAAAAAGAGTTTGTAGCTTTAATTGGATTTTTCAAAGAGTTAGAATTAAATGCAATTAGCATTTAATGGGTGAACCAGGAAGATTCAACTGTAGATACTACACAGGCTGTACTCAAAGACAATGCTATTGTTAATAGTATTCATGATAATATATAGAAATGAAAATCAGAACATTCTAATGGCTTTAGTCTCTAACATTCCATCACTAAGAAAGAAAGTCAAAATAAATGATACAAGACAGGCACACACAATCTTCACGTGATAAAAGCATATTCTAGAGAGGCTGGTATTTTTAATTTTCCTTCTGCAGAGTGATCTGCAGCCACAAGCCTGTTGGAATCTATGCTAATATGGTGTAAAATAACCTGGAGAAGTTTTATGTAGAATGATTTGCACCAGCAGACTATCTACACCTACTCCATATTAATATCAAGTTCTCAGTGGTAAAGATGTCATCTTAATATTGCTGTTATTGGGGTGCATATTTAGAAGTTGGAATCACTCTACTTGACAAGTCACCTCTATAATAAGACCACAGAGCATATGTGTACATGTACATGAGTGGTATCTGCTCATACATGTATGTATTTATATGTATGTGTGTGTGCATGTATGTGCATATACATGTGGGAGGCATGTGTGTGTACATGTACATGTGTGTGGCAGTGCTTGTGTGTGTATATATGCATGTTGCCTACTTGTGAGTGTGTATGCATATGTGTATGCATGTGTGTGTATGTCTGCATTCATGTCTATGTATATGCATTTATGTGCGTGTGTATTGTGCCTATACATGAGTTTGTGTCTATGTATTTTGGCAGTAGCAATGGCTGACCAATGCACACGAAGTAAGATTTCTGAGCCAGTCATATTTCTTTAAAAGTGCTGGAATAAAACAAACTATATCAACCGTCCAGTGCTGTGATTGATGCTTTAAAATATCCCAAGTACATCAACCACATTGCCCCTTAGCACATGAAGCAAAACCTGTGAGGAAAAAAAACAATGAAAAAAATCTACAGATGGTAAGAAGAGGAAATCGGAATAGCCGATTAGGTGAGGAGAAGAGGGAGCTGGGGAAAGGACAACTAACACTGAGCATACTGAAAAAGCCATGTGGACACCCTATACGTTATAAGCTTTCACACACACACACACACACACACACACACACACACACACGTAAAGACTAGTTTAATTGGACTCATGCTACACAAGTACAATGTTCATCTCAAAACCTGCTCCTACCAGATGTCAGATATGGGATACTTCCCTGGAATTGTTAGTTAAAGACATCCTGAAGACCCTCAAACAATACAGGTTACAATATAACCATTGCGAACCTATTCCTGAAGACAGTGCACACTTTGATCACAGAACATAAAGAAATCAGGTTGGTGCTGACTGGAATGCTTCTTCCATAGCTCACGTTCACAGCAGTGGGAGGGGCAGGCACTAAACAGACACGTCACCAACAGTTCTAACCAGCTCTGAACACTTTGACTAGAATAGCAACAGGCCTCAGAAGTAATGCCCATGGATACAATAATGGCACGAGAGTTACAGGAGTAACCAACCTCTCCTCTTTCAGATTACATTTAAGATCTACTCCATAGAAGAGATCACATGACTGATATTACAAATATGAACAAGAAACCATGGTTGGGGAAGCTCGCAGTGCCCAGGGTGTACCTACTACTATTATCCTGCAAGATAGATACAATAACAGAATGATCTCTAAATTTACATCTTGTTTTTGTTGCTTACTATACTGTTATCAAACATTGACCAAAGGCAAGTTGGAGCAGACATGGCTTGTTAACTTTACAATTTATAGTTCATCATGAAGGAAAGCTAAGGAAGTAACTCAAGGCAGGAGTCTAGAGGCAGAATCTAAAGCAGAGACTATGGAGGGATGATGCTTACTGGCTCACTCTTCTAGTTTGCTTTCTAATAAAACTCAGTACCAGTACCACCTGCTCAGTGACAGTACCATCTGTGGGCTGCACTCTCTTCTATCAGCTATCAATGAAGAAAATTCCCCTAACTTGCCTACATCCCAATCTGATGCAGCATTTGTCAATTAAGATTTCCTCTTCTCAGATGACCCAGTTTATGTCTAGTTACTTAAAAACTCTATCTACCATTATTGGTCCTTTGACAATATGACAAACACATATATCACTATTAAACAAATTACCTTTCCCTTCTAACTTATTCCCAATATTTCATGTTACTATCACAATATAAAACATTCTTTAACTTTCAAAATAGCAGTCTTTTTAAAAAAAATTTCAAACATTTTAAAAATTCAGTTTCTTTAAACTATCCAATGCCTCTTTAAAACTCTGAATAACTGTGGGATCCTATAAAAACAAAAATAACGTACATACCTCTTATTCTAAGAGGGAAGAACCAGGCACATTTACAATCAGATCAAAGTAAATTCAATAATGTAAGAAGCTCAGTGTTCAGTGACTGAGATTCACCCGTGATGTTCTGAGCTCCAACAGGCTTGGGTAAACCCATCTCTCTGGATCTGCACTACAGCATACACAGCTTGTCCTTGTAGTCTCAGGCTGGTTCCACTCTACACCTGCTGCTGTTCTTTGTGGTCAACACACTATCCTGGCATCTCCACTATGCTTGAGTCAAACTACAACTGGGTTACACCTTCACCAACAGTGGCTCTTCCTGGGCCCTCTTCAGGGACTCCAATCTTGCCATATGGTGCCAAGCATCAGCCTGTTTCCATGACCCCTTCATGCCTTCAAAACCAGTATCACATCGGATTACTGAACACTCAGTCCTTTTTCAGATCAAAATTCCAAGCACTTTACAATCTAACACCCAGCATCCTACCCGAACACATACCAAACAGCATGCCCAGATCTGTAAAAGTTGCCACTGCCCACAATCCTGGTTCCTGTTGTTATTTTCATTACTTTCTGTTTCTGTGATAGAACATTGACCAAAAGCAACTTGGAGAGAAAAAGATTTATTTCATTTTTCAGATTATAATTCATCATGGCAAAAAGGTCAGGGCAGGAACTTGAGGTAGGGATCTGGAAACAGGAACTGAAGCAGAGGCTGCAAAGGCATTCTGCTGACTGTCGTGGCTTACTTAGTTTGCTTTCTTACAATAAAACACAACTGTGGTCACCTCAGTGGGCTGAGACTCCTACATCAGTCATGAACAAAACAAAATACTTACAAGTTTCTTTCTTCCCATATGACCCAGTTGTATCAAGTGGACAAAAGAACTAACCAGTACATTTCTCTACACTCATAGTGCAGTTCTCTGTCTTCATCAAAGAGGTGTATGTGTGTGTTTCAGGGGGTAAATTCAGATACTTACAACTGGTCTGTGTAGATGACAAGGGTTTATGTAGTGCTCATCCATAAATGCCATATCTATAACACACACCTTCAGCTCAAGGTTCAGGGACCATCATGGAAGAGGAAGAAGAAGGAATGTAAAAGCCAGAGGATGGAATGATCAAAGCCAAACATGGTCTTCTGCACAGGACAGGACCACTGCACTCATGAACTCCCAGCTTCTCTGGTTACCTATATAAGGCCTATACAAGAACAAAGCAGACAACATGACAGTCTGGGTGTGGGAAGGCCTCTCCAGCCTCAATCCTGGAGGAAGAGCTACTGATGAATCATAATAGCTAATAGAAGAGGAAGAGAATTGTCTTTAAGGATGTGGGCCCTGGTAGATTGACCGTGTTCTATTTCTAGCCATATATAGCCAGCACAAATTCAACTTAGTGAATTAGACATAAAGAAGATAAGAAGTTGGGAGGGAGTGGGAGGTCAGGTTGGTTCTAAGAGAATATGATTAAAATGCATTGTGTTCATGTCTGAAATTCCCAAAGAATTAATATAAATGTTACATTTTAAAAGATACAATGTGAGTGCCATGACTGCATAGCTAACCCCTCTCTCATCTTATCTTTGGAACATGAGACAGCTTCTTCTGAGAAATAAACAATACATTTCTAGCCAGAATTCTTAGATAACAGCAATCATTTCTTACCTACTAGTTTGCCATTTTCCAAATTAGTCCCTGACAGGCTACAGTGGCAGTTCAGAAGATGGGGCTCAGAGGTAGGGAACAGAACTGTATCAGCAGCTGGATACCAGGAAGGAAGAAGAGACAAGAAAGGAAATAGGTCCGTGAAATTTCAGGAAAGGATACCAGGGTAGTTACCAGCAAATGTTTCTATAAAGCCTGGAAATAGAGGTGCCCTCTTCAGCACTTAAGCTATAACTTTCCAGTCTGTTTGCTTTAGTAAACTAACTGCATGGTGATGATGCCTTCATATTCCTGATATGCCTCCCCTTCAGTTACGCCTCAAGAAGTTCATTAAATCTTAATCATTTAATCTTGAAGAAGAAAAGTGCTTTTCTTAATCACAGATCTTAATAGGGTTACTTGCTCTGCCTGTATGAGCAGCCACTCTGAAGTCTCTTAAAGAAAACAAGGGCTGGAGAGATGACTCGGAGGTGTCATCTCTTTTTACATTTAAAAAAATAAACAAACAAAACCAAGCTGAAGGACCCCCAGTTCTCTGGTTGGTGGTGAAAGTTTCCTATTTGCCTCATTGACTCACACAGGAGAACTCATGCAAAGGTATATTGCTACCTGGGGAAGTTCTCTCTGTGAAAGAAAAGCAACAGGCAACCTTTCATGTAGCATCTAACCTACAGGAAAAAGCACATACCAAATGCATGTGCCCTTTAAGGGTAGTGAAGAGTCCAGAGCGTCATCCTCAGCCTGAACGACCTCAGTTCCCATGGAGTGCACAGCAAAAAAATAGGATCCCTGGAAAGGCTACAAAGAGTTTTGAAACTAAAAATTTCACTCAGGCTTTGACACTTACCACACATGTACTTTTAGAGAGCTGCATTACATGGTGCTACAACTGAAAAGAAAACATCAAAACATGTTGTCTCATGCAAATATGAAACAATAGATCATGTCTATAGCATCTGCTTTAAGTTAACTGCAGATGTGAAACGTTGATAAAAATTATTATCAATGGTGGGTGTTTTATACTTTACATTGTATCACAATTTACTTAATTGGTTTAGACATATTTTAATAAATTTGATCTTAATCCAATCAGACAGAAATATTCTGAAAGATTTATGCAACTATTATTATGATACCTGAGAACTCTCAGGCAAATCACTTTCAACGGTATCTTCTTGTATTTAGGAGCCTGGGCTTTGATTTTCAGAGTCAATGGCATGTCCATAGACATTATAATATTCTTTTTATTTGGAGAACATTTTACTGCTTTAATGTTAAAATCTGAATTTTGGATTTTGGAAAAAGACAAGACAGGAAGAACAAAAGACATAGTTTCCATCCAAGCACATGACTGTCCAGCCTAGATACTGCCTGTGTCTGAATCAACATAGGAAGGTGACTGCAAAATGCCCAGTCTCCTGGCCAGGTCACAGCCATGTCCTGTGAGCTAAATGAACAATCCCAAGAAGAGGCTTCTTCAAGTCATGCTGGGGTGGAAGACACTTTCCTAGGAAGCTCAGTAGCTACTTATAGCTCCAAGTTAAACACAAGTAACAGAAACAGATAAGCATCCTCTCTGGTGATGACCTGGAGGCTTGTCTTACAATAATCATGTAGTGAAGTCGGGGAAGAGGAAGGAAAAGAAAAAACTGGAGAAGAAAGGAAAATAGAGAGGGAGAGAAGATGGGAAGGGAGGGGAGAAAAGAGGAGGAGAAGGGAAAAGAGAGAAGACTAGAGGGGAGAGGGAGGGAAAGAGAGGAGGGGAGAAGGAGGAAAAGAGAGGAGAGGAGAGTGGGAAGGGGAGGGGAGGAGAGGGGAAGAAGAAGGAGAACTTGGTTTTCACTGAAAGCACAGTGGCATTGTTCCTGTCTGATCAGTGTTATCACTTGATCCCATAGACTGTGCTATTCATGCAGGAGACACACATGCGTGTTAACATTCTCACTAACTAAAACCTGTGAACATTATAAAGTGAATAAGCAAAAAAATAAAATTAAAAAAAAAAAAAAAAAAAACCTCACTTCATAGTCACATTTAACAACTAGCCCTTAATTGTGGCTGTGAATTCTATATTGGTAGGCACAGATTCAGGACTTTTTTTTTCCAACTTCAAAACAGACCTAATTGGTGGCTCTGCTCTGAACAACTGCCCAGCAGTCACCTGAGATCATAAAACACTAGTATGTAAAGCCCCTAATGGAAGGAGGAGGTAGGAGCATCCCAGTACAGACATCTCAGCACCGACTGCTACATGAGAAAATGGATCTGTTCTCAGAGCCCCGATGAGGACAGAAAACAGAGCATTACTGTGAAGACTCTGAAATATTATAGAGATTTATTTTGAGGACCAAATTCTCAGGAAAAGAACACTGAATCATATCAGTCCTTCAGTATATGTGTGTGTGTTGTGTGTGTGTGTCTGTCTGTCTGTCTGTCTGTCTGTGCATGCGCGTACACTCACATTGTAAAATAGAAGCAAGAAAACTCTGTTTATTAAGCTTTGGGGTACTAAGCACCCTGTTGACCACTGTCATTTTTAGTGTTCATTGTAGACATAAAGTCGGTGAGTCTCAGAGAGGAATGGCTCGATGCGACTCTTGATGACAGGCAGAAGTACATAGAGATAAAAATTTACGACACAGGGCATTAACTCAGCCTTGGCTTTGACAGTGAGTCTCATCCCTTGCAGGCTCCTTGTGTGACTTACGATGCTAAAGCACCTGAGTGGCTCAATGCACCATTAACTTTTATCTTCAGGATATTCCCCACACGAAACTCCAATAAGCCCCAGCAATGTAGTGCAATAAATTTCTCATAAGTGGGGATCACTAATATGTCTCTATAGAAAACATCATTTTTTTCACATATGAAAATGGTTAAACTAAAAATTTAATGACTAGATCTGGAAAAGCTCCTTTAGGCCAGAGAAAATGAATTTAATCTGTAATGTGATTTATGGCCATCAGAGCACCAAACCTCACTACCCAGCCATCGCTCACAGTAAAATGTGCTATGATAATGCACCCCTTTGGATGATGCCTAGCTTTGTCCTTCCGGTGGTGTTTGGTGATATCCAGCTTAGCCCTATAGGCGGTGTTTGGTGAGGCCCAGCTTTGTCCTATGGGTGCTGTCTTGTATCCTGACAATTCTTTTAAAGATATAAGACTATCTACATCCTTCAGCTATCAAAATTGCTGAACTGTGACTAAAAGAACGGTCAGGAGTCATTTTCCATTCTCAGAATTACAGCATTCTATCCCATCATGAAAATAATGTACAATAATGAGAGTAAGGGTTAAAAGGCAATGAAAGAAGACAGCTACTTAAATTAAGCCACGTGCACAATTAGCCAATGTATCGGGAGCTGCAGCTCTTACATTGTCAAGCATGAAAACTTGTAACATAAATTGCCCTGGGCAGGCCTAGGGCTGTATTTTCTTAAGGATTTTGGTACCTTTCACTCCACAGGAAATGCTGATAGAAAGCAAGATCAAGGGATGGTGCCTTGGTTATTTATAGCTGCCTGACAAACAAGTGAGGTTTGATTTAACTGTGTGTTATTACCGAAGGATTAATCAAGATTTATGAAACTTCTTAACCACATGGATATATACTTATGGTTTTCACATAATTGTTTTCATACAATTAAAATATGCTGCAAAGGAATATACATTGAAGAAAAAATTACAGCATGTCCAACACAAGAAAAGCTGAACTGTGCTATTTGAATGAATCCATGTCAAGGCATCTAAATATTATCATCATGTTCATTTTTAACCCTTGAAATTTGAATTTTAGTGTATGAAGCTTTTTGTTGTTTTTCTTTCATTCTCTGTATCAGTTAGCTACTGCTGTGTAACAAATTAGTGTCCCTAAAACCACTCATCTATCATTTCCTGGGGTCTGGAGACAGCAAGAGGACACAACTATGGTGGGTGCTCTACTTCAGGGAGTGTCATAAACTGTGACCTTAGGGGCACTCTGTGTCATTCAGGGCCACTCTGCCTCTGGGGTCCAGCTGAGACAGAACTCACTTCTAGTTCACTAGATATTTGTAGGCAAAATTTCTCTCCTCCCAGTCTGGTGGGCTGAGGGTTTTTCAGAACCTTCAGTTCATCATGCCAGGTATTTCCTCTGTTCCTCAGAAGCAAGTTGGGGGAACTTGGGTGTGACTGTGGAGGAGGAAATGGTAGAGTCAGAAGGCTACCATCACCATCTCCTCAAATATCTTTGGCTAATGTCTTGACTAGTTTTGTTTGTTAACTTGACATGAACTGGAGTCATCTGAGAGTAGGCAACTACAATTGAGAAAATGTCTCCATGCTACTGGGCTGTAGGCAGATAAGCCTATAAGGGCATTTTTGATATAGTCCTAATTTCTATAAGAAAGTAGGCTGAGAAAGCCATGGAAGCAAGCCAGGAAGTAACATTTCTCTATGATCTCTGCATCAGCCACCTTATAGGGTCTCTCCTAGTTTGAGTTTCTGCCTTGTCTTTCAACAATGATCTTTGATTCAGGATATGTAAGCCAAATAAAACTTTTCCTCCCCAAGTTGCTCTTGGTCACAGTGTTTCATCACATTGAAAATAACCCTTAGACAGTTAGCATAACTGCATATATTCACAGTGTTTGGCATGGTGTTTCAATACATATACAATATGTGCCTTTGGGAGGTTACCATTTCTAATTATACCTCATAAATACTTACAATTCATTTTTCAAAGAGAAAAAAAGGCTGACCTAAACAGCCCAGGGGAATGAATACATTGTGAGCTACCAACTAATATTAAGAAGATTAAGAAGAAATGTGTGAGGAGAAAAAAGAAAGGGATTCGGTTCTGTTTTGTGTATTACCTCTGTGAAGACCATGTATGACATGCCATGTAACTCCCTGCTCTGAGATCATGGGAATATTAGGCTAACCCCAAAGACAGGAAAGCCATTAGCACATGAAAGTACTTCTGGGAGCATGAGTGGAGGTCAAAGAATGTGAGGGCAATGGCAAGGAGCCAGAGGACAAGAAAGGAGAGATTGGAAAGGGAGGGAAAGGAGAGCAGCCACAGCAGTGCCAGCATTGCCCTGGTAATGGGACAAACAATAATAAATAAACACAGGCCCAGGAGACTACAGCAGAGAAGAGGTAGAGAGGTTTCTATTCCACTTTTGTAAAGCTACAAAGGAATAGAGTAGGAGGAGTTATGTGTTTCCATTCAATTTTATACCTACGAAGGCATTAGAGGTGATAGGGAGAGTATTTTCATTTGCTTAATGAGGTGGAAGATAGATTGTAATGTATTTGCAACAATAAGAAGTGTCACTGTGGCAATAGCAACTCACACCATTACACAAACACACACACACACACACACACACACACATCTGTTTTGTTTTTCCTTCCTTCAGTTTGCTAAATTTTGGTAAAATGTGTTGGCCATGTGTAAAATTATGGCACTGTAATAATATGATGGTGCAAATGGTTGCCAACTAAAACATTAAAATTATTATTTAGTTTATCTTATAATGTGTATGTGATTCTTGGTGTATTTATATGTACCCTGTATGTTCGTGAGCCCTTAGACACTAGAAGAAGGTGCTTAATCCTTTATAACTGGAGTTACAGGTAGTTGTGAGCTGTCATGTGGGTGACAGGGACCAAACTCTGGTCCTCTGCAAGAACAGTAAGCGTTCTTAGCAACCTCGCCATTTCTCCAGTCCCATTAAGATCATTGTAAGAGTGGAGACCTAAATATATATAGAATGCCTAACTATAGAGGACATTTCAAACTAGCTTAAAACCATCTTACAGGTTGGTGAGGGTAAAACTCTGTGGTCTAAGAGGCGAACTGTGATTTCTCTGTACTTTAGCAGACTGTTGCTCCAAGGGTCTTTTTCAGATGCAAGCTACTCAGTTCTGCTCTACTCAAGATGCAGACATCTGGTCAGATGATGAAAGAACAGAAGGCATGTGGAAAGGGGGCCAGCTTGATGGCAGCTAGGAGTATAGCGCACCCCTCTTATTCCCGCTCAGACTCAAGTAGAGCTGGGCTGGAGGTCCCAGAGAGAACAATCTCCTCCTGGCTTTATTTCCACTTTATGGAAGAGGAACGTGTTTTGTCGTAGGCAGATGACTGTCTCTGTCTCTATCTGCTCTTCTGCTCACATTCACAACGTACAGCCCCAGCCCTGTGGTCTCTCCACCCCGTAAGCATGGAAGGATTTAACATGTTAAATACTTGAATCCTGTATTTTCATCCTTTGAGTTTCCAAATATGTGTACTTAATCTAGCCATATTCATTCCAACCTGCAAATAGGTAAGACGTCATTGATCACAAATACTTTTTCGATGTCTACTTTTGGGGGGTATTATTATTATTTTACATTTATATATATGCATGTTTTGCTTGCATGTAGGTCTGCATACCACATGTATGCAATGCTCCCAGAATAGAGCAGCATGTCTTCTAGAACAGGAGTTACATGTGGTTATAAGCTTCTGTGTGTATTCTGGGAGCCACCCCAGGTGCTCTGGAATGGCAGCCAGTACTCTTACTGCCACTACTGCTGAACCATCTCTCCAGCCCATCTACTTTTAAAATAGCGCTAAGGATAGAACTGGGGGCATCCTGTGGGTCAGACCAGGCTGGTCCTTGATATACATTTTTCAAACTGAATTACTTGTTTAGTTCCAAAAAGATAATATTGAAGCCCCTATCCCCCAGATAACATTGTAAGGGACTTCACTTGGGATTTATACCTTAGCAGATGTAACCAACTAAGGCCACATATAAGACTCAGTCCTGATGCCACTGTGAAGAGAAAGATCTAGAGACAGAAAACCAAATGCCCAATGTGTAGGAACAGCATGAAAATAAAGGTCTGAAGGCAGAGAAGAATGGATGAGTCTGAGCCAGACACTGTGGATGCTTGTCAGCACTGAGCAGAAGCTGGGCAAGGTTTTAGGGTTTCTCTAGGTCCTCTGTGAAGAATAGACCTACCAGCAACTAAGAACTTGAACATGGAGGCTACAGTTCTGTAAAGAATAGATAACCATTGCTGCAATGACTCAGTTTGCAGCAGTTATGGGAAATTCTGTGTTCAAGTTCCTACCCTGTTCATATTCTACTGTTTTTCTTCCTTTAGCACTATATTTGTTGAGTTTATTCTTGAAAACAATATAACCATGTTCTGTGACTTTACACTGTGGTTTTCTTTGTCCTGTGACAGGTGTCTACAACAATGCTGTACAGTGCTCCAATGTGCATTATGGTAGCATTTCGTTCAATATACTAGTCTTGATACTTAAGTATCACTAATCAATTAACAAACAAACATTATACCTCAGTGTCCTGATCTCACACAATTTTATGTCTCAATATGTATTATCGGGTGGCAGTAGGAGAGGCGATATGATACTCTGCTCTGTAATATCACTTGTGATCTCATTTGGTAGTGCTTTTTTCCAATCTTCAGTATGTAGCTTTCAAATAGATTTGGCCATTGATATCCATTCAATGGATGCGAGAAGTTAAAGGTCAGCTTGAAGAAGAAATATCTCCTTCTGAACTACATGAGACAGTGTTAATCATGCACTGCTCTTGGGGAGAATTAATATTATAACCCTCTTGATGAAGGTAGACTGTGAACAATGGAGCAGATAAATGTGTTGACATTACACTTAACATTCAAACACTCAGAAGTTGGAGATGGGGGATCTACAGAACAAACTAGACTCATTGTGTCAGCAAGCTTTAGGTTCAGTTAGGAGACCCTGCCTCAAAAAATAAGAAGGAGAAGTATCAAGAAAGTCTTGATATCAACCTTGGGTCTTTACGTGTGCACACACACATATATGCACTGCACTCATACATACACATTTGTACCTACACACTTATGAGTTTGTATGTATAATGCATACACATAGACACATGGAAGAAAAAATCTTAAGGAGTATGAGAAATACCTTAAAAATACAAATGAAAGCCTACAATTATACTTGCTATTTCACTGTATCTATATTTAAAATATATCACCACTAATATACAACCTCTCTCCTCTCTGTCTCTTTTCTCTCTCTCTCTCATACACACACACACACACACACACACACACACACACACACATTCTTTACTGTGCTAGATGATATAAGACACTAGTTGATAAGCATGGTTATTATTTATTTTTATCAAAGTTTATCCACTTCTGTGGTTTTTAAATTTATATTCATAATTTAGTATAGATGTGATGTTTTAATGAAAAATAAGTTATCATTATGGTGACTTAAAAATCTTTAGCATAAAGTGTAAACAGGGGCACTGTGAAACTACCAAATGGGACCAACCATGCTATGGATACTAAACAAAGGGTTGTTGGGGATTAAATTGCCAAGGCTATCTTAGAAGGGCTCGGGAAGAAGAGCCAAATGGTAGAAATGCAAGTGGATTTTGTACAACAGTCAGCAGGGCTAGGGTTTGAATCAACTCTTTGGGTTGATTCAGAACTAGATGACTTTGTTTAAGGTAGTTGACCTTTGAGATGGATCAAGGAAGGTTCCTGGTGGTTTGAGGGAGGCTTCTGTTTTAGGTCTGTTTACCCAATAACAATACTGCTTACCTGGCCAAATCCTTCTGTTTAGGCCATTGTCACCAGTACTGTAATTTTAGGGACCACTTTGGACTAAACATTATTGCTTTTGCTGATGTTTAGGGGGAACAATAGTATTCCCATGCTCCTGCTGGTCAAGGGCTTACAAAGTAGAAGGTATGGAATGATGGTCCAAAGCAAGGGGTCAAGCCAGTAGGCTATGGAAGGAGACCCAAGGAAATTCTGTCAGAAGCATCTATTTTACTGACCCCAAGTTATTTCACTAATTCTCTTGAAAGAACCTACAGATACAAGGAACAATCATTACTATAAGGATAGATACCAGTGAGCTGAGGAGAGGGAGGAGCCAGAGCCCCACTGAGGACCACAGTGTCACACTGGATTTGACCCTGGAGACTGCAAATTGTAAGCTTATTTGTGTAATACTTTCTTCCACTTGGATGGACTGGTTTCTCATAGTCATTCCTCATTGAGAAAGACAAGTGCCTCCTTCTTTGGTTGTCAGTGAGTTGAGGACCAGAATTTTAGGGACAAAGTTGATTCCTGAATGGTGTCTGTGAGCAGAGTAGTAGTCTGCTGAGACAGATATAAACTACGAACAGAATATAAAGTTAAGGGATCTTTATCTTATTGCTTGAAATTTCTGCACTAAAATGCTCATTGTAGAGAAAGCAGTTTACAAGTATCTGCAAACATCTCAAGTAGACGCACATTTTGAACTATAGCAAAAATGAATATCATCTGTAATAAGGTAGAAATTTCCAGGCAGGAAGAAGAACAAAGGTGAAGAAGAGTCGGGGGCAGAGGAAGATGGTTCTAGGACAAAAGTGTGAGCACTCCTTAACCAGTACTTATGTTACCAAAATCTTCAGTAGCCAGTATTTATGATCGTCACAGACTAGATTAATAACCTATGAGAACTCCACTGACTAATGTTAAACTTTGAACTTTGAGGTTTCAACACAATATGAATCATCTTTAAATCTCATTATTTACATTATTTACATACCTTAAATAACTTTCTGGGACCTTAACAATGTTTATATCTTCCAATCCCCCAACCTCCCATTTTTTTTCCCAAATAGGAAACATCCAATCATTTTAACTTTTACTAGAACTTGCATATGAAAGTAGTCATTAAAAAGGGAAGTCCTTTTAAACCCTAATCGAAGTGCAAAGGAATAGTAAGGAATAATTTTTAAGTCAGTAACAGCAGCATGATAGTTTTGAGTTTGCTTTTTCACTGAAACCATATTGTTAGCTCTAAGAAAGGGCAAAGGCCTGACTTTTTTTTCTTTTTTCTTTTTTTTTTATTTATTTAAATCACATCGTAATTTGCTTATTTACACAGAGGTTATAAACACAAAAAGGCAGGATGTGGGGAAGGGAATGGCACTGGAGCATAGGTGTTCAGGGGAGTACAGATACCGTTCAGAACAGGGTATCAGCTGGGTGTAGGTTCAGGGGACAGATCACAATGGCTCTGCCTATGATTCACTTGTCCTTATCTAAGTTGGTACTGTCCACCGAGGCTGCCTATTTATAAGACCTATGACTACTAGGTCTGATAAATTTCCACAGAAGCTGCCTGTTTACAATAGCTTATAGCCTTCTGTTTTCAGTGTTTTTCCACAGAGACCCAAGACTTTGTGTTAGCATGCATATATGTCAGGCCTATTGCTGACTTTAGGCCTATGGCTGATTTTAGGCCTTTAGTGTATATGCAGGGCTAGGCTGACTAACTTTGTGACACAATGGATATATAATTTGGTAGCAAAACCTATTCAGATACATTATCATAAGTTAGCTATGGAGGACCACGAGACTCAAGATGAGGTTGTTACTTTATCCACGGTGTTCCTCAAACCCATCTCCACCCAACCTAAAAGAGGGGACTTCCGCCCCTAGACCAAGCAGAGAGAGGCTATCCAGAACCCTCTCTGACTGGTGATCTGAATTCTTGCTTAGGCTGCGAGGCTAAGCACTGCAAGGGAATATAAATAAAACTTAAAAATATCTATCTGGGTTCCCTGAGGGACAAGCCTGACTGCATAGGGGTTGATGTCAAAAGTATCCCCTCTCCAGGAAAAAGACATCGGGATAGGTATGGCCCTCAGGCCTCACTGGACAACGACAGGAGGACCGGAGCTATTACAAGGTCCCTTTCAATTATTGGAGGCCAGGTCTCTATCCCCGCCTTCGCAAGAATAGAATCGCCAAGGCCCTTCTATACTCAGAGAAAGGCCTGACTTTTATACTTAAAACCAATTTAGGCTGGGAAGTAACTGAGCCTCAGGTTTAAAGTCTTTTTATTTAGGAGACTTGGGTAATTTAAACTTTCTTTTACAGCTCTCAGATTTGTATCATCAGCAAGCACCATGTATATCTTTTGCACCTAAAGTTATTGTAAAGCCAGAATGTTTTTAATGTGGAAGCAGACTTTCTAGCTATGAGTAGACCAGATAGCTGCAGGCTCAGTAAAGGATCTGGCTGAGTCTGCATGCTGCCATAGCTGCAGGTGACAGGATACCTAAACTGTGTAATAAAGGTAGGATATGTTGTTGTTGGGACTCAGAGTAGGCAGGAGTTAAACTTGGAGGAGCTAAGAAGAGAATAGAAAAATGAGAGTACTGATGTTGGCTGGCCTCTTTAGCAGTACTGTCAGAGAAAGTGTTTCCCAGAGCAATGCATTAATCGGAACCTGTTGGTAAAGGGTAGACTGCATAACCTGGTCAGGACACGACAGAGGGGAAATAGGGACTTGTGGGATTTTTGTAGGTAAGGGTTTCAAGTGATTCTAGGCAGGAATAAGTGATGGTATCATCCTTGGAAAGAAGTGAAGTAGGCTTTAGAAGAGGGCAGACATCAACTGAGATATCTAGATTTTTTTTAGAGGTGTGACATGAAGAGATTGAAGCTTAGAAGGAGATGAAGTAGAGAGACTATTGTGTGGTAGAAGGTTCTTGAACCAGTGACAGGACATAGAAAGAGAACAACTAAACATAAGCTTATGTTTATTGACACAGGGGGCCCTGTGTCAATAAGGATGCTCCTGCTAGTGCTGGTAGGCAAGTTTCCTATTCCCCAACCATTCAAAATGTAGGCAACAGGGACAAATGTGGGCCCTCTTGCTCATCCTCAATCCCCCCCAAGAGCTTTCCTCCATTTTACAGTAATATAAATGATTAAGGGTCAGTCAAGGTCTGAGATCACCAGAGCAGTAACCTGTAGGAGTATATCTTGAAGGAGAGACAAAGCCAGTGTGATAGGTTTAACAGGATCTAGAACAGTGGTTTTTCTACTTTCCTAATGCTGCAACCCTTTAACCTCATGTTATGGTGACCCCCAACTATAAACTTTTTTCGTTGCAACTTCATAACTGTAATTTTGCTACTTTTATTAATTGTAATGTAAAAATATGATAAGCAAGAGATATGATATGTGACCCTTTGTTGTTTGACACCTCCCAAAGTGGTAACAGCCCACAGATTTGGAACCACTAATCTAGAGGCTCAGTTAGGAGGCTCTTAGCTACTTCACAGGAAAAGCAAGTAGAGCAAAGTTAGGAACCCAGGTTCTGAGGTACCCCACCAGACCAAGAAAGGGGGAGGATGGCTTCTTTGGTGGTTGGAGGTATGAGGAACTTACCTGCAATGGGGAGTAAGTTTGAAGTTGTTAGGGGATAACAGAAAGCCTAGATACTCAGTCAGATAGACATAATGTTGAGCTTCGGAAATGGGGACCAGGTATTCTTTGTTTCCTAGAGAGTTAAAACATTGAATAACATGTTGCAGTTACAACCAGAGTAAAGGGCTACATATTGGATTAAGCATCTGGAGAGACAGGTTGGGAGAAAGAGGGCCACAGCATAGCTGAAACACTGGGGACAGTCTCAGAACCACCGGGAGAGGACAGCTCAAGAAAGTTGAGATGCTGCTGTTCTAGTGTCAGGGTCCTCCCAGATGAAGGCCAAGAGGTCATGTGAATCTGAGTGAAGAAATAATCAATAAAGTACCCTTATAGCCTAAACTAGCAAGTGAGAAGAGGAGGGGAATCTGGAAAGGTAGAGTAAGGATTAGGCACCACTGCGTGGATAGGAAGGATACTGTATTAATAACCCCAAGGTCCTGGAGCAATCAGTAATAGCCATCATGCTTTAGACAAACAAGGTAGGAGTGTTATAGAGCAATCTAGTGGGCTTGAGAAGACTTTATTAAGGAGGCATTGTATAATAGGTTTTAAGCCTTCTCTGTGTTTTAAAGATATATGATATTGAAAGTGACAGTGGTGTAGTATCTCAGAATAGCATCTTAGTGAGGGGAAGCTACCAAGGAGAGGAGTTGTTCCACACTTTTGGGTCAACAAGAAAGCCCAGAAGAGAATAGGCTGAAGCATTTGTGTCATGTGGTAGATGAAGAGACTCTTCAAAGCCTAGAATGACATTGAGAATTTCAGAAGGAGTTTCTTTAAAAGACATATGTAATTTAGCCTGCATGGCAGTCTGTATGCTATGATATTCCTGTCTGTAATGGGGTTTGGCAACTAGGCATAATAAGGAAGATGTAAGTGAGCAAATGAGCCCAGAAGGAACAGAGGAGAGGTCCTATAGCCCCAGGCTGGTAAGATTAGCCATCAACACACACCTTAGAGATATCTGAGAAAGATATATGTTACCAGAGTAATCAGGCATAGACAAAGTTGACCCTAAGAATCTATTAAAAGTGATAAGAGATTTACTCACTACCCTAAGTCATCCTGGGCTCCTCCATGGTGATCTCAAAGGCTTTCTGGGTGGCAGAGGTCCCAGGAAAACATCAGTCTTTGGTAGCCAGGCCAAGAAGAACCAAGAGGTTTTCCTATGGAGGAGAAAATTAGGGGAACTGACCTACCTTGGCTAGGAGGAATACAGCAGTTGACATCCAGTCTCCACAGGCTGAGCAAGGTCCAGGTGGATAACGTGTGGGGGTATTTCTGTGAGGAGTGTTGCCACACTTAAAGCAAGCTCAAGTTTGAATCTGTTGGTGTCCTGTCTCCTTTGGAGGTGGCGTTAGGTTGATACCAGAAACTGGTACTTCTGTGTGTCAGGGAAATATCTTCTGTTCTTTCTGGCCCCTCCCTCCATTAAACTTCTTAACTGCCACCATCAACAGACTTCCCTGAGCAGATCATTATAACCTTAGAAATTTATATCTTAAGTATCAAACATAGCTTGTTCATAAGTCTTATTTTCTCTAAGCAAGATCTGTGGTTTTATTCTCATCTGCTGTTTTTAGTCTCAGGACAAAAATTATCATACAAATCTATCTTTTTCCAACATATCTTACAGTCTGGTGTTGTCTCCTTAGTCTAAGGAAAATAAAATACAACAAACCATCTTGAAGGTCTGGTGTGGTCTCTTTGATCTAAGAAAAAGTCCATTTTCCTAAACAAGAATTGAATCCTAGTAATATATATGGTATATTGTAGCAAATTAATATTACACACACACACACACACACACACACACACACACACACACACATGCTATTAACCCTTTTTGTTACAAGTTTTAAGCTAACTTTTTTTTTCTTTTTGGGATTTTATAAGTTTTTTAAACCATACCCAAATAGTCTTATCCTAAGATTTAAAAAATATGTTTTAATTTCAACAAAAATGTCCACAAAAAAGAGAAGGAGGGTATTCAGAGACATAAACGCCTGTAGTTACACATTGCCATTTGTAACCTCTATTCAAAATAGTTTGCCTCTTAGGTATTTTTTTCTCATGAGCAAAGTGTCTTTTTTTTTTCTAGAATGTTCTGTTGTGCTGTCCATTTCCATGTCACAGTCAGGTGGCTGCCCTGACCCTGGACAGAGACTTTGGAGGAAACTTAAAGAAACACATTTGGATCTAGAGCAGACAAAATCCCAACTCCAGAAACAGCTTTTTAGTAGAGTAGAATAGCATGTGACAGTATTTCAATATTATCCATATGCAAGGATGAATCCAGTGATTAGAGGAAGAGACAAGAGTGGAGAGGAAGGAAGGCTGAGAGATACGTGGTTTTGAGAGTGAGAGTAGAAAGAGTTGGAGACAGGGATTTGCAGATAATTTGTTTCTGTGGTAGCAGAAGATGTTATAATCCATGAGAATTTAGAAATCACATGGTTTTTTTTTTTTTTTTTTTCCTTTTTGCCACTGAGACTGATTATCTCATTTGTATTGAGGCCATGCCTTTTGAAGTAAGATAGCACAGTTTAATGGAATTCATGAGTCTGAGAAGAAAAGAGACTAGAGAAGGCAGGTGAGGAGTCAATGAGTCTAATTCTGAATGAAAGATTCATGGTTAGAAACAAAGTAGGTGGAAAAAAAGACATGGAGATTTTCCAGGATCAGACCATAAAGGAGGAAGTGGAAGAAGCTTAGGAAAAGGAGTCAAAAATAGAAGCCTCACAGAAGGGAGGATTCCAGTAGCACAGGAATGGAGACACAGAGAGAGAGAGGATTATGTGCCATGGTGACAGTATCTCATTTTGCAGTGATCCCAAGCACACCAAGGCTTGTCAAAGAAGGATGCCCTTAATCACAATGGAGCAGCACTTTGGACTTGAATCCAGTGAGTGGCAAGAGCCAGCAAAAGCAAATGAGGAGGCTCAAAATCAGCATTTTGGTTCAGTTAGGAGAGGCATGGCCCTTTCAAAGGGACCTATTGTTCTCCTCATGTTTTCTCCATCAAATGTAAGCTAGAATATAGTGAAAATAGCATACTGGACCACTCCATTGGTAGAAGAAATGTTTATTGAGGAATCAAACTGCCAAAGTTTTCCGGGATGAGGGGAAGAAAGAAGATCAAAATGACAGAGAAGCAAGTAGATTCTATAGGACAGTCAGCAGAGGGGATCTTTGACTTGATACAGACTCTGAGTTGACCCAGAGCTAGATGCCCTTGCTCAAGGTAGTTTACCTTTGAGATGGATCAATGGAGTTTCCGGGTAGGTTAAGGGAGGCTGCTGGTAAAAAGAAACATGTTTTAAGCCTCTGTTTACCCAGTTACAGTTCTTTTTCCTGGCCAAAGGCCTTCTATTTAGGACATTGACACCAGCACTGCAATTTGGGGGCCTGCTTTGAGCCTAATATAACATAGCAATGCTTTAGTAAACTTTTAGCTGAAGGTATGCAATAAAAAAAAAAAAAAGATAGTAATTAAGAACTGATCCAAGATTGAGGAAGAGTTTCCTCTGTGGAGACTGTTGAGAAAGTATTTATGCTGAAGAAAATAAATTAATTAAAAAGAAATAAATTCCAGATATTTAGCAATGAGACAAAATAATTTTGTGATCAGGAGTCCAGGGAGAGACCACTGTTGGGCACTCAGCGAGTAGAGAGGGGTTTTAATAAGAAGGAAGATAATACGAATGGGAGAAAGCATTTCACCTCTCATGTTTAATTTGTCTCAACAGAGCAGAAAAAGTTGTCTACAGAAAGAAAAGAGTGGGAGCTAAGTGGAATGCTCTGTGCAGAGCACAGTATTTAGGGGCAACTAAGTTTAACCTAGAAAGGCAGGGAGGATAGCAATTCAGTTACTTCTTGCTTCTGGCTGGATATTACATTTTGTAATTTATCTAACTTCCATCTAGACATGGGGAATGTACCACCATTTGACTCTCTTAGCAATGAAATATGCTCAAGTTTAGTTGATTAACTTTGTCCCCCTTGAAAACCAGCCTCCTGACATCATCCCAGGTGATGATGGACAGGTGGACTCCCACAATATTTTGTCTTGGTCGTTGACTAGCAGAGCTGTGCATATGGAGTGAAAACATCTAAAAGATATTTAGAAAATAGTGGAAAACACTTAGAAACCATTTAGTAGAAACCTCTAATTTCAAATACATTTCTGACAATTTGTAGGTTCTTGGTTAAATGGTGCTCTTGGCTCAGGTATTGTGGTGGTCTAAATGAGAATGGCCTCCATAGGCTCAGAATACTGAAAGCTTGCTCTCCAGTTGGTAGAAATGTTTGGGAAGGATTAGAAAGTACGGTCTTGTTGAAGGAGGTACATCTATGGCAATGGGCTTTGAGGTTTCAAAAGCCCATACCATTCCCAGTTAACTCTCTGAGTTGTGACAAAACGTAATTTCTTCCAATTTAAATTATGCAGTCTTTGAGTTGTAAATCTTATAGAAATCAGAGTCCATTCTCTATAAGAAAAGGAACACCAACTATTTGTCTAGTTTCTAACAGACAAGTGTATGATAGGCTATTCACTCCTAGCAATATCTGTCAACCAGCCATTATGTAGTATTTGCTGTCAGTTTTGTGATCTGTATCAAACCATGTTTCCTTGATCTGCTATGGTAAAACTCATGTGCTGTGTGCTATATTAAAAAAATTAAGAAAAAAAAGAAAATTTAATAAATTCTGCAGATAATTTCTTATCCACTAAGGTTTTTCTTTCAGATAAAAGTCAGGACTTGTCTCCCACAAATAAAGCTTGGGTGTTTTACTTCATTGTGTTTGGCTGGCAGTAGACATAAAAATCTGAGTGTCATAAAGAAGAGATGGGCAATGCTCCCCTGCTGTTCCTGAAGAAGCAATGTGGACTTGATGCACAGAAGCCAAGTTCTTTAAACAATCACTCAAGCTAAGTGCTCTCAGAAAAGTAATTGATGTCTTGTAATGACCCCTGGCTAGGTTCTCTTACTCATTTTAACTAATCAAGTCAGTCTCCACAAATCTCCCTCCATGCTGGCTGCATAGGAGCAAAATACAAAAGCAGGTTAAGATAGCACCCAAGCCACCCCTTTCACTGTGCAATACATTGGATGCTTGGCCTACTAAGGGCAGCTGGATTTGAAACTCTACCCTGCAAAGATAGGGGAATTAATGAGATCCATGACCATGGCATTGATCCCCCTGTCTGTGTTCGCAGCTGTTCCTCTCTGGGTCCCTGACATCACAGTCTGGGAACAAGATGGGCCACGAGCACATCACTGCTTGCTCTTGCCAAGGTCATCACATGCTAGGCTGCAGCTTCCTTGTTAAAGCTCTAAACTGCTATTCTATTATGTGTTTGTGAGAGGATCTGGAAAAATTGTGGGGCTACCCTGAAAAAGCCCAAGCTGGAGATAAAACTTTGAGGCAGATTTTATGCTAACGACTCTGTTTGATTTGTTTGCATCAAGTCTTTTCCCAGACACTCTCAATCCAAAATCACAGACTTCCCAGCAGTGGGGAGGGCAGAGTGGGCTGTGTTTCCTGAAGAATTACCACATGCCAGTGTAGACAGCGTCACATCGCATCACAGTCACTTCATTCTAGGAACCCAGCTTGGCGGGACATCCTTCATTTGGCTGGATGACAGCTTCCACTGACTTCCTAAATATGAGAGCTGTTTTAAGTTCATATCTCTTGAAGACACTGGTAAATGACTCCTGACACTGTGACACTTTTTTTAATGTATCCAGGGAATGTGTCAGTAAGCTGGGTTCATTCATCTGTCAAAAATATTCCACACGTAAAAGGCAAACCAGAACCTAAGTGCCCCTCCGCCTGCAACCAGGCACCCTTGATAAGCATGTGCTAGTGAGCCCAGGACAGTACAACCACAGGCTTTCATAACTGCCTAGCACATCTCCACTGGAAAACGTAATACTCACAGACTCCAGACACTGGTGGTTTGGAGACATTTCTTTAAAACTTTCTGGCCTCAAGTCACATTCTCAGTGGTTGTCCCATTCTGACAGACAGGGTACTTGAGTGATTATAACATCCTATGTCCTATAGCCCATTCTACATATCTGCTCTCTCCCGCAGCCCGCAGACAGGGTTGTAAGCAGCTGACAAGATGGCAATCTTCCGTAGTTGCTGCCATAATCTTCCATCTACAGCTGACATGTTTATTCTTGGACATTTAAACCGTGGCCCAGAAAGCCACGGAGGAAAGCTGGTTATAAATGTTAGATTTGATTGGGAACGACATTCCAAAATAAACATGCCCAAGCACAGCCTAGCATTCTTCTGGGCATCCATGCTGCATGGCACTCCTTCACACAGCCAGCAGACACAGCAACACACACAGGATATTCCCTTTCACAATCACAGCAGGGCAGGCGTAACTGCAATCCGGTAAAAGCAAAGAGAGTGAAGCAGGCATCAATCAGAGCAGATGCCATCTGAGTCAGCAGGGACGTGAGGGAGGAAGGTATTAAAGTCCCATCTTTCAGCATCAGAAAAGAGTATCTTTATACACACAGAAATGTTAGTCCTGGGAGATCAGCTGGGAGGTCTCTTTAAATTCCCCCAGCTCTTTGATGAGAAAATAAAGGAATGAGTAGAATAGTTAGAACGTCATTAAAGGATGGTGGACACGAAGAGAAATGATTGATGCTCAGAAAACCTAAGCAAACAAAGGTAAACTAGAGAAAAACAAAGGAGGGCAGTTTTAGGGGCGTGTTTTACAAAGTAAGGGAAAAGAAAGAGAAGCAAGAGAGGCAAGGTCAATGAGAAAGTGGGACAGATAAATTTATCAATTTATAAATGAAAAGAAATTTCTAAATGGCCAATTCCATCTACATCACTGTGGGCATGGGGTGAGTTGGCAAAATGCTGAGCTTCTATAAGCAGAGGGGAATTCGCGAGGCTACACAGGCAGAATCACAAAACGCACAATATTGAATGATGGAGCCATATTTTTTTTTGCCTGGAGTTAAATGCTAGCTCCCTCATCCTGTACAAAGAAACAATGTAGTGCCCTCAGCCACACACATGTCAGACCACCAGAGCACTCTGATTAGGTAGCAAGAGCCACCCATGTTGTGTCCAACTTGTGACAGGTCTGTGATGCTCATTCTACCGTAAGCTGGCAAGTGATCCTGACATTATTACATGATTGTACTGAAAAAAGAAAAAGCCAAACAAAAACAAACAAACAAACAAAAACACCCAGGAGACTCTGGAGTCAAAGACAAAGAATGTTATTGTTCAAAGCAAAAACAATAGACATCATGTTAGTTGTACCAGTTTCCCAAGGCCCAGGCCACACTGGAGCATAGAGAGATAAATGACACTCATATCTACCCCAAGTGACACTGTAGGAGAGAAACTCTGTACTTGGAGTGTTCAGTGTTTTTATAGTAACCTGAGGCAAGGCTGCTTTGGGTGCAAGGCGTCACATAGGTCTTGAGCTTGTGCAGATCCTGTGCGTGTTGTCATAGTCTCTGGGTGTTCATATGGACAATTGTCCTGCTGTGTCTGGAAAGTGTTGTTCCTTTAAAATCATCTACCACCTGTAGCTCTTAGAACTTTTCTTCCCCCTCTTCCACATAGATTCCCTGAACTCTGAAGACAAAGGGGTGTGGTAAAGACATACCATTTGCTGCTGAGCACTTCCAATCTCTATACACTGTCAAGTTGTGAGTCCCTGTGTTAATTACCATCTACTGCAAGAAGAGCTTCTCAGATGAGCACTGAGTGGTGCACTGATCTGTGGATATATCTATACACCATTACAAGTTGTTTTACTGTTATGTTTACATAGTAGAATAATAATAGTGCTTTTTCTGCAAGTGCCCATGAAAAATAGGGTCTCAGATTCTTGGCTTCATGAACAGTATCAGGGATGGGCTCCATCTCACAGAATGGGCCTTAAATTCAATCAAAAAGTGTTTGGTTATTCCCCTAATATTTGTGCCACTATTGGCAGCAATGGGTACACCATTTAGGAAGATTGTTATTATAGTTCACATGGGTCATAGCTGGGTGACATTGGTGATTACTTTTCTTTTCTGGTAGTGTGTATAGCACCTCCTAGCACTACGAATCCTAGTCAGAAGAAGTGAATCACTAGATAGACTTCTCCATGTTCTAAGCCCTAAGCATGTGGCATCTTCAGCCACAGGGTCTTACTATCAAGCTGTAGATAGTAACCAATAGCATTGGCAGTAGTCTGTAGTTTCTGAAGGGTCTATGGGACACCTTTGGTCACCAACCAAAAAAGCTGTAACCCAACCCGACAATGGGAATTTTATTTGGTAGCTTTGTTTTCGTATATCTCACTAGTGAAGTTAGCAACACCCAGATGCTAAAAGAACATTTAAAAGTTCTTTTTATACAACTGAGAAGTTCTGTTTTGTTAAAATGATGGTTCTAGGTAACAAAAAATTTTAGATAGTAGCTACTCTATTTCTGCTAAGTAAGAAACCAGTATCTCTCATACGACAGAAAAAAATAAATGAATATTGATATCTCCTTACTCCAGGGCAGTAGACACCCTAGCCATATCATTGGGTGGTATTGGAGAAGGTGGACTAGATGCCTGGGGAGTTCATCCTTGCCTTATGGTGATGACTCTATCCTATTGCAGAATCTGTGCATATCCTGTGAGAAGATAGAGTTCCTCCTGAACACAGTGTCTGTCAGATGAATCTTTATCTTGCACTGATTATGTCAAGATGAAATTAACTCCATTACTCATGGGTTGGAACACTTGGTCCACAGTTAGTACTGCTGTTTGGGGTGTTATGGAACCTTTAGGAGGTTGAGACTTGCTGGAGGAAGTAATTCACCGTTAAGACCCAGAGTCTTTCTTTCTGCCTGCAGATGTGACTGTAACTGGCTCTCCAGCACCATTTCTGCCTGCATGTCTCCAAGCTTCCTGCCATGGTAATAATGGACTAAACATCTGAAACTATAAGCAAGTGCTCAATCAAATGCTTTCATTCATAACAGTTGCCTTGGTCATGGTGTCTCTTTATAGCAATAGAACAGTAAGACAGAAGCTGGTGCAAGGGAGCAAGGTATTGCTATGACAGACCTGACCATTCTGCTTGTCGTTTTAGGGCTTTGAATTAGGATAGCAGTTTAATGCTTTAAGTAGGGCTTAATGGGCCAACTAATAGAAGCATGGAAGACAGTGGTGCTGAGAGCAATGTAGATTATATAGCAGGTTCAAATGGTTTTAGAAGAGAAGAATATTAGTTAGTGACCTGGAGACTGTTCTTATGATATTTTGGCAAAGAATGTGGCTACCTTCTGTTCTTGTCCAAGTAACCTGCTTGAACCTAAATTGAAAAGGTTTGTATTAATGGTGTTGGCAGAGGGTTTTCAAGACAGCCTAGTATTTACTCTGTCACATGGCTATTTGTGTCATTCTTATGCAAATCTATAATATAAAAGAGCAAGCCAAGCAAAAAAAAAAAAACCAAAAAACAAAACAAAACAAAAAAAAAACAAAACCAAAATATACAATTTGACAAGAAATGGAACACCAGAAAGTGTAGTGGAGCTAAGTCAGGAGACAGCCATTATGGGACTATCCCAAATGGCAGCCTGTAAGCTAGACTAATAAATCATTATAGATAGATAGATAGACAGATAGATAGATAGATAGATAGATAGATAGATAGATAGATAGATAGAGATATGTGTGTGTTTGTGTGTATATATAAAAGAAGCCATATATTTGATTATATATCTAATTATATATACTAAATCATGTTTGTATATGCATATATAATCAATACCAATGAAATAGAGTGAATATATACATTCATTGTATCAATTCTGTTCCTGTATAGAACCCTACTTATATAAATGGGAGGTTGTCTAACATATGGAACCAATACGGATCATGATGGAAGATTCTTTGTTGGCATGTGAGAGAACATATATGTGATTTTCTTTTCTAAAGCCCATAAGAGAGTCCCAGTGTTCTGATGAACTAGATGTGTCTCTGGGATTGCAAACTTGATGGAAGAACAGAATTCCAAGAAAAATTGAGCAAACTTAAAAGCAATGCAATGGTGTGAGTTTTGCAGCATGGAGCACCCCTCATCCCCCATGGCAGTAAACTTTACCATCCTACCCTGGCTTCTTAATTCTCCCTTATTAATACATTAAGTTTGATGACAACAGTAGAGAGAATAATATAGAAACCTTTTGTTTTGCTTTGTTGGTGTGTACCAAAGTTACCTAAATACTGGTTTCTCTACTCAGCCAAACTCTCACATTCTTCAAATGATTCCGAAACTAATAAAACTGAACAGTCTTGCTCACACAGAAAGGCCTTTGTATGTCACATGGATGCATGTTTACATGTCCAACCTTAATACAGTTTCCAAAATCTGAATCTCATCTCACTTAATGGGTTGATTCATGTATGCCTACGTTCAGAGCCACATAGAACTATGTCATGCAAATAAACATACTAGGTACATTACAGGTCTGCATAAATGGAGGTATAACCTAACAAGGAAGTGAAATCAACTTAATTTTTTAGATATGGTGGCTAAAGGCGGCTGTTTTGAAGATTTACATATCATGCATAAATATATTTCGAATATATAGGATTACCTATAGCAAAATAATTACAATGCATTGCGGAAAGAAACAGTAATTGGAGAATATAGATCTGGGCTAACCCTACTTCTTTATTTATAAATCTATAGACATCTTTTTATTCCCCTGTGATTGACAGCACAGGCGGGGATTCGAACTCAGGAGAGACGGCTGCCTCAGACTCTGGAGCGTGACGACTGCAGCCGTGCACCACAGTTGGCTGGCTTATAGACATCTTTAAAACTGTATTTTTCTTTTATTAAGTGTGCATGTGTATGTGTACATGTGTGAGTGTGTGCACATGTGTTCCTGTGTGTACAGATGTGCAAATATTTGTGTGCACATGTGCATGTATGTGAATATGTTTTTGTGACACATGTAGTGCTGATATAAATTCACTGTGCTAAGTGAATTAGCTTGCTTTTTTCATTAAAAACCCTCTGAATAAGCATGTTTCCCACATAGGAACAAATATTATAAACAAGATTTGAAGCAGTTAAAATGACCTCAGACAGCCAGACACAGTCTGTGAAGGTTGGAATCTAGGTCTTATGCATTGCTCTCATGAGCTATAGTCCTCTCTGCAGCTTTTTCTCATCTGTGGTTTAATTTCTTAGACCCAATGTGATACATCCACAAACTACAAACTACCCTTCTAATGCCTGGCACATAATGGCTGCCCACACTTAGTAATGCTATATGTGCAATTATCAGCATATATATATATATATATATATATATATATATATATATATATATATATATATATACTTAATGCTTTCTATAAAGAGTTTATGCCTGTGCTTATCCAGTGATAATAGTTCCTGCAAAGCTTAACTCTTTCGAGCGGCAAACCCACACATGTCCTTTCTAACTTGCCCTGACACAGTTTATTCTCACCATTGAATGCTGGTCTTGACCTATTTTTAACTTTTCTCATTCCAGCTTTTTAAAAGCACTTCACATTCCAACTTAGTGCAGAGAGGCCTTGCTTTCCCGTTAGGCATTTAGATCTCTAAGGGCACTCACATTGTTTTATTCGCCCTTCCCTCTCCAGAGCTGTGCACAGCATTGTGCAGATTCACACACAATGAAGATGTGTGGAATTGATGGAGTAAATTGGTTTGGGTTTTTTAAAAGTCTAGTAAAAGCATCATAGTTTGATAAAAACCCAAGAATTTCTACTGCATTTGATTTTTCTTCTGACATGAAGAAAATCTGCAGAGGTGAGTAGGCTGCATAGACCCAGGGACCCCTTCAGAGCAGCCTGGAAAGCAAACACTGTCCTGAGAAAGAAGACAGTGGTACCCAGTGTCTGGCGGCTTCTCCACGCAGTGACTAAGTGATGCAGACTTCCACGTCCTGTCACTTTGCAGTAAGGTTGATGGTAAGTAAGCAGTCCACACAGCACTGATCAGAGAAGGTTAATTCCTGACTCCTCAGCTCAGCTTGTTCTGTACAATGTCCACAGCCAGCAAGTTAGGCTCCAAATGAAAAGTGTAGCAAAGATAACACATATAACAGGAAATTAGCAATGGAAACAAAAAATCCAAAAGATATTTTCAGAATACAATCTGCTCCTGGAAATTGAAATGCAGCTACAGCCTATATGCAAATCAGGTCACCTGCAGCCCTGGCCCATGGTCTTGGATTCATCTTCCATGGCATATGTATGCCCACTTCTGTCACCTGTTCGTTCCATCTGAATCACTTTCATTAATAGATCGGTCAGGCTGTCTCTACACTGCAAGACTTCTAAATTCTCTTGGGTGTACTACGACAGAAAGGGAATTTTTATACTAGGTATGGATGTAAAGGGGCCAGGTATTGGGTTGATGGCATATTCCTGCTCCTGGGGAAGTCAGGAGCTGGGGTAAGGTGGGCAAGAGGGAATAGTTCCCCACTGAGGTTTCCCCTATTGGCTCAGCCATGGACCTAGGAATCTGTGTCATTTCCCATATCACTCACCAGCTCTGCATGCAAGTTAATCCCAAATGTAGATCCAACCTTGACCAGCACCAGTCTGGACAGTGGAAGCCACCTCCATATGGCCACCTCCTTCAGACTCAACATGACAAGTCTTCACATACTAATGCTCCACCCATCTTGGGATGCCTCAACCCATCATTACAGCTGATGTAAAGAAAAAAAGTAACGAAGCATGTGCATTTCATTTGTTTAAGATTAGTTTATTGAAAAGGGATCAAAACCCAAAAAGTTGTACGTATATTTTTTAAACAAAGAGTTGATCAATGTATAAGGCTATGTCTCAATTGTCCAAGTCTCCAAGTATTTCCAAGGAACTGAAGCCCTTTTATTTATATTCTACAGACAGGTGTGCACATTATTAACAACCCCAAGGCAACAGTTCACAGTTTAGAAATAAGTACAAGAAACAAAACCCAAGTGCAATTCACACAAATGTCTGCTTTATGTAAGTAAAACTTAGCTTTCAACTTCACAGTGGATTCTTAAATCAGGAGTCAGTGATTTGAAAGACATTTTTGTGATTATAGGTTCTAGTATGACATAGTAAAGGGAGTGAAATTCCTGGACCAGAAAAGCCTCTGTTAGCATTTCTTGGCATATGTTATAGAGAGTGTTGTCAAGATCAGGGATGGAGATTAAGAATTCCACACGCAGGATATAATCAGAAAGAATAAGGCACAGCTTTCAATTCTACACCCTAAGGTATAAGAAATTACCAAATAATTGTACAGACAGAAACCAATGGTTTTTAGCCCCTGTTGGGCCAGCTCCAGGTGAGGCTGTCAGTAGAAGCCTAGATTCCTACATAGCATCACAATGCTACCTGTGTACCAATGATTTCATAATCCTAATTATCCTAATGGCCCACTTTGCCACATCTATAGTGAAAGCATTATACACCTATATCCTGTCAGTATCTTCTTAAAAGTTCTTTTCATAAGTTTACTCTCATGTTTGTTTATTCACTTTTATTTGTGATGCAGAGGATAGAGTCCAGGGCCTTGTGCATATTAGGCTAGTTCTGCACTAAGAGGCTTCCTTGGTTCTGGGATTTACACATTTGTGAAATATAGCATCCATGTTTTAACACATGTGTGTATTAATTAAAGATCAAACATTACAATGCTGCCAATCTCCATGTATTAATTACTTGTCTTACTGCGAAGAGACACAATGACCAAACCAATTTATAAAAGAAAGAAAGGGCGGGAGAGATGGCTCAGCTGTTAAAGGCTAGGCTCACAACCAAAAATATAAGAAAGGACTTCATCTTGCCTAAATTTTCAGAGGATTAGTTCATGATCATCATGGTGGGGGGCATGGTAGCAGGCAGGCATAGCACTGGAGTGGTATCTGATCCAAAATCCTAAGGCAGGGAAAGAGAGGACTAGGCCTGGTGTGGACTTTGAAACTTTAAAGCCCACCCCCAGTGATACACCTCCTTCAACAAGGCCACACCTCCAAATCCTTCCTAAACAGTCTACCAAGTGGGAACCAAACATTCATATATATGAGCCTATTGTCCCATTCTCATTTCAACCACCACAGTCCAAAATATCTCTTTCTGGCTACTTTGAAATATATAACATAATACTACATTCTCCCCCACACTGTGCAAAATATAACAGAAGTTGTTCCTATATTATGGCAGAAAATAATTCACAACATGCATCTAATAGGAGATCAATATTAAGAAGTGAATATATAAGAGACCCAATAGTAAAAACATTAATTAGCTGATTTTAAGGCAAAAGACATGAATAGACACTTTTCTAGAGGATAATTAAATGGCCACAAAACATTAAAATAATGTTCAGTATTACTATGTAACAGTACTGTGGTGAAATATCTGAGGAAATTAGCTTTTAAAGAGAAAAAAAAAAAAGGCTGGGTGAGCTAATGCTTTGGGCCTCTGTCCAGGTACTACATCATGTCTCAAACATTTAGTGGACGAGACCACACACTTCATGATCAAGAAGACAAAGGGAAAAGATACTATGGTTCTAGGGTATGCCTCTAGTGCCTTCCATCAGGCCTTAATCCTAAAGACCAGAGAGCCCTTACCAAGAGCACTGCACTGTCCCTTATCAAGAGGGGACTTTGAGGGCTGAGAGATAATTCAGTAAGGGCAGTCACAAATATTCAGGAAAATAGACAGTGGCTCTTAAGAGGAGTTTAAGGCACTCAAAATTTACAAGCATCCACTACACTAGTTAACTAGAACTGAGATAGTTAACAAGATGCATGCATGAACCAGCAGCTGGACATCAGTCCTGTAACTCATCACTGAAGAAAATCAGATAGCAATGCTGCCTGTTTTTATGCTGAGCCCCAACTTGCACATGCACACAGATTCTTGAGCATGGCTTCCAGTATGAAATGCATGGAAAGGCCAAGAAGAGAATTCTAACTGTGGGAATCCACATTCCAACCAGAGGGAGGAGGAAGAGGCCTGCCAATGTGCTCCCCAAACTGCCAAGATAACACAAGACAGGAGTCAGCTGAGGAGTATTGGAGACAAGGAAGATGAAGGGACTTGACAATAAATTTGCGTTCACAGGCTACACCCTGTATCTTAAAAGCACCAAATAATTAAACTCGTAGAGGAACTGAAGATTATGTAACAATATTGTATCATCATTAATTTTCCCATTTGATAATACCACTACTTCAAAATGATGAATAGTGTTCAAAGAGGAAGAAGAAAAGTAAGGCAATGGAGAGGTAACAAGCTGACTTCAACTATCATTTCTTTCATTAAAGGGTTATTTTGACAGAAACTGGCAAATGTTTCTTTCAGAAAGTCTTCAAAAAAGACTTTCAGTATAAAATATTGGGGAAAGTTTCATACTTTATCAATAGTATTTCCTATATGCTGAAATTATTACCAAATGCAGACTTTTAAGACCTATATAAATATCACTGTATTTCAGAGAGAAAGCTTAGGGATGAGGCCTCAGGGGTCTCTTTCCACATCCAATGTGGAATGCTGACTGGCTTGATCTGGTACAGGTAAGGAGCTGCACTAAGCTATTAGCAACTGATGGCTGTTGGGGAGGCACAGGCATGGCTACTGGAAGGTTGTCCATGTTCTAGTGAATGGCCCGAAATCCATGAGCACACGGGCAGCACCAACTAGACTCCATGAGTTACTAGAAAGGGAGAGGAGGGGACAGAAGGGAGGAAGAGCATGTGCTGGGAGATGGAGGAGTGAGAAAGGTTAAATGTAGCTATGTGCAAGATACATTGCATACACGTATGAAATTGTCAAAGAAAAATAAAATTATTCTAAAAACACAAATAGAAAGAGACTAAAATTCCATGCTGACATTGAACAGCTTTCAGTAAGTTTTCTTAAATGAACACAGGTGTAATTAACATATACCACGCAATTCCCTCTGAATAAATTTATCTTTTAAAAATATGTTTTACATTTATTTATTTAGTATGAGGGGGCATTGTATAGAACACTGGGATTGAGGTCAAGGGACAATTCAGGAGTCTGTTCTTTCCTTCTACCATTTAGGTCTTGGGCTCAGACTCAGGCCATCAAGCTTGGTGGCAAGTGCCTTTACTCTCTGAAAAAATCTCATCAAGCCCAAATCAATATTGCTTAAAGGTACATTCAAAAGAACATACTTGTTCCCATCCCCACATACGATGATGAATTCCCTTCATTTGATAATATGGCTGCAAAATGCCACTAGCTACCACAAAACTACATTGGGCAACCTTAACCAGTGCCCTTCTGTGTTCCATGGCACTGAGAGTACACAGATCGGTTTCCATGACTGCTCTATGAAGTTCACAGGTTAGTAAAGGCTAACATAAAGGTACTTCAACAAGGAATGCTTTAACCTCTGGAGACCTTAGCAATGAGTTTGCAGAGACATACAGCAGGAAAAGAAGGCTTTCAGCTAAGCATAGAATAAGGGCTTAATCGAGTTACAAGCTGGAGCAGATGGAACAAACTGTAGACCACAAAGAGGGAAATGGCCATGACGTGCCACTTGGAAGAGGCTAATGTCAGAGATCTAAGGGGGGCAGGGGGAGAAATTAGGGTAAGATGGCCGATGCTATCCACAGCAGTTCTAACAAAATGTGCAGCAGAGCCTGGAGGATCTTTGAGAGGAGTTTTAGGAATATAACATTTATCATTGTGCAGAGGCATTGAGGGACAAGGGCAGTGCCAATGGAAGGTGCCCACAATCACCTGGCACTGTAAGGCAGGGGAGAAGAGCTGAGGCATCATTTCTGGTTCTATAACCTGGGAATGGACAGCAGAGGCAGATTTGCTGACAGGCAGAATGTACCTGTGTACCTAGACACAGCCGGAATGAGAGAGCTATACAAATGAGCACCCTGTCTCTCTCACCTGCTCCCTGTGGTCTGAAGTTGACCTCCTGGTGTTGGAAAGACAAGTGCTAGGAACAACGTCGGAATCTACTCATATGACTATCAGAGAAGCTAGGAAGCTAAGAAGGAACAATCTCCATCCTGTGGTTCTGCAGGCTGGAACCCCAGAAGCATGGTAAGGTATCTGTTGAGGGCCTTAGTGCTGTGACACAGCACAACCCGGGGCATCACAAGACAAGAGAGAAGCAGAGGTATGCAAACAAAACTCTCTTTTGTAACAGAACCATTAGTGTTACACATGGGACCTCACCCTCATGAGTCATCTAACTATCTCCAAAAACACCACTTCTAGTAGCCATGTGGGTGAGAACATTATTTCCAACAAGCCCAGCATTTGTGAAAAAACTAGAGAGACTAAAGTTACATGTCTTGTCAACACTGATGTTAAAAAATAATAATAATAATAACTCTGCCTTATTCCTATGGCTGGGTGTCTGGAACCCTGCCACAAGGCCACCTGGTGGTGCAGAGTGTGCCTCTGGAACAAAGCAGGACAGGGCAGGACAACCAGAACACTAGGAAGGATCCTGCCATGAGGGTAAAGCTAAGATAAGCAGAGGCGGACAACCATCACCCAAAGAACAGCCACTAAGCTTACGCTTATGGACAGACTGAGAAACAGGTTGGAGGGGTGGGTAAACAGAAACAAGGAGACTACCATAGTGAAGGAGCCCTGGGCACTGTCCCGCCCCCTGGGGAGAAGGAGGAAGCAAGTAGTAAGGGGCTTCAGATTCTTGAAGGCCATTTGAAAGCTAGAAGCCCACCCAGCATCTCTCAACCCTCTTTCCAAACTTCTCGAAGCTTCACACAGAAATGCACCCTGGGGGAAGCTGTGTTAAGCTTGAGGTATAAGAACAGAGGAGCCTAATTAAGCAGATCACAATCTGTTCCAGCCCGGGGTCACCAGGAGGTCACTTACAACCTTTCTGTAAAATGAGGGCGGGGAACTTGGGAGGGGGAGGCAGGGCAGGAACCCAACACTTCAGATGACCCTCCTTAGAGCTCCTTCTCAATTAACAGGCTAATTAGGAGCTCTGCTCTGTCTTCAGTCAGCCTCCCTCTGTATAAAAGTTCCTGAGAGGCTGGCAGAGCAGGCGCATGCATTCAAAGGGGATGTCAAGTGCCTGAGATTTATATAAACGAGGGCATTGTGTGTTGAGGAGGAAATTGGTATGTTTGATCTTGGTGTTATTGATTTACCTTTTGCACGTGACAGCGTCCATTAAGTGAGATAAGTAAAAGTTGATGTGTTCCTTTCAGTTGTCAGCAGACACAGAGGCATCATTTCAGTTTCCATCCATTATCCATCCACTGAGAACAAAACCACTTTCCTACCACACCATTACCTGAGATGACTTATGTCTCTTGAGGCACAAAACCTCCAAGCTTCCTTGACTTTTTTGTGGATCCAAGTTGTGGTTCAAAGGGCTGAAAGCTATGGAGAGAAGAAGTGACAGGTGCCCAAAGATGCTTGATGCTTGACGTTAACATCTAATTAAAATCCACACTGACCCACACCAAGGTTCCTGTTAAAACAAACCTCCTTTACTTACATTCCTGGGCTTGCAGAACCTCAATCACTTGTGAAACCAGTAACCTCTCACTTGGAGAAACTCAAAGTGTTGATGATTCAGCTGGTTGGATTTCCATGTAGTAAATTTTGTTTGATCAACTCTCTGAAATACTTTAATTAGTAGAGGCCATATTCCATGAAGTACATAAATCAGGAGTCATTGCTGGCTGTAGCTAGGACAGACATTTCTTGGCACAGTCCCAAGTTAGTGCCTATAAGTCATCAAATGGCCCTGACATGGTTCATGGTTATCAATCACATTGAACCTCTGATCACAGGCTGTGGAAGGCCAGTGATGACAAGCTGTGCCAACAGGACCCCACTCTTGCACTCTGGTAGATCCTTATCCACGTGTTTCAGACACTCTCCAGCTTAGAAATCAGAGACTATTAAGCAGGTGTAGCAATAACTATCCAAGTTAGTGTCTTTTAAGGAATATTCCAAAGCTGGGTGTACTAACTCATATGTACAAGCTTAACTAGGGAGCCTGAGACAAGTGGATCTACCACCAAGGCCTTTCTGGAATATACAATGATATGTATATACAATGCTCTCATCTTGGGCTGTAGAGTGAGTTTCTGACTCAATTAAATATTAATATACAATATATTTAATATATATTAAATTTAATTGTATATATTCATTTTATAATATATATATATACATATATATACATACACTATATATATACATGTGTGTATACATCATATGCATATACATCATATACACATACCCATACCCATTCACATACACACACACACACACACACACACACTGCTGAGGCACAGCAGTGGCCAGAATAAGCAAGGCCTTGGCCTTGGGGAGCTCACCTTCTGTAAAAAGCACGTAATAGCATGTATACTTCCATTTTTAGAGGCTCTGGGAGCTGTGAAGAGACAGACACTGGCAACATTGTAAAAGGAGCTGAACTTCTATTAAGTCATGACTTCAGTGGTCTTGTAACATAATAGAATAATAATAAAATTATTAGAATAAATGATGAATAGGATAATAAAAATATCTGAAAGCCATGTTGATTGATTGTTCAGATTTACAGCTAAGAACAATCAGGTAACTAAGCAGCTAATAGAAGGAGGTAGTTAAGTAAGGTGGGTGGATGCTACAGAGAGGAAAGAATAGATATCTGAGGAGTAGTTGGACTATGGACAGGATATAGATGATAGGTAGAGAGTAGACAGATAATAGAGAGACTTCAGGCCATCTCTGTCTACAGTTCATCTCTAACTTCTCCCTCTCTACAACACATGAGCTTTTCTTGTTACTGCCTCGGGTCCTGAGTGGGCTCGTACCTATGCATACTACCTAGTCTCTTACATCTTTTCTCAAACTTGGCAATCACTAGACTAGTAGCTTAATATTGATACTTTAATAGCAGCTATATGATGCATTTCAACCATGGACATTTGCAGGCTCTGTGCTGAGAGCCATCCTGGCTTTATATTTGTAATGCCCAGCTTTTTCGTGTTTACCAACATTCCACTGGTCCCAGTCCTTTCCTGGTTTACACTCTAGGGGACTAGCATCATTTGATTGCTTGAGAGAGTGAACATCTCCTCTGACAACTTCAGTGTTTTAAGATAGAAGGGCAGTGAGAAAAGGGAAGAGAAGGAAAGGAAAGGGAAAAATAAAGGAAAAGGAAGGGCCCAGAGTATCCACTCTCTCTGCTCTTGAACTAATAATGTAATGGCTCATCCACATCAACAAAACCCTCTTTGGTCTCAGAACTTGTCCACATCATTGAAAGTGCAGAATCATACATGTACATACACATATACACACACACACACAATTGCCTCCAGCCTTAGGAATCCTTTAGCCTCTGATCTACTGAAACCAGCCTTTTGGTTAACCCACTTGTTTACTTAAATTCAAAACCCACAAACTGATTTTCCTTCCTTTGTTTTAGCTCCTGATTCAGAGGCTTGGAAGGTGGAACAGAGGAGATACGCTCAAAGACTGTGGGCAGCCCTGGGAACTCAGAAGACCCACCCACACAACACCTTTCTGCTGGGAAGGAAGTGAAGCTGTTTGAATCTGACTCTTACAGATTACTGATCCACCAGTTTCAGAGAAATGAGGTGGGGCGGGGAGATTCATGTCATGAGCAGTTAATATTTTAAATAGGTCACTTGCCCTTCTGTTAACCCTGCATTTCTCTAGTGGGGACACAGGGCATAGAATGCCATGCTTTAGATTTTGGAAGTCTCAAAGGGAAAAACAAGTTTGCTATATAGGGGCTCTGCTATTGAGTAGAGGTGAGCAGCCAGCCTCTCTGGACTGCTATCATTCACCAAACAGTGGACACACACAGTGGTGTTCCAATAACTGACAGTCTTACTTTACACTGACTGGAACCCAAAATGAAATAAACTCGATGCAGGAGATACTGTGCTAATGCAGATGGTGTTCTAGTCCGAATGCAGCAGAGGCTGATCCCGCATCAAAGATGCTGAGCAGGCAGTTAGAAATGAGTAGTTAGGAGACAGGTTAAAATGAGTCACCACCCTGGGATTTTGTTTGAATAGAAAATTTCTGTTAGTTAATTGTTAAGTACTTTTTGCCATATGATAAAATGTTTAGTGCTTAAATGCGTACATGTTGTAAAACTGTAAAGTCTCGAGGAGAAGGAACAGGAAGAAGCAGAGGAGAAGGAAGAGGAAGAGGAGGAAGAAGAGGAAGAGGAGGAGGAAAAAGAGGAGGAGGAAAAAGAGGAGGAGGAGGCAGAGGAGAAATCATACTACATGAGAAGTCTTTTCAGCTAGTGCACTGGGGAGACAGCCTTATTTCCTCTACCTTCAGGTGCTGTTTTGTTCTTATATGTGTACTGTTCTTTGTAGTTAGAGCCTTAGAGCCCTGCTCTAAGAAGCTCATTGATTAACTCATTTAATTACTGGAGTAAACTTAGTGAATCACTCACCTCCTGCTATCGACATTTTGCAGAGAAGGCAATGCAGACTCAAAAGACATTAAGGAATGTACTAGCATCATGCAGGGAGAGAATGTGCTGCCTGAGGACCAAGCCTTGTTCATCACACAGCATGCTTTCTGCCTCTGAAGCTGTACTGTCACCTGTGTGCAGCTGCCACAGAGCCATACACAACCCCATTTCCATGCTTGCATGCAGACCCTAGGCGATGAAGAAAAACATGCTGTTTAAAGACTGGATTTCTTTCTTTTTTTTTTTTTTTTTTTATGCCAGGTGGGGAAGAGGACTTTATTGGGGTGTTAGTGAAGAAACGTGGGATGGTGAATTCCAGGGAGTGACAGTCACTGGGACCCAGGTGGTGGTCACCTTAAGGAGCTATAAATTAACAGTAAAATAAATTAAGGTGAGGAGGTCCCTTGCGGGGTAGGAGCTGGGAATTTCTAAGGGAGTGGAATTTGGAACTTGGAAGGGGAAACAAGAATGAATTTGTCAAGATCTCCCTCCCCACCGGAAGCTGGGAGTTGGGATCAGGGGACCGGAAAAAAGGGCAGTAGGGCTCAGCTGAAGGCAGCTAGGGCTGGGGTCAAGGTCATTCTTCCAGGAAGCGATAGGTGGGGTTCTCATAGCCAGGCCTCTGAAGTTCCGGGAGCTGCTGTTCCTCCAGGGTCAGCATGGGGTCCACCTCTACCACTCCATGGCTGATAGTCCCATAGGGTTTCTTCTTGCGCAGAAGCAGCAAGAATAGGACAATGAGGGAGCCTCCTCCAGCTCCCATGATCAGCAGACCTGACAAGGCCTCTCGGGACACTCCAGTCCCGGCGGGCGCCAGTTCATCCCGCTGGATATCTGACGAGTGGAAGGGAAACCCCCTTGGGACAGACGCGTTCAACTTTTGCTCATACTGCTCCAGTGGGGTTAGCTTCTCTCTCCAGAGGAGGAAGACTCTTGATCTGTGGACCCTTTCAGAAGGGTCACTGGGGGATCATCCTTGGATTCGGGAGGCTGAAGGCTACCTTTGTCCTCACTGCTGCTCCCGGGCACAGAGGCTTCCAGTTCACTAGGACCCAAGTGTCCAGCATGGAGAAGCTCCTGGATCTGCGGCCGCAGCTCCTGAGCCAGGTGAGGGCTCTGGTCCAGCAGCCCCAGGCTCTGATTCATCCGCTCTTCAATCACCTGAAGGTGGGTCTGGACCTGAAAGTGCATCTGCTGGGCCTTCTCTGGATCCACAGTGGCCACGTGCTGGTAGTGCCTCAGGGTGTGCCTCTGCTCCTTTTGCTCCCCTCGCAGGTAGTGTAAAGACTGGATTTCTCTAGGAAACCAAAATCAAGAGCTAACTGAACTTAACGGAAGACACAGGGCTGTCAAACCCTTCTAAGGGACTGCCAGGGCATGAATGGGATTTGTAACTCACAAGAAATAAGGGAAACACTGCAAGTTTGCCTTCTACTCCTGAGTGCTCCTAACCCTAACCCTAACCCTAACCCTAACCCTAACCCCTAACCCTAACCCCTAACCCTAACCGTAACCCCAACCCCAACCCCAACCCCAACCCCAACCCTAACCACTTATATAACTGGGCAACAGCCAGAGAGCCACTTCTTAGTTAGGTGTCTGATTCTACTTGATTTTAAATTATCCTTCCTTCTCAGTTAGTAGATTGAGAGAAAGGATACATTTGTGTGTGTGTGTGTGTGTGTGTGTGTGTGTGTGTGTGTTTGTGTGTGTGTATGTATGTATATGTATATATATAATATGTGGCTGTGTTCTCTAAAGATTTATATATTATATATATATTATATATGTGTGTTATGTAATATATGTGTTATACAACATATATATGTTTATATGTTATATATAGTATACATGAACCTATCTATATAAAATATATATATTTGTATGTATATATGAATCTTTAAAGAACACAACCACATAGGTGGCTTCAGCTGGAGAGGAGCCAATTAGTCAATTGCCCATGAGGCCTATGGCTTTGTGGTAGATTCTTTCTTGAACTTGAGACAAGACCTGCGTGAACGCTGGAGACACACATGGCTGATTCAGCGGATCTGGATGGAACCCTCTCAGCACCATCTCCATAAACTGCTTTGTAGAGTGGCTGATGCCCAGGGAAGTTCCCTTCTCTTCCTCAATGGGACTGACCTCTGCTACCAGTCACTCAGGGAAGTTGTCTTCAGCTCAGCTGTCCAAGATCCAGCTGCAGGCTTTCCTAATAAAAGCCCTGCAAATGAATGATGTATTTCCTCAGAATTCCCTGGCTCCACTCTCAACCCATTTACTACAGCTTTTAGCTCTAGTTAGTAAGAGAGCCCTGAGCCCTTGTCTGGTGCTTGTGCACCCACCACACTGTTTATGTTGTATTTTCCCCAGTTAGCTGACAGTGGCCACTTGATGCTGGGATGTTTCCATTAGAATAATTGATTCTAAGACACCATCCCCCAATAGCCAATTAAGAGGAGAGCTGACCTTTTAAGAGAGTCCTCCCATTTGTAAAATTTAATCAATCATGGTGGTAGACATTCTTGCAGGACGATGTGACACTAAGAATTTTTGGACCATCTGGAAGTGTTGGTTGTCTTGAGGCCTCTTAAAGTACCTCACATAGTAGACCACTTGCTCCTGGGCTCTACGTGATTCTATATTATAGTCTCCTTCTTGGATCTCAATTTCATCTTCCCCATTCATGCATTCAGAAACACATATGCACAGACACACATACACACATACATATATATACATACATACATACACACATACATACACACACAACACATATACATATATACACACATATACACATACACACACATATACACATATACATACACACATACACACATACACATGTACACACACATGTACACACATATACAGGTGTACACTTGTGGGCTTCCAGACACACCTAGTCAGGCTCTGTGCTGTGGAAGGCTAGTGGTTTCCATGCATGACAGTTATCACCTATTAAATGCACGATGGTGTGTGTGGCAATATACAGTCATTTTTCTCAGGGATTTTATTGCTGAAGAATTTCATCTCTTTATCCTACCTGACCTGCAAAGAAACCCTAAGTACCCTTCCTGGGTAAATATAGACAAAGGTTTGCTTCTGAGGGCAGTGAGCAACCACACAAGTGTCTTTATCTTCCACCCCATCTTTATTTACACCCTCTCAGCATCAAAGCCAAGAGAATCTTCCTTTAGTCTAGTGTTCGGGTAGTTTGCGCCACTTCTGCACCTCTCATAGCCAAGCCCCCCTCCATGCCCACCCCGTGTTTGGAAATAGGGGAAGATTGCATAAGTCTGTATTACCCAGCAGGGCCCCATCCCTCCCTATTTGGGGACTAGAAGGAATTTCAGTGTTGAGTGAGCTCTGCCTTTTGCACAGTCTGGCTTGGTGTTACTCACAAGGCAAAGTATCTTCTGTATACTGCCTCAGTGAGCTCCTCTAAGGGCCTCCCAAGGAGCCAGCTCTAACCCAGCCTACATAGTCAGGCCCCCCAGAAGTGGGAAAGGAAGCCCAAGGACCTGAATAGCTGGAGCTGGGAAGTTGTCTTCCACTTTTCAGTGAGTCAAAAATAAAGCAACTGTTGTAGGTTTAGTGCCCTTTCTTTCTTTCTTTCTTTCTTCTTTTCTTTCTTTCTTTCTTTCTTTCTTTCTTTTCTTTCTTTCCTTAAGTTCAGGGCAAGAGGGGAAAGAGCTAAGTAACCTGATCTTTCCTAACCTCCACCCGCTCAGAGTAATCAGGTAATATCCATTACACAAAGAACCGCATGGGCTCCTCAGCCACAGTACTGCCCATTGTTTATACTTTAATTAACTTCTGTTTTACTGATTTATTTTTTAAAAAAAGTAGAAGAAGAAGATGAATTAGCCTTCTGCGAGGGGTTGAGTTATTGCAAGCTGAAACTCCTCATACCTATCTTGGGAACTTCAAAGAGTAGCCAAGTTTGTTTATGTGCAGGAAATCAAATTAGCAAGACCATTACAGTGGCTTCGTGGCATTCACGGTCAGGCTGGTGAAAAACAGTAATTGGAAAGTGTACTCCTCTGTACTCCCAGCCTGCATCTCAGGGTTTCCAAGGGCTTTCCCATGGCGAGATGGCTGGCTAGCTAATGATTGAAGGTTTGCAGGGATCTGGCTGTGTTGCCCCCTCACACACTGACATCCCAGCCACTTCACAGGGAAGGGTTCAAGTGGTCCATGGGAAGATGAAGACAAAGGTTAAATTTGGGTGGAATTTTTCTCCCCAATGTTGTCAATGAAGACAATAAGCTGGAAAATAAGAAACGCATTTGAATATGTGATGAGAAATGAATTGAAGAATTCAAAACAAAGGCTGCTTCTTTCAAAAATAAAATAGCACAGCCTGTGGAATATGTTCTGGGGATCTAAAGACTGTCTGACCACAGTTCAGGCAACCCAGAGGGGAGAGTAATTACAATTATTTTCAGTGGCAGCACATCCTCTTTGTACAGTGGCCATACACATAGGAAAAAAAATAGTTATTTTGGATCGCTCCACCGTTCAGAGGGAGCGTTTATGTTGAAGACTTAGAAATGATCTGGCAAAAATCAAAGACCCTGATTAATAGCTTTGTCCAAAAGTTGGTGTGCATGAAAATTTAATAAAAGGATGTGTTCCTAGGAACCCTAATGTAGCCTTCGAAGGAATCAGAGTTAATAAAATAAAACAAAATATGGATCCAATAAAATAATCACAAATTCCAAAGTCTTTAGCTCTCTATGACCAGAAGATAACTGCATTAAATTCACCGCTAACGGTGGTGCTCGCCACTGTCAGCATAATGTCTGTTAAGCTGATGCCAGAGCCAACCTTTGAGGCACGCTAGCAGCTCTCCAAAACTCTCAGGTGGCAAGCTGTAAAAGGGACTAAACCAGAACAGAAAATAAACCTTCTAAGCACCAAAGCATAAATTACCACACTCTAATCCTGAGTTGTTAAAAGGAACTGCTCCCGGACTCCTCCAAAACAAACCTCTTCCTGTGACACGGAAACACGGAATTCAGTGCCCCGAGTGTCTATAAAGCACGGCCAAAATGTCAGCCATAACAGAAGCACCCAGACATTAGCCTTCCTGATGATACAGCCCTTGTGAAGAGGTAAGCTATAACAGGCTGGTCTCTGTACTGTTTAGAAGAATTTTAATTGCACCTAGACATCAAGCTCTTCCTGAGGTGTTCTGGGGAGTGGCTGAAGAAAATTCATGAGTAGCTTCCCTTCCCTTCCCTTCGCTTCCCTTTGGGGTTGTAACAGGAGGATATTGAAACTGAAAGTAGGGGTGTGGCCCTGGCTACTCTACACTTAACTGTGTGACCTCAAGTAAATTATATAGAGCTTTCTCATTTATAAAATGGGGATAAAAATCTACCTTCTTCTCAGGGCAGAGATGAAAAGAAATGGAGCTGAAATCCTACATCCAGCCAGGATCCTGTGTTGGTGAAAAAAAAAAATCTGAATTTGTAAAGGTATTTTATCCTGCCACTGAAAACTGAAATTTTAAAGCTGATTATCTAAAGAATAAAAGAAAGCATTTTCTTAAAAATTGAATTTATTTATTTATGCATACGTGAATCTCAGTGAGTGAGTATGTGTGTGTATGTGTGTGTGTGTACATGTGTGTGTGTTTCTGCTTACCTGGGTAGATATGCATACCTCTGCCTCACAGAAGTCACAGGTTTGCATAGTATTCCTGAGTTGGAGTTCTAGGCTTATTTCTGGGTAATGAGACACAAACTCAGTGTTCATAACTACTGAGACATCTTTCTAACCCCAGAAACATTTTTTAAATTAAGAAATCACTTGAATAAAAAATTTGAGTACCTATCTTACAGTTATTTTATGAAGCCAAAAGTTTCAATGTTGACATTTAAATAACTATTACTGTGCTAAGGGTGTGGGACAGGAAATGATGCTCGTGTCAAAGAGCCATATTGTTTATTATTCCTTTGTTAGTATTTGGATGCAATAGGGTCACACTTTCTCAGGTAATTTTAGAGGGAGCAGATAAGTTTAGAAAGTGTGCTTATCATTGAGACACCAGAAAGAGAGTTGATTCCTATCGCATAATTTCCAAAATGCAGGCTTGGTCTGGAAGGCATCCTTTATAACTCCATAAAAGAAAACCATAGGAGCAGTCGAGCGGTGGTGACACATGACTTTAATCCCAGCACCTGGGAGGCAGAGGCAGGCAGATCTCTGTGAGTTTGAGGCCAGCCTGGTATACAGGCCAAGTTCCAGGGCAGCCAAAGCTAAACAGAAAAAGGTCCTGTCTTGAAAAGCCACCTCTAAAAAAAGAAAGTGAAGAAGAGGTCAGCTCAGGAACTTTGGAAATGTCATGGGACACTTGGCCCTCTGGAAGGGAGAGGCTAATTAACATTCTTCAGACAACAGGGGAGAGAACCAACATGCGGGTTGGGACACATTACACAGGATGGACCATTGGCCACCCAGACAAGGGAAGTCCTTGCCACCTCACCCCTAAAGACCAGTCAGTTTAAAAATCACACTGTTCTGCCAATCATATTGTGCCCAGTTGCTGTTTCTCTCTTCTACCCCTGAAAACTGTATAAAAACTGGCCTGCCCAGCCAAATGGGCTGCCCGGGGTCACCACCTCTCCTTCAGGTACAATGCAACCCTAACACATTGAAACGATAAATTCCTCTTGCTTTTTGCATCGATTCCTGGCTCAGCATGATGAGACAGAGAGAGAGAGAAAGAGAGAGACAGAGACAGACACAGAGAGAGAGAAGGAGGAGGAAGAAGGAAGGAAAAGAGAGGGAAAGGGGAAAGAAAAGAGAAAGAGAAGGAGAAGAGAGGAGAAGAAAGGGGAGGAGGAGGAAGGAGAAAGGAGGAGGAGAATGAGGAAGAGGAAGAAGAGGAGGAAGAAGAGGAGAAAACAGCTGGAAAGAAGGGTCAGTGATTAAGAGCGCTTGCTGCTCCCACAGAGACCCAGAATCCTGTTCCTAGCACCAACATCTGGCAACTCACAACCACCTATTACTGCACCTCCAGGGGACCTGCCATCCTATTTTGGCCTTCATGGGTTCCTGCATATACATGCTCATACTACCAAACTGACACACACAAACATGTACAGGTACATAAAGAAATAATAATAGATCTATATAAAAAATTTAAACAGGAAATAGTTGACTCCTATCTGGCCCAATAAGAAATGGAGAAAATATTGAGACTAAGTGCAATAAAACTAACCATGACCTGGTATGATCGATAGCTAGCTTATAAACTCAGGCCCTGCCCAGTCTCAAACATTAACCAGTGAGGACTTTCCTCATTTAAATACAGGATTTGCACAAAGAGAATTGAACTGTCAGAACCCTACCTAGTCCATAACTTCAGGCAGGCAGCTCTTTTTCCTGCTCTATCTCTGGTCTTGGGAAGTGTTCTAAATAAGCTTCCTTTTTCTACTCTGTTCTCACAAATAAACACCTAAGTGTCCCCCAGTCTCCAACCATATAAACTAGGATAAGATTGTAGCATTAACCATTTATTCCTAACTGAAATCACTTGAACTCATTCTGAACTGTTAAAAAGGGTAAACATACATTTTTAAACAAAGCATTAGCCTCGTTAACACAGACTTAGTAAGGCAGACAACTACTTTCAAAATCATATATTAAATTTACAAATAAATAAATACATTTGCATGCAGGTCATGACCAATCCCAAAGAAAAAGTTTAACTGCATGCTTTAACAAATGATAAAACTTAGAGTATGCCCCAGTTGTTAAATAGTACTAAAGTGTTTCTCAGGACAGTGGCACCTCATTAACATTCACAAAGTAATGATGTCATGTCCTTTACCATATGGGAAGAGAGGTCTGACAAGTTTCAGAAATTCGCCTCACTTCATAATGCTCAGTGGATTTTCCAAGTTCAGAGGTGCCAAGTGTTTTGGGTCTTTTTTAGAGATTAAAATTTCTTGAACAATTGTATCCATTTTATACATACATTGTAACACATCTGCCCCCATCCACCTCCCTGTTGCACCTCCATCCACTGTTGCCAACTCCTGCTCCTGACTATAGGTCTCTTTGTGACTTTTTGTTTTGTTTAGTGACCCACTGAGTTTAACCAGGGCCATCTGTGTGACCAATAAGTATGGAGCTACCCGATGGAGTCTGGTGGCCAAACCACTAGACCCATATCTGAAGAGATTCCTCCTCCCTTAAAATCTTTAGTAGCCCATAGTTTAGCAGAGAGGGATAGGTCACCATGAGTCCCTGTCTGATTTATGACTGGCTTTAGCAGGTCCAGTCATCTGCAAGTCCACTGCAGGCAGCTATGACAGCTGTGAGTTTATGACTGCCAGAGGACAGCATTTTAGTGTTCTTTTCCCTGTCTTCCAGGTCACACATTCTTTCTCTTCCTTTGACCACGGAGTCACTCATTTATCATTATTTATTTATTTATTTATTTATTTATTTATTTATCTTTGCTTTATTTTCAGCTGTCAATTTGCAAATAGAGGAAACTGAAGCTATTTGATTCCTTATTGAGGACTGATTATATTTTTCAACTTTTCCTACATTAGTCAATAAGAGCTTTCTCACAAACCCCTCAGACCAAATGAAGTGATCACATATAAAACACCTGGAATAATTCGCATCTTGTTTCCATTATGACCACTTAAATCCAACGTGTATACCCCCGCCCCCACTCATGCCCCAACCTGCACCCCTGCCAGTTAATGCAAAGTTTATCCAGGATGGGTTTTTCTGTTATTTTGTTTTGTATTTCTTCTCAAAGGATTTGTGTCCACAGGAAATAGTCCCTAGACAATATAAAGATGATGGAAAAGGATCCACATGACCTTGGACAGCTGCAGGCCAGTCTGGGTGCAGTGCAGAAATCCACTGAGACACTGAGTGGATTTCTCAAGAGCAGGCAGGTCCCAGAACTGGGCATTCTGCTGAACTAAGAACTATGTGTTCTTAGCTGTGCATAGCTATGAGTTACTCTAACACACACCTGATACTTTGGATCGTGGTTACGAAGGTTTAGTCTGCAGCCATTGGGTGCACTGTTCTGAGACCCACTTGAAACAGTTATTTCAGCAAAGCGTCTCTGCTCACAAGGGCACGGAAAAAGAAAGTGGAAAACACAAAAATCCCACAATCCCCTCCAATAACATGAGCCCAGTGATCTGTAGACTTTCTACAGGCCCTGGCAAAGTTTCTACCACCTCCTAGTAGGAGAGCCAAAACTAATGCATATGAACCTTTGGGGAACATTCCATATCCAAGATATAGTATGAACTCTGAAAGACAGTTCTTAAACAAAAGAAAAACTCGTAAATTGGGTATATTTTATGCATGCAACCCAAAGAATAGAGGCATAAACAGTGACCTTGCAAGCCTCTGGTATCATGGGACTGTTGAACAGTGTTTAGTTTCCATCTGACAGTGATTCCTCGTGAACTCAGCTACTGTTAGGAAGTGACTCTTGGGATCAGAAAGTAAATGAGAACAAAGAAACATAATCCTTCTCCCGCCTCCTAGAAAACACTGACAGCCAGTGCTCACAGCAGACAGAGTGCAGACCCAGACAACCCTCTGGGACTGCCATCTGCCTGTACATAATTGGCATTAGGCATTTACTTACATGTGTGAGAGGGAAGACCCATTTCCACAAGTAAACTATTGATAAAGACATAAAATTTAAGGGAGTTTGAAAAAAAATTGAAGATCATCTCCAAGGACTGGTAACAACTTTAAAACAAAACAGAAATGCTTCTTCAGTGGGGAAAAAAAAAACTCAAAAGATTATGCAGCCATTAGAACACCCAAGAAGCCTAGCCTTTGTCAAATCAGAAGGTCTAATTCCTTAACTAAAGTTGACTAAGGGATTTATAACTTGTTTTGTGAGCCCAAATAAATTAACATTAATATGTAAACCCTCTAAAAAATACCCACAAACATAACTATACTAGTTTATTTTTCCTGGACTAGACCTAATTCTCTGATGTGAATCCATCAACACCTTGGAAACAATTCAACCAGTTACTGTTATAGATAGCTACTTAAACCATTCCAATCAAGATGTATCAAAATCAGATCAACAAATCCAGAAACTGTGGGAAGACTTGCTATGTATGATATTTAGTTGTTTTTCTATTCTGTAGACCTATTTATGTGGATATATGCATTGATGAATGGATGGATGGGTGGGTGGGTGTGTGGGTAGATGGCTGAATGGATGGGTGGATGGGTGAGTGGAGGGATGGATGGATGGATGGATGGAGTGGTGTGGGTGGGTGGGGGGTGGATGGATGGATGGATGGATGGATGGATGGATGGAATAGATGGATGGACGAGTGGGGTAGGTGGGTAGATGGATGGGTGGGTGGATACATGGGTGGGTGGCTGGCTGGGTGGATATGCTGATGGAGAGAAAATGGCAAGTAGATAAGTAAGAAAAGCAGATTAGAGAAAAAGAAGAGGCAAAGACGCCTGGGTAGGGCACACAAAAGCCAACTTTGCCTCTAAAGCCTTATCTGTTTCTCAGCTTTTCTTTAGTTCCTACATATATACTTAATGTATGCATGATTGATTCTCTTTCCTTTTTATTGCTTTCAAACTAAACTCTCAGGTAGCTGGACAGGATTCTTATAAATTCTGACTATAAAGGTACCAATACAAAACTGCATGCACCTGCCCCTAGTGGCGTTCCGGGTGTGGCTACTCTGTTGCATGTGTGCCAGTAGGTGGCAGAGAGGAAAGAGGTGAGGTCTAAGTGTTCTGACCAGTGAACATCTGAAAGATTAGTAGCCTAACATTCCCAGAAAATGGCAAGTCTCAGACAACAACCAGTCCAGAGCCGGGAGTCCCAGACAGGGAGCTAACCTGAAACAACCACCAGTATAGTGCTATGCAGGCTTGGATGGGCTCCCAAGGTAGGGAACCAGCTGGAGACTAGAACTTACCTGAGACTGAAGGTCCTGGGCAGTAGTGAGCCTGAGACAGATGACCTTCACAAGGGGCCACTCAAGCAGGTGAGGAACAAGCCTGAGATAACCACCAGACTGGCATCATGGAGCCTGGACAGGGAGCTAGCCTAAGAGGACCAGCAGTCCTACATTCTACTGGTCTGTGTCAGGACACAGGGCAGAACATGCCTGAAATAACCCCTGTCAAGTGCTATAATGCACAAGTGGGCAGATGGGAGACCTGGCCCTGGGGTCCTGAGAGCAGGAGAGCTGTCCCTCCCTCTCACCAGTAGCAGCACTCAGGAGGTCAGGCTCTGCACCTCACCTGGGCAGCACAATAGAACTGACCCTAGTGGCAGGTTGAGCAAGGTAAGCAGGTCTCAAAGGCATGAGTATGGGGCCCTGCCACTTGTCTCCTGTGTGGTAACATAGACAAGGAAGAGATGACCCCTCCCTCTCACCCCTTGTCACCTACAACAAGTAGGAAAGCTGGCCCTGAGGTCATCAGAGCAGGAGAGCTGGCACTGCTCCTCACCCACTCTGCTTGCAAATGTTCATTGCAATGACTTGAAGATCTGGTACAAGTCCTCTGGTTTCTGCTATTCTATCAATACTAGAACCTCACTGGGACTCTTTTTGGGTATCCTGTTGTTGCCCTGTGTCATGGAGATACTGTAGTTTAGGATCTGTAGAACCAGCTCGTTCTACACTCTGAAGAATGGGCCCTGCACCTGTGCAGCATATTAGAGCTCGCCCTGGATATGAGGGTTGTTCATGAGCTGCCCTGAGCATGTGAGAGCAGGAGAGCCAGCAGGATAGTCAGCTCAGATGCCTCTCAGGCCCAGATCGAGGGCTTTGAATTGGCCCAACCCACCCAACATCTGCCCCATCAATTAACTGCTGGAGTGCATGAACGAGCTGGTTCTACAGATCCTAAACTACAGTATCTCCATGACACAGGGCAACAACAGGATACCCAAAAAGAGTCCCAGTGAGGTTCTAGTATTGATAGAATAGCAGAAACCAGAGGACTTGTACCAGATCTTCAAGTCATTGCAATGAACATTTGCAAGCAAAGAAGTGTGGACAAAATGGTATAATGTGGAGAACAATGTGACACACTACAACTTCCACAACACGATTTCTTTTCTCTATTTGGGGAGAACTGCGAGGGTGGAGAGCAGGTACGAGGGTACGGGGAGATAAGTGAGATTGGGGTACTTGATGTGAAATTCATAAAGAGACAATAAAAAGTTTTTTTTTAAAAAAAAAAAAAAACCCTGAATGCAGGTAATATATATGTTTTTAATGAAGGCTTGATGGAAGAGTAGAACTCTTTCATACTAATGAAGCCACAGAGAGATCATTTGGCACCAGATTTTGACACCAAGGGTAGGAAAGCAGTGGTTACTTTTACTACTGGGAGGCAGGGTTGCAGGTGAAATAAATAGAGAATAAATATAGAAATAAATCTGAGCTCTTCAGGCAGAATACACAGATCAGGATTCCCCTCCACATTCCTCTCAGCAATGCCTCTTGAAGTGAAACCATATAAAACAAGAAATTCTGTCAACCTAAGTAATAAGAGATACACTTTAAGTGTTCCCAGACCTAAACACCTTGGAAAGCTGAGGTTACATTTCTTACAAAGAATCCTCTTCTTAAACAATCCTCTTCTAACACATCATCTAGTCTTAGTAGTGACTTCATTAACATCGAAGGTCAGCTCTACCTGGTATCACATCCCAAGATGGTGAGTGCTCCGTGCATGTAAGCTATTGATCCTTGTACATCTAAGAGGTGGGGTAATGTCTTGAAATTCATTTGAGGCTCTTGTTGAAATTATGTCCATGCTGAGAAAGGAGGAAGGGGGAACCTGCTACTAATCAAAGCCTGAGATAGAAAACCACACCTGGACAGTGAATCCTAAAGTGATGGGGATCCTAGCTAAGTGGGGCAGGCTCTGGTCAGAGGGGTTACCTTTGCCTAAAAATTCTGTTTCAGGCTTCCACTTAATACCCCTGCTGTCCATCTTCACTCAACATGAAGGATACTCTAGAGCTCTGGTGTCTCTCCAATGTATCCCTCAGTGCATGCAGCTCACATATGATAAAACCTTACATTTTAATTTATGTTTGTCTAATTATTTATTTGTTCCTTTCCTTAAACAAAACAAAGATCTCTAAAATAATAATTTTACCCCAAATAATGTATCTATATCAATCAATAATTCCTTAAAGCAGAGATGCCATAAGTGCTTTTTCTCCCAGGATATCCATGTTCTATATTCACCTTTGACGTGTGGCTCTTTCAAAGGGGAAACTTCAAGCAGCCAAGTGACAGTGGCTTCTTCATGCAATGGTTGTCCCTTGACCTCACCAGTGAACTCAATCAACTGCCCGAAGTTTCCTGATAATTGCTGTGGCTCTGTGTGTGTGTGTGTGTGTGTGTGTGTGTGTGTGTGTGTGTGTGCAAGTTAATAAAGAGTAATGGGCCCAGAAAACAATAAGAAGATATATTCTTTATGAATCTATGTGTTTCACTGAGATTACAGTTGACAGATATTAGAAATGTAGAATCAAATCAGGGTTTTCACTTCAGCCTGGTGGGAAGAGCATCCACATGTTAACAATGTATTATGGTGATACTATGGTGATGCATGTGTGTTAAAATCTGACACGCTGCATTCCACTGTGTATGGCAGGACTCAGAACTTGGGGATCCCTTTTACTTCCTGAGGAGGTCACTCCACCATTGCTTCTGTAGTGCCTGCAGTGTTCTCCTTGGCTAGTGCTAATTTCAATAACCCAAATGCTCTTCTTCCCCACCCCCTATCACCACCCAGAATGTGCCAGGACCTAGTGATTGCAACCTCAGTGAAGTAGATGTCTCTTGTAATGTTCAGACAGGCTTTCCAAAGCTCACTGGCACGCTACAAACCTCACGTTCAGAAAAGAAGAAAAATAAAAATGCTTGATCTTAAACAATCTCTGAAGGCTAAGCTTGTTTGCTAGCCTCTGGCACTATTGGCTGGTGGTGGCGCCTTATGGAAATGGGATGGACTGGGAAGAAATTAGGCATTGAAGGTGTGCTCTTAGAGTGGACACTGGGACTCAGTCCTTCTCTTTTCTTTCTGTTTGCTGCCTGCCTGACTGCCTATAGCTACCTCTGTCACACACTCCCGAAATGATACTCGACCACACCAAGGTAGTGACAGCAACAGAGCCAGCTGACAGCAGACTGAAGCCTCAGAAAATATAAGCCAAATAAACTCTTCTTCTTTGTAAGTTGTTTCTCTTGGTCAGTTTGTCAGAGCAACAGAAAGCTAGCACAATGGTGCATAGTTCAAACTACCAAGCATTTCTGGGTACAACCACTCAGAAGAAAAGGTAGATCTGAAACAAGTTGCCCATTCAGTCAGTGTTAAACAGCTCCCCCATACTTGATCAAATTCCAGGTACTACATGCTGATATTATCTCTGACATAAGAACAACACAATGGGTAATTTCCCAGCAAGTCTAAGATATCATTTGGGGTGACTGGGTTTTAAAAAGAGTCTGTGTTTCTTATGTTAGCAATGCCCTGGATTTCTTTGGAAAATAAATTTGGATGGTGGCTCTTTAGGAGTTAATGACATTTTCTTGGATAGATTTTCTATTGCTGTGATGAAGCATTATGATCAAACCCAAGGTGGGGAGGAAAGGGTTCATTTGGCTTACACTTCATACTGTAGTCCACCACTGAAGGAAATCAGCACCGGAACTCAAACATGGCAAGAACCTGGAGGCAGGGACCATAGAGAGATGCTGCTTATTCTCTTGCTCCTAATGGCTTGCTCACCCTGCCTTCTTATAGAACCCAGCGGTGGCCCCACCCGCAGTGGACTGGGCCCTTCCTCATCAGTCAGTAACTAAGAAAATGCCCTACAGGCTTTTCCTGAGCCTAATCTTATGGAGACATTTGCTCCACTGAGGTTCCCTCTTCTCAGATGGCTCTGTATCTCCTCCCCATGGTTATTTTACCCATATGCATTCCCTCTCCAACTGACCATGTCACCACCTCTGTCATTTAATAGGAAAGTTGTTTTAGAAAACAGCCATTTGAATCCATCCTTCATGAACACCTTTGCACTTAGACTCAGGGAAGCCCCATCATGCTGACTGCCAGGTTTTCAGTCTTGTTCATTATTTCTTAGTCCACAGAATTAGCTTACTTGGGGAAGTGAGAAAAATCCCTGGTACTCTCTGTCATTATTGAGAATGAATTCTTTTTAGTCCTTAATCCCCAAACCCCAGTGACCAGTTCCCACTGCATTTGCTAATGCATAGGCACACTAAGATAAGACCTAGCCCTCATGGCCTGTCTATGAGAAGGATGTTATTTTGAAATGCCTCTTTTCCCTTCAGTGCTTCCTGTAATTCCTTTCATGTTAATGGGACTGGCTCTGCAGAAAACCCCATCTTACTAGGAACACAGTCATGTAAAGACTTTGGAGAAGGATTAATAAGGCTCAGATCCTCCTATGACATGGACAGGGCTTCAACTGTAGCCTCTAAAACACACGTGACTTTCTTTATATGAGTCACAGGGACAATGAGGAAGATAGACTCTACAAATTAGTCTTCACAATGACATTATTTGAGCTATTTTAATAGATGTATTTACAATTTACTTACAAACATATGTAATCATCAAATGGATAACTAGAGAATTGATTGATTGCACCTGCTGTGTACCTTGCAATTCTTTTCACAGTAAAGTGAACTCTCTTGTTTGAATGATAAGACCTAGAAATGGATTTTCAATCTATAAGCCTTTCAAAAGCTTAATGGGATTTTTTTCTTTCCTATATATAATAAAGTAGGTTTTATGACCATTTTCATGCAAATGATCAGTATAAAAATATGCCAGCATTTACACACACTGTGCATCTGTCTCTGGACAGAGATGAAAAATATGGGGCCATCAGATGTTTGCCATTCTAGCATGTTTGATGTGGGAGGGCAGGATTGAGATGGAGTCTGGGAGAAGCATTTTCCAGAAGGTACTGCATATAAAGTAAGTGTGTGTGTGTGTGTGTGTGTGTGTGTGTGTTCTCATTATAACTAGGAGATTTTATAGTCATGACTAAATGTACAAATTAGAGCATTTTAAAGTCTTATAGTATTATCAACATAAGGCAGTCAGAATGGAGATGACTCTTGAGATTAATTAAAAAGAATCAATTATTTCAGGAAGAATAAAAAAATATGTCTAAGTTGGAAAGAAACCATTTGGAAGCAGACAAGAGTTAGCTAGAAGAGAAGATGGTATTGGCTTTCTTTAGCAGTCTTTAGAAGCAGGGAATACTGAAGAGAAAGGCTGTAGCTTGAATAAAGCAAGGATGTTAAAACTTTGAGAGCACCTCATTGAAGAAAAAACTGCCTTAACTCCTGTTCCAGTGTACTACTATAAAATGGCCCAAGAAATACCTCACCTGAACACCTCTGTGTGACTCAGAGCCTCAGCTGCATCTATATGGAACAGTTGGGCCTGGGTCTGGCAGGCTTCACCATTGAGGGTGTGTATTCACCAGAGGCTAGTGAGAGGATGCTTTCTACATGCCCCAAAGCAACTCTGCTCTCTCCATCATCAGTTAACTGATGTGATTATTTTAGGGCTAGATAGTCATCTGATTTATACATTCATTTGTTTATGTACTTCTAAGCTGGTCCCTACTCTCTTGGCTTATGAACAAGAGTAACAATAAGTGTGGATGTGAGGGATATATGGTTGCTGTTTTGTTTTGTTTTGTTTTGTTTTGTTTTGTTTTAGTATATCCCGAGGAGTGGATATATACTAGGAGGATCATGTACAAGTTCTATTTTTTGGTTTAATGAGATACACCCACACTGGTTTCTATAGTGGTTTCACCAATGTACATATTCTTTTAGTAACAACTTAGAGCAAGCTCAGTTTGAATATCTTTTCAACAGCATTTATCACATCAACCAAACCCTCAGAGCTTTCTATGACTTTGTAAGGAAGCTGCTTCCAGTTCTATAATTGTATGGACAAGTCAATATCACCAAGAACATGTGGCCCAGCATGATGGATGAGGATGTGCACACAATCCTGAGGAAGTATCAATAGTGTTCTAAAAGGTTTACATAAAAAGCTCAGTGGACCATACTCATAGCCTATGAGGCAGGTGCATACAATTATTAGGCTTCATTAGATATGAAGGAACTGAGGTATGTATGATGTTTTCTTTGTTTTTAACATTTTTCTCAAGGCCATGCATTGTACATTTCATAATACTATAACAAAATACTTGAGGCTGAGTACTTTATAAAGAAAACAAGTTTGTTCACAGATTTGTAGTTTTAAGAGCATAGCACTCGGATTAACTTGGTTCTAGTGAGGGCTCAATGACAACTGGTGGGGTGTAGTGAGATCCCATGATGAAGAGAGGTTACAGGACAAAAGTAGAGGTTAGATATTGGGAATAGACCAGGCCTACTCTCTTATAATATTATCCCTCCAGAAAACTAATCCACTCAATGATCAGCATTAGTCCATTTGGAGGGTGGTTCTCCTTTCAATTCCACCTTAATAAGAGTCTCAAATTCTAGTTCTATAACTCTCAATAGCTCTGCACTGAGGATGGAACTCCCAGAACATAGAATTTAGGGAACATACCCAGATTCATATCCAAATAATTTAAACAGAACAGCTGGGTGGAGATTCAAGTCATGTGGTGCTATCTGACAGGTACTGACTACCCATGAGCCTCCTGGCCCCAGAAGAGAGTCACTTACCACCTTATTGTCTATATTAAGAGACTATATTGTCATATCACATCCTGGAAAGAAAAGAATGGCATGGAAAGAGGGGGAAATGAAAATAGAGTCAAGAAGAGAAAGAGGAGAAAGCAAAAACAGAGAAGGAAAGGAGGAAGGGAAAAGAAGGAAAGAGGAGGAAGAAACAATGGAACAACTTAGATTTCTCATTGTTTGTTGCCCCTGGAACTTTGACCCCAGTATTTTACCCCAAAACCTTAGCTGTCTTATTGCCAACCTGAAAATGGGCTCCATGCTGTGAGGCAGTTGTTAAAAGGGAACAAGGATTGCCATCTACTGAAAGAATAAGCTCTCTGATGAGGGTTGAGTGAGCCACTGATCTATAAGTATAGCAGCATGCCGTTGAATTTACTTTATTGATATGTTCATTTAGCAGAAAATAATGGTGGATTTTTGCCTTAGGGCCCATGACCAATCCACTCTCAGGTTCTTGGCCGGTTTGGTAATGTCAGGTATGAGTTCCATTTCATGGACTAGGCCTTAAATCAAGTTTAAAAATTAGTTGGTACGGACACTGCCTGTTATAAATCTGAGTGTTTGGAAATGAGTGATATGATGATTACCTTTTCCTCTGGTAGCATACACAAAGTACATTCTAGTACCAAGAATAGTAGTCAGTAGGGGTAAATCCTCTAGTTGGGTACCAGCTCAGTTTCTCCATGTTCAATAGGTCATGTTCAATGGTTTCTTCAGCAATCAGACCTATCCATCAGGTTATCTAGTAATATTACTATGTATATGTACCACAGTTTTGTTATTCATTCATCAGCTGATGGACATCTAGGTTGTTTCAAGTTTATGGGTGTTATGTATAAAGCAGCAATGAACATGAATGGGTAAGTGTCTCTGCAGTAGGATGTAGAGGCCTTTGGGTGTATACCCAAGAGTTGTATAGCTAGATCTTGAAGTAAATCTCCACCCAGTTTCCTGAGGAACAGCTACACTGATTTCCATAGTAGCTATACATATTTGTACTCACACCAACAATGAATGAGAGTTCCCCTTCCCTACATCCTTTCAGAATGAGCTGCCATTGGTTAATCTTGACCATTCTGAATCAGGTAAGATGAAATCTCAAAGCTGTTTTAATTTGTATTTTCCTAATGCCTAAGGAATGTGAGCATTTCTTTAAGTGTTTCTCAGCCATTGTGTTTCATCTTTTGAGAACTCATCTTTTAAAAACCCTATTTTTAATTGGTTTGTTTTCTTAACAAGCAGGTATTTTTTTTAAGTTCTTTGTGTATTCTAGATACTAATCTGCCAAATGTATAATCTATGAAGATTTTTTTTCCCTATTCTGTAGGCTGGTAGTTTGCTTGAGCAATTATGTCCTTTGCTGTACAGAAACATCTGGCTTCTTGAGGCACTATTCATTGATCGTTGATCTTAATGCCTCTGCTGAACACAGAGACCCACAATTGGAAAATGTGCAGAGAAAAAGGTACTTGGGAGCATCCAGCCCTAAATGGCATGGCTTTATCAAAGCTCTCCTCACCGTTTGTGACTCCTCACAGAACTCAGGTCTATGTGGAAGGAAAGACAGAAATATTGTAAGAGCCCAAGTTAGTGGATGACTCCAAGAAACAGCATCTTTCAAACTCGACAGGGCTAATACATACAGGAGCTCTACCCTGAGAGACTATGACAGTATGACAAGAGCTGTACAAGGGCAAGCCATATAAATCCCAGCACCAAGACGTGGGAGTAGATTCAAAGCCCCACCCCTAAGATGCTATTTGAGAATGATACCTCCTAGCAAAGGGAAGATCAATTTCCCCTAATAAAGTGTCTGTGGGCATATCAACCGCATAACACAGCTATCCCTCTGTTCAGGAATAGTTGGCCAACTCAAAACAGACTGTGTGCTTTTTTTGTATGCTTTGTTTGTTAATTTGTTTACTTTTTGGTTGATTGGTTGGTTGGTTGTTGGTTGGTTGGTTGGTTGGTTGGATTTAGTTGGTTTTTTTTTTTTTCCTTTTTAAAAAAATTTTTTTTATTATTTATTTAATTCTTTTACACTCCAGATTTTATTCCAGCCCCCTCCCCTGCCCACCATCCAACCGTTCCACATCCCATACCTCCTTCCCAAACCTCTGTCTCCATGAGGATGCCCCCAACCCCCAACCTCCACCCCACCTGACCTCTAAACTTCCTGGGGACTCCAATCTCTTGAGGATTAGGTGCATCATCTCTGGTTAAACACAGACCAGGCAGTCCTCTGCTGTATGTGTGTTGGAGGCCTCATATCATCTGGTGTATGCTGCCTTTTTGGTGGTTCAGTGTTTGAGAGATCTCAGGGTTCAGATTAATTGAGACTGCTGGTCCTCCTACAGGGTTGCCCTCCTCCTCAGCTTCTTTCAGCCTTTCCCTAATTCAACCACGGGGGTCAGCAGCTTCTGTCCATTGGTTGGGTGCAAATATCAGCATGTGACTCTTTCAGCTGCTTGTTGGGTCTTCCGGAGGGCAGTCATGATAGTCCCTTTTTGTGAGCACTCCACAGCCTCAGTAATAGTGTCAGGCCTTGGGACCTCCTCTTGAGCTGGATCCCACTTTGGACCTGTCATTGGAACTTCTTTTCCTCAGGCTCCTCTCCATTTCCATCCCTGTAGTTCTTTCGGACATGAACAATTATGTGTCAGAGTTTTGACTGTGAGATGGCAACCCTCTCCCTCATTTGATGCCCTGTCTTCCTGCTGGAGGTGGTCTCTATAAGTTCCCTCTCCCTACTGTCTGGCATTTCATCTAAGGTCCCTCCCCCTTTACCCAACCCTCACCACCACCACCACCACCACCACCACCACCACACCACCCACCCCTCCCGGAGTCCTGAGAGTCTTTTACCTCTCGGGTCTCTGGTGCATTCTTCCCCCAACCTCCTACCTTCCTAGGTTGCCTGTTTCCATTTCTTTCTGCTGGCCCTCAGGGCTTCAGTCCTTTTCCCTCACCTAATACCAGATCAGGTTCCTCTCTCCCCACCCTCTCTGTCCACCACTTTCCCTCCTGGTCCCTCCTCTCCTCCCCATTTGTGATTGCTTTCTTCTCTGTCCCAAGTGGGACTAAGGCATCCTCACTTGGGTCCTTCAGCTTGTTGACCTTTTTTAGTTCTGTGGACTATATCTTGGGTATTCTGTACCTTTTTTTTTTTTGACTAATATCCATTTATTAGTGAGGACATACCATGCATGTCCTTTGGGGACTGAGTTATCTCACTCAGGATAATATTTTCTAGTTCCATCCATTTGCCTGCAAAACTCAGGATGTCCTCTTTCTTAATAGCTGAGTAGTATTCCATTGTGTAAATGAACCACATTTTCTTTATCCATTCTTCTGTTGTGGGACATCTGGGTTGTTTCCAGCTTCTGGCTATCACACATAAGGCTGCTATGAACATAGTGGAACATGTGACCCTATGGCATGGTGGGGCATCTTTTGGGTATTTCCAAGAGTGGTATTGCTGGGTCTTCAAGTAGATCTATTTCCAATTTTCTGAGGAACATCCAGATTTATTTCCAGAGTGGTTATACCAGTTTGCAATCCCACCAGCAATGGAGTATTCCTCTTTCTCTACATCCTTGCCAACATATTTTGTCACCTGAGGTTTTGATCTTAGCCATTCTGATTGGTGTAAGGCAGAATCTCAGGGTCATTTTGATTTGCATTTCCTCTGATCACTAAGGACTTGGAACATTTCTTTAGATGTTTCCTAGGCATTCAAGATCCCTCTGTTGTGAATTCTTGGTTTAGTTTTATATCCCATTTTTTGATTGAATTGTTCGGTTGTTTGGCAGTTAGCTTCATGAGTTCTTTATATAGTTTGGATATTAGCCCTCTATCAGATGTGAGGTTAATTTCTTTTTGAGGGGAGCTAGTGGAGGAGAAAGAATATGATAGAAATATTACATGAAAAAGATTTAAATAATAATCATAATAATAAACTAAGATAAGAAAGTGAGCAGGAAGCATGTGCACTGAACTTAGTGCTCTGCCTTGTGCTAGCATTGCTGAGAGGAAAATGGGACACACTGCTCACTTACTGGGACATGGCTGAATAAATAACCTAACCTCTGCTCATTTACCCATAGTTTGTTTATCCCACAGTCATTTTTTTCAGTAGGCTGCCATGGCTCCTTTGCCTTGGTTGACAATTAGGCATCTAAATTTCAGGATCTAAGCATAGTCTTGCTTGGGTCCCATTATATTCCACTGTGTCAGATTCATCATTTGAACCTCACACACTCTTCCACAGTCTCTATTTATTCATCCTGTGCTAAGCGATACCCTAAAACTTCATTAAGCTCATTGTTCTACCTACTTAAAACCCATCTTAAGACCTGGAAAAACCCAGTGGTTCCTGACTTGACGTTTTTGATTTCCCAGGGCACCGAAAGCTGACTAGAGGAAATAAACTGGCTGTACTTTCATAGCTACATTCAACTCCTTGGTATGATGGCAAGCTCTTGGGAACCACATGTGAAGTCTATACATGCTCCTTTCTTCCATACAAGTACTTGTGTGCACACTGATTTGCCACTGAGGACTCTTCCACCTGCTGATGAGATGGCTCTGGACTTCCTCCAATGGCTTCCCCATCCATGATGCCCTGTAAGAACACAGTTTATAGCTCAGCCCTGGACACTTGATGTCTAAAACCCAGAGAACGGCTCCATGCTGTGTAACTAGTTCTGGCCTGCCAGTAGAGTCATCTGATATGCCCATTAATTAAGAGAAAGCCCTTTGCCTAGTCTTACTGGGGACAATCCCAGACAGAACAACTTTGCAAAAACAGACTCATTTTCATAAAGTGTTCACCAAATACAATTTTATAGCACCCATTTTCCAACACTGTTTCAATATCCAGTTCTTCTAGACAAAAAGTGATCCTGCACAAGCAAGCTACTCCTATTATCCGACAATTCTCACTTTGGTCACCAGTGCAAGGTGACACAATGATTTACATTCATTAAGGATTAGATTTGAAGTGCCCCCACACGCACATGCACACACTTGGATGCTCACATGCTGAATGCTTAATCTCCGTTTAGCAGTGCTGTTTGGGAAGGCTGTGGAACCTTCTACAGGTGGGGCCTTAGCAAAAGAAGTGCTTCACTGGCAGTGGAGGGTGGGGCTTGAGGGCTTATAATTTGGCTTTGCTCCCATTTCCCCATTCTCTTGAGGTGTGAGGAGGGAAGGAGTTCCATGGCCAAAAGCCACTTTTGTTTTCTGCTGTTATGATATATCCCTCAAACCATGAGCCAAGATACACACCCGTTAAGGTGCTTTGTGGGTCCTTTGGTCTCAATGAGAAATGTTACAAATGCAAATAAGTTTGCATAATGAACCACATAAGACTTTTTGTTTGTTGATCTCAATGAGAAATGTTACAAATACAAAATAAGTTTGCATAATGAACCACATAGTCTCTCAAGGTTAAGACTTTTTGTTTGTTTTTCATGGATCTGAAAACATGAAGTTTGGAAATAAATATGTTGACATGAACAACACTTTGGCCCTAAATTACTCAGGAATAGGAAGACAGTCTCAGTCTCCACCCTACCCAAGTTGAAGTAGATTGAATATGGTCTGTTCTTTCACCCAAATTTTAAAAGTTCCTTTGTATTTTTCTGCTCTGTTGAGGCCCAGGTTCATGATAAAGTGGGCATTTTCAGGAAGTAGAAATGTAGCTGTATGTGTGTGTTCATGTACACACAGACACAGACACACACACAGACACACACAGAGGCCATAGGGTAGTCAACCCTGAGTGTCCAGCTCTAGCTGTCTTTTCCTTACTTATTGGGACAGGTATCTTCCTAAGCCTGGAGCTTGCAGATACAGCTAGACTGGCTGATCAATAAGCCACCAGGATCCAGTCCTCAAGCCCATTCCTCATTGTTGGGGTTACAGGTGTGCCCTGCCACACCCAGCTTTTCATGTGAGTGCTGGGGATCTGAATTTGTGCTTGCAAAAACCTTTACCACTGAACCATCCTTCCAGCCCCTGAAAACCCAGCTTTAAAGTGGAATCCTTGCTGTGGTTTCAATACCTACACAGCAATGTTCCAGTAAAAAAAAATGTAAAACTTCTTGGATCTACATCTTTAAAAAGCATGTCCCTGACACCCCTCCCCCATCCACAAGCTGCCTTCCAACAATTACCCTTGTAGACAAGAAGCCTGCAGGCAGAGCACCCGATGTCTGAATGCACACCTTCCAATGTATCTTCTAATTTGAAGTCCGTTAGCCCACTTAGTAAGCCCTCTACCAGATCTCTTCTTAATTAATAGACTTGTGAATAACCAAAACTGCCTTGTGGGACATGCCAAATACTAAACAGATGACAAAGTCACAGTTAGAAATTGCTCGACACAGGGTGCCTTAATTTAAGCCATACATAGTTGGAGGGGGACAAAACAGCATGGTAAGTACTCAGCTCAATGTATAGAGCTCTTGGTCTGTTTTAACTTATGTACATCCCTGGCGTGCAGAATGTACCAGTCAGAGTGAAAGCAATGGTTCTGATTTATAGCCACCTGTTAGCATAAGTCTGACCTGCACAAGTAAGGCAGGCACCACAGTCTGAAGGGAGATTATGCCTCTTGGTTGTATAGTGGGGAGAAGGGGGAAAGAGCACCCGCTGGTAGAAAGACTATGAAACTTTGGCTGGGCCAGAGCCTCAGATGTGTCCTACTATGTGCCAGGGAACAGGTTAGTGCTGATGGCTGTCTGATTAGTGTACAGCCCCGCGTGCCCCACCACTGTCAGCTGGCCCAGTTTATGGATGAACCCCATCTCCCGGAGCTGCAGGGAGGGGATGGAGTGACGGGTCCTTCATTAGAACCTGGCCAGAGGGCAGCTCGAATCATAAAGGACAGCTGTCTAATTGGATGTGCTTGTGTGTGCTGTCTTAGCTTTTACAATGGGAATAGGCTACCCAGCCTTTCTAATTAGATTGTTAAACATAATAGCTGACTGGCACAGCAGTAAAGAATTTGCCCTTCTCTTTGTAAGAGCAAAATAGGGCTCAGGAAAGATGCAGGATTTTTCCAGCCCGTTTCCCCCATCATTGTATCTGATGGTAATGAGATGGAGTTTATTTCTTTTTAAATGCTCCCAAAGGCGGACAGGCCAGGTTGAAGTTCGAACTAAATGTGAACACACACACAGGCAATACAGTAGCCAACTTCAGCCTCCCTCCAGCCTCTTGTCGCCCTAATTGGTGTCTTGGTTGTCTCCAGTGAAAGAGCAAGAATTAAATGCGATTGAATTACTCTGTCACCCCTCAAGGTGGTCTCCAGACCTGGGCTATGAAAAATCAGAGGAGCAGGGTAAGAAATGTTTGCATGTGGAGAATATATTCTGTCTCCCAGAAGCCCCTGGGAGACAGCAGGAAGTGGGAAGAATACAGAAGAATGAAGAGAAGGATGAGGAAGAATGTGGAAGGTGCAGTGTAGGGCATCACTGTCCCAGCAGACTACAGGTCCTGTAGCTTTGGAGGCTTCCCAGACCCTCAGAAATGACATCTTCGCTTTCAGCTCCATAGGTTTCCAAAATACCACATGCTTCTCGTGTCTAGACTCCTTGTCACTTTGTCCCACCTTGGAAACAGCTGTCCAATGCTCTGAATGACTCCAGTTTCACATTTAGATGTGCTCACGACGTGTAGCCCTTGGATAGCATAAGAGTTCACTGTACTGCTCTTTTGCACAGGAAAACAGGATACTGTGGAGGCACTATGGCTGCAGGTGTGTGGTGGCTGTCACGGGCAGTGTTCTGCAGAGCTAGAATGCCACCATGACCTTGGTCACTCATCAGGTTGCCTTTCTTTTACAAACTGCAGTGTCAGAAGATCTTTCTTCTGAGATTGACATGCCAATACCATTGCCCAGAGCCCGTCCTCCACTGGTACCAACAGGAAGAGAATGAGAGAGAAAAAAAAAAACCTTAAATGTCCTCAGGAGTACAAGCCAGTATGACGTGGGAGATCATCACCCCCAAATCAGATTTTGCTGTTTTAATTTTATTTTGACATCCTTCTGGAGGGACAGCCACCTGATTTCTGAGAATATACATGATAAAAGGAATAAGTATTTGGATGAATAAGGAACTATCTACCTCTCTAGGGTGTTTCAACCATTATTTGGTCTCCTTCCTTTGCCTGTTGAATGTCCTCCTTCCCTGACTTTTCCAGAGCTCAGCAGTGACTGCAGAAGTAAATTCTACTTGTAATCTTTTGTCCACTCACTACCTTGTGTTGTTCTGCCTTTTCTTTACACTCACATTTTGCTGAGCACACCCAGGGGCACTTGCATGGGGATAGCTCAAGAGTTCATTTCTGTCTGATGTGTTTGCTCTTTATTAATTGCAGCCTGATACCTGGAGCTAGGACACCAGTCTGATTCACCAGAGCCTCCCTGTGTCTTCTGTGTGAGATCTACCTATTGCTGTCATTTCCCATCCTGCTCCTTAAAGCTGTGCCCTTTAGTGCTGCTAATCTCTGTGTCAACCCTTGGGCACCGTACTCTTGTCTGCCCATCTGTCACAGCAACTGTATGGATGTATCCTTAGCACCCAACCCAGTCTTCCTATAGTGGGTCCTATGAAGGCTGGTGCCGTGAATCCCTGGGACTGTTTTACAGTTCCCCTGACCTCAGTTCTTGTGGCTGAATTGATTGTTGATCAGAGACTAATCATGCGCTTTGCAATGCATGAAACCTTGGGCTTCATCTCTGCTTCTGAGAAACCCAAACGAAGTGAAGATCTCATCGTTGAAATGTTACTTGGGTTTTTTTTCCTTCCAATTTCATGCAGAGGAGACTGGAGGAGAGAAAGGAAGGGATTCAGCAGAATCAGGACTGGTACATCTGTGTAGCAGATCTCCCTCTGCTCCCTCTCCCTAGAGTCTGTTCCTTTTACAGGTTACGGAAGCTTGGGGGTAGTGAAGAAATAGGGCCTGCTGACATAGTTGCAAATGAGGCCTGCATAGAACAAATGATAAGTCTATTTGCCCTCATCATGAGAATAAATAGCTATAAAGTTTTATTGAAGAGCTACAATGGTCTCTTTCATACAGCTTACAGATATTTGACAACTGAACCATAAAATCAGCAGAGACATTGACCTTGCTCCAAACCTTTGAATCAGAGAACTAGGAGCCTGCAATGAGGACACTTGTGCACAAGTGTGATTGTGCAGCCAGGGAAAACCCAAATATTGGCTTTGTTTTGAAATGGGAGCCTTTTCTGCATTCTGAGACTATGCAATGTTTCACATTCCAGACTCTGCTCTGCACATATGGGTGACTTTCTGCAAGTATTCGTGGAAAATGGCTTGAAAGACCCTGAAACTGAGAAGTAGATTATGTCAGGGGCTAAAATTACTTGAGAACTTTTTGATCATACAGGTTTTGGAGTATGATCAATTTGACACATGTCCCTAACGACACGAAGATGTGTGTGTCCATATCCCCGAGATAACACGTAATGTGGGAGTGATGGAGTTACTGCCCGGGCTGATCATGTTTTATTTAGTTTGGGACAGGTGTTGAGAACAATGTCTCAAATAGTAATAGTGACTCTCTGTGTTCACATTCCTGGGGTCTTTTGCACTGCTTCTGAAAGATTATTGACAGATGATTCTGCTCCTCAAATTTCTAAGAAAATAACTTTTCATCTACATGTGAACACAGCATGCTGATTTTGCAAACACAAGTGTCAGACAATGTAGTTCTGCATGTGTGTGACACATGTAAGCCGCCGTGATAGAGATGTACAAAGAGAAGGAGATAACGACAGACACACTGTTCCTTGACAACTCCACACTTTTTTGTCTATTTCTGAAATGAGTTTCAGAAAAAAAAAAAATCCTAAAATTCAAACATCACAAGACAAGATTAGTCTCCAATAATTCAAAGTTGTACTTTCTCTGGATCTCATTTCATTTCAAAAGTGAGTAAAAAGTAAAAGAAGAAGAATGAAGAACATCTCAGGATTGCACCTGAGTCTTCAGCAGGCACGGTACCTACGGGCTCAGCTACACTGATGGGAAATCTGGAGATCTCTGAAGCATTTGACTTAGTCTCTGACAGTCAGAGAAAGATTGTTATGAGAAAAAGAAAAAGGCCCCAAAGGCCCTACTTGAAGCATGAGATAGAGCTGAATTCATGCCCAGAATGTTGGGATACTCTAGTGTCAATGAAGGAGAGGCTGAGAGACCTCTCCTGGAATGACGATTGTGGTTCAGCATGCTATAAGTGTGGCCCTCAGGGAGCCAATGAGGGGCTGGGGAGTTGGTTAGGCCATTGGGATTATGGCAGCTCTTAGACAACAATTGATCCTGAAATCAATTTGAGAGTGAATTATTATACAAGAGCCAATCCTAGGTCCCTATTCTGGGTCTTGGATTCACCATGAGATGTCAGTTTCTCACATGAACTTTTGAGTTGTGATGCCATCGGCCATGAGATGGAAGCAAGCAGATACCTCCAGAACTATGGACCAAATCTGTCTCTGTCTCTCTCTGTCTCTGTCTCTGTATCTCTCTGTCTCTCTCTGTCTCTGTCTCTCTCTGTCTCTCTGTCTCTCTCTGTCTCTCTGTCTCTCTGTCTCTCTCTCTCTCTCTCTCTCTGTCTCTCTCTCTCTCTCTCTCTCTCTGTCTCTCTCTCTCTCTCTCTCTCTCTCTGTGTGTGTGTGTGTCAAAGCATTAAGCCTCAGGTATTTTGTAACAGTAGTGAATAGCAGACTTATGCAACACCATAGAATAGTTTTCCAGTGCAAAACCAACTGTGCCCTGCAGCTAAACCAGCAGGCACACTGGGCATGATGTAATTTTATGCAGAGAGGCTGCCTGTAGAAGCATGTCTTCTGCAGACTAAACACTGAGACTTCATAGTGATGACTCTTAGCCTGTAAAAGGCAACACAGATTTAAAAGGAAACAGCCAAACACAGAGTGCTACAGCCTAGAGCAGCAAGGGAACATCAACTTACTGGAGCCCACCAGTGGAAAGTTCATAGTGAACAATTAGGTCATCACATAAATTCATTTTCTCTGGGGATGATGGTCCCTACCTCAAGCTCTGTATCGGTTCTCAAGACACTGTAGCTTTGCTTTTCCTATGCCTTCAGGCTCTCGGCAACTGCAGCATGGATTTTATAATTTTAAATGATTGAAGGAAAAAGCCAAGAGAGTATTTCATGGCATTGAAGATTACAAGAAATACAGATTTTACATTTGCAACACACAGCCATGCACAGTTGTGGTATCTCTATGTCTCACTTTTGCTATGATGACAGAGTTGAGTTGTGACAGAATCTAGCACTGCCACAAAGTCTGGTATATTTGTTACCTTAGAGAAAAAACTGCAGTCATTGAGGTATTTGTTTGTCCATGGCTTCTGAGGGTCCCCACAACATAACCAAAATAGCAAAGTGGCACTACCTGGCTTGCTCAGAGTTTTCTGTAACATGAGTGGATATGGCTCATTTCAGCCTTACAAATAATAACAATGTCCAGAGACCACTCGCCCCTTCTAGCTAGCAGTTCTCCCAAGAAATAGTAATAGTTCAATCTGGGACTGAACACTGAGACTTCATAGTGACAACTCTTAGCCTGTAAAAGGCAACATAGATTCAAAAGGAAACAGCCAAACACAACCTACTAAGAAAGCTTAAAGTTTGACAATGGGTGCTTTAGGGAAAACTAAGCAATCCAAGCCAATAAATAAAAGTGAAGAGGCTTCCAGTCATTTTGTTGGTTACTGGACTTTAGGCTTAGATTTTTCAAAACCCACTTTAATTATGATTCATTAATGCTTCAACCTCCCTTCTAGCTCATCCACCAGAGGTAGGGGAAGAGAAAGAATAATAGGAAATGGGGGTTGTGGACCTGTTTAGAAAATAGTTCTTTGGGAGTGATTCCAATCTTTGTTGTCATCAGTCCAGTCTACTAGCATAACACCCAACATGAATCAGCCTTGGTATGAATCAGTAGCAGCAGCTTGATCCCGAAGATCAAGAAGAAACCAAGAGACTCTGCTAATCACCAATCAGCACAACTCCCTAGAAGTGGCAAGAAGCAGCCAAAATACCAGCAGAAATTCTTTGGTGCATTTCTCTTTATGAAGTCATGACAAGCAAAGATCCTTGAAGAAAGTAAGGTGAACCAATGCAAGAGAGTTGTCCCCTGTCTGTTGGGTTATACTTATGCTCTTTCCAAACATCACATGTCTCTTAAGCATCTGCCCCAGCAAAACATCTCATGCACTTTTATCAGGCAACTTCCAGGAAAACACCATGTGTCTGTTCTCAGCAAAACATCCTCTAATAAGGCAGTCTCAAAAAAAAAAAAAAAATTACATGACACAACTGAGTCTCCAAGGAAACCCATATTGCCACTTCACTGGACCTTGGACTGTACTGCTCAAATCCAGGCTAGAATCTTATGTGAATTTATTTTTACTACAGCTAACAAACAATGTGAAAAGACTCAGTTGATAAAGTATATCCATGTTAAAAAGAAATTTAAAAGGTGGGCATGACAGTACACACCTGTAATCCCAGCACTGGAGATGTAGAAATGGGTGGATTTCAGGGACTCCCATGACAGCCAATTCAACTGAAATATTGGGGTCCAATTGTCATGAGAGACTACATCAAAAAATAAAGTGGGAGGGACACCTGGTGCCAAACTCTGGCCTCTACATATGCATGCAACACACACACACACACACACAATCACACACAATCACACACACATGCATATACTATATGCACACATACACACTATACATACATGTACATACACACAAGAGCTGTGTTTTTCTTTTGATTTTATTCAGCAACACACCTCTGTATGCACAAATGGTATTAGCTAATTCCCCAAAGATAGATGCACTCTGTCATTCACTAGTAAAACTGTTCATTCATTCATGAATTCATTGACCCACTTATTCATTCATTCCTTCACTCACTCACTGATTCAGCATAGGTGATAAAATATGAAAGGCCCTACCCACTAGCAGCATGGATTCAAGGAAAGTTAACAGACACACAAACAGCTAAGTTTTAAAAATGCAAATATTCCTAAGTAGAAAAGAAGAGCACACACATAAAACATCACAATCTATCCATGTTTTTTCCTAACAGCTCCCACTGCTTGCTTTCCCTTAACCAGAGGAAGCCGTCAGTCAGCACCAGCCAGTTACTCATAACTCTCTAGAGAAGAAGAAGTTGTTAAGATTTTTCTTTGCCAAGCCTCATCTCCAAGTCCCTCTGTCATAGAGTGCAGGAAACCAACATATTTCTCCTCATGCGGCTGCTGCGGAGAACATGCAGCCCAAACCCTGGCCTCAGGAGAAGAGCCATGCTGAGTCTTTATGCATGGTATGCAGTCAAACATGTTTCCGAGTTGTCAACGATTAAATGATTAGGAGAACACGGTCAAGATCAAAAGGCAGCACACGTCACAGGCAATCAGGAGGCAGCCGCAGCTGTGACAGAAGGGATCCCCGCTGGGGCGGTACCTGCCCCAGCAAACCATGTGGACTCAAGATGAAGCTGGGAAGGGGCATTTCAGAGCTGCACATTTCAATCTCATTAAGGGGGTTGCCATCCCATAAATGCAAAAGTTAACAGCTAGCGTGAGTTTTAAGGTCAGCAGAAGAAGGGGAGGGGAAAGAGGAAAATCCAGCCAGTAGCTTGTGGATTAGCAATGCTTTCTCAAAGAAGTCTCCATAGAAATGTCTACACACATTAAACAGAGCTCAACTTGACTGGTATGTCTGTTCTCATCAGGAAGGGTATCGATGAAGTGTCTCGGGGATACCCAAACTGTCAAAGCAATTTGATGGAGACATCTTTTTACTGATCCTGTCAGTAATGTTGCAGGTTGGAATGCAGAAGCATGGGCCAGAGAAATAGCACCTGTGATTCACACCCAAATTAATATTCATACAAAAGTTCAACAAAGGCAGAGTGGATGGACATAAGACAAATCCAAACCTGAACTTTACAAGTAACCATGGCTCTCAAGTTTAGGAAGGCTTGCAGCCAGGCTTAGATGTCCAAGATGTCCATCAAATTGTCTCCAAGTCTTCAAATGACCTTTCCCTTCCAGAGTTCTCAGGGATGTAGGCTTCACAGTGGAATCTGGAAGGGCTCCAGGCAAGGTCCATTCAGGCTTGCTGAGGACCTCCTGGGTCAGCTCAGGAGGTCACAGAACAGTGAAGCGATTTCATCCTCCATTGTGTCTCACACAAAGCTGCAGTGAAGTCTAATGACTGGTTACTTGGTTTAAGGAATGCCTGGGATTTCCAGACCCAACTCTTTCAAGTCCACATTGGCACACATCATCACTATCAGCTGTCCTGGGAAGGACCCCTGCTTTACCAGTCTGAGGGAATCCCATTCTTCCATCATTTCCCTAGAAGTCACAAAGGTCTCTCACCTGCTTCAGGACAGTGTCACCTGTCACCAGCACCTCCAGGTAGGTACCTGTACCTCTGCTTGCAGCTGTTTTCCATCATTCCTGAGACAAACAGCCATGGCAAGAAGGAAGGCTGTCTTTGCCAGGGCCTTGTGTCTTGTATCTTTGGACTAGGAGACCATTTCTTGTGCCTACCTGAATGTGCCTTGTTACTAAACATGTTAATCAATGAGTCTGGATGTATATGCCCCCTCTTCCCTGAGTCTCTAAAGTGCTTCAGAATTCTCTTGAACTTTCTGTCCCTTCAGTCAGTGCAATTCCCCTAGCATCAACCCACACTCAAACCTCTTGCCCTCCTTCCCAGATTCCCCATTGTGGGGATTATCAGCTGTCTTCTTCCCAGAGCCTTCCCCATTGGCTGGCTGCAAATACACTTGGGTACCAGTGATAGAATGTTACATCATAATATAAATGTGCTTTTCCCAAAGTGAGAGGGCTGTTGTCCCTGGGGAGATCTTCAAGCAGGAGTGGTGGAAGGCTTCTCCCTACTATGGGGAGCCTCCTTCCTATTGGATCCTCTCCAAGGGCCTACTATCCCATATCGTGGCTGCCCCAAATTTTCCTGACACCCCATAAACCTTTACCTCCAGCACAGATACCTAGAATGGCGCCAGACTGTCAGTTCTGATTCCCACACTGATGATTTTAGAAAAATTTACATTCTAATAGGGACTAAAAGGGCTACAGATTCCAGTTGAGAGATTGATGCAAACATTAAAAATGTTAGTGCCATCTCTGTTTGAGAAACCTCTAATATTTTATTCTTGGGAAGAGAGGTAACTGTTCTGCCTTAAGGTGCCTTCTTCACTCCCTCCTCAGGGCACCATGTTGGCTTTAAGGAAGCTAGAAACTTCAGAAGAAGTAGTTGGGTATATAGTGTAGAGGATGGTCATTCAAATGGTGTGGGCTAAAAGCAATCCCATCTGCTAGTGAAAGGAAGGTTTTGTGGGTGTGCAGAGTGGATGCACAGGAACAAGACTCCCTTGGATGGAAGGTGAGGTCTCCATCAAGAAGGGGCTGCCTTGGGCATTCGACCATATTCCCAAGGTCACTTTTTATGCTACTCCTCCCACCGTCTTCAAGCTTCTCCTTTATCTTTCTTTCTGATACCAGAGGTGCTCAACCAGGTTAGACATGATACCCTTTCAGTGGGGAGCAATTGGCAGGGCCAGAGCAACAAGCAAACTAGGATTCATGGAATATGAGTTGGGGTCAGATGGAAGCTTTGCTGGAAACCCTCTGTCAGCCCTCCATGCTCAAAGATTCAGCAGCTAGAGTGGACATCCCTAGCCATGACAGAGTGGGCATCCTGAGCCAGGACAGAGGAGTAGACACCCCGAGCCAGCACACCTAGCATCTTTCTTCTAATACTCCGAATCTCTCTTCCCCGAAGAAAAATTAGAGATCAAAAGAAGAAATAAGCATGGCCTGACAGCTCACACCTATAATCCCAGGACTTAGGAGGCTGAGGCAAGTGGAGCTTGAGTTCAAGGCCACTCTGTGCCAATTGAAGGAAAAGGAGGAAGGAAGGAAGAATTAAACTATTAATACACTTGTTAGAAATAAATATTGTTGCTATTATATCCTTCTTCCATTCCCCTTCTTCCATTGGTAGTTATTAATTAGTGGCATTTCCTGGAAACTTCCAGAAGCTTTCATTTTTTCCTCCCAGAACTAACCTGTGTTGGGCCAAGAGTCCTTGGAGTCTAAATGTAGACAGGGCACTCTATGGGAGAAAGGCATCACGGAGAGGTTGTGGGACAAGTGCAGTGGCTGTGCCCTGGAACTCTGCAATCCAAGTGTGGATAGGAGCCAATGGCACAGCAGGCTGCCTCTACTCACCAGCTGGTGGGTGCTTGACACCCCTCCATGGGTGACATTAACTTAACACAAGGGTTATTTTTGCTAAGACCCAAACCTTAACTGAACTTGGGCTGTTCCATATCATGTCACTTGGTAAGCCAGGATGGAGATGGAGGACCCTCCCAGGTTCCTTGGAGAAGGCTCTTTGAAAATTGATCTCTAATGCCCAATGTGTTGACAGACCTGTTGGCTGTTTCCATCATCTAGACACAGGAACATGCTTGGTGAGGAAAGGTTCTGCTCACTCTAGCCCTCCCTGTAAAGCATAGCATGCTTTGTCCCTAGGCTTTATGCTGCCAAGCACATAGCACCAGAGAGCATGTGACAGTATACTAGGACTTTACTACAGTTACAGAGCTTGCTACAAAACAGACTCCTCGGAACACCGTTTAGATCTCTCAGCCAAACTTGCCCTTTGTATCCTTGTACACAAAGGAAATAATTAAGGCAAGAATTCTTCGGGAGGACTAGAGTGGCTCTGGCTTGCTTCAGGATGTCATCTACAGGCTGTAGACAGGGCCACTAGCTCCCCAGTCCCTGGGGAAGTTTCTGGGAGCTTGCTTGCTCAGGCACTAGCTTTCAACTATGTTTCCAAAGTTACTCTGAACAATGGAAAAAATTCCTTGGTCATGATCAAAATCCCCACCCCTAAAGTTAGTCTTGGGAAATTAGAATACCAGTAATTGTAAGAAACCGGAAGCCACACAATCCCTACAGCTTAAAGTGGAGTCATTCACAGAAATCAGTACAGCAGATTCCTCAGAAGAGATTTCCTCAGTAGTTTTTATCCTCTAACTTGAGGCCACCAAAAGGGTCATGACATCTCAATGGTTCTCAGTCTCCCAGTTATTAAAGCCACTCCAGTAGAGAGATAACAATGAATTGTTTGTTGAGAAATGTTGTGGCATGCTGGCCTTTCCTCATACAAAGTGTGTGTGTGTGTGTGTGTGTGTGTGTGTGTGTGTGTGTGTGTGTGTGTGTGTTCAGAGATAGGAATTTAAAACTCTATATTTTAAGTTTTCCTTATCCTTATGTTTGTAAATTAAAAACATATAGAAAACCCAAGTTCTTTTCATACTCTCTGTGTTTAATAGAGAAAAATATGAACAAAATCAGTTCTAGGATTAGGCTCACAATTCCCACTCACAAATGAGCCACTGTGCTCACAAGCACAATAACGAAAAAGTGGCTCTGCATTTGCTTGTGTGAGCCTTTCTAGAATGTCCCGTGCTCTTCTTATCGTTTCTGCCAATCAGGAAAAACCTCAGCAGTAGAAGGCAGTGGAGAACTTGCTGTTAGCTGTACCAGCACACGTGACGGAACCCAGGCTTCTCTGGAGAACTTGTATGCTCTTTGGCCTTCACAGCCATGCAGTTGAAGCTGGGAAAGGTAGTGAGGCAGCTCTTCTTCATGTCTGTGTCAGAGAGTCTGTGCCCTGCACTCAGTGACTCCATATTGTGAGGAATGGTGGCTTCATATCATGCCTTGCTCATGACTCCATTTTATAAGCAGAAGGTGACTCCATTTTGAGTGCAGATCTGAAGCAGGACAACATTGCCATGTGTCCCCAGCACTACCCATGGACATCATACTGATGAATGACTTTTTCCTACAAAAAATGTACCACATGTAAGTTTATCAAATATTGTGGACATATATGGCCATGTGGGTGTATAAAAATTCCATCTGAAAAACCATACTGAGAACTTATCATATCCATCAATCAGTCCAAGGAAATATGTGACACCCTCACGAAGACCACATAAAAAAGGACACTTAACACCGTGATGGTGTCAGAATACTTCATCTACCAACAGGTATGTGTATCTCTCTCATCTCTACCAACAGGCAGAGAACTTCTAATTCCCCTGGGCTCACCTGGGCCTGGTACCAACTGCTTGGAATGCCAGCACACTACATTTGGGTCACCCTCAGGCATTCTGTATTCAACCATCTGGATCTACTGTCGTGCCACCATGGAGGCTCCCTCTGTCCTGATGCTTCACTCTATGCACCTATCCAACTGGGTTTGTTAACATCTGTCCAACTGTGTCTGCATCAGTATTCTTTCTAGATTCTCATAAGCCCTATCCCCTGAATGGTCCAGCCTCTAACTCTTTTAAAGTCAGCGTAACCTACAAATAATACACATTTATATGGATATGATTGCTGTGTATTATGTATCTGTGATCTGAGAATCAATATTGGTAATTAAGATGGTATGAAAAAGAGGCTGTGGTTGCTATCAGAACTGTTTGGTAAATTACAGCCAATGAGACCAATGTGCTTTGTGAATTTGTTACTATTCAGTAAAGTCTGACATTGTCCAGAGACACAAGCCTGTTTGTTGTATAGCACAGTCCTGATGGTCTCTGCCATGTGACACATTTCTGTGTCTGGTCCATCTCTCAAGACTTCTGTTCCCTCACTCTTTCATTTCACTGTCACCAGCTGTCTTATCTCCTTCCTCTCAACATGTTTCCAAGGCCACCGCTGTAGAATGAAGGCCTTGAACAGAATAACCCACCCAATCCAGGGTACCTCTCTGCCCTATGTGCACCATACATACCAGACACTCTGACACTCTCTGTGCCAGGATTCATGAGATCACTTTCTCAGCATCAATACGTTGGGAAGATGCAACAACAAATCTAGATAAATACAGCCCTTGCCCTCCCAGAGCCAGAAACCTAGCAAAGAGATACACACTCTGTGTCACAGACACACAAACATTAAACATAAACTGTCCTTAGCTATAAAGTTGACAAAGCTGTGCATAGTTTAGTCCTTGTAATATGAAAGAAAGGAAAGCATTAAAGATAGGATGTGAACTAGGAAAGGGTGGGTGAGCTGCCAGCACCATGGGTAAAAGGAACAGCTTGGATCATGCAGGAGCATTCTGTGCATTCATGGGCCTTGGGGACCTCTTCTTCTACTTCAAGGGCCTTACTTAAGCCTCGGGTGCCCTATTCCCACCTGCTTTTTCCACAAGACTCTGGAAAAGTACTTCTGTATCAAGTACTATGAACACAACAGAGGATGATGGGAAATGTTGGGAAGCCCTCCTATGTCCATTATTATTGCATTGTTGTGTGTCTGGAATAAGTATAAGACAGGAAAGGTTTGCTTTGACTTGAGGTTTCAGGAGACCTCACTTCATCCAAACAGGGAAGCCTGGGAGAGTGGCTCAATCCATAGTGTCAGAAGCAGGTAGCTGAGGCACCTTGTGTCATGGTACACTAGTAAGCAAAGACAGATGGGGCCTGAACCAGGGTCTTGGTTTTATGCTCCAAGACCTTTTCCTAGTGCTTTTTATAATTTCCTAAAACAGCAATGCCCACTGAGAGACAGCCATGCAAAATGGGAGCCTACAGGGGCTACGTCATGCTCAGCCATAGTACACTGATTTGTTTGTTTGTTTGTTTGTTTGTTTTCTAGGCACAATTAGACCTGCCTGTGATCTCAGAACTTGGATAACTGAGGCAGGGGAATCATAAATTCAAGTGGACCATGGACTACATAGTAACACCCTGTCTCAAAAACAGATGTAGGCTTTTGTTATTCAAGTGTGACAGGACCAGCAGCTCAGGAGATGTTTAAAAGATAGCTTACTGTAGTTCCCAAGAGAAACCATAGGCCATGTGGGGAAGAAAGCATCATAGAGACTCTGAGACAGAGATAGAGGGAAACCACAACCAGACACTTTATATAGTTTCCACAGGAAGGAACAGGCTAGGCAGGGACAGCAAGCTTAAGGACTGGTCCACTTTGTAATTTGAGCAACATGGAGGCAGATGGCTGTCCTCACCTGTTGAAATGTGGCCCTGGGATTATCAGATGGGTAACAGTGACTAACACAATAGTTGTCCTATAAAGGGGGGTTGAGTGTGGGTTCTGGGCAGGCTAAATATTTGCAAAAGTGAGCTCATAATAGCTTACTTACAGCTTTGGACCGTGGCCTACTGGAAAGGGACAGTCCTTTCCCAGGGTCCAAGAGTTCAGACTAAGCTGAATACACGACCTTTGAGGGTTTGATGCATGGCTGAGCGTGGCATGGGCCAGGGCCCCTTACCAGATATTGTAGAGTTGAGACTTCTCAGTTGAGGAAAGGTCTGGAATGAGTTCTGAAGGATGGACAGGAGTCAGGGAAAGAGGAACATGTTGGCTAATGAGGGAAACAGAAAACAGAGGGAGGAAAACTTTCAATAAACAATGTAAATAGCCCAGAATGGCTAGAAACTCAAACCTGGGACAAAAGCCAGTAAGAAGTAAGAAGGAAAGAGCGTGAGACCCAGAACGGAAGTCTGGAAGAACAGGTGGGCTTTAGGCACAAGCAGGAGACATAGGAGGGTGCTGGGAAGGAGAGCAACATGTCAGAATACACATGCCAAGCATGTGTGGAAGCGAGTAGGAGGGTAGCATGGGATATGCTGGACAGAGAGCATGGGAAGAGCAGATTCAAGAGAACTTTTCTAAAAAAGGATGGGATTCCTGAAGCACTATCACTAGGATGGCCTTTCCAGGAAGTACAGCAGCAGGCCTTTATGTGAGACAGGAATGTGAGCCTCATTCCTCATAGATCATCTTAGATTCTTTGAAGCAAGACCCCGAGGAGCTTCAAGTTCCTGTGGTGATGTCCCCCTGACACCACCACTGAAGGACTAAGCAAGGCAGCTGTTAGAAAACGCTTTGCAAACCACCCAGTGCTTTTACCAGCAGCCTGTGAGCCTTCCTTTGCCATCACTGCTGTTGTGCAGTCTCAGCCTTCACCTAACTGAGGCAAAGGAGTACAGTCAGCTCATCTTAACATTTCAGGCTCAGCCACTATTGGGAAACACAGGAAGCAAGCAGCACTCTGCCACATTGGGAATCTTCCTCCCTTCTTCCCTGGAAAGGGTGTTGTGTTTTGTTTTCTTTTGTTTTCATCTTACACTTCCACATCACAGTCCATCACCAAGGGAATTCAGGGCAGGAACCTGGAGGCAGGAGCTGATACAGACGCCATCGAGAGTGCTACTTACTCTCTTGCTCCACATGGCCTGCTCAGCCTGCTTTCTTATAAAACCAGGACCACCAGCCCAGGGATGTCACTACCTACTATGGGCTGTGCCCCTTATATTAATCACTGATTAAGAAAATGCTCTTTAGGCCTACCTACAGCCTGATCTTATGAAGCTGTTTTCTCAGTCGAGGTTCTCTCCTCTCAGATGACTGTAGCTTTTGTTAAGTTGATGTAAATCTAGCTATCACAACACTATCTGAATTTATTCTGTATAAAATTATATTCCATTGAAGAATCATACCAACTCAGCTTCATGGACTCTAAATGCAAATTCTCCCAATAAGATACATGCATGAGAGGGCAGAGCTTCCAGAATATCTTCTTAAAGGTGAACAATGAGACATTTCTTCTTCTGTTTACTCTTCTGCTCAGGACTCGGCTGAGATGACTGGAGACCACGCAGCTGCTTTGAACTGTGAGGATGAGATCTAGCTAGGCATTATAATATTATTGTAAGAGAGGCTTGAGAAAGTTTGATTCCTACTGTCTGGTGGAGGCACATCCCAGCCTCAGACGCCCACTCCGGACTGATTTTCTTGAGAAAATACACATCTTCATATGCTGTTTAATGCATTGTCTCCTGGATGGTAGTGATTCACAACAAACTTTCAGTAATACAATAATATTTAGAGAATCTAGCAACAGGTTTATTTCTGAATACATGGGGCTATAAAAGGACAAAGTCATATATATTTAAATATAATATATATATTTTCCTTAAAATTGATTATAAATGTCTATAAGGAAAAGAAATGGATGGAAGAAAGACCAAATCTAATCTTGGAGCAACACTTTCCACTTGATTGGCTAGAATCTTCTAAAACTAAGTATATGTTTTGACATTTTTTTCTTAGAAAAAAATACGGTGAATTTATCTCACTTTCACATTTGAGGTGTCTATATTGATTTTTTTTCCTTTTAAAATTATGTTTTAAAAACCAGGCTGGGGGGACTTCTTCTGGTCTGGACCCAAGCACTGAGCAGATCCCAGGCAGCAGCTCTGCACCCAACCTCACAAAACCCAACAGAAGCAGGGCTCCCAGAAACTCTAACCCAGACAGTATCTCAGGTAAGGAGACAGCAACACTCGCCCCAAACAGGGAGTAACTGAGACCCACTGGGACCCAGGAATTCACTCCTGGCCTGGAGCACTGGTTCCTTCTGTTCTGGGCCCAAGTGCTCAGCAGATCTCGGGAGACAATTCTACACCCAATCTCACAGAACCCAGAGGAAGCAGGGCTCGCAGGAGCTCTAACCTGAGCAGTTTCTTAGGCAAGGAGGCAGCAACACTTGCCCCAAACAGGGAGTAATCAGGACCCACAGGGACCCAGGAATTCACTCCTGGTCTGGAGCACTGGTTCCTTTCAGTCTGGGCCTGAGCACTGAGCACATCTTGGGCCTCACCTCTAACCCCAGCAGCAACACCCATCCCAAACATTTCTGACACAACCAAGATAATAGGAAAGACAGGCTCCAGTCAGAGATAGTGCAGGTAGCACCAAGGAGAGCCAGATGGCAAAAGACAAGTGCAAGAACATAAGCATCAGCAACCAAGGGTACTTGGCATCATCAGAACCTAGTTCACCCACATTAGAAAGTCCTGAACTTCCCATATCACCACGAAAGCAAGAGTCAGATCTAAAATCACTTCTAATGATGATGATAGAGGACTTTAAGAAGGACATAAATAACACTCTCAAAGAATTCGAGGAGAACACAGGTAAACAGGTAGAAGCCCTTAAAGAGAAAACAGAAAAATCCCTTAACGAATTACAAGAGAACACAACCAAACAGGTGAAAGAATTGAACAAATCCATCCAGGACATAAAATGGAAGTAGAAACAATAAAAAATCACAAAGGGAGACTACCCTGGAGACAGAAAACCTAGGAAAAAAAAATCAGGAATCATAGATGCAAGCATCACCAACAGAATATAAGAGATAGAAGAGAGAATCTCAGGTAAAGAAGATACCATAGAAAATATTGACACAACTGTCAAAGAAATGCAAAGTGCAAAAAGTTCTTAACACAAAACATCCAGGAAATTCAGGACACAATGAGAAGACCAAACCTAAGGATACTAGGTATAGAAGAGAGTGAAGATTCCCAACGTAAAGGGCCAATAAATATCTTCCACAAAATCATAGAAGAAAACTTCCCTAACCTAAGGAATGAGATGCCCATAATCATACAAGAAGCTACAGAATGGCAAATAGACTAGACCAGAAAAGAAATACCTCCGTGAAATAATAATCAAAACACAAAATGCACAAAACAAAGAAAGAATATTAAAAGCAGTAAGGGAAAAACGCCAAGTAACATATAAAGGCAGACCTATCAGAATTACACCAGACTTCTCACCAGATACTCTAAAAGCCAGAAGATCCTGGACAGATGTCATACAGACCCTAAGAGAACATAAATGTCAGCCCAGGCTAATATACCCAGCAAAACTTTCAATTACCATAGATGGAGAAACCAAGATATTCCACAACAAAACCAAATTTATGCAATATCTTTCCACAAACCCAGCATTACAAAGGATATTAGTGGGAAAGCTCCAATACAAGGAGGGAAAGTATGCCCTAGAAAGAGCAAGAAAGTAATCCTCTTGCAACAAACCCAAAAGAAATAGCCACACAAACAATGCCTCCACTATTAGCAAAAATAATAGGAAGCAACAATCTCCTCTTCTTAATATCTCTTAACATCAATGGACTCAATTCCCCAATAAAAAGACATAGGCTAACAGACTGGATACACAAACAGGACTCAGCATTTTGCTGCATACAGGAAACCCACCTCAGGGACAAGACAGATACTACCCTAGAGTAAAAGGCTGGAAAATAATTTTTCAAGCAAATGGTCCTAAGAAACAAGCTGGAGTAGCCATTCTAATATCGAATAAAATCGACTTTCAACTTAAAGCTATCAAAAAGGATAAGGAAGGAAGAACCTTTCATATTTGTCAAAGGAAAAGTCAACCAACATGAACTCTCAATTCTGAACATATATGCACCAAATGCAAGAGCACCAACTTTCATAAAAGAAACGTTACTAAAGCTCAAAGCACACATTGAACCTCACACAATAATAGTGGGAGACTTCAATACCCCACTCTCAGCAATGGACAGATCATGGAAACAGAAGCTAATCAGAAACACAGCAAAACACAGAAGTTATGAACCAAATGGACTTAACAGATATCTATAGAACATTTCACCCTAAAACAAAAGAATATACCTTTTTCTCAGCACCTTGTGGGACTGTGTAAGGGTATCCTGGTTCTTGGCTGGGAATGGGCCTAGAACCCCGAGACTCCAAGGGAGAAACGTCAGGAGTTCAGCCACATCCCCAGAACCCAGGGTCCTGAAAAGCAGTCTAATCTCCATGGACCTACATTGTTCAGTCACGTAGGCCATTACAGCCCCTCCCAAAGTGCACAGGTAGAGAGTGTGACTATAGGCCTCAGGCCCTAGAGATTTACATACTAATGAAGGTCAGAGGGCAGAGCCAATTAAGCATTCCTCCCTAGACCCTTCCCACTTCTCCCTCCCTATTTAACCCAGGCCTGCCCTGAGTTTCGGGGGGGAGGGGTACATCCAGATCCATTCTCCATCTGCCATGAAAATAAATCCTTTTGGAACCAAGGACTTCCTTGTATCATTGTGGCCTGCCGTCGCCAAAGCTTCCAGCCCTTGGAACCTTAGACTTTCTCCTGGATGTGGGAATTGCCCCCGCCAGACCCCGTCGACAGCCTCCACCATGCTGGTCCCGCATGGGCCTGGGGCCTCAGCCACCACTGCGGCCCCATTTCCCACAGCACCTCATGGTACCTTCTCCAAAATAGACCATATAATTGGACACAAAACAGGCCTCAACAGATACAAAAAATTGAAATAATCCCATGTATCCTATCAGATCACCATGGTCTAAGGCTGGTCTTCAATAACAACAAAGACAACGGAAAGCCCACATTCACATGAAAACTGAACAATACTCTACTCATTGATAATGGGGTCAGGGAAGAAATAAAGAAAGAAATTAAAGACTTTTTAGAATTTAATGAAAATGAAGACACATGATACCAAAACCTATGGGACACAATGAAAGCAGTGCTAAGAGGAAAAGTCATAGCTCTAAGTGCATACAAAAAGAGAGCATACACTAGGAGCTAGACAACACACCTGAAAGCTCTAGAACAAAAAGAAGCAAATACACCCAAGAGGAGTAGATGGCAGGAAATAATCAAACTCAGGGCTGAAATCAACCAAATAGAAACAAAAAGAACTATACAAAGTATCAATAAAGCCAGGAGCTGGTTCTTTGAGAAAATCAACAAGATAGATAAACCTTTTGCCAGACTAATCAGAGGGCAGAAAGACAGTATCCAAATCAATAAAATCAGAACCGAAAAGGGTGACATAACAACAGAAACCGAGGAAATTCAAAAAGTCATCAGATCCTACTACAAAAGCCTATGCTCAACAAAATTGGAAAATCTGGATGAAATGGACAATTTTCTAGACAAATACCAGTTACCAATGTTAAATCAGGGGCAGATAAACCATCTAAACAGTCCCATAACCCCGAAAGAAATAGAAGTAGTCATTAAAAGTCTCTCCACCAAAAAAAAAAGTCTGGGACCAGAAGATTTTAGTGCAGAATTCTATCAGACCTTCAAGGAAGACCTAATACAAATATTCTTCAAACTATTCCACAAAATAGAAACAGAAGGAACACTACCCAATTCATTCTATGAAGCCACAATTACGCTCACACCTAAACCACACAAAGACCCACAAGGAAAGAGAACTTCAGACCAATCTCCCTTATGAATATCGATGCAAAAATACTTAATAAAATTTTCTCGAACTGAATCCAAGAACACATCAAAACACTTATCCATCCTGATCGAGTGGGCTTTATCCCAGAAACGCAGGGTTGGTTCAATATATGGAAATCCATCAACGTAATTCACTATATAAAAAACTCAAAGAACAAAAACCACATGATCATATCACTAGATGCTGAGAAAGCATTTGACAAAATTCAACACCCCTTCATGATAAAAGTCTTGGAAAGATCAGGAATTCAAGGTCCATACCTAAACATAGTAAAAGCAATATACAGCAAGCCAGTAACCAACATCAAACTAAATGGAGAGAAACTTGAAGCAATCCAATTAAAATCAGGGACTAGACAAGGCTGCCCACTCTCCCCCTACCTATTCAGTATGTTACTAGAAGTCCTAGCCAGAGCAATTAGACAACAAAAGGAGGTCAAAGGGATACAAATTGGAAAGGAAGAAGTCAAAATTTCACTATTTGCAGATGATATGATAGTAGATAGTATACTTAAGTGGCCCCAAAACTTCCACCAGAGAACTCCTAAACTTGATAAACAACTTTAGCAAAGTGGCTGGGTATAAAATTAACTCAAACAAATCAGTAGCCTTCCTCTACTCAAAAGATAAACTGGCTGAGAAAGAAATCATGGAAACGACACACTTTACAATAGTCACAAATAATATAAAATACATTGGTGTAAATCTAACCAAGCAAGAAAAAAACCTGTATGACAAGAACTTCAAGCCCCTGAAGAAAGAAATAGAAATAGATCTCAGAAGATGGAAAGATCTCCCATGTTCATGGATTGGAAGGATTAATATAGAAAATATGGCTATCTTGCCGAAAGCAATCTACAGATTTAATGCAATCCCTATCAAAATTCCCACTCAGTTCTTTACAGAGATAGAAAGAGCAATCTTAAAATTCATTTGGAATAACAAAAAACCCAGGATAGCAAAAACTACTCTCAACAATAAAAGAACTTCTGGGGGAATCACCATCCCTGATTTCAAGCTGTACTACAAAGCAGTAGTGATAAAAACGGCATGGTATTGGGACAGAGACAGGCAGGAGGATCAATGGAATAGAATAGAAGACCCAGATATGAACCCTCATACCTATGGTCACTTGATCTTCGACAAAGGAACTCAAACCATCCAGTGGAAAAAAGACAGCATTTTCAACAAATGGTGCTGGTCCAACTGGAGGTCAACATGTAGAAGAATGCAAATTGATCCATACTTATCTCTTTGTACAAAGCTCAATTCCAAGTGGATCAAGGACCTCCACATAAAACCAGCTACCCTGAAACTAATAGAAGAGAAAATGGGAGAAGGCCTCAAACACATGGGCACAAGGGAAAAGTTCCTGAACAGAACACCAATGGCTTATGCTCTAAGATCAAGAATTGACAAATGGGACTTCATAAAACTGCAAAGCTTCTGTAAAGCAAAGGACACTGTCAATAGGACAAAGTGGCAACCAGCAGATTGGGAAAAGATCTTCACCAACCCTACACCTAATAGAGGGCTAATATCCAAGGTATACAAAGAACTGAAGAAATTAGACTCTAGACAATCAAATAACCCTATCTAAAATGGGGTACAGAGCTGAACAAAGAATTCTCAACTGAGGAAACTTGAATGGCCGAGAAGCACCTAAAGATATGTTCAGCATCCCTAGTCATCAGGGAAATGTAAATCAAAACAACCCTGAGATTCCACCTCATACCAGTCAGAATGGCTAAGATCCAAAACACAGGTGACAGCTGATATTGGCGATGATGTGGAGAAAGAGGAACACTCCTCCATTGTTGGTGGGATTGCAAGCTGGTACAACCACTATGGAAAGCAATCTGGACGTACCTCAGAAAATTGAACATAGCATTACCTGAGGACCCAGCATACCACTCCTGGGCATATACCCAGAAGATGCTCCAACATATAACAAGGACATATGCTCCACTATGTCCATAGCAGTTTTATTTATAATAGCCAGAAGCTGGGAAGAACCCAGATATCCTTCAACAAAAGAATGGATACAGAAAATGTGGTACATTTACACAATGGAGTACTACTCATGTATTAAAAACAATGAGGTCATGAAATTCTTAGGCAAATGAATGGAGCTGGAAAATATCATCCTGAGTGAGGTGACCCAATCACAAAAGAACACACCACATGGTATGTACTGACTGATAAGTAGATATTAGCCCAAAAGCTCACAATACCTAAGACGCAATGCATAGACCACATGAAACTCAAGAAGAAGAAGAAAGACAAAAGTGTGGGTGCTTTGGTCCTTTTTAGAAGGAGTATCAAAAGATTCATCCAGAGCTCCCAGGTCTAAACCTCCAGCCTGAGAACACAAAGGGAGGGACTCGGGGCTCCACCGGTATAGGTAATTGAGGGTGACCTTGTCAGGCATCAGTGGAAGTGGAGGGTCATGGTCCCCAAAAGTTTGGATTCCCTAGTGATGGGGAATCCGAGAGCAGGGAGATGGGTATGGGAGGATGTTCAGAGCACACCGTCATAAAAATAGGAGGAGGGGGTATGCAATAAGGGGTTTTGGGGGGAATGGGAGAGGAGATAACATTGAAAGGTAAATATGCAAAATACCAATTTAAAAAACAGATAATGGGTCTGGCAAAAAAAAAAAAAAAGATAGTTTACTTATTTCAAATTATTTTCAAAAGTTTCTAGGAGATGCCAATTGGCTAAGATCTTATTTTAAGCTCTCCACAAAAGAATTTAAGTCTCTGTTTAATATTCTCAAGAGAAACATAAATCCTAATTTCCCTCAACAATTAACTGACGAAAGAGGAGTAATTTTACAAAAAGTAGAAGAAGCTATTATTAATCAATATATTATATAGACTGATTAGTTGTTGGCTGTTCTATAATAATCCTTTGATAAAAGAGATTATTAATGTAGATTTATATTTCTTTAAATAGTGTCTTCATGACTATCTGAGTGTGGAAGGAGTGGCTGCTGACGCTTCTGCCCTGATTGTACAAGACCTCTGAAAAATTGGCTTTAAAAATAAAAGAGAGGGAACTGTACCCTCCCAGAAGGAGTCTCCTGAAACACTCTCCATCATGCCTTGTTTACTTTTAACTCTCTAAAACTGAAAGCTCATGGCAAATCTGCTGCTGACTGCCTCTGGCATTGCTGAGACAAATAAAAACTATGCCACAGCTATGTGGAAGAACCCTCTTACCGTTAAATGGAATGGCCCAGACCCAGTTCTCATATGAGGCTGAGGATTGATATGCCTGTTTGATACCACAGAAGGCACAGCTAAATGGCTGCCAGAAAGATTAATGAAATAAATAGATACCGACACAAAGCCAGGCCCAACTATAAATAAGATGAATAACAATTGACCTCCAGGGAAGAGAAATCTCCCTGAGAATTCCCTTCTTTTTCCTTTCCAGGTAAAAATGAAACACCTGTGATGTTTGCTGGTACAAGTTCTAATCCTGATGCTGGCCTCCAGACTTATACTACTCATTTTGATGAGCCATTGGCAAAGACATCAAACAGCTGGAGATTGACATCACTAATCTGAAGAAATCTCTCGTTTTGCTGTCTAAAATGATCTCCAAAAATTGCAAAGGGCTTTATTGGACTTGATTTACTCTTTTACAATAGAAAAGACTGTGTACAGCTCTTGACTGTGTACAACCCTTAAAGAAGAATGTTGCTTTTACATAGACAAGACAGGGATAGTTAAAGAGAGCATGAAAAGGGTCAGAGAAGGCCCCGAGAAAAGACAGAGAGAGAAAGAGAAAGATGAGAGCTGGTACAAGAATTTGTTTTCAACCACTCCATGTTTGTCAAACCCCACTTCCTCCCATCTTGGGGCCACTAATTGGGTTATGTTTGCTTATCTCTTTTGGTCCCTGGGCCTTAAATAGGCTGACTAACTTTGCGAAACAAATGATAGATAATTTGGTAGCAAAACCTATTCAGATACATTATCATAAGTTAGCTATGGAGGACCACGAGACTCAAGATGAGGTTGTTACTCTATCCAGGGTGTTCCCAAAACCCATCTCCACCCAACCTAAAAGAGGGGGCTTCCGCCCCTAGACCAAGCAGAGAGGGGCCACCCAGAACCCCCTCTGACTGGCGATCTGAATTCTTGCTTAGGCTGCGAGGCTAAGCACTGCAAGGGAATATAAATAAAAGGTAAAAATATCTCTCTGGGTTCCCTGAGGGACAAGCCTGACTGCATAGGGGTTGATGTCAGAAGTATCCCCTCTCCAGGACATCAGGATGGGTATGGCCCTCATGCCTCACTGGACAACCACAGAAAGACTGGAACAATTACAAGGTCCCCTTCAATTATTGGAGATCAGGCCTCTATCCCTACCTTCGCAAGATTAGAATCCAAGATTAGAATCTCCATGGCCTTTCTATACTTAGAGAAGGGAGGAGATGTCAGGGCAGCCCTGTTTATACACTGAAGGCCTAAAATCAGCCATAGGCCTAAAATCAGCAATAGGCCTGACATACATACATGCTAACACAAAGTCTTGGGTCTCCGTGGAAAAACACCGAAACAAATGGCTATAAGCTATTGTAAACAGGCAGCTTTTATGGAAATTTACCAGCCTGAGTAGTCATAGACCTTGTAAATAGGTAGCCTCAGCAGATAGCACCAACTTATATAAGGACAAGTAAATCATAGGCAGAGTCCTAATGACCTGTCCCCTGAATCCTCACCCAGCCAATACCCTGTTCTGAAAGATATATGTACTCCCCCTGAACACCTATGCTCCAGTGTCATCCCCTTCCCCACTTCCTGCCTTTTTGTGTTTATAACCCCTGTGTGAATAAGTAAAAATTATGATTTGATTTAAATAAATTAATTTTAAAAAGAAATAAAAAAAACAGACTGGTTGCAACTGAAGTTTTAATTTGGCTTCCTTTAAAGGTCCCTTCTATAGAGTAACAGTACACCAAAGAATTCCTAAGAAAACAGGAAGAAATAAAATATCATTTCTCTGGATCTGGTCTAAAATGAACTGTACTATTTTCACTAGGCTTTTACTTTCAGAAATTATTTTGGAATAAGATAATATATGACAAATTTCTAGGAAATATCTGATATTTCAATAGATGGGAATGAACTTGGGGAGAAAGAGCCATGAGCCAGTCATTTAGATTACAGAGTTGAGAGCTGTAATAAGATGATAGTTAAAGAATGGTTTCAGGAAACTATATTGATAGAATGGAAAGTAGCACCATGTTTTAATAAGAAATACTTTCAGTGTCTGTAGATAAAGGACTGCATCACATATCCCCAAATTCACATGCTCATGTCCGGGCTTATGACCACATCTGGAACCATGAGTGATAACTGATTCTATGTCTAGGCTTTCTCTTGCTGCAATAAAATACCATGATCAAAAGAAACTTGGGGAAGAAAGGGTTTATTTCAACTTATAACCCTCAGATCACACTCTGTTACTGAAGGAAGTCAGGGAAAGAAATCAAGGCAGGAACCCAAAGGCAAGAACTGAAGCAGAAGCCACGGAGGGATGCTGCTTTCTGGTTTGTTCTTCATGGCTTGCTCACTTTGCTTTCTTATACCATCTAGGATTACCTGTCCAGCAGGGGCAGCATCCACAGTGAGATGGGCCCTTTTGCACCAGCCATAGATCAAGGCAATGCCTCATAACTTGGCTACAGGCCAATCTTTTGGAAGCATTTTCTCAATTAGACCCCTCTCTTCCCAGATATGGCTAAGTTTCTGCCAAATTGATAGACACCAAGCAGCTTGTCACACACCCCTAGCTGCCTGTGAGACTCCCTCTGCTGCCTCACAGCCAATCTTCAGGTGCCTTGTAACTCTATGCAGGTGAGATTCTCATGCACAGACAAAAATAACCACCAAGATGAACAATCTTCTAAGCATGCATGTGAGGGAGGTTTCTAAATTGGGTTGAGGTAGGAAAACCTGCTCCAAGTGTTGGCAGCACCTTTCTGTGGGCTGGGGTCCTTGGGTATGGGAAGGAGAAAGTGGGGTTAGCATTAGCTTTTAATGTTTTCTGCTTCACTCCATGTTCCCTACCAGTAAGTCTCCTGCAACTATAAGTCAAGGTAAGTCCTTCCCCCATTTGCCAGGTATCTAATCACAACAATGAGAATAAAGTCTCTGAAGCAGCAGCCATCCTCGGCAGATGGCCTGTGCTGTTTTTTGTCCATCCACCGTCTGCACGGGTCACCCCTCTTTCCTAGCAATCTACAGGCCAGAGAAATGTTAGTGCCAGCAGCCTCTGGGAACTCTCTCCTATCACCACTGGGACCCTCCAGCTTGCCAATGTTCTATCCAAAACCCCTTTGACCCTCACTCAAGGAGCCATTTCTCTTCCTGACTCAGTCACACCCCTGGGCCTGTGGTGGCTCCACCTTCAGAGCCACCCTTGAACTTTCATCTGGAGACTCCTATGTCTGAAGCAGTCACCTTCAGGCTACCAACAGCTCCTCCACTTGCTCTGCATCTTTCAACACCCAAGCACCAAGTGAAGCCTGCTAGATTTCCTCCTAAAAACATGTTGATTCCATTTACTTACGACAAGCGTGCAGCTTCCAGGCTGTTGTGGTGATCTTTTTTCCTGGGCTGCCTCGATTTGTCCACCACAGGCAGTCCTTCCAGAGCTCTTACCTGCTCGCAGCAGAATGATAATCGAGCCATTATTTCTCACATGCAAGGAGGCTAACACAGGAAGATCCTAGGCTCAAACAGTCCAGACTAAGAGGACATAGGCTCAGAATGTGACAATCAACATGTCACATTTTCCCTCTGCTTATCACTAGAGCACCTCAAAAACTCACCATTTCCTTATCACACTCACAGTGAAGGAAAGACACCCAACTATCTACCTATGTCCCCCAAGATGCTATGTAAGCCAGACCCAGTCTGCCCTGGGTCTCATCCCCTAGATCCTGGTTATTTGACCTCCAGATAAGGCAGATATATTTCTTCATCACAATTCTACATACTTAGAGGTTATTTTTTTTATTTCAGAGTTCTTCGTGTGGCAACAATGTCAATTCCCTGTCATGTATATTACAAACACTGGACAAATTCTGGACTGCAGAACTGAAGAGCAGCCAATTTTCCTGAACCCTCACAGACAGTCCAAGACTGTCCCTGGGGAGTGGGTGGGTGCTGAGGAGGTGGTCCTGGTGCTATGTCATCCTAGGCAGCATAGAAGCATCTCCTCTGTTGAATTTGCCCAGCCTCCCTGGGAGGAAGGATGGTGCTTCAGATCTGAAAGCCTTGGAATGAATTTCAAAGTCAGTAGTCTGATAGACAAAGTTTTAGAAGCCAACCCCTTTGGGAGCCTGGGAAAAGGGAAGTGGCAGAATCTTTTATGGTGAATGCAGCAAGCTTCCAGGGTAGGTACTCTCCAGGGTTTCTAAGCTGAAAGATTTTGAAGATGACTCTACAGATGTATCCAGCACTGCTCTTGATCCCTTAAGATTCTATGTCAGCCTCAGCACCTTCAGAGCAGCCTACTGGCCAGGGGTCTTAGTGTTGGGCCTGGCACAGACATTCTGTTTCATCTCCTGGGTCCCTATTAGTCCTTCTCCCTGTTTCAGCATGTAAAAGAACCAGAAGAAGAAGATACATGGAAAGTTGCCTTCGGGTCCTCAACTCTAACAACTACTCAGGCCCATGTGGTAGGCAGACAAGATAGGTTTGTGTAGCTTCCCTTGCCATGTGTCTTAGTTAGAGTTACTATTTCTGTGAAGAAACACCATAATCAAAGCAACTTGGGGAGGAAAGGGTTTATTTGGCTTACACTTCCACACCACTGTTCATCATTGATGGAAGTAAGGACAGGAACCTGGAGGCAGGAACTAATGCAGAGGCCATGGAGAAGTGCTGCTTACTAGCTTGCTATCTATGATGGCTTGCTCAGCCTGATTTCTTATAGAACCCATGACTGCCAGCCTAGGGATGGCATCGCCCAACATGTGATGAGTCCTTCTCCATCAATCACTAATTTAAGAAATGCTTTACATCTGGACCTAAATGGAGGCATTTTCTCAATTGAGGTTCCCTCTTTAACAGTGAGTCTAGCTGGTGTCAAGTTGACATGAAGCCAGCTGGCACACCTTGCAACTCTAAATATTTTCCATGATGTTTAAAGAGCTGGGATCAGCTGTGGTCATGCACTATCCCTGCCTGTGGGTTTTTCCACCTATGATAACCATGGAAGTCACTGGAGACCTGAGACCACAGAGGTACACACAGATGCATGCTCACGTGCTCACGTTCTCACAGGACACTGCGTGTCTGGGAGAATACAGCCGTGCCAGGCCTTGGGGCTAGGTTATGATACTCTGCTTGCTCTACTTAGTATTTGCTCTGCCATCCATCTTTCAAGAGGATCTCCAGGGAAAACAGCCAGCTGACTGCCCCAGAACCCCACGACAAGAAATAAAAGAAGGTGTTTGAAGCCAGATGTCCAGTGACTCTGCTCTTCAAGAAACACCAGAAGGAAGGGCCATGTCCCTGAAAAGTAGATGGCACCATGTCTCTGGCACAAGTAGGATGCTGATGAAGACATAGCTGTGGCATCAGCCAGTTGAGTAGCAGGACAGAAGCCAGACACACTGGGAATTGACTGTGCACATTGACCTTAACTGTGCTACCATACTTTGTTACTTGGCGAATTTAGTTCTTCTCCAAGATGAGAACAAGTCTCACTTTGCCTAAGACTGTTTAGAAAGCAACGTCATATCCCATAGCAAACATTACGTAGATTGCATTGTTCCAGGAGTTCAAGATGTAGTTTCAAATAGGTAATATAACGATACTATCATTTTTACTAAAAGTGAGACTTACTTCAAGATTCTTAGGTGAACAGCATTCATTCTTTTTTTTTTTTTTTCAGCATTTTCTAGAGAGAAACCATGTGCCAAGCACTGCTCTGGACACCTGGGACATACTGAGTGATCTGTTGGTAAATATTTAACAGTCACTTGGCATTCTGGGGTCTGGGACAAAAATTAAATATAATGTGATTCGGAGCAGTTTGCCCATTATTATGGTATACTCCTGGTGATGTTCAAACCTGCCCTGGTTCTACCCAGCACAGGACAAGTCACTGAAGACACCATCAGCCATCCCACCTGTCCTCATGACTTCTATTCTGATACTCCTGCAGGTAAAAGTGGCTTAATGCCTCTCCCTCACCAAGTGTTTCAGCGACAGGACATGAAATTCCCAGCAGCTATTCAGGCTGGAATCCACTCCTATCATCCTTGTCTTTTGTTGTTTTTCTTCCCGAAACATCATATAAAGCATTGACTTGGTTAGAAATGGAAGACTAGGCTCATTTGAAAATAAAAATCCACTACCTTTGGTGACTGCACATGGGATGGATACCCAGGTGGAATGGTCTGCAGACGGCCCCTCCTTCAGTTTCTGTCCTGCACTTTGCATCCATATTTGCTCCCTTGAGTATTTTGTTACTTCTTCTAAGAGGGACTGTAGCCCCCCCCCCCCACTTGGTCTTCATTCTTCATGAGCTTTATGTGGTCTGTGAGTTGAATCTTGGGTGTTTCAAGCTTCTGGGCTAAAGTCCAATAATCAGTGAGTGAATACCATGTATGTTCTTTTGTGATTGGGTTACCTCACTCAGGATGATATTTTCTAGTTCCATCCATTTATATAAGAATTTATCGAATTCATTGTTTTTAATAGCTGAGTAATATTCCATTGTGTAAATGTACCACATTTTTTGTATCCATTCCTCTGTTGAAGGGCATCTGGGTTCTTTCCAGTTTCTGGCTATTATAAATAAAGCTGCTATGAACATAGTGGAGCATATGTCCTTGTTATGTGTTAGAGCATCTTCTGATGATGATGTGGGGTGTCAGGAGGTGCAAGCTGACAGGAGCCTAACATAACTGTCTCCTTAGAGGTCTGCAAGAGTCTGACATATTCAGAGGCAGATACTCACAGCTAACCATTAAACTGATCATGGGGTTCCCAACAGAGAAGATAGAGTGAACACTGAAGGAGTAGAAAGGGTATGGGACGCCATGAGGAGAGCAACAATACCAACCAACCAGAGCCCCCAGAGTCTAAACCACCAGCCTGGGAGCGCTTAGGGAGGGACCCATGGCTCCAGCTATATATGCAAGGGAGCTATATATAGTGGGAGAAGAGATTCTTGGTCCCATGAAGGCTGGACATCATGGGGGGTGGTATTCGAGGGTGGGGAGGTGAGGTTCTGGGGAGGGTGGGTGTGGGTACACCATCATAGAGGCAGGAGGAGGGGGGAAGGGATAGGGAGTTCCTGGGAGAGAGGGGGAAAGGGGGTAAGGGGAAAACACCTGAAATGTAAATAAAAGTTCCAATAAAAAAAAATAAGTAAAAAAAATAAATTAAAAAAAAAAGAAAGAAAAAAGAAAATAAAAATCCAGAGCTGGGTGTGTGGCAAATGGTAGAGCTCTTTCCTAGAGTGAGAAATACCCTGAGTTTGGTCCCCAGTACTGTTGAAAATACTATTGATATACCCAGTGTCCCTCCATACTCTTCTGAGTATCTGGATGACATACCTTCTCTATTCTGCTCTTTCTCAAAGAAAAGGAAACCTTTATCAAATAAAGGAGAATGTGACACAGTCTTACTTGAGGAACCACCAAACTGTAGCTACAGTGAACTGTTCTCCACACAGCACAGGCAAAGGCAGAGGGAGGATGTGAGTTTTGTAGGTATCCCTCCTTTCTTGGAGTCCCCCAGGAACAGGCTTCCTAGGGGTCAGAGGACAAGAGGATGAGAGAGAAGTCAGAAGGGCCCAGGGCATAGCTATCCAGTGGTATTAAATATTCCTGGACTTTCTTTTTTAATAGGATACTGTAAAATGGGCAGAAAAAGAATTGTGCAGAACTTTTGTCAGTCGGGGAATTTGCAGCTCACAGTGTTTACCACGTTCCACTTTAGAAAGCCAGGCCTCATCCCTGGTGAATAAAGGGATGTGTCACCACCCCACAGACAGGAACAGACTGGCCATGTTACCTCCTAAAGGCTTGCTGAATGCAAACCCAGGCTTGCTTTAGAGCAAACATATGGGACCAATATTTGTGTCAAATCCTCTTACTATGTGATGGTGTGTGTGAGTGTGTGTGTGTGTGTGTGTGGTGTGTGTGTGTGTGTGTACACATGCATGCCCATGTGTGGGATGGTGTGTGTGTGCACATGTGTGGATATGCATGCATGCTCATGTGTGGGAATACGTGTATATGTGTGGGAATGTGTGTACATGTGTGGGAGTGTGTATACATGTGTGGGAGTGTGTGTACATGTGTGGGAGTGTGTGTACATGTGTGGGAGTGTGTGTACATGTATGAGAGTGTGTGTACATGTGTGAGAGTGTGTGTACACGTGTGGATGCATATGTTGACTCATCACAAGTTAAGAAATTAGGAGAGTACAAAAAGTCCCACTTTCAAGGTTAATTTTGAGTGCTCACAGTTTTCCATTATCTCCTAGTTGTATGAAACTCACTGTGCTCATTGGCTGGGCACAAGGACAGCACTTGATGTTGGGTTTCTTCCTGTCACTTTTTGAGACAGGTCGGTTTACTGAACCTGTTGCTCACCAATTCTACTAGACTAGAAGGCCAATAAACTCAAGGGACCTGCCTAGATCTTTTCCTCTCCCTGTATGGTTTTCTGCAAGTCCTAGGGATCCATCTGCTTGCCAAGAACACACTTTTCCAGCTAAGCCCTCTCCCCAACTCTGCCAGACTTCCTGCTTCAATTTGCTACAAGGTCAGTCTCTCATTACCATGGCTGTGGTATCAGCCTGTGCCTTGCAAGTCATAGTGAAATCAGATCTGGTGTACATGGATACAGATTCAGTGGGTGAACAAGGGGACCCGGGGACATGCACAAGGCCCTACCTGTCTCCACTGCCAGGGGCCCAGGGAGAATCTATATAACATCAGCTTTCTGCTTTCCCCTAGACTCTCTGTGCTCACTTTAGACCAGTAATATTGTCAGCAGTCTAGCCTCTGTTCCTGTGTAATGGACACACGCTGATCATAGCCAGTCTCTGACAGTTTTGCACATTGCAGATCTTGGACTTGAACTACTGCGGTCTAAATCTTGACTGTTATTCATTTACTCTGTCACTTTGGGTCACCTGTTATGAAGTTTATATCAATTACTATGTTAAGAATAGAATCTAGAACAATGTGCAGGAGATAGCACCTACTGTATGTATAAACTGATGCAGTGCCCAGGGATAGCCTGTCACTCAGGACTGCTTTTATAGGAATTGCTTGAATATACAGCCTGTACCCGTATAATTCACTTTGACTGAGTTGTTTCCCAATGAGATGTACACTGAAGGTCAACTGGAGGAAATTAATGGTTATGTAAATTTTGACCACATTTTGTGTCTCATAGGAGACAACTGATTACTACTCTGCAGATGTAGCCTTCTCTTACCAGTTTCTACCCATTCATAAATTCATTCCCACAGCCCTCAACTCACTATAAATTCATGCTCCTCTGAAGTTTCCTGTGAACCAGCTACCTTATGAGTTTCTTAATTAACATGGTAAATAAAATGTATGACTTATTCTGATTTCCTGTTTGTATATAAATCATATTATTCCCATTTAAGCTTTAATATTTAATGGTTACTACAATTGTGTGTGTGTGTGTGTGTGTGTGTGTGAGAGAGAGAGAGAGAGAGAGAGAGAGAGAGAGAGAGAGAGAGAGTCATTTGCACATATTCATGTGTGTTGTACACATATGTAGGTGTGGATGTGAACACATGCGAGCATACATGTGGAGGTCAGAGGTTCAGAGGTGGACACGGAATAGCTCCTATCATTCTCCATCTTACTTTGGGGACAGAATGGTTTATTGAACTTGGAACTCATCAATTAACCTAGAGTATCTAACTAACCAGTGAGCCCCCAGCCCAGTCCTCCTATCTCTGCCTTCCTGGATCTTAGATTATAGGTGCATACTGCCATGTTCAGCTATGTACACAGGTGCTGGGGAGCCAGGCTCATGTCTTCACACTTTTGGGACATGTACTTTACAAACTCAGACATTGTTTCATTCCATCACACCATCTTCATTTATTGAATCACTCATTCATTCAACAGCTATTGCAGTGACCCGTAGTGCCTGGCACTGCTAGCTTTCTCCATGTATTTGTAATTGCAGCATGCAGATATTGGAATTTGGGGTACAAACACCATTATTGGTCTCAAGGCACTTTAAGCATAATGACTTTGCTGCAGATCTGGCCCTATGCACAGTGTTCAAATACAGCGTGGCCTCTGACCATTCCCAGCCATAGGGAAGGGCTTTCCCCTCTTGTTTCCAAAAGTACAGAGAACACAGAAACCTACATTGTGTTTCTTCCTTTTACTTTCCCCCGAAAAAAAATTTTTTGAACCATTTGACCATTTTACAGGAAACACAATCCTATGGGAAGGTGCTCCTTAACTAGAGTCAGATCTAAAAGTATTGAGGAATTTGGTTGCTTTTCCTTCTGAGTTGTAACAAGGGGATTACTGAGCCATTTGGTGCCCTCAGATTTCAAGTCTGTAAGACACAAGAAAATACTTGTCATAGCACACAGGGCTAATGGACTTAGTGACACCTTTGATTCTTTTGTGAACTCAGATTTCACAGGTTGACTCAAGATGAGCCCAAACTGTCCTTTACCACCCAGGTTCTCTTAAATGAGCAAACCAGGGGCCTTGTTGGGGGGATGGGAGAGTTTAGAGGTAAACTTTCCATTATTTTCTCTAGAGTGCCTCTGTAAGGGCACCTGTAGATGGGCATCAGCTAACCTGAGAAAATCCAGACTTAAAAACCATGACACTAAGGGGACACAAGGAGGAGCTGATGGAGCCCCTGCAGCCTTGCCACCCAAGAAAAGTGAGGGGGGCATGGCTTTCGGACATTGTCACAAACACAGCCTGACCTTCAGGACTGTAAATGCTCGTCCTGGTAGGGTTACTTTAAATCAAAGGCTGGTATGCCCACAGCTGCAGAAGGAAGGAATGCCTAAGAAAATAAATACTAGTTAGAGGATGATTTAATGCAGTTTGCTGCAGTGGGTGGAGGCTGGAGGCAGTAGCTTTTAACAAGTTTTATTTGAAAGACTAACTTGGTGTGGTTGTCACGACAGTTGTGTTTGTAGCCGGGGTTGTATTGTTAACAGATGGAGCCCTGGCAGCCTCCCCTGATCCAGGCAGACACTCTACAGGAGTGACCTGGCTGAGCAATTCCAACACTAACCTTATTACCCCTTGTCCTCCTCCACGTTCGTAAACAGAATGCTTTATGAAAGCGGCAGCTCTCGTCAAAACACCAGCAGAAAGATTCACCATCCTCCACCTTTCATCTTCATTTGCCCTCTGAGATTTTACTAAAAACTTTGACAAATCTGGAGAGAATTAGTGCTGGAGACCAGAGGAGTGCTTGGCAAACGTCCTCCTCCAAGGATACCCTCCGTAGTCTCCAAGCCACCTCCTATAGCAGCACCTCCAGGAAAGGATCACAGATCACCAAGAAAGTCACAGTGGCAACTCGGTGATTCAGGAAGTCATTATCAGAGCATTGGCCTCTTTGAGAGTGAGAAACAGAGCCAAGATCTGTGTGAGTAGAGACTCATCATCTCACCTGGAAGCAAGATTTGGGCATTTTGCTTTGTTTTGTTTTAGTTTGGTGAGACAGGATCTCACTCTGTAGCCCAGGCTGGCCTCAAATTCACAGCAATCCTCCTGCTTCTTTCTCCTAAATGGTAGGACTACAGGTGTGAGTCACTTTGCCCAGCTTCAGTGTTTTGCTTTTTGTCTTTTTTTAAAAAAGAAGCAAAACCTCATGAACTTTACTGTGTTTTGAAACAGAACATTATGACACATAGAGACATACACCCAAACAGCCTCAGCCAGCAGTGGACACGGCAGCCGGGAACACCTAGCACCAAGTTTTCTGTGGACACAGCAGCCCCACCCGCTGAGTTCCCAGAAGTAGGGATTTTTTTTTTTTCCACTGCTAAAGCAGCCTCACCTTCAGGCTAAGATATCTGACCACTCAGTTTCTCAGAGAGAGAGAGAGAGAGAGAGAGAGACAGAGAGGCAGAGACAGAGAGGCAGAGACAGAGAGATATGCAGCTTGGATACCCATTAATCTTCTGCTACTAAGAAAGGAAAACCCATCTGGGAGCATCAGATGTTCTCAGCAGATCTCCTGCATATGTAACAACGGTTCTTCCATTCTTCAATAGTTTGGGGTAATGTGTGGAATGTTGATCCAAATCATTAGAAGAAATGCCGCCTTTATGCATGGGTCCCCAGAGCCCTACCTAGCCATTCATTCGGCTGCACTCATAGGATTGTGCTCTCATCTTTTTGGCCTATTTGAAAACTTTTTCAAACTTTAATCATTCCTTGAAGCTTACAAGGGCTCATTCCTTCTAAAGCACCCAGCAATGCATAGTGGGGCAGGGGACCTGAATATTTAGAGTTCCTGGGAAAGCTATCAGGAAATGCTGGTTTTTAAATCAATCCCAAAAGAAGTCTTCTAGCAAAGAAAATCTGTCTAATTCCTCATTGATTGTAAAGCATTTTGAAATATTTGCCAACACAGTGAGGACTGGGCGACAGGATATGGGCCTTTCTCCTGGTGGCATCTATAAGGACTGACTACCTGCTACCCCTACTGCCCTGGACAACTCCAGGGGAGCTCAGGACTCAGGGCCATGCTCAGCCTATTAGTTGCTTGCCTGGCCTGGTGGTGACTGAAGAATTGGACAACTGGGACCAAGATTGATTTGCATTTTTAAAAGTTAGCTTGATGTGTAATATCTCTGAAGAGCTCAGAGTATCAGAAAGTGTAGTCTTGGAGACGGTGTGTGCTTCTGCCTCAAAGGCCATAATAATCATCTGCTGCTGCCTGAGTTCCCAGATTAACATCGCTGTCCAGGAAGTACACTTGTGGCTAATTTTGCTCCTCATCCTTGATTCTAGATTTGATTAAAAGTGTTCTGCATTTTCAGGAAGCATAAACTTCCCAGCAAGGTTCCTTTACACCATGCTCTCACTTTGTAAATACCTTTTTTGAAATAAAAGTCAAGTTGTGCTAGGCTGAGCATGCCCCACTTCTTACAAAGCTCCTGACTGAAGCACAGCATAGAATCATAAGCCAGGTTCCATGAAACCTGTCTGCCAAGGGGCCCATTAGTAGCATCAGGTGTTATCAGAAGTGGCTTCCTTTATACTTCTAATTTATTTATGTATTTAAAACAGTTTGAGAGGCTGGAGAGATGGCTCAACAGTTAAAAGCAATGGCTGCTCTTGCAGAAAACCTGGGTTTGATTCCCAGCATCTACATGGTAACTCTTAACCATGTCTAACTCTATTCCAGGGCGTCCAGCTTCCTCCTCTGACCTCTGCAAGCACCAGACAAGCACATGGTACACACACATACACACAGGCAACATACTCATTCACATAAAATAAATAAAGCTGAAAGATATTTTAAATTATAAAATATTTTCCCCCCTGGGGAAAAGACTATCTGATTGCCAAAACAAAATGTCTTTTTTTTTTTTTTCTTCTCTTGCTTCTTCTGCTTCTGTAAGGAGCAAGCTTGTATCTTTGGGGCTTAGATCTAGCTGTCTTCTCTTTTTCTAAGGTTCTCTTCACTGTCTGGCTAAGAGGGGGCAGGGATGGCTTGTGAAGCAATACTTTGACATTGAAAGTCTTTGTGTTAGACCCAAGGAGGGTCTAATACAGATCTAAGTCTTTTCTGGATTTTTGTTTGTTTGGATGTTTTTTTTTTGTTGTTTTTGTTTTTTTACTTTTTGTTTTTTCCTTATTTGGACGAAACTGCCTTTCTCATTGTTTTCTCTGGCCAATATATTCTATTTTTTCTTTGTGTTACACTGGAAAGCTGAGAATGTGGCCTGGCCTTTGGTGGGCTTGTGTGTGAATGCAGGCAGGTGGGTGCTAAAGCCTTGTAACCTGAGTACTGGAGCCATGCTTTAGGAAAAGCTAAGCCTTTCCCACAATTCTCTGCACAGCAACTCAGGCTGATGAAGTAATTCAGGGGGAGGCATGTTTGAGACTTCGAGATTCATTCAGAAAGCACACTCACGTTTTTCACTCATAAACAACGATTCAGGGAGATTCCCTCACACACATGAATCAACACTCACTGATGAATTGACTGATACTAAATAAGATGAGCTAAAATGATGGTGTATAATATGTATAGGAAGCTTCTCTCTGATAACATGGAAAGTTACACAAGTGTCAGCACAGGTAAAGAATGCCAGAACAATGGTGGCATTCTTTAATCTGAAGAGAACATGCAATACACGTGGTGGTGAACTACAGAGTAAGATCACCCTACCACTGAGAACTAAATGTTAAGTGCTGGCTGTGCCAGTTAGTTCCTGTAATCTCAATACCTGAGACTGAGGGAGGGGGTTTGCAAGTTCCACACTAGTATGGGCTACATAGTTTGACTAACATGTAAAAATTTAAAAAGGCAATCATCTAAACAGAAACCTCTACAATACCAAACATGTGAGCCTAAAGTAAAAAATGGGGGAGGAGGGCTCAGGTGAGCTGAATAAAGCCACAGCTCTTTCCAACAGGACATCAGATAAGGCTAGGAAGCTTGACAATTGAAGTTCAAGTGGAAAGAAGTATAAGTACTCCAAACCAGGAAGCACTAGAGAGTTCAGAACAAATCCGGCCAGTCTGTATGGGTAGGCTTCGTTTCCACAAGGCAAGCAATGCTCAACCATACTTGCCGTTTTGTGATCTAAACACTTCATTCCTTCTGAGCTTTTCCACAGTGCTGAAGTATTTGTGAAAATGATTTCACAAGGACTAACTTCCTGCCTTTTATAAGGGCTTCCAGGGAAAACATATCTTAAAGGTGGTAGGAAATGGAACACAACTAATTCAGGGAACTGATACAATTGTTATGCAATGAAACAACTTTTAATACCAAAGTTGTTGGTTGTTAAACTCCACTCTCACTTGGTTTGGCTTCAGAAAATGCTCTAGGAAGCACTGGCTTGCTATTAAGAGATCGCAAAGCTCTGTGGGCAAGTGTGTCCCTCAACTTTTTGCTCATTGTAACAAATACCCAAGACAATAACTTATAAACAGAAAATATGTCTCCAAAACCTAAAGGAATCAGTTGGGTTTTATTTAAACAAATAATACAAGATTTATTATCTATTGCAAAAATAGTATGATTTTCAAAACACAATAAATGCCCAGAAATTTTGTCACCTAATCACCTAATTCTTCTGTGCATCTATCCAAGAAATACACACACACACACACACACACACACACGAGGATGAGAAAATAGTTCATAATTACAATGTTTCTGCTTTGAAAAGCAGTTCTGATCAATTCTGAGGAAGTTGTGTGAAATCTTTTCTGGGATCATATGTGCATGTTTGTATTATAATTGATGTATGCAAGTTCATAATTTTTATATATCTTGCCAAACTGTTACTATTCTATTCATTTGTAGTTATATTACTTTTCTTTTAAATTCCCTGTGTTGATATTTAACAAACTATACTAGATAGTTTTTCTAGTAGTATTTCCACTTTTCCAAAATTGTCACTTTAACTTTTTCGGCATTGTTCATTAGGGTGATAGTTATAGCTAAACTTAGGGTTTTTTGTTTATTTGTTTTAATTTTCACCACTTAGCTCTTATCTTCTATGTATTTATTTTTATATGTTTTTAAATCATCTGTATGCCTGTGTTTGTGTGTCAGGATATGTGCATGTGAGTCCAGTTGACCACAGAGGCCAGAAGAGGGAGTCAGATCCCTAGAGCTGGACTTAACAGGCAGTTGTGGGCCTCCTGATGTGGGCGCTAAACACAGGTCCTCTGCAAGAGCAGTAAGCACCCCTAATTACTGAGGCCTCTGGATCAGCTGGCAGCTTATTCTGCCTCTTCTTTTACTATCTTTTCCCTTACATATTTTCTTTACTCTACTCTTCTGCCTTTCTATTCATTCTTTATTTCCTCACTGTAAAGTAACTCACCAATGAATATCTGAAGAACATTTGTTGTTAACATTTTAAAAAGTGAATTAAAATATTCCCATAAATAAAGAGAAGGGTTATTTGGCCCCCAGCATTGGAATTTCAGGCCATGTTCAGGTGGCTATGCTGCTATTGGCACATGATTGGGCTAGAAAGGGCAGAGCTATTCCACTCATTATTGTGGAAGATCCTTTGGTTCTGAGTCACATCCCTGAGACTAGCATTTCCCTATAAGCTCTGCCTCTTACAAGCTCTAGTGTGAGACAACTATGTGAAGCTGAGTGTTTGGTGCATGGACTCTTGAGACAAACCAGATCCAAGCTGCAGCATCCTATGCCGCTGCTTCTACTTCTCTGAGGTCTAGGCTATGCTACAGGGACAAAGCACCAAACCATGGGAGTTCCTACTACCTCAGCATCCTCAGCATCCTCATCCCCTAACCCGGATGCAAACCTGTTTTCACACAGTCAGACGTGTCTAACTTCTCTCAGCCCAAATCCAGCGCCTTCTGACAATTGCCCATGATATTAATTTAGAGATCTGCCTCTTCATGCTCAGCTCTCCCACAGCTTCAATTCCTTGAGTAGAAACCCATCAACTCTCTATATTTCCCTGATCAAAATGGTCAGTTCAGAAGTCCATAGCTGTGTCTTCTGTCTAGGGTTGAGCCTTGGCTAGTATCGCATTTTTCTGAGAGTTTTAAAGATAATCTTTTAAAAAGAATTCTTACCTCAGATCAGGGGAGGCAAGTTGTCCACTGACTAAACTCATTCCTGGGTGGTCCCAAGGCACAGACATGCTCTTCTCCTGGGAATAACTGCAGGGGGATTTGGTCAGTAACAATACAGACCCTGGGAAATCAGATCAACCTCTGGTATCAAGGACTCACTGAGTACCAATCAAATACATACATACATACATACATACATACATGCATGCATGCATACATACATACATTTGCTGTGATCCTCAGTGGGGGGAGACCATTTCTCCTGCTCTCAGCATTTCCTAATGGCCTGTAGTTCATTGCACAGGGCTGAGGCCTTGGGAGCTTCACCCCACCCAACACACACCCTGTCCACACTAGTGTCTCTACTGGTATTGTCCTGATTCAGTTCATGATTAGGCAGTCATGTCTGTGAGAGATTATGAGTGAAGAATGAATTTAAAATAAAAAACAATTTCTGACATACACAGATGTAAAGTTTCCATCAATCGAATATCTTTCAAAATCTAATTAATTAAAGAAGCTTCTATATGGAACTATGATTAATGTCTATAATACAACCCTACAAACTACAGCAGAAATCAGTAAACTTAGTACTGTTTATGCAAAGTCTACTAAGCAAAATGTCTCCGACACAATTCCTCGACTTCTCTACAGATCTAAAACGAGATTTTTTTTTTTGTTTATGTATTTATGTGATCCCCTAACTTCACAAAGCCATTTGAAGCATGTGTCTGTCACATTTAGAGAAAACACTTATTGCTCTGAAAGGATTTTCAAAGTAATTGCCTGAAACATTGGTAATAATACACATCTCCGCACTTGGATTTCAAATCAGCTTGAAACAAACACAAGTGCTAGTCCTATACCTAAAGCCTGTTCACTTAAAGTGCCAGAATACACTCAAATCTAAATAGCATTACCATGTCCTAACTGCACCAGGAGAAGGCCAAGTAAGAGCTCTCGAGGGCCCAGTTATTTCCATCAAAGGAGTTTCCTTCTCTCTCAAGTGGAGGAGGGGGACATCTGACAGATTAAAGCAACTGAACAGAGGTAATCCAGAGAGTGATGCTTCCCCTGAAGTATACTGTCATTGCACTTCACAGTGGAGTACTACTCAGCTATTAAAAACAATGACTTCATGAAATTCACAGGCAAGTGGATGGAACTAGAAAATATCATCCTAAGTGAGGTAACCCAGTCACAAAAGAATCCCACATGGTATGTACTCACTGATAAGTCGATATTAGCCCCAAAACTCACAATGCCCATGATACAACCCACAGACCATATGGAGTTTAGGAGGAAGGAAGACCAGGGTGTCAAAATAGATTTTAAAAGATAAGAACTTTATGGATATTTTCAATATGGAAATATTAGAAATGTAGGCTCAACTAACTCACCAACAATGGACATCAGCACTGATTACAGTGAACTTAGAACAACAGAGATTGAACCCAACTACAACTGTGTCCCAGAAACATAATTCTAAGTCTGTTAATGCTCTCCTGTCAGTCTTAGTAAATCTTCAACTGAAACAGGATAGAGAACAGACTTGCAAAAATGAACATTTTAAAAAAAGAAAACTTGATTTTTCATCTCAAGGGATGTGAAAAATGTTTGTCATAAAATATTTGACTATCCAATAACAAAATACAATATATGTAATATTAGTAATATATAACATATAATGTTAATGTGTATATGTGTGTGTACATATATATTAGAGTGCATGTGTGTTTACATATATGTCTGCTCACCCTATATAAGGAAAGAATAATAGATAAAACAGAGATCTCAGTAAAGTCCAATTTGCTGAAACAATGAGTTTTATTGGGGTTATTTACAGGAGTAGAAATAACTCAAAGATAATTCCATTGTCAAAGCCCACCCTGGCATGGACTGATAGCTCTCAAAAGCCTGGACCATAGAACACACTGCACAGTCTGCAGGCAGCTCAACAGGTTTCAGGGTGTCTGTCCTTTCCAGGTGGCTCACCTTGTCTTTGTTCTAGGCAGCTCAGCTGGTCTCTGTTTCCTCCAGCATCATAGTTTGTCTGAGAGTGACTGTCAACAGTCTTACTGCTTATATACTCTTAAGGGGGAAGAAGTCTAGTGAATCTGGTCTGTTTTAGGGACTTCCTGAAACTATTTTTGAGTTGTGTATTTCCTTTCTTAATGAACTTTCCTGAACAATGGAATAGAAACTGCTATGCAACATTAATTGTAGGTTGCCCAAAATGGACTCTGCTTTATATTAATCTCCCTTTAAAGTGTTTGACTCATCAATCAAACTAACAATCAGTTTCTGTGTATCCATTACCCTTGAGAGAACAGAGATACTTTGATGTCTACAGCAGCTTTGACCTTTCTGAGTTCAATGAATGTGTGCCATATGCTGCGCTTCCTGATACCACTGCAGCATTCAACAGAATGAACAGTGTTGTCTGTCAAGCAGCAGAAGACAGTTTCACCTAATTGAATCCAGAAGAAATGTACTCCTTTGCTTTTTAGAAAAAAAATAGGAAAAAAAACAAAAAACAAAGTCAATGTTACTACGTGTCCTCAATATTGTTGAGTGCCTACAAAGAAGCTTATTGGAAAACAATCCTCCAGCACACAGACTAGAACTCAGGAGTTGCTTAATCTCTCAGCTCCATTCAGATGCCCCATATATTTGGAAAGACCATGCAGCAGAAGGACGGAACCCCTGACTAGGCTTGAGAGTGGACTCTGACATCCCCCTGCTCCAACATGCTGCCTGGCAAAGGTCAGCCATCAGATAGCTGGCTGCGAATGACTGCCTGGGGAAATATGAGCACTTGGGAACAAGGCTCGAAGTCCAAGTCTGGAGTCACACCCAAGGCCTCTCTTCTTCCAAATAGTTTACAAACGTCAGAGCTCTGTGCCTCTGCTCCTCCCTTTCAATTCCTTTTAACTTTTGGTGGACATTTCCAAACACAGGAAAGCAGTTAATTTCTTGTACTGTGTGAGAAGCTTTTTTGTGTTTGTGTGAGACTTTGCACCTGTGAAAAGAAAAGAGAGCAGGATTTTTCTCTTTCTCTAACTGGTTCCCACCTCCTCCATCTCCATGCAGACACCTGGGGTCTGCTTTTCTGCGAGCGCATCTCGGCGCCCATCACCACACAGCACTGCCCTGTCCTCTGTTTTCCAACTTAGGCTCTGTGTTCTCATGTGCCACTACCTCTGGCTACTTTTCTTGTCTCTGGCACCTTCTCCAACAACTGGGCAGACAGCCAAGTTCTTTGCCACTTTAGTGGCTCAAGGAGTCTACCAGATAGTGTTCTGACCACAGGGATGACCTCACAAGAAATTTATTTTTCCTTTTGGGTCTCAATTTTGTGAGTCAGACACAGACTGATGGATTTCCTATGTCAGGCTGATGGAACCGGAGTTAGTGAACCAGCATGGAAGTCCCAGACAGCTTTCTATAGCTCTAGAGATCTTGTGCAGGGGGAAATATTTAAAGTTGGATCGATCCCCCTCTGAAAACGAGACACAACATTTACCCTTGATACCTCTGTCAAATGTGCTCACGTAACAGGTTGACACCTTCAACGCACCAAAGTCAATAAATCCAAAGTTATGGCCTTCCCAGTAGAGGTAGCTCCCAAGGGGGCGGAGTTTTCCATCCCTGCAGTAGGTGTCAAGTTTAACTGTGTGATATAAATGCAGGGTAGCCAAGTTGCTACTGACTTCCCAGACACCTTGACTTTAGGCCAGTTGGGCCCATCATCATATCCACATGTAAATAAAGCTCGTTAACTCACTCGGATTTAAAGGAACCTCTCAGGTCATGAAGTCTTACAAGCTAACTTCTGGAGAATCTAGGGGCTCAATGACTCAGGGTAAGTTTTCTTTCTTGATAAACATATGGAAAAGCTGAAGTATAAACGACAAGCATGCTGGGAAATTCAAGGTCATTATTTTGACTTTTTATAGGTTTCTGAAGTTTTATGGACTTTCCAGGGATGGTCTCAGGCACTGAGTTGAGTTTCACCAGAAACATCAATTATTGGAAATAGAGAAATTCCTAGTCTGTAGCCTGATCACTTAACTGCCCAGTAACTATAAGAGTCTTTTATCAGAAATGAGTTAGTAGCTGATATAACATTTTCAGGGACTCTAAGTTTCTTCATAAAAGTCCACAATCTTAAACCAATGTGCTGACTTCTCTCTGCCCTGAGGAAGGAGGGGAGATGGTTTCCAGTGAAAACTGTGGCTCTGCCTTGAAGTAAGAAGCAGCCTTCCTATACTTACTCCTCCCTCCTAAGCTCTGGTGAACTGGACAAGACAGTCAAGGATAAGGCCACAAGTATAAGGGCTCAATTATTGATATCTTCAAATCATGCACAAACAAACAAAGCCAACCGAATAATGCCACAAAAATAACAACAACAGCAAAACAAAAACAACAACAACAAAAACAAACAAACAAACAAACTCCCCAGGGTTCTGGGGAAATAGAAAAATGTCCTCCAACCCCAGATAGTCTAATCTTCCTCATCTCCCTGAAGAGCACTTCTTGCCAAGAAATGAGGCAGGATGAATCTGGCCAACGCAGGGGCTGGTTTTAGCCTCTTTGATCTGAAAAACCAGGTGCCTCTGTGCAGGTGTTGTCTGAACGGTTGAGTACAGATTCCTTGGTTGTAGAAAGCCGGCTCCAGTCAAATGAGGTGCTGTAATAGTGTGGCCCAAAGGTTCCACTCTGTCTATAAATTATTGTGTCACCTGGGAGAACATGACTTTATATCCCTGAGCCACAATCTCTTCATACATAAAATTGGCATAAAAATATCTCACAGTCACCAGGGAGCATAACAATGCCCTTAATACTGATTAGCATTCAGAGCCTAGTATCCTGTCATCTGGTTGAATGGACCTTCTTTAGAAATCCAGAAGTCTGGGTTCTATTTTTCTCATTGCCTAGACAAAGAAGCCAACAGTTACAACAGAAGGAAGGAGGGACTTACTGAGGCCCAGTGTATGAAAGGATAAAAATCCATCATGCTAGGGCTCCTGATGGCAGGAGCATGGGTGTTTACATCTAGACAGACTAGGAAGCAGAGAGAGATGAATTCTGGGGCATAGCTGTCTTCCCGCTTCTTATTCCATCTGGAAGTCCCTAGTCCATGGGATGATGTCAGCCACATTCAGGGGAGGTCTTCCCTCCTCAATTAAACCCCTCTGCAAACACCTTCACAGAGATGCCTGGAGGTGTACCTCTTGGTGCTTCTAAATCCAGTCAAGCTGACAGCAAAGATTACCCATGACAACTCCTTTATATGTGTGACAATCAGTCATTCCGTCAGGCTTGCTTTCTCACAGCCTTCATCCCATTGGAATGTTGGAATAATCAAAAGTAAAAATCCTTGAGAAAATATTTCTAGACTATTGTGCTATGTTAGAAACTAATAGTGTTTCTCTGAAGTTTAAGAGAAAAGAATCAATCTGTAGAGATAGTTAGAATAAAGACTTACCCAAAGAGGGCAGGAGAGGACCAGGGTGAAAGGATAATGTTAGATGCTCAGGAAGAAAAGCTTGGCTTGTTCCTGCAAGTACAGTAGTTTCTCACAACAAAAATAGCCCTGTTTAAACAATCCACTGCAATTAGCAGGCTAGAGCTTAGGTTTGTTGTACCGCATTGGAGAGAAAATTCTCCTTAAAAAGCTGAGAAACATTGACAATTGCCCAGGAGAGATAACATTTGTATTTAGATACTAAGGGGAGTATTAGGGATTGTTTTGCTTTATTAAGGTATCCCTGCACATGTAAATAGCATATATATGCAATTTCAATCTGTTTTAACTGATGTGACATCTATTTTTATGTATGGGCACATATGATAAATCTATGCATATATCATACATGATGCCTTTGGTAAAAACAAAGCCATTGATATTTCTATCTTCTCCATTGTTACTATGCTAGGAATTCTTTTAGTAATTTTGAAATATATGGTGAATTTTTGTAGATGGAGATTACCCTAACAAATTAGCATCACTAGGTAAGGCTTTTTGCCTGATTTATTCATAACCTAACACATTCCAAGGGATAATGTATGCATTGTAGGGTATGCTTTAGGATCATAGCTGTGACCCTCAGTTGGTAGAATTTCATGACAGAATCTTCTTTAAGAGTAGAAGGACCATCAAAATATCTGAGGAGGAAGAAAGCCAAAATTGCCAAATTGCCGTCTCTGTTTATTATCATTTTATAGGAGGATGAAAGATTTCTTGGGTTTGTTATGGTCCCTGAACTGACCAGTTTCCCAGACCCAAGGTGCTGCTATTTTCCTCAGCATCCTCCATCTCCCATAACACGTGAAGTGCATTCCCTTATTTTTCTCCTCCATCCTGACACAGGAGAACATGGGCTGGAAATAGTAAAGGGAGGTTGACCTCAGAGCTAACTCAAGGTGACTGAAGCAATCCAAAACTCTTGTGCTGTGTCAGCACGTCCACAGAGCACTACACACTTCAAATCTCCACTCCATCGGCCTAGTCCCAATCCTACCTCTTACTCTTCCTCTCTCAGAGAGGTCAGAGGTCAGGACTCTGTAACTGCATTACTGATAAAGTCTCTCATCTTATTAATTTAAGATGCCACTAAACACGGATGAAGATTCAATTCTTTGTGTCACCCTCAGCACTCAGGTTTTGCTACTGAAACATTTTGGCATTCTGCCCTTAAAACCACGTTCTAGGTCTGAAACTTGGAAACTTGTTCCCCCCCCCCTTTTGTTTTCAGTAAGTCTCTAAGAATACATGCATGTGCCAAGTAGGGTCCTAAACAATAGAGATGGAAAGAACAATGAAGAAATTAGAATTAAATAGTAACACCCTAGGGGCAATAGTAGCTGAGACAAGCAAAAAACAACTTTTAAAAAGTAGCGTTCCTCTCAGGTGTGCAGCTTTTGGAACTAAACTATACCAAAACCATATATTCTCATATGTTCCATCATAAAGGCAGAAGCAGAGTTCTGTGAACGTTCCTGAAATAGGTGTACAAATAGGACTTTAGCACGGGGTGATATGTGGTGACATTCATTTTCAGGAACAGAAAGAAAACATCTAGACATCATGACCAATTGGGACTTGTGCCAGGTATGCAAGACCTGTCCAACATTTCAGGATCATTAATGTAGTGGAACATGGTAACAAACTAGAAAAGGAAATTTATATGTGTATACCAATAGATGGAGAAAATATACTCGACAAAATATACCAACCACCAATAACAAGTCCTGCAGCAAAACAAAAACAGAGCCCTCAATTTAGTGTAAAGTATCCATAATACCCTACAAAAACATCATGACCCTTGGTTCCAAGACTCCATTATCTCTAAAATAAGGAGCAAGGCAAAGATGCCCCAGCTCAGTGTTCCCACTCAGCATTGTATCAGCAGTCCTAGCTAGCTCTATAAGACAACAAAAGAAAATAAAGCATGTTCAGACTGGAAAGAAAGAAACAAGTCTGTGATTCTTCACAGATACCCGATGGTCTATGCAGAAAATCCCAAAGACACAATAAAAATATATACAACTCAGAGAGTATAACAAGGGTTTGCAGAAAAGGCTGATGGGCAGGCAAAAGCAGGGGATCCCCCTATATTACGGATCAATGATTAGAATTTAATATTTAAATCACAGTATTAATCCTTTGTATTTTTTATTGGATATTTTATTTACATTTCAGATGTTATCACCTTTCCCCATTTCCCCCTACCCAGAAACCCCCTATCCCATTCCCCCTCCTCCTGCTTCTATGAGGAAGTGCCCCCACCGACCCACTCCCGCCTCCCCACCCTCAAATTCTCCCACACTTGGGCATCCAGCCTTCACAGGACCAAGGACCTCCTCTCCCACCTATGCCCCATCCTCCCCTACATATACAGCTGGAGCCATGGGTCCCTACCTATGTGCTCCCAGGCTGGTGGTTTAGAACCTGGGAACTCTGGTTGGGACTCCTGACAACCAAATAACCCTATTTAAAAATGGGGTACAGAGCTAAACAAAGAATTCTCAACTGAGGAAACTCAAATGACTGAGAAGTACCTAAAGAAATGTTCAACATCCTTAGTCATCAGGGAAATGCAAATCAAAACAACCCTGAGATTCCACCCCACACCAGTCAGAATGGCTAAGATGATATCAGATCCTGGTGAGGATGTGGAGAAAGAGAAACACTCCTCCATTGTTGGTGGGACTGCAAGCTGATACAACCACTCTGGAAATCAGTCTGGTAGTTCCTCAGAAAATTGAACATAGCATTACCTGAGGACCCAGCTATATCACTCCTGGACATATACCCAGAAGATGCTCCAACATATAACAAGGACACATGTTCCACTATATTCATAGCAGCCTTATTTATTATAGCCAGAAACCGGAAAGAACCCAGATGTCCTTCAACAGAGGAATGGATACAGAAAATGTGGTACATTTACATAATGGAGTATTACTCAGCTATTAAAAGCAACGACTTCATAAAATTCTTAGGCAAATGGATTGAACTAGAAAATATCATCCTGAGGTAACCCAATCACAAAAGAACATACATGGTATGCACTCACTGATAAGTGAATATTAGCCCAAAAGCTTGAAATACCCAAGATAAAACTCACAGACCACATGAAGCTCATGAAGAAGGAAGACCAAAGTGTGGATGCTTTGATCCTTCTTAGGAGTAACAGAATACTCACAGGAGCAAATATGGAGACAATATGTGGGTCAGAAACCAAAGGAAGGGCCGTCCAAAGACTGATCCACTTGGGTATTCATCCCATGCGCAGTCACCAAAAGCAGACGCTGATGTGGATGCCAGGAAGTGCACACTGACAGGAGCCTGATTTAGCTGTCTTCTTAGTGGTCTGCCAGAGCCTGACATATACAGAGGCAGATGATCACAGCGAACCATTGAACTGATCACGGGGTTCCCAATGGAGGAGTTAGAGAGAATACTGAAGGAGCTATCCTTTGTATTTTTAAAATTGTTGAATGCCTGAATAAATGGAGATCCATTCTACATTATGGAGAAGAAGGCTTAGTATTGTTCAGCCAGCTCTTCCCAATTTTATCTGAACATTCAACTCAATTTCAACCCAAAGACCAGCAAACTTTTTTGTAGAGATGATCAGTCTGACTCTAAAGTTTAGATGGAGAGACAAACAATCTAGAAGAACCCTATGTCATGGTCATAACCTCCCATTTTGGCCTCCCTTCTTATCTTACTTTGGGCTCTGTTCACAGTCTACCATCCAGAGCTACATGTAAGAGTGTTTGCCTTAATTCTCTGCCCAAACCCTTTCAATGTCCCCATTCCACTGAATAAAAGTTAAGGATCCCACATGTCTCTCCAGAATCTTCGGTGTCTCTGCCTCCTGACTTCCTCTGCCCCACCTGTGAGCCCTTGTTCCTTTGCTGTGCCAAACACAGCCCTGCAATAGAGCTCAGACGCCCTTCTTACATATCCACATGGTTGAATAGTCCCTTACTTCAAAAGTCCTCGTTCAGATGTCACCCCCATGGTGTAGTTGATGAAGTTCTTGCTGTGCAGGCATCAGGACATGAGTCCAGAATCCAGCACCTTTTAAAAGCTAGGTTCAGAAAACAACTAGCTTATGCCTGCAGTCTCAGTCCTTGGGAGTCAGAGACAGGGGGATGCCTGTGAGCTTGCTGACCAGCCTGTCTAACCAATTAATGAACTTTGGTTTTAGTCCCTGTCTTTAAAAATGATAAAGCTCAGAAGATAGCTCAATGCATGAAGCTCTTAAGACCCAAGACTGAGTTCTGTAAACTGGTTTTAGAACCCAGGTAGAGTGCAGGATGGCTGTGACAGCCAGCCAGTAATTCCAGAACTAAGAAGGTAGAGATGGGCCCCTGATCAAGCTGACCATGTAGGCTAGCCCAATCAACAACTTCTGAGTTCACCTTAGAGAACCAACCTCAGTGAATAAGGAAAAGAGTGATCAAGGAAGACACACTCAGTGTCTACCTACACATGAGTACACTCACTCATACACATGGGTACATACATATACAACTCATGTTACAATGAGATCAATTGAGGTAAAGATCCCATGTTAATACACACACACACACGCACACACACACACACATACACACACACACACACACACACACACACACACACACCACACATTGTCACAATCTCAAGTGAATTCTCGTTCCCAGCCCTTCTCAACAGCCTGATGTGTTCTGTTTCATCTTTCTCTACATTGCTTATCACCTGTATTATTTATTCATCTAGATTCTCACCAATTCTTCACCACAAAAAAACCATGAACACAGGCATCTTGGCTGTATGGTTTATGAATGTATCTCACAAGACTCAAACAAGTGTTGTTTTGAAGATATGCAAATTTTTAAAAGAATGGACCATGGAGTCACAATGTTGGGTTTACATCTGCATCTACCAAGGTATTGAATCTCTGTGCCTCAGTTTCCTAATCTATAAAAGGGGTGATTTTTGTATCTGAGTTGTAAAATTGTTACAAGAACCACAGGCATTAGTACATGTAAAGTAATTAAATGTTGGTTGCAACACAATAAGTGCTCAATAAATGCTAGGTAGTTCTTCTTTGATTCCTCTCAAGAGCTATTTGAAATTTACATTTCTTTTCAAAGCTATTCTCTCCAATTTCCTGCCAAGCAAAGTTACTCCTTATCAACAGAAAGGCAGAGTGTATAGAGCAAACTCCTTTCTAATGATGTTAAAAATACATTCGTGCTTACTCCCATCCTTTCTTGTCTTCTTTTGTCTCCATGAAGGATGTGAATCTCTCCCAGAGCACCTGCTAATGTGTGCATTCTGCAGCCTTCCTGCTCCCATCTCAATGTACATTCCTCATTCTCTCTTTGTCTATCTTCTACTATGTTTCACACACACACACACACACACACACACACACACATACACATGTGCACACACACATACACATATGCATAGATACACACATGCACTCACATACACAGACACACACATGCACACACTCACACATATACATATGCATAGATACACACACAAACACACACACATTCACACAAGTGCACACATACAGACACATGCACACACACATGCACACGCACAAGCACAGGTGCACACACACACACACACACACACACACACATAGACACACACAGGATTTCAAAAGTTCTTTTAAATTTCAAACTATATGCTTCAAATTCAGTTCCTTACCCAAATTCCAATCTTTCCCTCTTTCCCACTTCTTTTACTATGAATCTTCTTAAAGTGGTAACACATATTGAATATCCATTTTTTTCATCTCTCAGTCCTTTCTGTTGTCCACTTGCTTAACGCCAAAGAAATAGTGGCCATTAGCATTGTTAAAAATGGCCTCCTTGTTTTCCCTACTCTAACATGTTCAGTTTGTATATTGTGAACACAGGAACCCCAGCCACACACCCTTTCACTTGTAACATCAACAGATCATTCCCAATTCTCTCCGTGCTCTGGGATTTGTCCAGCCAGGCAGTATCACTGTCTCCTAGTTTTCTGTCCCATCAATGTCTGTTCCCTAGACTTGCCCTTGGTTCCGTCTCAACATTTACAAACACAGTTCACCATTTTGTACCTCCTGAATGTTAGTTGACTACCTCTAAAGAAAAATAGAAACTTCAGTAGCCATTTGTCCTTAAATTAATCTTTAAAGCAAGGCTCTGGGTCCCTAACTGCGTACATTGTCAGCATGCCTTTGTCTAAAGGCTTCTACACCTCTGAGTGATGCTGCCTGTATCCATGCATTCCACCTAGCAGACATTTGGCAGGCATCCCAGATTTCTTTCCTCCTTTAGCCCCCACATCACGTTATCAAGCCCAGCAGATTCTACCTTCTTAATATCCACTCAGAGCCACGCCATTCTCTGGATCCCCAAAGCCATTACCTTAATCCAGGCCCTCACCACTTCTTGCCTGGATTACTACAACTGTCTCATAACTGGGTTCGCTGTCTTTAGCCTGGCATGCCTCCAATCCCTACGCCACACAGTTGCCAATCTGTTATTTCTAAAATGCAAATCTGATCATGTCATCCACTTGCTTAAATTCCTTCAATGGATCCCTGATGCTTCCAGGATAAAGTTGAAACTCATTAGCTTAACACAGGGCCCTTCATGACACCTGTGCATGTCCCTCTTCCTGTCCACAGCAAACCTCGCCAACTCACCTTCAGCTTTACGCTGATGAGTATTCTGCAGATGCTCCATGCAGTGAGGAGACAGAATGCCTTGCCCCTATCCCACCTGACTAACTGCTTTTCATATGTGTCATGAGACTGCCTCACCTGCCTCACCTGGCAATACTCAGTCATCCCCTACATTATTGAATATATATATATTCCACATGTGTAGCTTTTTAAACATCATCTTCATTTCTTCCAATGATGGGTCCAGATTGCAATATTATTGCCTCCTTTAGTGAGGCATAAATGAAGACTCTTGAGAAGGCCTTGCTCAAGTAAATTGTTTCAATTCTTAATAGGTGAAGGGGACTCACAATGCCTTCTCTAAGCCCCTCCCCCAAAATGATGATGATAAAACAGATTCATCTTCCAGTGTGTGCCTGGTCAGATAGATACGCCACATAGCTTGTTCTTGACAGGGAAAGGCACTGATGAGGTGAGTCGAGAAATATAACTTTGTCATTGTGGCCTGGATTGACCTTCTGTATACAAGGCTTGGTTTTCCCAGCAGACAATCTCAGGGGAAGGAGATGGGTGACTTTGCTGAAGCCCAGGTTCCTGTCACTAGAGGCCTCACTATGAGCACAGGACAAAAGGGGAAGCAACAAGGTCAAAGGACTGATGCTAGAAAAAAATCTCATAAAGAATTCAACAGAGGTAGAATCTACCAGATGAATACAGGCTCCGGAAGCATGAAAGAGCCTGGCTAAGAATGGCTCTATTGTTAATTGACTGGCGCTATCAGCAGGAAGGATGAAAAAGAGACTGCCATCCTCTCTGCACTCTTGGCCTTGACTGCCTGGCCCAGGTTACCTCCCCATGTCTGCTGCCCTCAGCAGGTGGCTGGACCCCACCCCTGTCTTCCCTTTTTGGAAGGATAGCCTATGCATGTGCGCTGTGAGAGAACTGGGACTATAGCTTCTTATTCACAGTCTGCTGGAATATGCAGATAACTAATAAAGACCCCCGAGTCTGCTCTTCTGGTTCTACCTCAGGTAGAATCTCAACAGAGGGTGTTTGGCACATTCTAAAAGTGCATTGGATCCTCCTGTTCTTGAAGTTTCTGCATGGCCTGCACACACTCATGTGCTCAGGCCTTACAGGTACACTCGGGTGGGAGCCTGGGTTTTGGTGGCATGCTCCTTCCTTCTCCCATAGTCCTCTGGGCTTCAGTGGCATGCTCCTTCCTTCTCCCGCAGTCCTCTGGGCTTCAGTGACATGCTTCTTCTTTCTCTGCAGTCCTTTTCCATGTCCTGAGGATCTTCCTCCTGAAGGGCTGGAAATCATCATAACCAGGAGAGGCACTCTCAGGTTGGAGGGATTCTCCATGGAAGATCTTCCAGGGCTTGGAAATGCAACTCAGACCAGAGTAGATGGACATTGTGTTTATACATGATTTCATACATATATCATATATAGTTCTTGCTTTAATCAGGTCTTGAAAGATCAATAGCAAAAATAATCTTTTTGGCATTATAAACAACAATGACAAAACCAGTGCTTTAGAAAGCAGAGAGTGGCAACGCCTTTTCCATCTTCTCTGGTCACTGTGCCAGTGTTCATCTGCCACTGTCCTTGCACAGCTTCTGGGTCTGACCTGACAGGAGAAGTCAAGAGAATGAAGAAAAAGACAAAAAGATGGACAGAAATGCTGGGTCAGGTGAACTGGGCTCTCTAGTGAAGAAAACTCAGCACCCCAGTTCCTCAGTGTGTTTATTATATACAGTTGAACAGAAGCAGCAAAATTACTGCATACAGCTGGTCAAGAGGTGGGGTTATTACAGATAAACGTAGATGCAGGGTTTATTGTACACAGGTCATTCAAGGAGACAGACTTAGCTAATCTCTGTAGAAGCCAACTCTGTTTGGGAGCAGGGTCATAATATCCATATAGGGGTGAAGCTATGATGGACATTTTCTGCATTCGCTATCAACACCCATGCATGGACCAGAAGGGAAGGCTTTGGTATTTCCCTCTAGATCTGAAGCCTAGGGTCCTTGGTATGGCTATGCCCATGTCAACAGCATGCATTGTCTTGGGGCTTCATACACTCAGGGCTTCCTCCACTCCCCAGTTCATCAGTTGAGGATCAGTGAAAGATTCCGGGGTAGGAGACTTGGCCACATTATTACAGGGTTTCTGGTTTAACCTGGTAACAAGTTTCCCTGAATGACTCCAATTTGTTCCAAGCTGACCTCTTTGTCCCTTTGTCATGCCCAGCAATGCAGTAGAAAACAGATATCTGAGGTTCTCAAGGAGACAGGACTAAGGGGGAATGGAGTAATTTCTCGCTGGTAAAGGGGTCTAAGGCATATGGTTAGATGTAATTGATGCATTCGTGTGTGTGTGTGTGTGGTGTGTGTGTGTGTGTGTGTGTGTGTGTGTTGCTTCTCCTCTGTTTTGAATCTAAGCTTCATCAAACAGGAATCTGACAGTCCCAGAGATAAGACTGACATTGTCACAGGGGCAGGGAGCAAGAACCCCTACCAAGGCAGCTCCTGAGGGAATGAGGAAGGCCATCGTAAGAACAGGTGTTCACAGACAAGCTGATGAGGTCCCATCTGAGATAGTCAGACAGCACTGGCATTGGCTCTGTGGAGATGAGGTGACTCCCCAGAAGCGAGGCTCATTTCTTTTTCTTTCAAAAGTAATTGTCTAAAATCTCACCAGTCCATTTCTATGTATTCCTTTTTATGGACTTTAACTCAATTTCTCAAACTGCATGGTACAAAAGGAGGTTGATTAAAGATTGACTCAGCCTTGAGTTGCTATGCAGAATTCATCAGAGTTATTGATTCCCAACAGTACCTTCCTGTCCTCAATTGGTCTGAAAGCACCCCTTTATTTTTTAATTGTTTTGCTAAAACATTGGTTTTATTTTAATTATGTGTATGTGAATATATGCACATGGGTCCAGATGTCTGTGGAGGCCAGGAGAGAACATCAGATTCCCTACAGCTGGAGTTACAGGCAGGGGTTAACTGCCGTGTGAATACAGGAAACTGAACTCAGATCCTATGCAAGAGCAACAACTGTTTTTAACCTCTGAGCCATCTCTCCAGCCTCCCAATTGCTGTTTCAAATAAAATATGGATAACCAAAAAAAACACATTTTTCTTATTAAAAACATATTGTTTTATTAGTTATTATGTGACTTGTAAACACAGGAATTGGAATGTGTTAGTGAACATGTACTCACATGCACACACACACATGCACACACACACACACACACATCTGCTGCAGGCTTTGTTGATCCAAGTACCTGCCTCCTGTTATTATTGACACAAATGCAGGTTATACATAGCCAAACCATACAATGAGACCCAGAGGCATGGAATGTCTGTGCACCTTTAGTTCTAAGGTATTGTTGATGACAGCCACCCCATTTTGCTGTCCTTCTGTATTTCCTAGCACATAGTTGTCTATTTGAAATAGCTTGCAGAGAGTAAGATGCTCATTAGGGACACATCTTCAGTTTTGGAACAATACAAAACAAATCCCTTTCACATTGTTTGGGCCACACAGTTCCGGCTCCACGCACTACAGCTGTTCTCAGGCCTCCTCCTTCTTGCTCCTAAGCAAATGGTTCTGGGATGCTTCCTGGAGTACCAGCATTTGCTAAGGAAGGCTCATTCCCATTTAGTTTGTCTTCTCTGGATACAAGGGATAGAACAGTTCCTGTAGGCTGTCAATCCTACCAGTGATATTGTCTGTGAATATGATTGTCTAAGAA